>JAZBNJ010000009.1:4830000-6030000 GCA_037349165.1 Choristoneura rosaceana
ACCTAAAAAAATTATATAAATAGGTACGATACAAGAAAATGGTCACCAAATTGGTTTCTTGCCAATCATTTATTTTATAATCATGTGCTATTTATACAAACAACTGATCACAAAAAATAACAAAGCGTGTGCTAAAAATAGAACGTCTAAAATTATAATGGTGGTCTAGTATCAGCTACTTTATGTATTCAAATACCAAAGTTAGTAGGTGATAAGTAGATATTTGCGAGCAAATAAATGCAGGTTACGTAGCGCTGGAATCCCAACGTGAAACACCTATTAAACTATGCAGAACAGGAGCTCCGCGGGGTGGAGCTTCTTCGATTCCGTCTCGTACGTGTTATTAATGTATACTTACTTACACCTATTTTGATTCAAAATAATAATTATTTTGTGCTCATTTATTATTCTTGCTTTGGTGTTTGATTTTTAACTTTTTGCATTAAATTAGATTGTTTTTAGTTCTTGAAATTATAATTTGAGGTTTATTTGGCGATCAGTTCTTAAAAATATATTTAGAAAGTGTATTTGCGCTTATCCATACTTACTAATATTATTAATGCGAAAGTGTGTGTATTTGTATGTTTGTCCGTCTTTCACGTCGAAACGGAGAGACGGATCGTGTCGTGATTTTTGGCATAGAGACAGTTTATGGGCGAGAGAGTGACATAGGCTACTTTTTATCCCGGAAAAATGCAGTTTCCGAGGGAGCAGCGCGCGATAATCGAATTCCACGCGGGCAAAGCTAGTTTTAATTATAAATACTTATAGATAGGGTGTGCTCCATCTGGAGCTAGATGCGCGTTCAGTCAGGGGGGTGTCACTACGCCATTCCGCCGCCGAGCTAAAAGTGCGTACCGGGCCTCCTCAACGTTGAGGCGATTCAGTGGTTGCCGATAAAGTACTCTGTGGGTTGCCGCGCACTGACCCGTGGCGCACGCGCGCGCCTCTTACGCAGTACGACTCAATTTACGTCGCAAACGCGTGTCATAATTTTAATTGGCAATATGTATCCAAAAAAATACTGCATTGCAGCCGATTGTCGGAACAATGAAAAAAATAGTAATTGTCAGTTTTTCTCGGTTCCGGCAAGTGAGATAGCGAAAGGTACGGTATTCATTACTCATTTATATCTACTGTCATGGTACCTAAATCTATAACAATAATTAATAAATATACACACAAATGTTTTATATCATATACTTACTTATTTAAAATAGGTGGTAGGTAGCTACATATACATATAATCCATACCTACATCAAAAGAAAATCACGTGTCGTGTATACCTGTGTAAACTGATTTATATGTTCGGTATTCATTTACCTAATAGGTAGGTATAACAGTTTCTGCATGTGTACCTTGCGTAGTATTTATACTTATAACACTTACCAGCCATTCTGAAGCAACTGTAACATGTGACTATTTCTCGCATGAGATGTACAGATATTATTACCTGTCTCTTTCTGTGCACTACGTCTGACGTCTCGCAACGAGAGTCACTAAGCATAGTTGCGCTGGACTAGACTGGTACCTAGCTTATTCTTACATAATATTCGACCCTGCGCCATAGAATAAATAAAAGTGCAACCGCTAAGTAAATATTATAAACAGCATAAATCTGATAGTACAATAGGTATTCTATTAAAGTATTGACAACCCTATTTTCGGAATATCTGACAAGGTGTGGAATAATGTCGACCTTCACGCGGCGCCAGAGAGCTCAATGTCGGCTGCTCGCGTGCGGTCCGTTTGTTAATAATAATTATGTAGGCACATAAAAAGGCGGCATTCGTGAAAATCAAAACAGAGAGACTTCTGTACTTGTACTATTATCTATTCTGTGGTTCAGTGATAAGTAACTTTTACTTATCAGGCCGATTGAAGCAATTAATTAAAGGGATTAACGCTTCCGACTTGTCAGTCTAACGTCTCTCACACGCAGCGATAACGCTCAAGGCTAATTCTCACACACATGGTCTGACATTAGGTACATCTAGTACTCCTTCAAGTGCTATTTGTAGAGCCAACATATTAATACCATCGCAAAATAGAAAATTGCGTGTTCACGGCCACGTTTTAATACAATGTCGTTGGCCGCATAACGAAGTTCGATTCGATCGGAGATAGCTGGTGAAATGTTGGCAGTGGTTCGACGTTCGTCGCATACAGTTCCAATTTTATTTGAGACAGCCACGAGTTTACATGCCGGCGTTAGTACCTACTTTATTCTAAGTATACGTCTTTCATTGTATAACGTAAGTATACCACGCCGGTACTGGCCAGAACTAAAATAGCTTGAGCTTGCGAAATAATGACCGCCGTACGGTTTAATCGCCGCGCGAAGTCAGGTGATGCTCGCAGGGAATATCAACTAATTGCCTCGTAACTGCACCTATGTGTATCTATTTGTTTTGTCAGACAACGCGTGTAAACTTCCCGATATAAAACTTGATCTATTGATATAGTAATGTTTATTGTAAATTGCGACTAAACTAATCAATTATGTATAATAAAAACCCAACAAGAACATCATAATATAGTTAGATTAAGAACCTTGAGCAGGAACGCTAAGCACGATGATGTCATTTGCTCCAACGGCGTAGGTTTTTGCTTAGTCCGCGTTTTTTATAAAAGAAGCAATGCATTTTATTCTATTTCAAATAGGCAAGTATATTAAAGATGACATTTTTTTTTATAGGTAAATATTATTTGAAAAGCAGATATTAGGGTGTTTGACTTAAAACTCAAAATTATTGTAACTATTTCCGCACAAATATTATATTCTAAGGATTATTTTATTCAGACACATGAACACGAATAAATAAACGCTCAGCTCACGTAGTTGCGAATATAAACGCAAACTTCCTGTTATTAAATATTCTATAATAAAGCATGAACGAACAGTAAACAGCATTATTATAAAACCCGACTTACCTTGTTCAATTAAATCGTAGGACGAAAACTACGTCGAAAACATTTAACAAACGGTAAAACAATTTCGCAAGGACAACAAAGGTTGTCGTGTTTGGGAAAGGATAATTTTGTATGAACACTAACAAACTTCCTTATTCAGGTCACTATTATTAGTACGTTATGTAATTTAACAATACACTAAGGGCGATAGGGTATTATTTCAGTTAAGCTAACAGAAAGATGTTAGCTAATCGTGGATGACATACATGCGCGACCGGGCGATGCACGCCCCAGCCCGGTTTAGCCGACTGACCGTATTTTCGTTCGATCTCGCGCTCAGCTCGAGCGTAGCGTGATTCATTCTACGTTTTTGACAATCCCGGCACATCACTAACTTCACGGCTTAGATGGGGACTAAGCGACATCTATCGGCGAATTAAAAACTAAGCTAAGCGCCATCTCTATTACAATGGTTTCACTGGTTCAGATTGTTTATACTCGTCATAAATAAAAGTTACTTTGCTAACTGAATCTACTGGAGTTATATCTAACGCTAACCAAGTATATTTACGGTTTTTTCCATCCATCCAACCTCGTTTCTCATCTGTAGATTGATAAAACTAGTATTAATATGAACCTTATCATGGACATGCTCGATCTAGAATTAACTATACGTCACAAACCAACCACTGGTACTGCTAACAGGGTTAAGTAGTCATAAATAATCAATATATGAAACTGTGATCTCTATTCCGTCCAAGAGGGCCTCATTCTCAGCCTACGAACGCAATATTTAGCCACATTTAGCCACGCAGGGTTTTATCGCACCATCTCTTTCTCAAGCGTCTCTTTCTTAATATTCTGAAGACAGCGCGCTAAAACCGCAAGGTGCTTTCTTGCACTAAGTGTGCAATTTCCAGGTTGTTTTATCTAATGCTCAAAACAAGGATACTCACCATAAGCAGACCTTTAACACTGTGCTTCTCAGAAGATAGGATCCTAAAACAATACGTATATTTCCATATAATTTATTGAGACAAAAGTTACAATAAGTTGCTTAACTTTAATTCACTTCTCCTTCTTTTCAGAGGACAGAGAGTTGTACAGTTTGTTGACTTCATTCAGCACGAGATTCTGGACGACGGTTCCGTTGGTATCAATGAAGTTGGCGAAGGATTTGTTGATGGAGGCCTCTCTGAATTTTCCGTTGGTGTCGCGCAGAACCAGGATCAAATTGTATTTGTCATCGTGCCTGTAAAAAAATGGCCGGAGTTAGACATCTATACAGGAAAATACGGTAATTTTTTGTTAGGAAACATATTCTTCAACTGCATTTGTATGGGAATATATGCATGGGAATGCCAAAATAAGGCATGTAAAATGAAACTGTTACAATTACCTTAGGTATGTATACCTAAGGTATTTAATCCGGTTCGAAGGACCACTGGAGGTATAAGTCTAATATATCTGACAAGTTCTACCGGCCCTAGAAACAGAGTCGTATCAGGTATTTATGCACGCTTTGTTATGTAAGATACTGGTGCTGGTTACTGAACCATTAATTTTAAATTTTTTTTTTCCAAAATTTACTATAGTCCGTTCGCATTAACAATGCAGTGGACCATTAATGTCCACCGGCCTGGTTAAGCCCAATAACCAATAAAATCGTTCCTAATTAGAAAGTCAAGTTGACAACGACCACTTGAACGCGTACTTTCGAACGCAACGCTTGTATCCTGTCCTTTAGCACCTTTACCCTGCACTTGCACTGATGACTCACTGCAATTTTAACGCGAACGAACTGTAAGCAGTTTTCCAGCTTTTCTTTCTTTATAAATAACTAGCTTATGCCCGCGACTTCGTCTGCGCGGATCTACTTTATCGCGCGGTGGCACCCTCTACGGGAGTAAAAGATATCCTATGTTGATCTTTGGGTTTGAAACTACCTATATACCAAATTTCATTAAAATCGGTTCAGTGGTTTCGACGTGAAAGCGTAACAGACAGACAGACAGAGTTACTTTCGCATTTATAATATTAGTAGGGATTAGTAATTTATTTTTAATTTGTTTTTATCAACTTACTTCTTGACATAGGAACTGGCCTCCCACACTCTAGTGTTGTTCCCAACTTTCTCTTTGGCAACAACAAATATTCCCTTCTCCTTGAACGTCGTGTAAAGAGTCAGGATGCCCATTAGCACGAAGTAGGACGATACGCAGATTATTAGGACCAGTCTGAAAAATTAAAAGTCTTTAATGGCCCAAGGTTTAACACTCACTTCGATAAAAGAAGAGGCTTCAGCGCGCCGTCCCTTTTCAGAATGTAGCTTGAGAAAAGAAACAGTGTGCTAAAATCGCTCGCATTGCTAAGCCTAATATAAGGAAAAATGTATTAAAGTTATAAAAATTACCCTGTGCAATAAACAGTTAAAAAACTAGTCATTCAAAGACAATTTGGTGTACAATACAGAACCACAGTATATATATAAGCTAAAGCAGTATGGAAGCTACGAAGCTACGATCGAACTACGGCCTCTGAGGGGGTCTTAGAGGCCGTGTAGAGCGCGCGTCTGTGTGTGTGTGTTCGTTTCGATCGATTTGTTCGTAGCTTCCATACTGCTATATATCGTAACTACTTTGAAAAAATCTCGTATCTAAAATCAATATGTCAACAAAATTGAACCTTGATGTATTGTCTATACAGTTCACTCAGAAAAATTATCTATTTTAAACTACGAGTTGTTTTAAAAGTAGTGATGTTATACCTATACTGAAACAGAACTCTATAAAGTACATTATTTCTTATCTTATAAGCCACTATAAGGGTTCCTGCCGGCTGAGGTTCTTGCACACTATTTGCAAATTTACTCCACAAAAGACTAAAGCAGGTTTGTAAGTAACATCCAACTTACCTTGATTGAGGGAATGGGTACAAGTAATCCCATAGAAGGGCATACAGGGCCACACCTACTGCTAGTGCACAGAGGAACAAGCGCCCATCAATGAGTGCAAAGCTCTCCTTGCATTTCAGATCTCCTGTCAGCACCTGACAAAGAAAACACACTGTAAATCTTGGATTAGAAAAGTCTTTGTGTAGATTGGACTTTAAATGATTTAGATAGGTATCTCTTTCTATCTAGTAGTTCCCTCATGACTAAAAATTGTGGTCATCAATGGGTGGTGGGTGGGTATGGTTGTGTCTCTCCTATCGGCTTCTGTCCATCGCGGCCCTGACGATAAGCTAAACCTCGGGGACTCTGGAGTTCCTTATTTGATTGGTCCATCTGGTAGGAGATCTGCCCTGGGCTCAGGTTTTTTTAAGATAGATGGCACAGATTAAAAATACAACCAGTTGGTGATGTTTGCCGTCTAGATTAGACAGAGAAACACACAGTAATAATTCGCAAGCCCTCCGTACGCGCAGACGTTGATCGCTTGGCGGACCCGGAAGTACGTTTTCCGAGATGCACAGAATCCCTGTCTCGGAATTAATGTAAAATTCCCGATTCCCGTCCCGATCGATTCCCGAAAGACGAACCAGGAGAGATTGGTAGTTCTGCCTATTAGTAACAAACATACGCAACGCGATATTTCGCGTAACAAACTAACGCAACGAGATATTTCGCGTTGCGTGACTTTGTTACACTTTCAAGCAAAAAGCTGGATGCTGAGCATGAATGGGTGGTGCAGCACCAGGACTCCTCAATAAAGAAAGTGTCTGCATCAGAAAAAGCAATCTTTTGTAAAAGGTGATGAGCAGTTGACATGAAACTATTGTATCTTAAATTATTTACACTAAAAAGGGTGAAAAAAAAAAATTATAACGAAAATTGAACTGACTACAAAAAACCATAAAAATAATTTTCTACCAGTCAGAAGTTGGTGCCTCAGCACGAGCCAGCAGGAATTATTGAAGCCCAATATGAATACATAGGTCCACTCCTACTGGCTCGTGCTGAGGCGCCGACTTCAGACTAGTAGAAAAATATTTTCATGGTTTTTTGTAGTCTGTTCAATTTTTTGTTATAATTTTTTTTTCCTTATAGCTACTGATGTTTCTACTAGCTTCAATTAGTTTTGTAATTAATAGATCAATTAAGTGAAGAAAACAATTATATCCATTCAGTGAAACTCCACTGAAAAAATCTAGGTATAGCAATTTTACTGTCAACCTTTCAATTCAGCATTATGTATGAAGGTATGTAAACTATTTCCTGCACATAAAAAAAAAATACAGGTACCGGTACACAGAATAGTTTACTATAATAGCTGGTCTGAAGATAGGTATTAAACTACAGAACAAGCAAAGTTTCAAGTCCAAATTGATTGATTGGCTACAAGAGAAATGTTTTATAGTGTAAAGAATACTAAGAAAATCATGAATAATGTTTATTTTAGGTCATTTTAATTGATTTACAATTATGTAATATTACTGGAAAATTATTGCTGTTTAATGTATTTATGACATGTGTTTAAATTGAATTTGAATATAAGTGGACTTTAGAACTGTATAAACAAATAATATATTTTTTTTTATTGATAATAATTGTAATTCTAAAATAATGTGATTTATGATTAATGTGTTAATAATTTGCACTCCTGCATGCAGGCTGGATACAATGTACATCTCTTTCTTCTGTTAACAGTTATTTTCATAGTGTTTTATGTACAATAAAGAATTATACAATGCAATACAATACAAAACAAGAAGATTGTAACACCACCAATACTGTATTCTAGCAAATAACTAATTCTGATTCTGAACTGAAACTGAAACAATTACTTTGCTCATCTGATGATAGCTATGTTTATGCAAGATATGCTTGTTCATGCAGTTCCTCTATACTGTAAGAACACACACAAATCCATCTATTACCGCCACCACACTACACTGACGCGTTTCGAACTCAACCAGAGCTCATCTTCAGAGCAACACAGCGCAACCACCATGCTACCTACCTGATGATAGACTCTAACTCTAAAGCATAGATTTTGACTGGTACCATCTGCAAAATATGTGACCCTAATGTCAATCATTTGCATGTCAGAAAACAATAAATCCAATAGATGTGTCTGTCAACTTGAAAGTTCGACTTTAGCAACATATTCATTTGATAGAAACTTGTTTAAAAATTGATAGCCACTTATTTGGCTGATGGTACCACCATCTTGGCCTAAATACAACCTATGGCCTCCTCTCAGAATTAGGTGGCTTGCCTGGTAATCATTGATGAATATGTGTGCTTCAATTTCAAATAATAAGGGGAACATTTGACAGGATCTTGGTGAAGTTAAAAATAATAATTAAGCATTAAATAAATAAATGACTGAACTGTACACATGGTTTGCAATTAGGGTTGCCACCTTTTTTTAGGGCGAATAAAGTATTTTTTCATTTTGGAAGGACAAAAATAAAGTACACAGAATAAAAAAAGAGTATCACCAATATTTGGTGGCTGTGGATACCAGTTTATTTAGTCTCATAAGTACTCATAACCAGTAACGAGCCAGTAAGAATAAGTTTTACGTAAATAGAGTATTTTAGAGTACTTTATTGGTATCGTAGATTATAAAGTACGCCTACATGAAAAAGAGGACAATACTCTATTTTAGAGTACGGGTGGTAACCCTATTTGCAATCCAGTTGAGCTGGAAAGTTATTATAAAAAATGTGATTTACCTCCCGGACAGCATCATCAATAGCATTTTTGGCCGCAGCACCATCCCATTTGTTGATCTTTACAACCTAATAACAAACATGGCATTACAATCTTTTGAAAATAACCTGGATTTGGTAAAAAAAATTACATAACTAACCATACATAATTATAATATCACAGGCATTATAGAAAATTTAGGCAAAGTAATTACATACAATTCGTGGATTTTTATGAAATAAGAAAACATGACGTGTCTCTTTAAAGACCATAATACTAACAGGATTGTACAAAATGTATGCGATATGTAATTATAAAATAATTACCTCTGGTGTTTCAGTCATGTTGAATAGGTTTCAAACGAAAAAAAAAACAGAATAATGCTGAGATTTTGCGAATTTTTCTCTTGGAAAGTGATAATAAGAAGCTATTTAAGCGGCTTTGATTGACGTGAGTGACGTTTCATTCGTTTAGTATTGCCAGTTGACAAGTTGCCGACAGATGCGACAGATTTTGAGTTTTATATGGTTGGGTTGGACTTGTTCATTACAAATTTTCAAAATATGGATTGAAAATTTGGTTTCACATCGAGTTTTGTATTGAATTGTCAATTTTATCATTTCCTTATTTTTGACCTAATCGGCAAAATGACACAAATGTGGACCCAGCTTTATGCGATCGACTTTACTTCGTGTTTTGTACCGGTTTTCACTCACATCACTAGTCTAGATGGCTGCCATAATTATTAAAAAAATATTAATGAACTAGGGAAATAACTTGCTTGGCTGATAATTTTTATAAATTTCTTTAATATATTATGAAATATGTTAGTGCTATTAACATAACTTCAATGACTGTAAGAATATTGCTAGATTAAGAAAGTAATGGTATGTATTCATAATTTCATTAACCATAAGCTGTTTCAACCGGTGGATATGGTAGCAAAATTTTGTAAAATGGCCTTAAAATGTGCGTGGTCGTATAATGATTAAAAATAATTGTTCGAATATCAAATTAGGCATAATATTGTTAAATCATAAAAAATACCATGTGGCGTTGACAGGCTTAAGAAACAATAACGATCGAAAGAGGTCATTGTATTTAATCGATGCTTTGTATTTTGATGTTGGTAGGTTCATAGCCGTTGTGGGGACCAAGTGGAAAGATGGCAAGGCGAAGGAAGGCAGCAGCGAAGCCCGCGACGCGCCGGATGCCCCGACGAGGCAAGCAGGCTGCGGCCGCGGCCGCGGAAGGCGAGTCGTCGACCTCTGTCGAGCCCGCCGCGCCGGAAGCCCCCGCCGAACTAGACCCGCCCGCCGAGCCCTCCACGCCCGCCGCAGAGACCCCAGATACTCCAGCATCAGAAACACAGGAACCACAAGTCCATCAGACTGTGAAACCAGCCCCTATACCTACTGTAGTACTACACAAGAAATTCGGCAAGTATCGCTGTCTATTCAACAATGAAGACTCCTTCAACAGAAGATATGATGTTGGGAGTGATAGTGAAACTAATAGCAGTGTGGAAATAAGGGTTGTTGACCCATGTGCTAGTTCAGAATCAGACTCTAATGCAGCAATTGATACACAATCAGACACTGCCAGTGGTGTGGTAAATTTCAAATCACTGAATAACTTAACTAATTCCAGAAGCCAGATTAACAGCTCAAATATGTCTCCTGTGGTAATGTTAAACACACTGCCAATTAACTCAGAAGTTCCAATCACAAATGAAATGCAACCAACAAATGAGTTACCGGTTATAAGTAATTTGCCTGAAACTTCTGAGATTCCTCTTCCTTGTGAGCCATCTTTGATCTCCGAAGTGCCTTTACCATGTGGAACACCAGGGATATGTGAGATTCCTTTACCCTCTGAAATTCCTTTACCTACTGGTATACTGAATCCTTCTGACATACCATTACCCACTGAACAGCCAATCTCTTCAGAAATATCTTTTCAGACTGAAGTTCCCCTAGTTTCAGAAATTCCCTTTCCCAGTGAGCCTCCTCTTGCTGGTATCCCATTTCCATCAGATACATTGTATCCACAATTGCAAATGCGTAATGAGGTCAGTTTACCAATTATTCCTTTATTAAATGATATTCCAATGCCTCCTGAACAGCCAAGTACTAACAAATCATTGGAAAATTATTCAACTGCTGTAACAGCAGATCCAATTGTATTAAATACAGAAATAGAAGAAAAGAAATCAGATCACACAGAAGAAGAGAGAAATTTTGTTAACAAAGAAAATGTGAATCCAGTCATGACAGCTGAACAAGAACAAATGGAATATGCAGGTGATGATGAAGAACTAATCACCATAGTTCAAATAGTTGAAGATGACCATCATGAACTGTATTATAATATGAACCTTGACAGTCCTAATGATGAGAACAGAGAGCAGAGGGCAGAAAAGAAAGAACAGGATAGTGAGTTTCAAAAACATTTTGAAAATCTTAACATTAACACTTCTGTCACTAATTCATTATCAATGGATTGTTCCGAACCAGGGACTAGAGGTCAAATCTCTGATCAACAACTATCAAAAGAAAGTACTGGAGAGGTTTTGGGTAGACCAGATCCAAGTTTAACACCCAGTTCAATATTGTCTGATGACAGTAACTCTTCAAGAGCTGCAGAACCTGCTATTAATTTCTCAAATGAATCAGCCGAGTCTTCCCCGACTGGTGTGCGTCGATCAAGCCGAATTAAGACTATCAGTAGTCAGAAACAAAAGTCCAAAGGGTATGGATTAGTGAAGACACCACTGAAGAAAGCTTTAATTACCCAGACTAAGCTCAAGCTTGAGGAGCACAGTTCTGACAGTCAAGAGAAATCTGGAGAAGCAATGGTGACTAATGGGCCTAACTCTCCTTCGTTTCCTGTGCCTTCAGATTTACCAGTTAAAGTTAAATCGCGATGGCGACGGTCTAGTGAATTGGAAATGGGGGCCAACTCTCCAGCTAACTCTCCACTAGCCAGTCCAAGCCTACCACAGAGACTGCACCCTGTACCTGAAGCCCTGAATCCTGATGTAGATCAAGCTGTATTAGCTTTGAGCAAGGAAGCTTATGATAAAATAATAGATGAAAGAATGCAACAATTCCAGCATTTGGATGAGAATGAGTATTTGTGTGAGCGCATGATCAGTAAGGACACAAAGAAAATGATCTGCGACTGTTTTATGACCAAAGAGGAGATTGAAAGAGGGGAGTTGGGGTGCGGAGAAGACTGTTTAAATAGACTGCTTATGATTGAATGGTATAGTATATTCATACAGTTTATCTACATATTTTATGGCTGAATTATGTACAATTTTTTAATGATACTAAATGGTAATACATCCATATAATTCTCATATTTTGCAGTAATTCACGATGTCCTGTCGGTGATCGCTGCACTAATAGAAGATTCGAGAGACGAGAGAATGGGGCATTGAAAGTATTCTATGCCGACAAGAAGGGATGCGGCGTGGAAGCCGCCGACGATATCGCATCGTATGTGCTTTTTCACTATATTATGATTGCTTCAGCGATTACTTAATAACTCGAAACCGTAGAAAAATCATTAAACTTGCATGACTTGGATTTCATATTAAAAATTATAAATAAATAGCTTGACGCAAAGCGAATTCTCGGCATGATGAAATGAGTAGTGAGAAGTTTGAAAATTGTTAACATTCACCTGAACAACTTTCTTTATTTTTGTAAAGCCTTAGTTAATTGTTGATTTAAAAACGTGACGGGCAATGTAGGTAGGGTAATGGTAATGATTAGTTTATATGATAGATAATAAATAAAACTCTGTTTTTGGCACAGATATCCTTAGGTACTAAATTTATCGTTTTGCCGGAAATGATAGAACTGATGCTTTATCTTGTGCTCATTTTATTCAAGGTTCATTTTAACCAAGTTTAAATGAAAAAAATCAGAACTCCTAATTTAAAAGAACTTGAATTAAAAACTATAAAAGAAAGATTCAAGCCTGGTAGTTTTTGAACTTTGTTAAGTAATTTAGATTTTAGCAGTCTAGACCCATTTAAAATCGTGACCAGCTCAAAAACTTCCTGTAATGGGTCCCAGTTGTTGAAGTGTGAGCGGGGGCACTGCTCATATTAATTCGATTAACAAATATTAGTGAGTTATGTGATGTGTAAAATATACATATAGTGTGTTGAACATCCAACACAAATAGCAATTAAGGCAAGGGAATCAGTTTAAACAAATAAATAAACAAAATGTCACAGGACGATTCACACCAATGAGGGCTATCGTTTTTTCTCTCACTAGATGGCGCCACTGTTCTGTGAGGTTTTTAAAAGTCTGTTATAACGGCCGTGAAAACTAAAGTTTAGATTAAAATCATATTTAATAAATCGTAAAACAGTACCATAAACATATCGAGCAACCACAGTATTGCGTAATCCCGTTTTGTTCGGAAAAAAGGAAGGACAAAAGTTTTCGAAAGACAAAACTGTCTCAAATTACAGACGTTCATTGCCCCTTATCGCATAATTGCCATAATTAATTTCAGGTAATGCAAAATATTCACAAAATTATTCTAATTATAAATAAACCCGCGTAGCTCACCCTAAAACTATGAGATTTGACATTTCGTTGACCTCACGCTACACTAGCGCCTCTAGCGGAAAATTCATTCGCGATAGCCCCCATTGACCCAGTCCCAAAGTAAGCTTAACAAAGCTTGTGTTATGGGTACTAAGCAACAGATAAATATAATTATATAGATAGATACATACTTATATACGTATTAAACACCCAAGACTCAAGAACAAATATTCGTATTTTCATAAAAATTGAACCCTCAAGCTTCATAGTCAGGTTCTCTAACCACTAGGCCATCTGGTCATGTAAAAAATGCAACAGAATAATCTCGCATTAGCAAGCAAAAGCTTTCACATGGCTATATGTCTAATGAAGACTTAATAAGAAGACATGATTGAAGAGATTATTTATTAGTTGTATATGGTCCGTTCAAAACAAAACGATTGCATAAAAGGAGATTGAATGAAAAGAGTTAATGTCAAAATCTTCCAGATCAATAGATTATGTAGCTATTCTTCCTATACCTAAGTGTTCCAAAATTGTTTATGTGTCAATGAACCATAAAAAATTACTTTGTGCACCCGCGACCTTATGACAGTTACGTCTGTGCAACAAATGATGTGTCCATGCACCTCCTCCATACTGTAAGAGCAGAGAAATTGCTCTGATGATGAACCCTGTTTGAGTTCGAAACGCGTCAGTTTAGTGAGGTGATAGTTAGTTGGGTTTGTATGATTTGTGTTCTAGTAGTGTGGAGGCGGAGGACCTGTATAAACATACATTTGTTGAATAGACGTAGCTATCGTAAGGTCGCGAATGAGCAAGGCAATTAATTGTTCAGTTCCTGGGCGACCGAGCTTTGCTCGGGCTAAATTTCGGTACTAAGCGTTTTCCCAGAGATAAGACCAACCTAGATCGATTTGTCATCCCCGAAAACCTCTACATGAAGTAATTAGTTTAAGATTGAATAGTTTATAAGTATTCAATTAGATTGGCATGAATCATCGCAAAGTAAAGCCTGATTCAATAAATAGGGAATATTACTGCAACTTTCTGTCGTCAGAGTGCAGCACTAACACAAAACCGTAAACAGTTTTTTGAGTATCTTAAATGCCATAATATCATATTTCAAATAAATTTTTGGAAATATAGTTCTATCGTTATCCACTACCGATGTAAATATCATGTTATTTTGTCACAAATATATATGTCGCAGGGAAATGATAAAAACATGGATTTGATCAAATTTCTCAGGGATATGATCAAGTCCCAGGAGATGATAAAAAACATTTATTTATTTTTATTTATTGCATACATGTAACATCAGCTCTTAAAGTTAACATGAACCCTGGTAGGGTATAGCATTTGTTGTTATAATTGTTCATCTATTTACTACATTAAAATCTTCTATTTTACAAATCTAATTACTGTACCTATATTAATTAATTAATTAATTTTACAATAACATAACTTATTTACTTATTTACATCACGTTGTATCATTTCCCTTGCGGAATTCAGTGATTTGATCAAGTCTCCGAGCCATTTCAAGGGAACGTTAGAATTATAGCAATTACTGATGGATTTCTTCATTTCCCTTAGCAAATTGATCAAATCCCTGAGCTGTTTTAGGGAAAAGATAAACAGAGTTATTTAAGTCAACTAGATTCGAATATTTTACTAAACACGTCTAGTGATTTGACCAAATTCCTTAACAGATTTAGGGAAATGATAAAATTATTATCTTTCATGAAAAATATGATCTGTCATGGCAACAAAATATATAGAGAACTGACGTCATGGAGGTTCGCGCTAGTATCGCCCCCTGCGCAGAGCTTTGCCAATATGCCCTATTAGTAAATCATCTTTCAACTTTTTTTGAAACTTTTACAGTGGCGACTTCCTAATGGAATACGTAGGCGAAGTTTTAGACTACGAACAGTTCTACAAGCGCGCACAGACTTATTCTGATGAGAACAACCTCCATCACTACTTCATGTCCCTGAAAGGCGACACGGTCATCGACGCCACCATGAAAGGCAATATATCGCGCTTCATCAACCACTCCTGCGATCCCAACGCGGAAACTCAGAAGTGGACAGTGAACGGAGAACTCAGAATAGGGTTCTTTAGCAAAAGGGATATTATAGCTGGTGAAGAGATCACTTTCGATTACCAGTTCAAGCGGTTTGGGTGAGTTTTTTTTTAAATCTTTTTTAAATTAACAATGTTATGTTACAAATGTAACTGGACTCCAGAATAACGACGTCGTTGGAGTATGTTTTCTCTAACTTGGGCGAGTTTTAAAAATTTGTCTCATGGATCGTTAAAATCTTGGTGAGCCGTATCACTAGTTACATCAAACCAGAGGGCCTACGCTAGTCGGCGCGGGATCTCGGAGTGGGCACACGCCTGCGGGTGCAGATACAAGCTACTAATAAATCATAAGTCAGGAAGCGTAACTCGGAAAAAATTCCACGCAAAAAGTAGCCATACTTTATACCAAAAAGTTATGATTCATTGCAAATAAGACGTACTTGTTGATTGGTTAAAATTCAGAAACAATTTTGGTTTACGCGCGTGATGCAATGCAATGTCAGATGCACGACAAATGACGTGCAGAACACGGTTTTTAAGCCCCGCCTACTAGGACACGCAAGGCCATTTTTCTAGCGCAGTTACAATTCCTGACTTATTTATTAGTAGGGTAAATAGGGTACAAGTAAAATCCGTGGAACACTGCTCATACTATTTTTCTGCGCGTCAGCTAGCATAGGCCCTTATCTTATAGTACATTTAGACGCTTGCTAAGCTTCGACAATCATTCACAACCACAAGCGTGTGAACTGGGGAGTTTGGCTTGCCTTGCGAGAGCTTGCAAGAGCTTGTCGCCGATCCGGACGGAAGGAAGCTTGCGCCAAGCTCTTCCGGCTTATTTACTCGTTGGAAATAAAAACTTGTCGCGCCAAACACAAGAGCTGAAGAAATTTTGACGTCCAAGTTTGTATAGGCTTAGAGCTTGTAGCCGTTTGCCAAGTCTCGGTAAGCGTGTAGATATAGCATTATGAATCACTTTCGGCTTCCGGCACGGAAGTGGAGTAGGTGCGTAATGTAACGAATAGTCATTCGTCGGAGTACGTAAACGCTAAGTCAATTCCCGGCTACGGCCTCGGCTGACTGACTGCCTTATCTACATTATATCAAAGTCAAAGTTCAATCTACATTGTACAATTTGTGCCTATTCCAGTAGAGGTGTATGTCGTGTGGGGTGGACAGAGGTTACAGGGCTAATTGTTGTGCAGAAAAGAGGCGCAGCGCTGCTACTGCGGAGCTGCCAGCTGCCGTGGGTGGATCGGCGCCGAGCCTGACTCGGAGGACGATGAGGAGGTATAGTTTTAAGCCCGATTTAGACCACTTGACACAGACAGACTTGAGGTATTTCAACTTAGGCCTCTAGGTTGGCAACGCATCTGCAATACCCCTTGTGTCGCAGATGTTTATGGGCGGTGGTGATCTCTTACCACCAGTAGACCCACTAGCTCGTTTGCCTTCCAGTCGAATAAAAAAAAAAAGATTTAGACCGTCAAGAAATCTATATCAAAAACACAAACTGAAATATAGATGCACAGAAAAACCAGAAAAATAAGACCAGCGCTGGGAATCGAACCCAGGTCCACGGCATTCCGTGCCGCGTGCTTATCTGCTATGCTATACCACCGCTGGACAACGGTACAGACACGAATGTGTCCTATGCACCACATATCTTAGCATGTTTGTCTTTATTTAGCTACTTAAGCAGCGACACTAACCCATTCCCAGCGCTGGTCTTATTTTTCTGGTTATACTGTGTAATTTATTTTTCAAGACGAATAGGCTTGCGTTTGACCACAATCACGTCTGATGGTAAGTGAAGATGTGGACTAAGATGGAGCACGCTTACCTAATAAATGACCATTCACCCTAGGTTTTAAGATGACCAAGTAGCGATCAGGGAACACAGCAGGGCTACTACGAAACTTGAAGATCGTATCGTGCCGTCCCTCTCGCTCTCGTATTAAATAGTGTAAGTGTCAGAGAGACCTCACGACACGAACTTCGAGTTTCGTAGTAGCCCTCCAGAAGCTGGCAGAGCATTCCACTCCGTAGCTGTCCATATGCATATGATAAAGGATGAGCGAAAACGCTTTGTGCGAATTTTGGGGATGTAATACTTGGAGGATTTTTATTGCAGATTTAAATCGAGCACTGAAAGTGCACCTGAAAGCATTAAAACTCCACGCTGGATTCAAAATAGAGCCCACGCCGTAAATAGTTATTTATGCAACTGTATCGTAATTGGGGTCCTTAAAACACGAGTGTGGTCATATGAGTGTTTTAAGGCCTAATTACGTAGAGTTGCATACAATATTTTATCTACATCCATATATTAAATCCTCTATCGTGTGTTCCGCGAACCATTGAGAATGACCTGCATGAACGAGAACTAGGTAGTTTTGTCTGCCCCACGCCCACAAGCTGCGCGCGCGACAACGTGTGAAATCTCATTACAATACAGAAAACTATAGCGTAATGCTCATTACGATACAGATTTCTGTCCACCATTACGATACAGCCGTGTTCATAATAGAATCCAATATCGTAATGCTGGTCATTATCTATGGTTTTTGAACGCATAATGGAGGATTTACTATATGGGTGTAGATAAAATATCATTTTGCTACTTCGTGAATCTAATCTGAATCTACCATTGCACACCTCCAAAAGTAAATTTCATGCTTCAAGCATATATACAATGTATATAAACTCAATTATTTCTATAACGTTAATAGGAGGAGGATGACGACGTGTCGACGTCAAAGACGGCGGCGCCGGTGTCGGAGGAGCCGCTGGCGGCCGATGTGCCGGCCGCGCCGCGCCCCCGCCCGCGCCGACCCAAGCGCGACCGCACCTACAAGCCGCAGGCTGACTTGGAACAGGATGCTGATGTAAGACAATTGACTGATCGATCTAGGAATACCTTGATGTTGGAAGAGTATTCATAAATTGAATGATACGTCTATATGGGGGTTTTTAAAAAAAAAAGTGTACCGTTTATTTTTTTTTTTGAAATGTTGGAAAAATATGGTTTTTTCCTACTCACAAAAAATGACAGTTTTGCGACGTTTTTTTTCATACACTCAGTATGGGCGTGACAAAACTGACTCATAAAATTTTGTATGAAAAATTGGGGACATTTTTTTAAACGATCGGAATCGTTTGTGCTCTTGATTAGGAAAAATTATATTTTTCCAAAATAAAAAAAAAACAAAGGGTAGGTACACTTTTTTTTGAAAACGCCCCTATACCTTGACAAGTGCGTGCGTGGCTCTATCGCAGTCAGCATTTGCCGCATTTACCAAAAAAAAACTTGGTAAGGGCAGTAGAGGCTTCCTGCGACAGGGTTCCACCGAGTTTCCGATTTTTCCTATTGAGCATATGGGTGTAAAAAAGAGATAAGAAGATAAGGCGATATTGTAAATTAACGTACTAAAGATACAAATGATGTAAAAAAAAATCGCCTCAATGAGTATCTATCTATCTGCATATACATATATGATGCATATATAATGAGTATCTATCTGCATAGTCACGATCGGTGTATTATATCCGCATAGACTTGACCATCCGAATTGATTATGCGAATATTCGCAACGCCCTTGCAGTCTTCAGACAAGTCTGCAACACAGGGAAATGATTTTGAAAAGAAATTAAATAAAATGATTTATTCATGTATGCAGAGTGGGTTACAGTTGTAGTTACACTTGCAATTTTAGTAGTCTCACCAAACCCTACCTTTACAGGTGTACATACATATATAAACTAGGTAACAAACTACTTACTTAAAAATATTAATTATTGATTGATACAGGCATGTCAGACACACACATAACACATACAACATTTAACATTTTTATTTGGCTGAGTCTTCTTTATTCAAGTCACCGTCTCTTTAATACTTTAATTACTATCCACAGATCGAAGAAGACCTCGAAGCGCTGAACCGCACAGGCGTCAAGAACCAAAGCCACACGCTCCGCCTGTCCCGTACAGTGGTCCGCGCGAAGACGCGCCGCGCCCAGGCCGCGCTGCTGCGGCTGCTGCGCGACGCGGACCTGCCGTGTCGCCGGCTGTTCCTGGACTACCGCGGCTTGAGGCTGCTCGCGCCGTGGTGTGCTGACGCGGCACCAGACTTCAGGTAAAGCATTACCCTTAAACGATTTTAACTGATACCGGTACCGGGTAGGTCCAATCAGACTTCAATCCGATTCAGTTTCTTGTCGTTTCTTCTCAGTCGGGACTAACTATAGTTGACGAGATCGCTCGTGGCACGCGGAGTTGTAAAACGAGTCAGTGACGTCAGCCATTAGGGTTGGGCGTGCCACAAAACGTGCTGAACTAAATATCGATAGGAAAATGGAACATCACTATGCCCGCCCATAAGGCCTATAAGTGTAAGGGAGCGCGCAATATACTCTATCCCGTTCGCAATTTTTATAGCCCCGCGTGCCACGAACGACCTCGTCAACTATAGTCTTTCCGGAATGGTGTAGTATTAAAATTCCGTTTGCTTGCAAAACTCTCCCTTAGTGTTCAAAGTTCGAGAATGTTCGAGAATGGCTCGTCTGGCAGTTTTCCTTTTCTCCGGTAAGCTATAAAAGCTATCTGACTGAGGCCAACAGTGCGAAAAACAAGCACAAACACTTCGACTGTATGGTCATTGGCGTGAAAACGCGGCGGCAGTAGGCAGCTGTGATTTGTGTGATAAATAACGTGATCTTCCGTATTATAAAATTGAGATATCAGGCATTTCTGGTATCATTGGCGACTAATATTAATTATCAGGTAATCTAAAGTGAATTGTTCTCGCATTTTGATTGATGAGAAGCCAGTGGTGGATTGTCTCTGGTACTGGATGGTGGAAATATGACATTTCATTGTATTTTATGCACATTTTGAGGAAGCTATCAGTACTGGTAAAACACAATTTAGTGCAATGCCCTCAACTTAATTTGGGTGGGGCTTTGAAGCGTTTAAATCGCCATGTCCCGTGTGTTACTAAAGTGAAAATACAAACTGAAATATAAAAAATACAAAAAGATTCCAAAAAAAAAAACAATCTTAATGTTACGAAAGTCTACGGATTATGTCCAGGAACTAAAACCAATCGCAAATCTGTAACTGACTGACATATTGTATTCCCGTAACACACGAGGACCGATGCTTGGAAACACTTCAGATCCCCGCATATCTATGCCGATTAACTATTTTACCGACACTTTGGGCGTCTCCTGCGTTACCAAAATTGTCTCTGGCGTTACCAAAAAATCGTACTTCTAACAAGATATTTCACGGTTTAATAGGTTGAACTTACGTAGGTTGGCATGTATTCATGTACACCATCTATTAAATTACACAAAAAAACATGTTTACTTACAAAAATCTGCAATTGTTTGAAAAAAGTCGCGGACAGATTGGTGTCGGTAAAAAAGTTGATTGGCCCATCGAACTGTCCTTTTGGTCTTGGTGGTATTAAATTGAGTACTGTCTGCAGGCTAGAAATGCTGCAGACTGTGGACCGGTTGCCCATCACCAACAAGACGATGGTTTCCGAGAGTCGCTTCTTCACCATCGTGGAGCGGTGGCTAGCTGACGCGCCGCAGGAATACATCGATGAAGCTACTGGTTAGCACAAAACCTTTTTTCTTTCTTGTTGACTATATTTTAAACATAATGAGCTACTACAGTCAGAACCAAAAGTAGCTATACCCTTTAGTACTTTGTCGTTTTACAGCCAGTATTAAACGCCATGCAAGATTGTCAATGTGTCAATGCGATGGAGTAAAAAAGTGATCCGCTACTTTTGATGCTGACTGTACACTAGTGACTTAATGAAATTGAATTTATTTGACTTGAAAAAGCAAAAAGCTTGCTAAAAGTGGCTCCGAAGCGGTAACGTTTCGTGTGCTCTGCCTACCCCATTTGGAAATACAGGCGTGATGTTTGTGTGTGTGTGTGTGAAAAAGCATCCCTTACAGTTAAAGAAATAAAAAAAAAGATGCATATCAAAATTCAATACCATCCCATTTATTTTGTTTTCAGGGCTAAAAAAAAAGTTTTTTACTAGAGAAGCATTTTGGAATTGTAGTTTTATTCATCATTCCTATTGCAAGGGACCTGTTCATACTGCTGCCTTGTATAATAATGTGTCTCGATCCTCAGGTTTGCCAGTCGAACTTCCCAACAGAACACTAGATGACAGCGCCCCAGAGAAAAACAAAGAAAATGCGGCAATAATGGAAAGAGTCAGAGATCTCTCCAACCAGTTGCTGGAACGGTGGTCTAGCTTGAAGGTATATTTACTCGCGTCATCTGTGTGAGGACAGGATCTTTACAGGCGTTATTGTTATGCGTGGAAGCAGAGTTTGTAGTTGTATTTATGAATTAGAGTCAAGGGAGTTGCGCTGGCCGGAGCGCGTCGCATTTTATGTCTATTGCTTAGTCCTACTGTATTGAGATTTTGTTCCGGGGTCATCTTTTGTGCCGCAATCGAAGATGAGACGCACTTTTGACGTATGCCACTAGTGCTTAATAGCAGTGGATTTAATCGAGGACTATAGTTGCACCAAAATATAAGTTATACCGGCAATCTCCACCCCGCAGACGAGTGGCAAATTAAACGGAGTGTTAGTACCAATGCAATAAAAACCTTATTCGTTAGGCCTAAGATAGGTTATGCAATGACGTAAACAACTGGCGAAACAAAATGGCGGTCCGCAATATTGCGTGAACGTTTGACGCTCAAGATTTTACTCGAGCAAACATACTGCGTTATTGGCTAAATGGTTGTCCTCCGAAAAATGCTCACTGCAGGAACATAGTTTTAACTTATATTTATGGTACAATTGTAGCTAGTTTTGTAACTGTAACTGGTCCTGGGGTATAAATCTGCAATAAGATTATTATTATTATTATTGTTATAATAAAGCTAACAGACCCATTGTTTTCTAGGAGGTGTTCAAAATTCCCAAAAAGGAGCGTATCCAGCAGATGAAAGAGCATGAGCGGCAAGCGAACGTAGAGCGTCGCGCCGCAGACTCGAGCGGCTCGCGCGACCGCGACCGCCGCGACGAACGCGAGCGCGAGCGGGACAGAGAGCGCGAGCGAGAGCGAGACAGGTAGATTTTATACGGTTTTGCGTTGAAGAATGCATTCACTGTCTTCTTAACCCTCTTACTATGTCGTTTCATAGAAAGTAACGGCGAAAACGATTGTGATAACATGTGCATTCTATTTGTATTCTAAAATCCCCGTCACATTTAAATCAAAAATGTATAATTATGTGTTTTTCTGGTACTCCGCTGTATACAATCGAATACACAACCTCCTCCTTTTTTGAAGTTTATTAAAATCGACAGTGAAAAACAAATGTAATAATATTCAATATTTTTTTTAAAAACAAGAGTGTTAAACTTCTACAGGGACAGAGAGCGCGAAAGGGACAGAGAACGGGAGCGCGAGCGAGAGAGGGAAAGGGAGCGCGACCGCTACAGAGACCGCGACCGGGATCGCGAGAAGGACGATCGCGATAGAAGGAAAAGAAGAGGCAGCCCAGAAGGCAGGAGGAGCATAAGGTTAGTTTTATTACAATGCAATGCAATAGAAATATTGTTTATTGCATACCACAAATAGTACAAATATTTTTAAGATAATAAAGGCAGGTTAAACAATAGGCGGCCTTATCGCTAAATGTGACATTACTTATGTTAAAAATCTTAAGTTTATTTGTTCATTCAATCTACTTACTACTTTAAAAAAAAAAAACTCGTACCTCAAAAGAGATAATTTTTCTGAGTGAATTTTATGAACATTATGACAAGGTTCAATTTTGTTGACAAATTAATTTTGGATACGAGATTTTTTCAAAGTAGTGACGATATACATTTATAATTTACATAAAAGTTACAAGGATTGATGTTGAAGTCGTGAAAAGGAATATAAATAAAACTAATAAAAATATTAAAAAAAAAAATTCTAAGAATGTATGAATAAAAACAACAATTAAAATAAGATCGGTTCTCTAGGGATTTACATTAGGTAAGGAACTGTCCTCCCTAACCCCGGGTTAAAGATATTTTTTTTTTAACCCTGGACTGTGACTAGTGGCCCTTGAGGCTGCTTATATAGTTATTTTCAGTAGACAACGGACCTTTTTTTGCCGGACTTGCGGTGTTGTATGCCTTACAATGAACTTGTCCGGTGAAGAAGCGATACAACACCGCAAAAAACGGGGGACATTTCTACAAGGGGCCTTACGAGATGTGTCATTCGCAGACTCAACGAGCGCGTGCTAGCAGCCGTGCCTCCTATGAGCAAGGAGGAGCGGCGGCGCGCCTTCGCCGAGGCAGCCGCCGCCGCCGACGAGACGCGCCGCCAACGGGACCATTACACACACTACTGGCCCGACCCCGCCGCCTACCCACAGGTATTAAACCGCCCAAGCGTTACTCGAACCCGTACACTCACCAGCATCATCATTACTACATATATCATACAGACGACCGGATGGCCTAGTGGTTAGAGACCCTGACTACGAAGCTTGAGGTCCCGGGTTCGATTCCCGTGTCGGGGGCAGATATTTGTATGAAAAATACGAATGTTTGTTCTCGGGTCTTGGGTGTTTAATGTGTATTTAAATACGTATCTATCTGTATAATTATGTTTATCCGTTGCTTAGTACCCATAACAAGCTTTGCTAAGGTTACTTTGGGACTAGGTCAATTGGTGTGAATTGTCCCATGATATTTATTTATTTATTATTTATTATTATATATATATATATATATATTTATTATTTATTTATTTATCACTG
The DNA here is from genome assembly GCA_037349165.1 of Choristoneura rosaceana. Lineage (NCBI taxonomy): Eukaryota > Metazoa > Arthropoda > Insecta > Lepidoptera > Tortricidae > Choristoneura > Choristoneura rosaceana. The sequence continues at coordinate 4,854,053 of JAZBNJ010000009.1, forward strand.
CTGAACAAAGGCCTCCTCGTATGCCACAAAAAACGAGAACTGGCCACTTGTATTCACCGGTTGCCCGCAACTCACACGTCGTTAGTCCACCTAGTGGGAGGTCTGCCAACGCTTCGTGTTCCGGTTCCTGGCCGCCACTCGAGAACTTTTCTCCCCCACCGGTAATCTGTTCTTTGAACGATGTGGCCCAGCCCTAATATAACACAAAGTGTGCATAAATATCTGATACGACTCTATTTCTAGGGCCGGTAGGATGTGTCATATTTTTCGCCCCGCTGTGGCAGATATTATTGCAAATGACTGTATATCATTACGTCATCATTGTATATCACTGCGATGCTTGAATATCGAATCTCCGCTCTAAAGAACTAAATTTTCCAGATGTTTCCACCAGGCATGATGAGCGCGCCGCCCAATATCATGCCCCCCATGGTTCCTCCGGGCATGCCGCCGGGTATGGCACCTGGAATGCCTCAAGGAATGCCCCAAGGGATGCCCCAGGGAATGCCCCCCGGAATGCCGCCTGGCATGCCCCCCGGCATGCCCCCGGGAATGCTGACCGGCATGCCCCAGGATATACCCCCGGAGTGGTTAGGGCCCTCTGGGGAATTCCAGGGTCCACCCGGGTTTTGTCCCACTTTCGGAGGCCCGCAACAGTTCTGCATGCCGCAAGCCAAGTAAGTCCAGCCTAATTGGAACTGAAAAGTAACATATTATTTAACTGTAACTTCAGGTTCGTGGTCGCCACTCGAATATTAGATTATAACTTATAAATGAACTAAACTTTTAGTTCATTGATATGGACCTCCGCAAAGTAGGTAACGCTTGATTCAATAAATTATTATAACTTACGTTTATAATATTTTAAACTAAGTTAAAATTATTACTAAAAGTAAGATAAAAGTGATAACTTTTTTTATTTGTTGAGTTCATTGTTGGCGTTTACTTTGAACTCACCTAAATGGTCCCAACAGAAGAACAGCGTCAGCCTACTAATATTATACATGCGAAAGTTTGTGAGTGAGTGAGTGAGTATGTTTGTTACTTCTTCACGCTGGTACGGCTGAACGGATTCGGATGAAATTTGGTAGCTAGACATCTGCAATAAACAGGCTACTTTTTATTCCGATATTCCCACGAGATTCCCAGAACAACCGCTGGGCTTAGAGTCATGAAGTTTGATGTGATTGTTTTTAATGTAACGTAAACCACGATTTAATTTTCTGAAATTCCCGCGGGAATTTTAAAAAATCCCGAATTTTCAATTCAGCTGCTGGATCATTAGATCATTAGATTTACGTGTTTGAAGCCACAGGTAAACACTAGTTAATAATAACTTCATGTTATAATGATGCTTTCCAGCATTATGGGCATGAGCAGTTTCGGCATGGGCGGCTTTATGTTCGGCCAGCAGATGCCGCCGGGCGCCTTCCCGCCGACGCCGCAGCCCGCTGAAGCTATGCTGCAGGTGAGAGCTTAGATTTGACAGTCATCATCATCATCCCAGCCTATATACGTCCCACTGCTGGGCACAGGCCTCCTCTCAGAATGAGAGGGCTTGGGCCGTAATTCCCACGCGGGCCCAGTGCGGATTGGTTGCATAAAAAGGGCGTTCATAGTTTATTCTATACCACCCGCCATATAAATCTGCCTAAAAGTTCATTACTTAATACTCAGTTTTGACGCATTTTTGAGATAAATTTTTTATGCGACGTCTTTACGTGACTCCTGAATCGTGTTCGAATCGCTTAACAGTATAGTGCCTATTTAAATATTGGAATTATATCTTTCTAGTTTTTGTGGTACTCGTCGTGGCAATGAACTTTTAGGCAAAGTTAGGCGGCGGAAGGTATAGGTTTATAACTTGCATAACAATGTTCACCCAGGGCCCCGGTGTCGGACAGGAGTCCTTGGAGCCGGCGGAAGTGGTGCTGCCTTCGATGTGGCGATCGGCAGTGGACCAGCGCGGGCGCACGTACTATTACCACGTGAAACTGCGGCAGCCGCAGTGGCAGCCGCCGCCGCCGCCCAATGACGGTAAGGGTACTAACGCACCACTAGCCGGGCAGGTATTGCGCATAGGTACGCAATATCTTACGGTCGTATTTTTCTGGTTTTTCTGTGCACCTGTATTTCAGTTTGTATTTTCAATTTACGCAGTATGCGGTCAACATCGCGGTTTTAGGTCAAAAGTCAAAATATCTTTAATTTAGGCTATAACAAGCACTTATGAATCTCAAAAAATCTACCACCGGTTCGGAACAAACCTCTGTTGAGAAGAACCCGGGTATATATATATTTTAAAAACAGATTCACAATATTAATAAATTATATCTATATACTATACATCACAAGTATTTAACACAAATTTTTTTTTTAACTCAGTAGGTTCGAATATTTCACACGAAAACACAAGCCGAAACATGAATGCACAGAAAAACCAGAAAAATAGACCAGCGCTGGGAATCGAACCCAGGTCCTCAGCATTCCGTGCTGCGTGCTATTCCCCTACACCACCACTGGACAGGAGACTAGACACGAATTTTTCCTATGCACCCATATTTCAACTTTTGGATTCTTTTTCATTTGTCACTTTAGCAGCGACACTAACGCCATCTATGGATCTACGTTCTCAACGAGAAACATTTTTTCCACTCCCGTCGAAGCTATCCGCTCACCAGGGACAAGAGATGTCGCTATTAAGCAATCAAATCAAGATTACGATTTGGAGTCTTTTTGTATTTTTTATTTCAACTCCAAATTTTTTGTTTCTTTTACGGTTATCCCGTGAAAGTTTAATATTTCACACGAAAACACAAGCCGAAACATGAATGCACAGAAAAACCAGAAAAATAGACCAGCGCTGGGAATCGAACCCAGGTCCTCAGCATTCCGTGCTGCGTGCTATTCCCCTACACCACCACTGGACAGGAGACTAGACACGAATTTTTCCTATGCACCCATATTTCAACTTTTGGATTCTTTTTCATTTGTCACTTTAGCAGCGACACTAACGCCATCTATGGATCTACGTTCTCAACGAGAAACATTTTTTCCACTCCCGTCGAAGCTATCCGCTCACCAGGGACAAGAGATGTCGCTATTAAGCAATCAAATCAAGATTACGATTTGGAGTCTTTTTGTATTTTTTATTTCAACTCCAAATTTTTTGTTTCTTTTACGGTTATCCCGTGAAAGTTTAATATTTCACACGAAAACACAAGCCGAAACATGAATGCACAGAAAAACCAGAAAAATAGACCAGCGCTGGGAATCGAACCCAGGTCCTCAGCATTCCAGCGCTGGTCTATTTTTCTGGTTTTTCTGTGCATTCATGTTTCGGCTTGTGTTTTCGTGTGAAATATTAAACTTTCACGGGATAACCGTAAAAGAAACAAAAAATTTGGAGTTGAAATAAAAAATACAAAAAGACTCCAAATCGTAATCTTCAGTAGGTTCGCTATTTGAAGGGATCGCTAATGCGGATAGGAATATTTCCAAATGTCCCTGTCCATGATATAATCATTGACTTCATAATAAGCCTTAGATATTAACGTCTTCTTGACAGTAGATTTGAACTGTCAAGTCCTTTTTGGTCCTTCTTCAAAGCATCGCTTGAGATAGAGACGGCTCGCTAAAACCTTGAAATTAGCCACGCATGCAGTAATCTAAATAATTGAATTGCGACTAATGTAATGCTAGGTTATTCACATTATGTAGACCGGTACGCTATTTACACGCGATGTCGAAGCTCCAATTAAGCCTCAGTTGGTATTTTGTCTCAATTTAATTTGTTTAATAGACGCGAGTTCATCAGAGGAGGAAGAGGAGCCTGCGGCTGTTCCCGAGGCGGGCCTGTCGCGCCGGCCGAAGGGGAAACTCGTCGAGGGCGTCAACGGCATCTATGAAGGTAATTGTGGAGCTAGAGAACTATAATCTGTTCAGATTAGCGGGCTAGTATTGGAAGAACACAGTTGCGTGTGATTGGTTAGAGGTGCGTTGCTGAAGCCGCTGATTGGTTCATCAATATGCGGCTTCAGAATATCTTGACATTTAAATTTTATATTCATATTTTTAATTATTATATTAATTTTATTAAATTGTCTTTTACGTGTTGTCCTAGCAACAGAGCATGTGAAACCTAATAATATTTAAGACCTATTTTGTACACCATGTTTTTATGTAAAATAAAGTATTTTGATTGATTGATTTGATTGCGGCTCTAGGAGCGTATTTTTAACCCAGTAATTTACGGCTGTGCTCTTTCATCCACATAGTTTTAAATGGTATAAGTATAATAGATATTGTCAAAAAATATACCAGTATAAGGCTGCGTGTCCACTGGAGCAGAGCAAGGTAGCTGAGCGTTGGTATCTTTGCTAACTTAAAAATTAATACAAAACCGAGAAGCGGAGCGAGGAAGAGGAGCAGGGAAGCGGGGCGGAGAAACGAGGGCGAGCGGGGAAGCTCCGCGAGTGTAAAAACAGTTTTGCATTACTCTCTCGCTCCGCTCCGCTATCTATCTCTGCGCCTATTGGACAGACACAGTCCGCATTTCCGCTTCGCATTACCCCCTCACTCGGCTCCGCTGCCTCGGTCCGCTTCAGTGGACAGGCAACCTTATTCCGACTGACAACTTACAGTATCGAAACTACAAAATAGGTTATTTATGGGAGGCCAATTTAAAGTTTTATACAATTAATTCGCTATAACGATAGCATAATAATAAAAAAAAACGAAAATTTTGCAGATTCGGTACTGTACGTTAAGGTCAGATCAGACGGTTCATTTTTCGTTCATTTTCGTCTTTCATTCAGTACTCTTTCACTCGTCTGAACACAAAATGAACCGATCCAACAGTGTTGGATATTTTCATTTCGAGTGAAAGGTACCAAATGAAAGGCGAAAATGAATGAAAAATGAACCGTCTGATATTACCTTTACGGCAGTCGAATTTCGTTCCGAAAGTTTAAACTGATTTGATACGTTGACGAACTATGTATTGCTCTTGAGGGTGATTTTATAAATGGTGATCTTGTTTTCAGTGATAAAGGAGGATTTGCATAATGGTTTGATACCGGACCACGCGCTGGTGAGCGTGAAGACGAGAAAACGGCGGCCGGGGCTGGTGTCCGAGCGGCCTATCAGCGTAAGTACCCATAAGACAAAATTGGTTTCAATCATCAACATCCATCATCATCCTAGCCCAGGCTTTCCCAACCTTTATTTCGCCGAGCTTCCCCGAGCCAAAAATAATATTTTCATGCCCCCCTTAGGTAAATTCAGTTATATTTCAATCACATGCATATTCCTTATTTACCTACTCGTTAATTTTTTTATTGGAATCTTGAACCAGTAAAGCCCTGTTAGACATTTTCTCTTTACCTTTTGGACGCAATTGTCGGCGCTACAGACGACAAAAAAGTTTCACTACATTGCAGTATTTGTTTGACCAACTGAATTCATTGTCGGTCAACTGCGATATAATGCAACTTGTATGCAAGTTCTTCAATGGTCTTAAACGAGGCTTAAAAGTTGACATACAGATAGTTCAACTCAGTTGTGCGCGCGGCCCTATGTGTGCGTGCGCTTGTAAATATACAACTTTCATTTGTGTGGCAGTGATGCGGCCGTCGTCTATTCGCTCGCGTCACTGCCACACAAATTAAAGATGTATAATGACTAACGCACGCACACATTGCGCCGCGCGCATAACTGAGTTGAACTATCTGTACTGCATTTGATCACAAACAAATATGTTTAATTGTAATACGATTGTTATGCAGCCGCGTACAGAGGAGGACAAGCTAGCAGGCAGACAGGAGGTGAAGCGATACAAGCAAACTAAGGAGAAGTTGCGTCGCCGCCGCGAACGCCTCCTGCAACGCGTGCGCGAACTGACGCGCTCGCGCAGCGCGCGCAACGCGCAGCTAGATCTCAAGGTACACACAATCTACCCCCTTTTTAAACGGTTTTATTTAGCTTGCCCTGTTTAGTGATGATGGGTCAACTTTCTATAATTTTTAAATTGACCTGTAAATGTTCATAACGTTTGAAAGTTGTCTTTTAATCGGACTTGATAAGAAAGTTCATATCCATCTTTTAAATGTAAAGAATTTGCTTCTGGGAGACAACAGTGTAATAGTTAACTTATGGGGTTAAAACTGCGACACAAATGTACCTACTTTTTCACGACACTGCTCGAAAATGTGGCCATAGATAACCTAAATCCAGTACCCAAAACTGCCTATATATGTACTTTCAACAGCCGACTCATTTATGGCTCACAAAACACGACAACAATGTAACACATTACGAAAACCGGTCGCATCAATATATGTATTTCATAATACGATACGACTTTTTAGGATATAATTTCTGAATTTCTTTCCTGGCTTGCTGAGCTGGCATTTTGGCGTGCTGGAGGGGTGACACTATTTTTATTTCCTCGCAGCGATCGTGAAAAGCACAATGTTTAGTCTCGGCCAAAGGTGCAATAGATGAACGAGTACGAGCTACTTACTTTCGTGCCTCTACTACAATTTACTATTTGATACATTTTAACCATAAAAAAAGTTTCATGGTTTTAAGAGATATCCAGGGAATGTAACCATGGCAACAGAGTACAAGAAAAAGTTGATCGACTCACTACATACGACTCACATATTACTACTTTGCCTTTGACGTACCATTATCCGCTACGTACTTAACAACCACAGATGATCGAGCTAGCCGATTCAGACTCTGACTCAGAGCCCGAGATCGAGGATGAAGTGGTCGTCGTCCCCGTGGAGGTCGAGGACCCAGCGGTCATCGAACCCCCCGCGGTGGAAGCCCCCGCCCCCGCGCCCTCGCCGCCCGCCCAAGACGCGGACGAGGCCGCTCGCAAGATCAAGGAACACTTCAGGAGCAGCATGGCGAGAGTCATGGTGCACCATCTCAACCCGTACCGGCATTCCGACGCGCCCGCCGGCCGGATCACTTGCACCGCGGACTTCAAGCATCTCGCTAGGAAGGTTGGTTTATTGCAATGTTTATTGGATGATGGGCAACCAAGTATGTTTTGTTTCACGAGATCGGTCAAGTTCAAGTTACTTCGAAGAATTGTTAAATGCTTGGCGTGTTACTGAATTTGTTGAATTGGGTAGTTTACACCAAGAAACGATTTTGACATTAGATATAATATTATTGTTTTCTTCTGTTTGGTGTAGGTATGGTACAATCAAGGAATTTAATTCATAGGCCACCATGGAACCTTTTCAAAGGAAAAGTCATTACGACTTTCCTTGTTAATTAATGCGATGTCACTATGACGTTTACTGTGAAATGGTTCCATGGTGGCCAATGAATTAAAATCTTTGACCATACTTGAATATAAATTTTTACTTGATTTCAAATAAATAAATTGTTAGTTGGTACAATATTTATGGCACCAATAGTATTTTAACAGCTTATGAAAAATAATTCAAGTACTCGTTAGCTTTATGTGCACAATTTGTGTAAGAACCAACATTTCCGTGTCCCCAGCTAACCCACTTCGTGATGCTGAAAGAGCTGAAGCACTGTCGCTCCGTGGACGAGCTGGTCGTAACCGACTCGGTCCGTTCCAAAGCCAAGGAGTTCGTCAAGAAGTACATGGCCAAGTTTGGCCCTGTCTACAGGAGGCCCGCGGAGGAGGCCGACTAGCGTTTACTGAGGGGCGCCGCGCCCCTCGTTCAATGTAAGTGATAATGATGGTGAGATTCCACCAAGCGGGATTGTGCGCGAACATTAGGAATAAAGTGCAGGAACATTTTAACTGACTGTATTGGACTCATTCTGACAGTCGGTCAGACAGTTTAAAGATGGTGTTAAGCTAGCTCTTTAATAGCAATAAGGCTTTTCCACCAGAGAATTGCGAGGAATGTATTTTTCATGAAACAATAAAAACGCTTTATAACCTCGTCTCGCTGCGTTCAGCTGTTTCCAGTAGAGATGTGCTGTGCGAGGACAAGTGAATGATGAGCGTTTCTATTGGTATACCTCGCTTTGGTGGAAACAGCCTAAGGTTGGACTTGTGGCATCTGATAGATATATCAATAGTTAAATTAAAGTAAATGTGTCTTTACAAAATATAATGATTTCAACGTTCTAATATTAACTGTATTACTGTAAGTATGGAGCTAGTCTAGCATTAGCATTACAGAGGGTACCATACTTTACTGTGGTACAAGAACCGCGTCCGTGGTGATTGTAATATGTATACGTTCAACTGTAAAGTATGGTTTAGTGTTTTGGACTTGTCTTTAATCACGAAGGCGAAAATATCTCGCAAGATTTGGAGATGTAAAATATATGTTCATAGAACGCTAACAATGCGCATACAGTTTATGAGGATGCGGTACAAGAAAAATCGAGCCCCGATTTGGCCCACAATACGTACAAAATTTCCTAATTTATTTTCTAGTAAATTTCCTATCTTAAGACCTTTCTCTACACATTACACCGTATTCACAGACTACTCAGAGAAATAACGTTCAGACGGGTAACTTCCATTGAAAAAACAACCGCCACGCGAATATCGCTTATACATTTTGACAGTTACCTTTTTAAAATTCTCGTGAAATTCTTGGGACTCTGTCTGACACTTTCCTATTACGGTCATGGCACGTTACGGTGTAATGTGTAGACATTTACTGTATAAATTTGAGGGCCACTTTTTTGCCGCTCGGTGTATTTTTGTCGCATGCTTTTATTTGCTGTCGTAATATTTTTTGAAACAAGTTTCACTGCTGGTATGGTAGATTTAGGGCCTGTTTCACCACTTGTCGACTCACTTTATGTGTCAGATAAAAGTGCCGTCTTTGTTTATTCGGACAAAACAAACAGAGACGGCATCACTGATTTCCGTCACTTAAAGTTAGTCGATAAGTGAAACAGGCCCTTAATGACGCAGTAAATAGTTTTAGTATTTTTAAAGCATTTAGAGTGAAAAGCATGACGGGAAATTATAAATGTAGACAAATTATTTGTATGTCCAATGATCTTTGCATCGGTTCCTAGTTATTTGTGAGTATTAATTTACCTTTAATTAAATCCAAAGTACCCTACGGTCTATAGTGAAGCAGTAATAGGTTAATATTATTCTTGCATCTGAGTCTAAGTTCATAGGTCTGTGTTCTGACTGCAACGCAACTGCTGCGTGTAAAACTGCATGCGGTTTTATCACATCGCCGCTGCAGTTACTCGCATCTGGCTACTGAATACTGAATAGGGATGATGACGCCATTAAAAAATAATTTAAAGGTACAACTCCAGTAAAAAAACGCCTTACGTTAGCCCTGACAACCAGATTAATTTTCGATTTACTGGAAAATTAGATTTTTTGTTGCTTTAAAAGAAATAAATAGTTAGTTGACTGAGTTCCCGGATAATGACGTCATAAGTCGCTATTGCCATTGAAACTCTATGAGAGAATTGTGTTTTGACAGTTCATAAAAAGTACGTCAGTTGATTGGTGGTGTCAACATCCCTATTAACTAGAATCAATTACAAGGCAACACAATGCGGTATACAACAGTAGCGTCGCGTTATTGCGTACAAGTCGATTAACAAGAGCTGTCATGAATGGATTGAATGAATGAATGAAAGTATCTGTGTTGTACCTATTTGAATAAACTTCACACAAATGTAAAAATGTCGTGCATCTGTCACTTTCGTAAAAAATGTGACATTATTTTCGTTCAATCCATTCGTGCCAGCTCTCGTGAATCGTCCTGTAATGAGTTTACTTGCAGTTCAGTTCTAATGATAAGTAAATGAATATAACTAAACTTTTAGCGATTATATCGGACCTGCGAAAGAACTGTGTATACAGTAAGTGTCCCTAATATTTTCAGTCAATCTTAAAATCAATTGACTACCTATTTTTCTATCATGTAATCGCACTGATCGTTTTACAACATCATCCCTTTAATACGGGGATTGTAAATGTTATTATAGGATTATATTGGAATTTGTGACGTTGTCTTGTAAAAAATTAGTCTGTTGGACAATCTTTCCAGCAAATATTTCCAGCAACAACATGTTGTTCGGGATTATATTTTTGAATTATGATTTATGATTTTAATTAACTTACTGCAGTATAATATTATACTGTGACTTTAAAGCTTGATTTGATTATGCAATTAATAAGGCCATTCAAATCCCTACTAAATGTGAAAGTAAATCTGTCTGTCTGTTACCTTTTCACACTTCAACCGCTGAACCGATTTAAACGAAATTCGGTAAGGAGGTAGTTGGAGTCCCGGGGAAGGACATAGGTTATTTTTCATCCCGGAATAATCCATAGTACTTACCCGCGGGATAGCAATAAATTAATTCTATGCAGACGGAGTCGCGGGCAATAGCTAGTCAACTTTATGGCATAAAACTAAAGGCGTTAATTTTTTTTTAACTGAGACAATGTCACTTTTAATTTTCCCTCATTTTCCTATGTGTCGTAGTATTAGTTGTAGGATATTTTTAAATGATAAGCTTGTTTGATTGGGGTATGACTGTCGATGGATAAACTGCGTGGCCAGAGCTCCGCGTTGCATACGTTTTGTACCGGCAAGGGAGCTCTGGCCTGGCCCCAGTTTCCGTAAGAAGCGAGAATGTGTACTCTCGTAATGCAATTAAACGTATTTATAATGATGATCTCTAGCTCGACTGGGATTCGTAGATTTTTCGATTCTAATCAACTGCACGGTTACAACTCGAATATGAGATACAATGACATGCTTACTATTATTTTATTGAAGTACACAGTATTATGCATAGGTTAAATTTAGCGGAACTGATGATGGATAATCACACTCTGGAATGAATTAGTTTATAAGAGATGATCATTATTCTTTTACTGAGTTGCAAATATTTTTTTCTTATATTCGCAAAGACAAAAAGGTAACCAAACCTACATAATTTAAATAAGTAATCATTTTTGTATACATTGATGATTTCAGTTGTTATTAAGTCGCAAGTTTTAGCCATTTGGACTTTAGAAATAGATTATGTGATTTTCTTTATTTTTTTCGGTTTTTTTTTTCGTATTTTTTTTATCTTTCGACTTTACAGAAACATTATGTCATATTTTCATGTATATTAAGAGAAATTGCGTGTTAGCTGAATAGTGTCGTAGGCATGGAATGAGTGTTTAGTGTTCAATACACTACAAGAATGAAATGACAATGTAACACGGGTGTTGCATTGTTATAGATAGATTATTGATGAATATGCGTTCTATTTAGCTTTAACTTCACTGTTTCTTCTAGATGTTTAAAAAATTATTAAAGTATTCATGCACCTGGAATTCCTATGAAAAACCAGGATGACTTTTGTTCTTTGATGTAACATAGATCTGTTCTTTAACTTTGTAAAGTTAATTGAAAATCTGTAGGAGTTCTGCATTGCCTTTATATCTTTGCAAAACTTTGCAATGTGCACTCAGTCCCATTTTTAAACGTGAAACAATTGTATCTACCTATTTGATATATTTTATTTTAGGAACAGTCAAGTTAAGGTCACACATGTCTTTAATTAAATAAGGTCGACTGTCTTTAAGTGGTGTAAATATTGTAAATAAAACACTTAAGCTAATTGACATTTGTTCATGTTGATAGAGTGACAATTTTTATTTTTATTCGTAGTACGTATGGCTTGCTGATTTTATAATTTTAACGTGGCGATGAGATCGAAGCCGTCTGAACAAATAAAATGTTATTTCTTTTAATAAACTTTTGTGTTTTACTAAATCCGCTCTTGAACGGTTGATACTTATATGGTGGCGCTGTCTAGGACAGATTTACAGGTTTTTGCGTGGTCCGACATCTTTTTGCAAGTATCACCCTGCTTCCAATTTTGACATTCCTGCAACAAGGTAATGAGATGAATAGATATAGTAGATGGCAAGGAAGTAGAACCTAAAATCATGGTTGTGTTGTTTAAAGTGATTTAGATGAAATCGTAATAAATATAATTCAAGTTCAAACGAACAATATTTCCATAGCAAACAGTTGTTAAATTTTTGTGGAATACATGTCATTATAATGTTTGCGTGTGTAGCTTCAATAATTCTCTGTGGTTAGGTATACCATATGTATCATAACCGGAAGAGAGATGATATCAAATACTTCCAACACTGGTTGGGCCATCGCCCAACCAGTGTTTATGTTAAAAGTGAAGATTAATGTTAAAAGTGAAGAAAACTTGGTTTCTACGTTTTCCTAAGGGTACATTTCCACCAGAGATATGCGTGGATGTGTTGTGAGGAATGTGTTTTTCATAAACCAATAACTGTGCCGAGGAAAGGCAAATGAAGCAATTAATATTGGTTCATGAAAACATATCTCTCGTAAAACATCTTCGCATATCTCTGGTGAAACGCAGCCTTTAGAACATTTAAGTACCTAGTTTCTAATAACGTCATGTGAAGTCATTACAGTTAATGGTAAACAAACGCTGTGTTGCGAGTATTATGTAAAAGTTGTAGTTATTCCTAACGATAAAAGAAAATGAGTCGCTTTTAACCCTTTCGTTCCGGATGACGAGTTAACTCGTCTTGTGCGATGTGCACTCAGATCCGGTAGACGAGTAAACTCGTCTTAAAAAAAATGACATTACAGCAGCAGCAGGTATGCAGGAGACTGAGGAGCACTGAATATGGAAAACTGGGTAGATTTTGTGTATGGCTTTGCCGGAACGAAAGGGTTAAAAAAATCATCCATCGCCCATTGAAGCGAATTAAAATAACGAGTTCGAGTTTAAAGGTAAACAATATCGGCCACACCTGCGGTTGAAACCATTCTGTAATGTACAATTGAACCGATGGGCGCAGCGATGCGATCAGCATTTACGTTAACAGGCGTGTCCTTCCGTAACTCACCACAATGGATTGGATGTAGCTGCAGATCTGTAGCTTTATCAACGGACATGCTTCCTTGGGCGGGTACTCCTCATATTTCCCGTTCATGCAGTGGGCCTGCACTCGATCGAACATCGCTTTATTGTCAGGGTACTCTTTCTTTTGTTTGTCAAGGAGTTCTGCCGCTTTCTTCTCGTCGATGGTGTCACCGTTCAATATTCCGGCCTTTTCAAAAAGGCATTTTGCGTTTTCACACTGAAAAATTGTGTTTTTTTAGAACCGAAAACTGATCTAAATTGTGGATGTTGGATTATGCAACTGAAGCAAAGACTAAGTAGAGACCTGAGAAAGGGATCAATTGCTCGTTCGAATGCTGTTATGGAATGTTTGGTCCACCAAACTATCACAGGGAGCGTTATCGTAAATGACTACTTAATGTGGAGACGATTGGGCTGGAAAGCTGGCAATTGAGAGAGGCTAAAGCGGAGTGAAAATTAACATGGATGATAAGGGCGTAGCCAGGATTCTGTTAATTTACCTAGGTGAAAAAATTAAGTTTTTTTTTTGAGCAGAGAAGCAACGTAAATTACTATTGTTCATTCATTAGTAATAATACAATTTATTTTATTTAATTAGGATTATCATGGTCGGGTACACCTACCTCCCACTCGCCCTCCTTGGTTTGGCAAGACTCGAATTCCTTGTCGAACATGCTCATGTCCTGGCAGCATTTTTCTGCTATATGCTGGGCAAATAGATTGTTTAACTGTTTATTAGGGTAAATCATCAATTACTGGCCATCATTCAATATTTTTTTACCTATTTAGCGTCATGTATGTCTTTATTTGTTTTGTTATTTCCATGTTTGTTTTATGGCGTTAAATAAATGTATTTTCTTTCTTTCTAATTGGCCAGGGCACCTTACACTGAAAATGAATTCTATTCACCTAGTTAACAGAAGTTTTAGTATAAGGTGTCACTTACTGGCCACAGTACATATACTCCATTTAATTTAAGATTTGATTTAACGGTCAAATTGTAACACATTTCTCGGTATTTCGAACACAAATTGACCAAAAATACCTACATGTTCATATTGTTAGATATAGAAGTTAACACAATTTTAAATAGTTTCATTTAAAACGTGTGCAAATTTCACCGTTAAGTTTCAAATGTTAAAATAAATGGAGTATACATATAGTAAAATGAATTCCGGTCATCCTATAAATAGAATTAATTTTTAGTACAAGGTGGCCGTTAATGAAAGCTGAGGCCTTATTGCCTAACGTTTCTGACACTCGCGATCGCAATAAAATGACAGCTTTTGTATGCGAAATATGTCATTTGATTGCGATCACGAGTGTCAAAAACATTAGGCAATACGGCCCCTGGTCAGTCATTGACGTTTTACCCCTCCATATTTAAGTTAATTTCAAGTTGTTATTCATAAAAAATGCTTATTTTAACTGTCTTACCTCAGGCTTGAACATCTCCAGACACGACATGACATTTGCATCTTCGTCGGCGAACACCTAAAATCATAAGCATTGCCTCTACGTTTTAGACAGATACTATGCACAGTGGAAGAGATAGAATTTATACCGGAATGGAACCTTTTCATAATTAATTTAACGATTAGTTCTTTGGCAGATGTATGGAATGTCTACATGAGATTTGCAGCGTACCTATAGGTAGGTAGTTATTGGACGCCGCGAGAAATCGCCAAATCCGCGAGGTAAGTAGGTTTTTACCTACAGTACCTTAGTAACAGAATATTTAAAACCTTATTAACCTCCGACGCAAAAAGAGGGGTGTTATAAGTTTAACCGCTATGTGTGTCTGTCTGTCTGTGGCACTGTAGCTCTTAAACGGGTGGAGCGATTTGAATGCGGTTTTTTTTGAAATCATGGTTTCTAGCGATGATTCTTAGACATGTTTCAGCAAAATCGGTTCAGCCGTTTTGAGATAACTTTGAAGTAATAAAGTCAAGGTTTTTTCCAACTTTTTGTTGGTTAGTTGCAATATGACTACCAACTGCGGCATGCACAGCATTGTGTGTTATGTTAAAGGAAATTGAAACGTTTGTACCTACCGTACAAATAAATACGTATAATTATTATTAGCACCGCATAAGAATTATCTAGCGTTGTCCGGTCTGTAAATTCAGTATTTCAACTCGAGCAAAAGTAATTAGTTCAATTTAATTATCATCATCATGTCAGCCGAAAGACGTCCACTGCTGGACATAGGCTGGTCTTGTTCTTTTCGCATCCACCGCATCCCGCATCTTAACCAGGTGTCGCTCCATCTTGTTGGAGGCCTACCGACAGCTCGTCTCCCGGTCCGCGGACGCCATTCGAGAACCTTTTGACCCCATCAGCCATCGTCCTGCGAGCAATGTGCCCCGTCCACTGCCACTTCAGTTTGGTAATTCTAGTTCAATTTAATTCATATATATTTAATGATGCATATTTTCCCTCTGAACTCTTACTTACCAAGTAAATAGGAGGAGAACAGTATTATCCTTAAACTCGTATGATGCTAAAAGGACCAAAATATGCGGGACTTTGAACGTACCTGAGGTGTAACGACTGCAAAAATTACTACGAGTATAACAGAGTAATAATCCATGTTGCCAGGACTGCGCGCACGCACTGCGGCCCGCATCTATTTATCCGATGTTTTATATAGATCCAACAAAACCATTTCCTGCCGGTAATCAACAATAAGTACGGCAAACATATCATTATCATAATGCTCATCGTCAACAACATTTTAACAGGCCCATTGCAAGCCATAGTTATTCAAATTTGTCAAAAATATTGTTGAATTTTAATAAAAAACGCCCTTGGAAACGTGCGTAGAAGTAAATGTCATCATTAGGGTGTATTTATAACTTATTAGCTTTTGCCCGCGGCTCTGCCCGCGTGATATTCAGTTATTGCGCGCTGTTCCCTCGGGAACTGTGCATTTCTCCGGGATAAAAAGTAGCCTATGTCGCTCTCGGGACCATAAACTATCTTTATACCAAAAATCACGTCGATCCGTCGCTCCTTTACGGCGTGAAAGACGGACAAACACACAAATACACAAACATACTAACACACTTTCGCATTTATAATATTAGTATGGATTATTAGTGTCTCTAATTTCGTGTAAATTTTCAGGAAATTATGTGATACACAATTTTCTGCATTAGGTACGTATACTATATTATATGTTATTAGGCGGGCTATTCGTCTGGTTTGTTACGTAGGCACTTATTTATCCTGTTGTAACCTATAACGAAACTTGTTGACTAGCCAGTGTAAAAACAAAACGCATATTCGTTTAAATATTTTAGTTACTTAATAATATTCAAATCAGTAACAACGTTCTAACCGTAATTTGTAAGTATGTATAAGTAAACTACCTATTTTATATGTAATATAATTACCAAAGCGGAAAAATGTGGAAATCTATTTAATTGTCTAATTACAATTTTCTTAAGATTTTTAGTAGAGACTTAGGGGTCGTTCAAGTATTACGTAAGCAGAATTTTAGTAATTTTTAACCCCCTCCTCCCCCTTGTCAGCGAAAGTCATCAAAAACGTAAACATTGGTATATATTTCTAAAAATATTCAGGTTTTTTTTAACGTTATTGCAAAAAAAACAAGAAATAATTAATAAATATAATATTGATGATGTACCTAAGCATCATCTAGACCCCCCCGGCCCCAATGTCATCAAAAATAAGCAAGCAAAGACCCCCCAACCCCCTTTCATGCTTACGTAATACTTTAATGACCCCTTACATGTAAATTACCGTAGGTTCATACCTACTTAATTAACCCTTAATAAGGCAGAGGCGATTTGGCGACCACATACATTGATTTGGAAATTCAACCTTATTATTTAGCAATAAGTTACAATATTCATTGTAATTTTATTTAAAATACTACTAGCTTTAAAAATATTCTTTGCCAGGTATGTATTCGATAGCTGCTTTTGATTCTGTAGCAGTATGCTCCAATAAATGGGGCCTTATTAAGAGTTAATTACTTTATTTCTACTAATATGGTAATTGCAAAGCGAAGTAAGTAATTGAGTAAAACAGTTAATAACTAGTTATTTATTTCTTTACGTTAAAACGGTTGTACCAATTTTAGGGTGGAGATAGCTTAAGTATAAGTAAAATTAACATATAGTCTATTGCAATTTAATAATCCTAGGCTGATGAAGTGCGGGCGCAAGCCAGTTCTTACCTATATACTAAATATTACCATATATTACTTTACCTACTCATATAAAATACATACCTATTTAGAGTTTCGGCCACTGTACACAATACCTAACACGCAACGTAACGGGGAATTACCTAATCCAGCCATAAATACCAAAAAACAGTGTCTTTTAAACTTCAATGGGTGAGCGAATATTCGAGCGTTTTGACCGCGCGGTCAAACGTCATTAGCGTCCCACGTTTATTATAGCACAATGGAAAGACAAGTCACAAGAATTTTAATTACGCTAAATTGAGCATTGGCATTGTCTTAAATTTTCATAAAAAAACAACCCTGAGCATTAGCTCTTTTAATAACACCTGTGAAGACACTAATGACGAAAAAAAAACGCTGCAAAAACGCTAATATTCGCCCACTTACGTACTTGGTAGGTAGTTAGGTCATATTTTTTTGACGTTTACTTAGTCATATTATGATTCCGAGATGCTCAATGATTTTAAAGATTTGAGTTGCTCTATCTGACTCATCACTTTATAAGGATTGTGCGAACCAGAGTTAACTATTAACTCCAAGTTAACTGCTAACCGAGGGTTGAAAGCACAGATATAGATTACACTAGATAACGCAAACACCTCAATCTGTATGAAAACCAACCGTGTCACTTTTTTATATCTACTTTGATGTGACGTCTCAAGAGCGAATTAACGATGTAAATTCCCCGATGTCCGCGCAAAATCGATTCAAATACGCCCCCGCCCGCGCCACGGGGCTCGAGTCGGTCACTAGTCATGATTAGTCAGTTAGCGGTCAGTCTTTGTATGGGGCGAACCCCGATGTATGGTCGGTGTTCGGACACGCGAAGTAGATGCATTTGCGTAATCTAGTGAAATCTATATCTGTGGTTGAAAGTGTCAAAATACTTATACGGAATAATAAACCCTGACCCATATTCAAAGATTATTTTTTAAATCCTGGTTCGCGCAGGCATCCCTTCCAGCACTAAATGCTGTCTCATTCATCCTGTTTATGAACAGCAAAGCTTCACATCCACACTCCGTCCCTTATAATGTCTGTTGCTGCCGCCAAAACTCTTCTCTATTCTCTAGGAATCTGAGAGCGTCTTCCGCCTGTTGGATGACAATGTCGTTTTTCCTATCAGCTATGGCCAGGTCGGGGTTCTTGAGAAGATTTTCAAGGTACAGTTTGTCTGACATCAGCTGTCCTAAGACCGGGCGGGCCGATTTTGAGCGCGTGCGTTTCGGCGGCTTCTTGACTGGTTTGACAGCGCCTATCGTGTTTTCTATGGCCTCCTGAAAATGAGAGAACTGGAGCTCAGCAAACATGTCGACAGTGAAGTACCAAAACCGGTTAACTGATAAATCTCGAACATGCAACTTAGGAGGTTTAGCTAGGGGGTGCTAAGGTCCTCAATCGCATGTCAAAGTTCATTCAGTTAGAAGGTATTGGTAATTCGCCGTCGATGTGTCCTTAAGGCCTTATTGTCTAACAAACTAGGGATTACAATCGTTTTCACCCCTTCTTTCTGTCACACGGTATAAGATGAGAATAGAAAGAGACGTGAATGAGATAAAAGGCAGAGATCTCTTAAATAAGGGATAGAATCGTCTCAATGTTTGGCAATTGTACAAAACTTGCAGGTAGTAGGACCTTGCGCAAGGTCCGCCCGGATTGCTACCACCATCTTGCTCGCTAATCCTGCCGTGAAGCAGCAGTGCTTGCACTGTTGTGTTTCGGCGCGGAGAGTAAGACAGCCGGTGAAATTACAGGCACTTGAGGTATTCGAACTTAGGCCTCTAGGTTGGCAACGCATCTGCAATACCCCTGGTGTTGCAAATGTTTATGGGCGGTGGTGATCTCTTACCACCAGGAGACCCACTTGCTCGTTTGCCTTCCAGTAGTATAAAAAAAAAACTACACGTGCACAAACAACCATTAAAAATCCCTTGACCAAGAAATACATGGATTGGATGATTATTATGCCAGATCATTAAACTATTAATGACTAAAGGAAAAGAACAATCGATAAATTTAATACTTCTCAGTCTTTGCTAGGAAATACAAAGACCTATTTCCAAAGTTTATACATGCCTGCGCTTTCTGCACTCCTAGCCTGAACTCATTCAGGTCCGGCCGCGCACGCAACCCCCTGTGGTAGTGAACGAGGCTCATTTCGAACTCCCCGCAGTAGTACAGAGCCTCTGCCTTATGCAGCAACGCCTTCCCGTGCTTAGGGTCCAGTTTCAGAGCAGTCTCTGCATCGGCAAGAGCGGCTTTCGGCTCCCCGAGAAGCAGGTGACATTTACTGCGAGCCACGTATGCTGCTTTTTCTTCTGGAGCCAATTCTATAGCCTGTGAAAAGAAAATGATGATTTATTTATTTACTCGAAGAATTTTGCAGGTGGTAGGACCTTGTGCAAGGTCCGCCCGGATTGCTACCACCATCTTGCTCGCTAATCCTGCCGTGAAGCAACAGCGTGCTTGCACTGTTGTGTTTCGGCGCGGAGAGTAAGACAGCCGGTGAAATTACTGGCACTTGAGGTATTCCAACTTAGGCCTCTAGGTTGGCAACGCATCTGCAATGCCCCTGGTGTTGCAGATGTTTATGGGCGGTGGTGATTTCTTACCACCAGGAGACCCACTTGCTCGTTTGTCTTCCAGTCGAATAAAAAAAAAAAAGAATGTTACTGGGGTGATTCCCAGCGCCAGCTGGATTCTTTCATTGGGTTACGGTTTTTCTCCATCGCCGCCCTAGCAGTGCTCCTCATAAAACCAGGCTCTTACACATCTTGTCATCAGGAGTTGTCGATGGGAGCGCTGAAATTCGCAGTCTTTTTCATACCGTAACTTTGAAATCTTAAAGTTATTCTGAAAATTGGAAATGGGTATCCTATAGAAAAGAATAGGTTAGGTTAGGTTTGTTTTATAACAATTCTAAACAATCATTGGCTTCAGAGAAAAAAGGAGTTATAATATAACAAACGATCATTCTGACGAACATTACATTCGGACTTTCAATAAGTATGCGAGACGATATGGATCCATTGTCGATTCAGTCGCTCTACTTAAACTGAATATGACTTATACTGAAGAAATGAGTTAAGTAGAATGGAAGGATTTTTTTAAAACGACATATAGTGTGTATGCGGTTCAATTAGGATTCATTATAAAAATTTCTTGCTTACGGTCTTTCATTTCTTCAATATAGGCAACGAAAACTAATAGCGGTTGAAACGCTCGTAGAATTTCCCCTTATAGGACTGTTGAACTTAGGATA
This sequence comes from Choristoneura rosaceana, assembly GCA_037349165.1. Lineage (NCBI taxonomy): Eukaryota > Metazoa > Arthropoda > Insecta > Lepidoptera > Tortricidae > Choristoneura > Choristoneura rosaceana. The sequence continues at coordinate 4,874,452 of JAZBNJ010000009.1, forward strand.
ATTTTAATTGCAAGCCTAACTAAAGTCATAAAGCTGAACAATGGGGTGAGGACAAGTGAAATTCACATTTGTGCGCTTGAAATTTTCAGTCTGAAACCCCTATACCTTGTTTACGAATGTAATAGCGGTCTTAAATCTCTCCCTTGTCATTTCGGCGCGCGCTAAGGCCAGCAAGGTTCCCGCATCGGCCTCCTCCGGCAGGTTCATAGCACTGCTTCTCTCCGCTTTATCCTTTATGTTCAGTGAAGCCTTTATATCCTTGGAGCCCATCACGACCGCTGCAGCCCGATCCTTATCGGTGTACAACTCCTCCTCCCTCCGTCTCCTTTCCCGTTTGGGCTTACGCCTGGCACTCTTCTTTCTGGGTTTAAGAGCTTCCATTCTTTCCTTCGCCGAGTGTTTCTCATCCTCGACAGCAGTCTCATGGGTCTTGTCAGCGGAAGCTGGCGCTCTCTTGCTGATAGAGGCTTTCGGAGTTGCATCTTCTTCCTCGTCCTCTGGAACACCGACTCTGACGAAGCTGGCGAGGAAGTCCGCGTCTTTCGCCGGGCCGAGGATGGACCGCGCTAGAGCCTTGGCGTTATCGTTACTCTCCATTGCTTTCACGTGTTATGTAAGAGGTGTGGGAAGAAGCACTAGTATTGACGCCCGGGCTGTGGTCGTCATGACGACTGAATGTGTTTTCGCACCCACTTCGCCACCTATGATGCGCTAGTGGGGCTCGCAGGAGCCCGCAGCGAGCACGTATGACAGTCTTAGCGTTAAGCGAGCTAATGGTGCTTTTACGAGTAATCTGCATCTGATAAAACCTGATATATTTAATGGGCTATTAGATACTTTTTAACGTATGTCATGTGCAGACATTAAATAGTACTATAAAATGAAAGCATAATACGATACGCGATAGTAAATTTTTATACAGCTAACACGCAAGAAGCATGCCAAAGGAGCTTTTTAACGAGTATAATATCATTTAATATTTCCATTAAATTTGTGTAAGTATCAGTTAGAAAAAATGGTCATAAAATACATACGTACACATTACAAGCATTTGGCAATAACTCCAAACTATGCAACCTAAGAGCGGTTTCAAACTAGAGTTTTTTCTGCGTGTATGTATACGCTCGTTTTTGGCATACGCGCAAACACACGCGCTAGATAACCAAACCTGCGTGTAGGTACGCGTTCACTTTATGCAGTTTTAAGGTCGTGTATACATATTTTTGTAACTTTGGGCGTGTCCATATCTTTACAATTGACTGTACATATAAACGCGCGTATACAAGTGCTTCCAAAAACAAGCTTAAACCCGCAATTAAAACGCTATAGTCTGAAACCACCTTAACTTCGATCTTCCTTCGTTCTGGTAGGTAGAGTAATTTATTTAACCTTTTTGCCGCATATCGTGAAATGTCGCCATTTCATGAATTGGCTAAGGGACATCAAAAGTCACCTTAGTTACAAATCAATTCTGAATGTCACTATAAAAGATTGGTTGGGTGAATACATATTTATTTTCCTAAATGTACATTTGGCTCTACAATCCTTGCTCCTTATTAAATCCCTAACATCTGGCGACCGTGACGTTTAGGCAGAGATCATGAAATTCCTAGGCATATCATGAAACGCCGCCATATCAATTCTAGCACTTCGCCGGCCACTGCTGCGGCAAGCTCACTTTGCTCGCTCGGCTCGTGTGCTGTGGTCACAATTCATACTAAGCACTTCTCGCTTCGCTCGTTGTACCTAAATTTTTCTTTTTTTCGGCATATCACGATGTGCCCAGTACCTATAGGTACATAGAGCTAGGAATATCGACGAATGCGTTGCTCTCACATCACATCTCACATCGTGATATGCCTAGCCATCTTTTAGCCATATCATGAAATGATATGCCTAAGAATTTCGGGATCTGGCGGATTTCACGATTGGCCACCAACAGTATATATATAGGTCGTTGGCGTGGAACCTGCGGTGCCTAACCTATAATGTGAGCGTTAATTGGCGTTGAAAAGGGTCACTGCAGGCGTGACACAGCGTTCACTTGACGCGAGCAATCGACGGTGACAACACATGTCCGTCGTTTGACTGAGTTTAAGTAGTCTAAATTTTACTACAAATAATTTACTACACTATAAACATTCATTTGACTAAGAAATGCGTTTTGACTATCCATAAAATGCAAAATGTTTTTAGTGTCAGCGTAGAGCACCATGTGTAAACGAGCGTTAAAATTGTGACTGAATGTGTGTGAGAAAACGAAAATGAAAACGAATATGATGAAATTATGAACGGGTTGTGAATCCTACTGGACAACCATATTATTATTACAATACTCACCTTGTTGAGTGAGTTGAGAGCTCGCTGGTAGTACCCGTTCTTCAGGTGGCCGGAAGACTCGTCGCGGTGCTTCTTCGCCTCCACCGGGTTGCTCGTAGGGGCCTCGGGCTCCTTCCCCCGCACCATGCTCGTCTGCTTGCTAACTGAATGGGATAGTCTATCAAGTTAGCTAGCCAACCTAAGTCCTTTTCTATACCTATTTGACGCAACCCAGAAGACATTTATTATTATTTCTGTTCTTTAAGCATAGTTGCCATTTGCCGCTAAGCTTTTTTTCTTGTAAACCGTATTGTTTCCCCCACGAGACAGGCCATGCCTAGAGTGGGGGTCAGTACAAGGGGTCAGTAGAGTGAGATTATCTACATCGATTCCAAGCTTTGCAAAAGGTGCCATCATAATTTTATTTCGCACTGAAACTGGAAAATGGCGCCCCTCGCTCTGGCGCCTAAAGTGACAACTCCTCTTGCTCTACCCTGGGGGTGCAGGGCTGCTACGAAACTCGAAGTTCGTGTCGTGCGGTCCCTCTGACACTTATACTATTTAATACGAGAGTGAGAGGGACAGTACGATACGAATTTCGAGTTTCGTAGCCTAAATTCCTGTTACCGTTGTCGATGGTTGTGGTAGGACCGTAGCGCTTTAATACTTATAAGAGTTACTTATAGAGAATTTACTATTCTACATTTAATCTGTTTACATACTGCTACATAAAATGGATATGTATGTATTAGAATCGTCGTTCATACATTCAGAAACGCTAAGGTTACTGACACTGACATAGCCCGAAGAATTGCGAAACTGAAGTGGCAGTGGGTGGGGCACATTGCTCGCAGGACTGATGGCCGATGGGGTCAAAAGGTTCTCGAATGGCGTCCGCGGACCGGGAGACGAGCTGTCTGTAGGCCTCCAACAAGATGGAGCGACGACCTGGTTAAGATCGCGGGATCGCGGTGGATGTGAAAATTTCAGAACCGGTCTGAGTGGAGAGCCTTGGGGGAGGCCTATGTCCAGCAATGGACGTCTTTCGGCTGACATGATGATGATGATGATTCAGAAACGCACTTATTAAACTGCTCCAACGTCCCAATTAACAGAAAGTAGAGTAAAATCACAGTAAAATGAACTTCTTCCCAGCTAATTGCTGCTAAAATATTTTGTCAGCCAATTATTTGGTCTGGTCTGATCTTCATTGGTACCTACCTAAGTACATTGTGTTTCCTATTAAAAAAAACTTTCGTTTAAAAACAAGGTCTTACGATGCGGCACACTACGTATACCAGCAAGTCATCGTAGCCCTCCTCAAATAAATTTACTAAAGTGCCACTTCGGCCTTCCAATGAGCCGAAAATACAATATTACGGATTAAGTCAATGTTAGCTAAAGGCAGTCCCCTCACATAGTATCCATGTTACGCCTGTCAAACGACACGCTGATGAATCGTCGAGCAAACCGCGGCAGCAACAGATAACTTTAAATATGTATATAAAAGAGCCGCTTCGACATCTCTATTAACCTACCAAATACGTGTCATTTTGCTTCGGCGTTGAAGTCAAGTTTCCCTGGCACAAACCAAACTGTAACCACAGTATATATATAAGCTAAAGCAGTATGGAAGCTACGAAGCTACGATCGGAACGAACACACTCACACAGACGCGCGCTCTTCACGGCCTGTACTGCAGTACCGCGAGAACCCTCAGTGGCCTTGTAGAGCGCGCGTTTGTGTGAGTGTGTTCGTTTCGATTGATTTGTTCGTAGCTTCCATACTGCTTTAGCTTATATATATACTGTACTGTAACTCAGTGCTGAGTTAATAGATGGTTAATAGCGAACTTTCAGGGGACGTTTAAAGGTTTCCCTATATATTTTCCTCATCTGATAACACTAACGATTCTGAATGTGAGCTGTTTCCGTGCGCGCGGACTATTTCTCGACGTTTATCGCTGAATCGGCCTGTCAGCCGTCGGGTGCTGGATGTAAGCATTAGTCTGGCTTATTTATACTCGCAGCTTTAGGCTGATTGGAGCTAAAGCAAATATGGACGACCGGATAGTTTGTAATGACCGCGAATTGAAACAATACGGTATTTGACTATTTTTTATGATTTTTTTTAATTAAGTTTCACACAGGCATTGTGAAGCGTTTGAGAAAGAGACTCGTACTAATATAGAGTTTTCAAAAAATCATTATAAATCCAATTTTCTACCAATTAAAGTTTTCTCTTCGCTAAACACTGTCTGTATATCTATAATTTATAATAATATATAAGACAGGGCAAATTCAGAAGTTGTCAAATATCGTATTAACTAGGTACTTTGCCCACCTGCGACTTTATGTTTCAGTTTATTGATATGGACCTCGCAGAGTAATGCCTGATTCGAAAAATTATGTAATGACTAGGTAATCAGGGGCGGATCTTGAATTTGTGGGGCCCTGGGCTAATACTGCTTAGGGGCCCTACCTAACTACTCAAACCTATCAGATTTTTTTTAATTCTAGATAATTTTTATTATTGACAATAATATCGTCTATTGTTTTCAGTTCAGGTTGGGGGCCCTCTGTATCCACGAGGCCCTGGGCTGCAGCCCAAAAAGCCTTTAAGTAGATCCGCCCAAGTAGGTAATGTCATAACTCATAAATCAGCAATTAAAAAAATTATACAGCCAGTACTTTCGGAGAGACCATCATTGCCAAGAAGAATGCGCCGCAAGAAACTTGGCCGATATAATTATGGTAGGTATGACAGTCATAATGTTTATCTAGTGGAGCACGAATGGGGGAGGGGAGGGCATAGGGGGCGAGTTACCATAACTTTGGCTTCGGCTAGCTTATTACCGTGGAATTATTCATGCAAGCCGGCTATGAAATATCACCGCAATCCTCATAATGCAGCAAAATGATGCAATGTTATTTAAATTAAATAGTTTGCAGTTTCAAACGTCAACCATCTAGAGCTAGGTACATTTTTTTGTATAAATTGAACTTCACAGCGCATTGGTGCTTAACTGTGTTGCTGTAATTTTTTATTGCGGTAAATTTTCAAAGTACATAATTTTAATATTTTTATTTGTTGGAGTTTAGGTAGATACTATTTATTATGGACATTAAAATTTACCGTAAATACTTGGCCAGTGAAGAGCAATTTATTTAGTAACTATTAGCCTGTTACCCGCTACTCCGTCTGCGTAGAATTCGTTTATCACTATCCCGTGGGAATTATCCATTTTTCTTGGATAAAAACTATCCTATGTCCTTCCCCAGGACTCAAACTATTGTATACTAAATTTTATCTAAATCGGTTCGGCGGTTTAGACGTGATGAGGTAACAAACAAATAAACAAACTTAACAAACTTTCGCATTTACATATGTGAAATGTGAGGTGATGACAAAATAAACATGTACTCGTACCTCCATAGGTAGGTATAGATAGAGTCACGGTAGAGTCATTCACAATGACGCGTGCCGTGGTTCGTATTACAATGTTATTAAAAATGTCTAACTTTGACAAAATCACGCGTCTTCGTGAATGGCACTAGGTATATCTGGTTGAAACTATATACTGACATTTCACAGCCACGGTATTAATTCGGTATTCGGTATCGGCGTCAAAAGTAGCGGATAAATAATTTCGTCAAACAAGAGGCTGTATTGCCTAACGTTTCTGACGCTCGCAATCGCAATCAAATGACAGATTTCGCGTATAAAGACTAACATACAAACACGCACACTTTCGCATTTATAACATTGGTATGGATAGTCTAAGTAAAATAAACATGGCCTATTCAGGGGAACGATTGCTTGAAGTGATATTGATGTGATCCTATATCAAGTGCTATACAAACATGATCTATTTCTATAGAAAGTTATAGACCAAAGCAACACGCAAATCCACAATATCGTGACTTGGCGGCCACAAAAATAATCAAATTAGAGGTTATGTGCCCGTGAAGTATTTTACGACATCCGTTCGTAGTTCTAAGGCTGCGGCTCCACTAGCGGAGACGAGCGGAGCGGAGACGAGTGGAGCGGAGACGATCGGAGCGGAGAGGAGACGTATAGGGATCGACCAATCCCTACACGACTGATGATAATGAGGTGGAGACGAGATGTGGAGATGTGGATTCAACTAATATGGTAGACTCTTGTTTAATTGCATACTTTTTGACAGAGATAGAATTAACAACACTTATTTGAAATTGAATGGGCTCAAGCTTTTACCTTAACTCTATAAGCTCGAGTTAAAACACGGCGACGATTTTTTTTTCTCGTCTAAACTTATAGTGTTTATAGTACTAGTGGATAAGTATTTTAAAAACATTATTATGTTGGTGAAACCATTTTTCGATTTAGGGATCCATTTGAAAAAGTGCTATTTTTTCCTAAAGATAAATGTCTCTCCCCCACAAGCCAAACTGTTGTTATGTTTAATAATTAATTTAAAAGATAACTCTATCACAGGCCAGCCTAGCCTAGTAAACAGCCTAGTCTTTAGAAGTTAACGAGTTAATAGTCGATCAAAATGTAATACTGAATATTTGCGGCATATTACGAGTATGTATTACAGAACCCAACCCGCACTTGGTCGGTTTATTATTGGCAGGTGCGGTCGATTTGGGAACGGTAGGTAAGTAATTTAAACTTAAAATTAGCAACAGTAGGCGCTCGGTAATCCGGCGCTCGTTAGTCCGGCACGCTCAGTAGTCTGGCACTCAGCGACTCAACGTTATAATGCTAAGATACAATAGAAACCTACTTATTTTTGAGAAGTTCGAAGACGAAATTTTACGTTACGAGTAGTTTGATTTAAAAAAAAGTCCTTCACTTTATACTGGTATCATGCTTTTACACGACTGCCTGAAAGGGGTTTTGTTTTTTGTAATGATTGCCCACTAATTAAGCCAATAGAAATAGGAAAATTCGGGCAGTTTAATTTTATTTATTTCTTTCTGATATTGACTTCTTAGGTATCCCCTTGATCTAAAACAGTGTAAGAAGAATAAAATATGTTACCGACACAAATTACTGTCGTAGTTACCTACCTTAATTTTTATTAAATCCAAAATGACGTTGCACTTCGTAAATTCGTAAATTAAAGCACTTTCATTAATTCGGGACTGAAAAGATGCGCTGCCGCGGTCGTAAGGTTCAGACTGAGCAACTAGTGGAACGGATTCGAACTACCACCCTAATGAAAAGGGGTTCTTTATAGTTGACGATGTTTAGCTAGTCGTTAAAAAATAGGGATCAATTTACCTACTACTACTAATACGAGTATTTAATCTTCTCTCAAAAGCTAGAGAAAAGTTACTTCATTGCCTACTACGTAAAGCATTTAATTTTCATCTACGTACATAGGTATATCGTCACCCTACTTACACCATAAGTTAGTCAGTCCGAGAGGGTTATGCGATAATTCAGTCGTCATTCTAACAGTGTCCTACCATGAGTTTATTATTTGTAGAGGCGCTGTACAAATTTGAATAAATTTTTAAGTTTCATTTTGCTCTCGAGCTTATTTATTACCCACTCTAGCTACTAAATTTACTACCTAAAAAACCAAAAAAAACGCCACAATGGTGGACTGAATTGGCACTAAAATTGACATCATCATCAACCTAACCGATGTCATGCATACATGATAAATCATCTTAAAATAGTAAATTAACAGCATTCCGAACAAAAACTTCACTAAGTAGATAGGGTTATAATAAACAATACGGGGATAAAATGACTGTCGTGAATGTTTTTTGCACGAATAATGTATTTCGTTATTTGTACACTGAAATTATCTAATTATGTTTAGTTAGATCATAGTAAGTACATCGGTACGTATAAGTAGGTATATCAGGGGAACAGGGGGCCAGCGGGCAATGGATGCGGTGTGACTTAATATACCTAACTAGAATTTCTTTTTATCTTTGGTATCGTTACGTTATGATGTCGATTAGTACGTACAAAGACTCATAGATGACTCGTAGATGTAGACTCGTACGTACAAAGAATAGGTAGGTAAGTAGTATAATAATAAATTCATTTATTTCGGGCAACTTAGGCTTTCGGGGGCTTAGTAGGTATAAAGCGCAACACACAATTCGCAATGCGAATGTAATAAGTAATTAATATTATAAAATGTGTGACGTGCCATAGGTGCCTACCCTTGATCGTGATAGTAAGACTATTTGGTCTTCAAAATAATGAGTTCACCTTCTCTCGTCCGGCGGCGAGTCGTGTCGCGTCTTGTAAGTGAGCCCCCGGTGACATGCGATACGTAAATAATCCCTAAATTATAGCTCGCCATTAGTCTCGTATCGAGCAAACCAAACAAATAAAAAAATAATATTCGCTAAGTTTTCTAAATTAGAGTTTTCATTTTTATTTTTTGTTCTATTACGCAAACGGATCCGTCGGCGTTTAATGAAATGAATTTTGTCACGCATTTAGGTACATTGTATTTCCTTATTTATTTAAGACGTTATGAAAATACAAATGTAGAGAGAGTGTTCAGTTCAATATATTAATAGGGATGTTGACGCCACCATCAACTGACGTACTTTTTATGAAGTGTCAAAACACAATTCTCCCATAGAGTTTAAATGGCAGTAGCGACTTATGACGTCATTTGTTCGCCAACTCAATCAACTAACTATTTATTTGTTTTAAAGCAACAAAAAATCTAATTTCACAGCAAATCGAAAATTAAACTGGTTTTCAGGGCCAAAATAAAGCGTTTTCTTACTGGAGTCGTGCCTTCGAATTATTTTTTAATGCCGCCAACTACGAATTCGTAGGGCGCCAACATCCCTATTAGGTACAAGTAAATTATTAGGTACAATAAAATATTTTTTAAATTTTAGCCTCATTCGGCTTTCTCATCTGGGCTGAAACTTGAAGAATAAGTATCGAAGCGTTCTAGTTACATTACTTGACGAAACCAAGACGGGTATAATTATTAAGTATCAGTATATTCATAGATAAATAGAATTTTATTAAAGAACGAAGGCTGTAAATAAAATTATCTCTAGTTCTAAATCACCTCCATATTTCAATACGCAGTGGCACTGCCTTATTGTTTGTATTTGAGAACTTCTGCTTGGCAGTGCCTCGAATGCACGCAACCGATGTCGCCAAAGCCGTACTATAATTAATGGGGGACAAAATGTAGGGGGAATAATGATCTAACTGTCGAACCTGCATTAAAGGAAAAGGCCAGATTCACGACAGGCTTTTTGTTAATAGATTTCTTGCCGTAATATATGGAATGTTTTGGATTTAACTGGGTCAACTTTATGTTACTTAGCTGTTGCCTTGGAAATCGAAAAAGGCGGTGTTTATATTGAACTTTTTAGCCTTTACGGAAGTTGCTGTTCATGATCAACAATTTTTAAAATGATAATTCACAGGCATAGATAATTCCTGCGAACATAATCATCATCATCATCATCATCTCAGCCGTAGGACGTCCATTGCTGGACATAGGCCTCCCCCAACATAATAATGAATAGTAATTGTATAATAAATCTATTGCACGCATTGTTAAAGAGGCAATGGGCGGGACACATCGTTCGAAGGACAGATAGCCGTTGGGGAGAAAAGTTCTCTAGTGGCGAGGCGACCACGACGGAAGACAAAGCGTTGGCAGGCCTCCCACTGAAGACATCGTGAGAGTTGCAGGGCAGGTGGATTCAAGTGGCGAGTTGTCGTTCATTGTGGCGTTCTAGGGGGGAGGCCTTTGTTCAGCAGTGGACGTCTTCCAGCTGATGATGATGATGATGATAATAAACCACCCGTGCTAAATTCCATGTCTCTAATCTGTTAAGAGTGACGAGTTTTATCCCGATCTGGTGAGAATATCGAGATAAAAAGCGCTAACTTACTAGGTACGTGTTATTCTATCTACATGTCTGCGTTTGGACTGCGCCAACGTACCTACATATATAGTACCTACCTATAAAAACTCACACAGTTTTGCTTTTATAATATTAGTAGGAGTTATTTACTTGCTCAGGTTGTGTTCGGTGAGAATGGCGGGGAGTATAAAAATCAAGCAAACAAAAAAAAAATGCTCACACATTTTTATTTATGTTGTTCATAGACATTTATTAAAAATATACAACACCAATTTAGGCGATTTTACCTTAAAATAAATAGGTACAAATTTCGCTTAGAGTAGAGTAAAGTTTTTAGTCAATTTTGATTTGACAACCACAATAAACTTTGAAGGTACAAAAACATAGTGACTAGAACATCGAAATACACTACTGAGTAACTAGCTGTAAATAATCACATCAAATTTATTGTTCTAATGACGTTTGGTGACGTTGCCGTGTGGTGTCGGTTGAGAATTACACCACCCCCTCTCTTCTCGTGGGTGTCGTAAGAGGCGACTAAGGGATAAACCGGAGGATGGGCAGCAGCGTCCTCCGCGAACGATCGGGTATTACTGCGGTCGCCAACCCGCCTGCCAAGCGTGGCGACTAAGGCATTTTCCCCCCAAGGTACACGATAAAATTAAAAAATGGATCCACTAAATCAGCCCAGACCCCTAGTCCCCGGCGGCCCTGCTATTCCTGGCTCCGGTAGCGGCCATGGTAACGGCGGGGCAGGGGGTGCTGTAGTTAATCTCCGGCAGAGACCCGGCTACCAAAAACGACAACCTTTGGCCCTGGCAACATATAACTGCCGAACACTGCGGACCGATGAAAAGATACTGGAACTGGAGGAAGAATTGAGCAAGTTACGATGGGGAATCATAGGGCTGTCAGAAGTCCGTAGAGAGGGGGAGGACATGATAACCCTGAAGTCCGGTAACTTGCTCTATTTCCGAGAGGGCGACCACCAGTCTCAAGGAGGTGTCGGGTTTATCGTCCATAGGTCCCTCGTGAACAACGTGGTGAAGATCGAGAGTGTGTCGACCAGGGTAGCGTGCCTTGTACTCAGAATGACCCAACGATATTCTTTGAAGGTCATACAGGTATACGCTCCGACCTCGACGCACTCCGACGATGAGGTAGAGGCTATGTATGAGGATATTTCCAGAGCCATGCATAGCTCCAGAACTCACTTCACAGTTGTTATGGGGGACTTTAACGCAAAGCTGGGCAAACGAGACGGTGAAGAGTTGAGAGTGGGGAAATTTGGAGTGGGGCGTAGGAATCACCGGGGCCACCTACTGGCCGGTTTCATGGAGAAGGAAGGACTCTATATGATGAACTCCTTCTTCGGGAAACGTGAGCATAGGAAGTGGACCTGGATGAGCCCTGATGGCGTTACGAGGAATGAGATAGATTTTATCATGTCGACGAAAAAGCACATATTCAATGATGTCTCCGTGATCAATGCGGTTAAAACCAGGAGTGATCACCGTATGGTACGAGGCTCATTGAATATCCAGTTCAAGCTTGAAAGGTCTCGACTGATGAAATCTACGCTCCGTCCGGAGCCTGCTCAGCTCCAAAACCCCGAGAGCTTTCAGCTCGAGCTTCAAAACCGTTTCGAATGCCTAGGTAGCGACGTGGACGATTACAACGACGGGTTTGTGGAAGCTGTCCATACGGTCGGGTCTAAGTTCTTCAAGACCCGCCGTACTAGAACCAAAAAGCTTTCGGACTCCACCATTAGGCTCATGGAGGTGAGGCGTGAGATGACTCTGCAGTCCTCTGGTGACGCTTGTCGCTATCGGCGGCTCAACAGGCAGATCTCAAAGTCTCTGAAGCGCGATGTACGCCGATTTAATACTAATAGTATTGAAGAAGCTATTGAGCGTAACAGGGGCTCAAAGGTGTTTACCAGGGATCTGTCTGTTGGTCAAAGCCAGTTGATGAAGCTAAAGACCGAGGACGGCAGAGTGATTTCATCCAAACCTGAGCTGTTGGGGGAAGTTGAGAAGTTTTATGGGCAGCTATACACGACAACCCGAACACCCGTCGAAAATCTAGCTAAAGACCCGAGAGCTAGATTAACCCGACACTATACCGAAGACATCCCGGACGTCAGCCTGTACGAGATTAGTATGGCCCTCAAACAGCTCAAGAATGGCAAAGCCCCGGGTGACGACGGAATTACAGCCGAACTCCTGAAGGCGGGTGGTAAACCAGTTCTTAAGGGCCTTCAGACGCTGTTTAGTTCCGTCCTCCACCAAGGGAGAACGCCGAAAGCATGGAACAGAAGTGTGGTGGTGCTCTTCTTCAAGAAAGGTGACAAAACCTTGTTGAAGAACTATAGACCCATCTCACTTCTGAGCCATGTTTACAAGCTGTTTTCCAGGGTCATCACGAATCGTCTCGCACGCAGGCTTGACGAGTTCCAGCCTCCCGAACAAGCCGGCTTCCGAAAAGGCTATAGTACCGTAGACCACATACATGCGTTGCGGCAGGTTATACAGAAGACCGAAGAGTATAACCTCCCCCTTTGCCTTGCATTTGTGGACTACGAGAAAGCCTTCGATTCGATCGAGACTTGGGCTGTGCTACAGGCTCTCCAGCGGTGCCAAGTTGACTACCGGTATATCGAAGTGTTAAAGTGTTTGTACGAAAACGCCACTATGTCCGTCCGACTACAGGACCAGAGCACGAAGCCTATTCCTTTGCAGCGGGGAGTCAGACAAGGAGATGTCATCTCTCCGAAGCTGTTCACCGCTGCATTGGAGGATGCTTTTAAGGTTTTGGACTGGAAAGGACGAGGCATCAACATTAATGGCGAGTACCTCACTCACCTTCGATTTGCCGACGATATTGTAGTCATGGCTGAGACCATGGAGGACCTCAGTGCTATGCTCGCTGACCTCAGCAGAGTTTCCGACCGAGTTGGCCTGAGAATGAACATGGACAAGACGAAAGTCATGTCTAATGTTCATGTAATGCCAACTCCCGTAATAGTCGGAGGCTCTGCGCTCGAAGTTGTTGACGACTATGTATACCTAGGACAGACGGTCCACTTAGGTAGGTCCAACTTCGAGAAAGAGATCACTCGTCGAATCCGACTCGGCTGGGCAGCGTTCGGGAAGCTTCGCAGTGTTTTTTCAGCTAAATTACCGCAGTGTTTGAAGTCAAAAGTCTTTGACCAGTGTGTGTTGCCAGTGATGACATACGGATCCGAGACGTGGGCGCTAACGATGGGCCTCATAAGGAAGCTCAAAGTCACTCAAAGGGCTATGGAGAGGGCTATGCTCGGGGTTTCTCTGCGGGATAGAATCAGAAATGATGATATCCGCAGTAGAACTAAGGTTACTGACATAGCCCGAAGAATTGCGAAACTGAAGTGGCAGTGGGCGGGGCACATTGCACGCAGGACTGATGGCCGATGGGGTCAGAAGGTTCTCGAATGGCGTCCGCGGACCGGGAGACGAGCTGTCGGTAGGCCTCCAACAAGATGGAGCGACGACCTGGCTAAGATCGCGGGATTGCGGTGGATGCGAAAAGCACAAGACCGGTCTGAGTGGAGAGCCTTGGGGGAGGCCTATGTCCAGCAGTGGACGTCTTTCGGCTGACATGATGAATGACGTTTACTTTCAGAGTATAAATTTTTAGCCAAATATAGCTGGTTTAATTAAATATAGTAAATAGTTTTCAAAGAAATAATAGTAACATTTTGAGCTCACTGTTAAGCAAAACAATGTTTAAAGTTTTTTTCAATATTAGCCCAGAGACAAACTACATATATACTCATTCTAATTAAACAGATAAAATAAATCACAGTCATATAGTATACTAACATAATCTTATTTTATACTTGGTTGACAAAGTAAGTATACTGCTTAAGTATTTGACACCGAAAATGACTCTAATGGCTTTAAAGCCTTGTAGCATAATTTTTAATTAAGAATTACGGCGAGATTTTACGCTCGTCGCTTTCGGAATGTAATTTCTAGTAACACACTTATCTCTAATTGACACATAAACTCGTCCCGCTTAGCTCTACCTCTACGAATAAATTTCTGGAGTTCGATTCGGTAATTTTCTAGGTAAAAAAATATTCTTCTAATCCGTCCGTTTCGTTTGTCAAGCAAACAAAAAATGACAAAGATGAAGCTCGTCAAAGCTCGGGAGTAGGGGCTGTGACGTCATGCCGTGCTAAAAAGTGTCGAACGGTGTGACGTCATGCTGACAAAAAACATAAGACGCGATACTGGCCCCATCACCCTTTTGGACCGCAAGTGCAATCCGCTGGGATAAATACGCAGCGCTTGGGTTTCCAGAAGATATCTTAGGTTAGTTCTTTTTGTCATCTCGTTAACTGTTAATTTCATGTGTTTATGTACAATAAATCATTTATACTGACTTCCATTTTTTTACGATACTACCCCATCCAGTCCTTGGCACACGAAATCCTGTATTTGACATAGTGCCGTATATTCGTCTCTGCAGTCGACGACAATTTTTTTTTTGAAATTAATAACATACTTAGGTACCATGCTCATAGGTACCTACTGAGTTACCTTGACTTTACAGCTCTAGATTATTTGATGGTTTAATCGCAGGAGAGAACAATCTTTGGTATGGGGGCCTGAAGGTTGCCGTACACCGAAGAGGTTGGTTCGGGCTCGTGAGGCTCGCACGCCTCTCCGCCTGCCATGGTCTGTGGTAAAAGTTACATAATGTTTAATTTCGTTGAAACAGGAAGATTTGCTGTTAGAAAATCGAAAACTCGAAGTTATACCTAAGCTACGAGCAAAGCAGAATAATACCATACATCAAAAAACAAAACATACATACAAAAAAAAAACTGTTCATATCGTCAAATTAAAATCTTGTCTCATGATCTCGTAAAATCAACCGATAGTGGGAGATATTGGAGCGCTTTGACCGCTCGGTATACCTCATTATACCATTTGATGCTTATTAGCCGAACAAGGCAGAACGGAACGGATAAGGACAAATCGCAAGTTTAGCATCGTATTGGTTTTAGTTTTTATCAGGGATGTTATGGAGCTCCGTATCCGTAACCTTTCGGCTTGTTTCCAATCGGATATCCGAAAGAAAAAACTAGGTATCCGTAACCGTAACAGAATCCGATATAAAAATTTCGGGTAGTTTCAGATAGGGGCGTAGTCAAAATGGGACATTTTGTGACAGGTTTTTGTTTTTGCCCGGCCGAGTCGATGTCGATAGATGTCGATGACCTAAATACACTCACAAACACTGCAGGGCTACTCCGAAACTCGAAACTCGAAGTTCGTGTCGTGTGGTCCCTCTCGCTCTCGTATTAAATAATATTAATGTAAGAAAGACCGCACGACACGGACTTCGAGTTTTGAGTTTCGGAGTAGCCCTGTTGGTTACCTTGTTTTCGGAGACGACGGAGAGTTTCCTGCGCGAGAGCGCGCTGGGCGCGCGCAGGCGGCGGCCGTCCGCGCTGCCGCTGGACAGGCTGGACGTGCGGCGCCGGCGCACGCCGCCCGCCTCCTCGTGAAGGCTGCCCGACTTCCGAGCCTGCGCCAAACACTAGAATGAACGCGCGCGGCGGGGCTCCTATGTCTTGGCAGTCAGGTAGTTAAAGCTACCTAACGAATGTACAAACTATCTAGTATATTTTATTGTGTTTTCATGCGTTTTTAAAGATGTACCAAGGCGACCTTATCCGTGTTTAGTGAACCCACTAAACACTGAACCAGCTTTTTCCCGCATCTTCGCCCGCGTGGGATTCGGTTATCGCGCGCTGTTCCCTAGGGAACAGAATTTTCCGGGATAAAAAGTAGCCTATGTCACTCTCTGGCCCATAAACTATCTTTATACCAAAAATCACGTCGATACGTCGCTTCGTTTCGACGTGAAAGACGGACAAACATACACACAAACACATACACTCTCGCATTTATAATATTAAGTATGGATAAAGGTTAAGTGTGTTTGTTTTTTTTTCTTCCGACCATACGTTGCCACGAAAGAACATTGACACCGATGTTAATAAATAATAGACCTGTCGATCAGCCATGCGTTGGTTGACTTGCCGCGCGGCGTTCTCCCGTATGATCTGGTCGGCACGCAGGCGCAGGATGCGCGCGGCTTCTTTGTGGTGGCGCAGCGCCCCGTACAGGTCGTTGCGGGACAGGGCGAACAGGCTGGAGTACCCTCGAGACCTGGGGGAAACGATCCTGAAGCGTCTGATACTTCTCAAAAGATTTGGCGAAGTTGAGGAATGAAATGCGTCTCAAATCAGTTATGTTCGAGCTGTTAGATGCCAAACTTAAAATTTGTGACATCGGTTCATAGCACGAACACCAACGTCTGCTTACTATTTGCGTTTACATAAACAATACAGGCTGTATAGATAGAGCGAGGTGCTTAACAGTTGTGGTTGACGTTGACATTGACAAACGTTGAGATACCTCTCTCCTTAACAGAGAGAGCAAATGGACAAGTTAATGTACATTACTACCTCAGTAGCAGGTTGAACCATTTATTCCACCAACTCAATTTGAATGTTTTAAATTACATAATTCATAATAATTCATAATTCATTTATTGCACAGCAATATTATATACTAAAAGTAAGCAATCATCATTTGTTTGGTTCTAATTTATAGATAACGGAATACATTTCAGATTGGTCCCTAAATGGGCGCCAGTAAAATAAATTTTATACTAATTTTTTTAAACATGACTACAAATACTAATAACAAGTTTTACAACAACAATAATAAAAATCTTATTGTAGAACAGAGTCCACATATTGTTATGTCCTGTTAAAATAATCCCATATTAGCGTAGTTCTAAGTTACCTAACGGTTGCAGTTCGTCGCCTCATGCCGTTGATGCCGAGCAGACTGATTTCTCCGAACACAGAACCTTCGCCCAACGTCGCTAGCACTTCGTTTTCATCGTGTGACATCACCTGTCGACAAAATGCGATTTTATTGAAAGAGAAATACATACCAAGAGACAAAGTGGGCTTATTTTGAAATGGGGCATAAGGGTTTAATTTTTTTACCCGAATGCTGGAAGTAGGACTATGTTTTTATAGCTTATGTATGTACCTATGTTTGTATTTATGGATGTATGTGGGTATGTGTGTCCATTTCTTTAGTCCTCGCTGGTTCATTCAAGTCACGACTGACTCAAGAATTCTTAGCAATGGGTTTCTTTCCTACTTCCAAGTTGGCTACCTACTTAACTGAGTTCTAGACCACAAGATTCGTTTTACTTTTTACTTTTTTTTTCAAGGCAGTCGGGTGCATTGATTTTTACCTGAGCGTTATGTTTTTCGAGCGTATGTATGTAAGTATTTTAAGGAAAGAAAGAAAATACATTTATTCACAACACAAGACAACAATACTATTTGGTACAAATAAACAACACGAAGGTATGTATCATTGCGATTTTAAATTTATTGTTTTTTAATATGAAAATTTTATCCATTTTCGAAGTTTTTCATATCAATATACACATTCTTTATTCGTTGGTGGCGGGACTAGTGCCCTAGGCTCAATCATTGGTGTATACATAGCAGCTACTCACGTAGCACTCGCCGGTCTTGATGATGTACATCTGGTGTCCGGCGTCGCCGCGTCGCACGACCACGTCGCCGGGAAGGAACGACACCGGCCGCAGCTGCAGCACCAGCGCGCGCAGCAACGAGTCCGAGCAGTCGCGGAACAGCTGCACCTGGAGACCGTAGGACCTCTGTATACGACGTGTTCTTTTTGATTCCTAAGTGCTTGTTATGGCCTAAATTGAAGGATAATTCGTCTTTTATTTTGACTTCCGTTAACTTTAAGGGAATATTCAAATGAAGTTAAATCCTTCAAGATACTGGTGGATTAACTCTTACTGTTTAAAAGATAATCAAAAAATAATTCATAATTAACTAATTAAGTATGCGCGGTAGAAAGAAATGTGAATTTTTCATGTCTCTCTTCATGTGTCATGTTAATGTCACTCATTAAATTTGTGAATTTTACAACATGACGTTTAGCAATAACATAACTGTGCATTTAAATTAAAATGGCAAAAAAATGTTTTTTTTTTTAAATAAAGTTCATTATCTATCAGGTAGTTTCTATAGATCAATTAACTAAGCCATGTGTCGAAGTTAATGGAAATCAAGAAAAACACGGTGTACTGTCAGTGTCAGATAGACGCTCGAGTAAGTTTCCGGACTTATAGCTAGCTTAGATAAGCTTTTCTCTCATAGTCACCCAAGTTCACGTCCTTTTCTGATCATCCCACGAGGATAGCTCACGCACCGAAACTTTTTGATGTTATGTAGGTAAATCGAGTGAATAGCTATTACTGAACCAGTAAGTTACATCATTAGCCGCATCTGTACATACTATTAGGTCAGTTTAGTCAGCCGTGTAGTCAGCTTTAAAACAAAAAACGAACCTTGCTCAGAGTCTCCATATGCACAGCCAGTGCCACGTCTCGTTTCATATTGTATGGCAATACATTCAGTATGTTCGCTTCATCTGTTAATTAGAGCAACATTTAAATTAAATACAGCGATCATACAGCTGGCCCCATATTGGGCGCCAATTAAAATTACTAGGTCATTCTAAAATTTCAATGGAAAAAAAACTGGATTTAAGATTTATAGGTATAGTTTAGTAAAATTTATCACCAAAGCATTTCTGTTGATTCCACGTGTAGTTAAACCAGCAAGTGACGCGCCGTTGGAGACTCGCAGGCATGTTCAGTTGGCGCAGGTACCGCGTACAACCATCGACAGTCTTGCGATATTCTGTCTGGAAATAATATCATAGTTACTCTTAAAACCAATTTGCTAAAGTTGGTATGAGTACTTGAGCAGACTTTTTAACTACTCTAAGTTTTGCAATGTTTCAAGAAGAGATGAGTATTCAGTACGATTACATAGAAAAGTTTTGATTGCGTTAGATTGAGGGTTCAGGGGGATATCCATACTTCCATACTAATATTATAAATGCGAAAGTAACTCTGTCTGTCTGTCTGTCTGTCTGTCTGTCTGTCTGTCTGTTACGCTTTCACGCCAAAACCGCAGAACCGATTTGGATGAAATTTGGTACAGAGATAGAATAGACCTTGGGAAAGGACATAGGCTACTTTATATCCCGATATTACAACGGGATAGGGATAAAATCTCGAAATAAGAACCTCTGGGCTTAGAGTCATGAAATTTGGTATGTAGGTAGTTGGACGTATGGAATAACACATAGGTGACTTTTTGACCCGATATTCCCACGGGATAACTAGGGATAAGATCTCGAAATAACAACCGCTGGGCTTAGAGCCATAAAATTTAGTATGTAGGTATCTGGACCTCTGGAATAACACGAAGGCTACTTTTTATCCTGATAATCCCACGGGATAGGGATAAAATTTCGAAATAAGAAACTCTGGGCTTAGAGTCATGAAATTTGGTATGTAGGTAGTTGGACGTATGGAATAACACATAGGTGACTTTTTGACCCAATATTCCCACGGGATAACTAGGGATAAGATCTCGAAATAACAACCGCTGGGCTTAGAGCCATAAAATTTAGTATGTAGGTAGCTGGACCTCTAGAATAACACGAAGGCTACTTTTTATCCTGATATTGACTTTTTGACCCGAAATTCCCACGGGATATCAAAGGATAAAATCTTGAAGTAACAACCACTGGGCTTAGAGCCATGAAATTTGGTGTGTAGGTAGCTGAACCTCTGGAATAACACATAGGCTATTTTTTACCCCGATATTACCACGGGATAGGAATAAAATTTTGAAATAATAACCGCTGGGCTAAAAGTCATGAAATTTGGTATGTAGGTAGCTGCACGTCTGGAATAACACATACGCTATTTTTTATCCCTATACTCCCACGGGATATTTCAATTGCCACTACCAGACCGATTAGTTTACGCGTGCGAAGCCGCGGGTAAAAGCTAGTTAATTATAAAAGAGTAAAAAAAGAGTACTATTAAAGAGGTGGACGACATATCGGTAACTAGCATCCAGATGCAGAGAAGCGGTTGTGAAAAATGAAAAAAAAATGAAAATGAAAAAATATTTATTTTATAAAAAACATTCATACAAAATGAAGGGTTGGGGCTTCCTATTAAGTAAATATTATACTTGTATCAGGAAGCCCCGAAACTTTTTGGAGCTTTAAACCTGTGCACCTTTGGAATCGTAAATCCCGTAGATCGGTGTGAACTCCTTATCGCTTGTCTACTTCTTGTGCAGACTAAACTGCCAAGTGCATACGATATTATTCATAATATATACATTACTCATCTACGAGTATAATATAAAAATGAATCGCAAAATGTGTTGGTAAGCGCATAACTCGGGAACGACTGGTCCGATTTCGCTAATTCTTTTTTTGTTGTGTTCGCTACTGTCAGGAGAAGGTTTTCATGGAAGAAAAAAAATACAACGGGGGCGAAGCCGCGGGCAACAGCTAGTATAATATATAGGTAACTATAACTTAGCTTACTTTAGCTCTGGTGGCAGTCGCGATGATGTCCCGAATCTGTCCGATGAGCAACGCAAACACGAATACTCCCATCAACCACGCCGCTGTCATGAACAGATATTCCGAAGGATTCTCCGGCTTCGGATTCTTTCCTGCAATGAAACAGAAATACTCAGTAAATTACTGGACAATTTTATCCCAATTTGAGGTAGCCCGCATTACTTGAATGAAACCAGACACTAGTAAAAAAAAACAGCGACGGTTTTAAAAAAAAATTGTGGTTGACACCAAGTTGTGGCTTATCTCAAGAACTGGTAGGTATCAGAGAAAAAAAATTTAGATACTTTATGGACAGTGTGGAGAAGAACTTGAAGCATATCAGAAACACCAGCAATTCAAAATATTCATTTTGGAAAGACAGTTTCTTCAATCAACGGCTTATCCTAGAACGGGTGCTATATCAAATATTAGTTTGAAGGCCCTTCTGCCTTTCGAACTGCAACAAATTTCTGCTTACACAGGTTCAGGGACCGCCGTGAGGCCCTATGTATATTTGGTACGGCTGATACAGCCGCGCAGCAGAGGTTACACTCGTGCTTCTTTAAGAACCTTACCTTACTTTCAAATACAAATCTCTAGCTCTTACCTATAGAAGTAGCGGTCTTAGTAGCAAAGTAGAAGCACCGTATGTACGCGCAACCTTTGCCGTCGTAGACCCAGTCGTTGCTGCCTATGCCTTCGTAGTCGCTCATCATGTAGTAGGCACATGCGTTGATGTGGATTAGGTAGAATATGTAGAACAGGGTCTTGCCTATGCGGACCTGGTTAAGGATGATAGAAGTGGCATATGGGTTAGTGATCGGGAAAATTATAGAGTAAGTCATGAGATGAGTCTAACAAATCTTACTGCTCGACACATGTGATTACGATAGCACGATGTATATTCAGTATGTTGTCTTAAAGTTAAATGATAATGATAATTTAGTTTGTATTATTATTTTTATTACTAAAGAAAGAATGATTGATGTAGGTAGTATAGCACTTACCACATATGGCGATGACAGTACTCTATCCAAAGCTAAGTTAAACTCCCAGAAGGTCTGCAGTTTCAACAATCTCGGCAGGCGCAATATCACCATTTGCGTACCGAAGTGAATGTACAGCAAGTCCAGAGGCAGAAGGGAAACTACATCGAACTGAAAATAAGAGACAGTCGTATATGAATCAAGATGCACTTCCAAGTAATCACATAATTACGAAGGAACGAAAGAATAGTTTTTTTTACATATGTATAACTGACCGTGATTAACCCCTATCTCACCTGATGTTAAGTGCAGAGAGGTTTCTGGGAATATTAATGCCACTGGCTTGCATTAGATCAATTCCACGCTAGGCAGCGCTAATTTGCGCCGCCAGCACCCTCTCCCCTCAGCATGGTAAACAGTTCAAGGCGCTGCCTAACTTGGAATTGACCCAATGCACGCCTAGTTGCTTCAGTCTACTTTCATTCATCTGCTGAAAGTTGCGTCATGCCAATGTTGAGACCTCAAGAAGGTCCGGTTAATAAGGTATTTATCTATTTGTACACGCCCAATTAACAGTACAAAATATAAATAATTACCTTATACTGCAGCTTCTTTCTATAATTCTTTCTTGTTTCTCCTGGATCATCAACCCAGAAGCCCTCATGCAGGAACATTAGCCTCGGTTTAATCAAAGCTACATCGAGCAAATACACCAAATCGCAGCAATAGTCGGCTATCATCCAATGCAACGTATTTTCAGGGGTTTGGTAAGGAAACGCGGTACGTAATGCGATGACCCAAGCGTTGTAAGTGTAGCAGCATGTTACCAGGAGCAGCCAGATGATGTAGACCTTACCTAGAAATTACATTCTGTTATAGTTACCTTTGGCACGTGAATCGAGTAAGCATGGTTTACTTAGAAATCTGGTAGCTACTACGTAGTATAAAGTGTATATTATGGACTCTACAGTGTAACCAAGGGTTAGAAGAACTCCCTTCATTTTACTAGTATGTTAATAATAATGTTAAAATAAGCCCTAGGTATTTATGAGTCGACAAAAATCGCTCACAGTTTACGTAGTCATTGGAACATTATTCAAAAAGTATGCTACCTTGATACCGGAAGTTACTTAAATTACGAAAAAAAATTGATAAAAATAGTATGGGTTATAATGAGTATAATTTCCGTGTTACACGTGTCGTTTTGTGTGATTGACATCCAATTAACATAGCATGCATAGTCCAACTTTTTGAATTCCACCCCTAATAATGTAACATCGTAAGGAATTCTGTGGGTACTAACGAAACAGAGTTAGATTTTTAAATTCCTACCTTTATTGTAACTATGGAACGGAATGATAAAAACATATTTTTTTTTTATTTATTTGTTAAAATCCCCGTTAGATAACTTGAAGAGTAAAAGAAGCGTGAGTTAGGCATGTCTTTTACGTAGTCAGGGTTCACAATCTTTGCCATACTTGTCTAAATCAGCAAGAGTTCTTCTTAAACCTATTCTTATGCAAACCAAGCAAATTAATTGTTTAGGTAAGTATCGTTTCTAACCTTGAGGGTCTATAGGAGTGAAGGGATCGCAGAAACTCGGCAACTGCAGGAAGCCCCTGCATTTCTTACGAGACGGAGAGTTTGGCACCGGACTTTGTGGGGATTCAACCACTGGTGGTTTCTTCTCCGGTGGGGACCTTTAAATGTTTGATATTTGTAAAATTAAAGAAACTTACAAAATAAAATAGTTCAACCTTACGATCATAAGTCAAGAATGGTTCGACTATTTTCGATCTTTTCGGTATATTAGGGGTGTTTTTCATAAGGTGTGCGTGTGTTCACGACGGTGGTGGGTTCACTGTGGTGGTGGTGGTGGTGACAGGGGCCATCGCACTCGAAGAGATCGAAACTAGCCGGACTGTTTCTGACTAAGCGTGTTGAAGTTAAACCGCGTAATATTTTGTATTTTTTTTAAATACATTTCATTAGAACTTAAGTAATATAAAGAAACTTCTAAAAAAATCGGTAAATTGTGAGTCAGACTCATACACTGAGGGTCTTTAAGGATTAATAAACTGCCCATATTTGCAGGCCAAACTCATCGTCATACTTTTTTTTAAATTTAGCATAGGTATAATTTAAATGCACCTTTCAGGAGGGTCTTCCTTTATCATAGAGCTCTTGAAGTCCTGGAGCTCAGTATCCGCATCTAAGGTAATAACTTTTGATTTAAGTTCATGGGGCGGAGTCGAAGGAAACAACAAGACTTTCTTCGGCTGGATTAAAGTTCTGAAAACGCACATTTTCTTAAAATAGTTTGTACTAAAGAAAGACCACAGAATTAAATTGTCAGCGTACTAAGTGTCAACCAGTCCTGCTCACCCTTTGGCTTGGCTCGTGGCATCACGGAATTGTGTTTTTGTGTCGATATTGGAATTTGTATGCGTCAAACTGAAACAAAAAAATAAAACTGCTTGTGAAAATTTAATACCACTCAAACTTCATATTTGACAACATCGTGTATTCCAGTTGTTTCGCCCCCCTCCGTCTGTCCCCAGGGATTCTCTATTCACATAGCGTGTGTAACTTACGATGCGTGGGCTGGGGTGGCTTCAGGTGTGCACCAGGAGCCGTACGGCTTTGGATGGCCGTCGGGCTTCGTTGCCAGCTGGGGCTGCGTTGGGGACGGGTACACCGTGTGCTGTAAGAGAAAATATGGTAATTTGGATATATTTAGCAGTAACTCGTGCATTTGCTCTTGAAAATCATAATTTGGTGAAGTGGAACTAATGATGAACACCATATTTGACCAACAGAGCTACTACTCAATAACAAGTACTTTAACACAGTTCTATTGCTAAGCAATTTTATGTTCGTCGTGATGCATATGGTAAAACGGAACGGGTGGTGAAGCACCAGGACTCCTCAACAATGAACAGCTCTGCATCAGAAAAAGCAATCTTTCGTAAAAGCTTTCGTAAAAGGTGTCGAGCAGTTGACATTAAACTATTGTATCTTAGATAATTAACACTAAAAAGCGTGAAAAAAATTTTTTATAACATTATTTCATTTCATTCAAGCGGACGATTTTCTATTTGCACCGCATGACAGTAAATCGAAAATACTTCTTATTTCACGCGCAAAACAGATAAGTACAAGCCTAGTTATTTGTCTTTTTACGCCTATCCATAACGGGCTTAAACGACTAATAACTGGAACAATTAATAAAGTCATAAACCGGTCAAAGCCTCGCTCTAGGGGTTCCGTAGCCAGCCACGCCGTGAAGCTTTCATGCCACGGATAATATATACGAGTATCTCGTCCACTAAACGAGACTTGAATGTCCGTGACGACCTAATTTTACGTTCCCTTTTATTGAAGTCATAAACAATAAAATTATTAGTATTCCGTCCAACTATAGAGCTGTTAGGCCGGTATTCCTTTTAGCCGATTGATTTCAGACACCTACGCTTGCCGCCCGCTTGTTGTCCGGCAATTAAGCAAGTAAGTACTTTAGTAATCGCCGTCCAATCCTATAAATCATATTTTTACAACCAAACCAACTTTGCGCCGTTCAACTACGTAAAGATCGATAAATGGCACTAATTTATCGGTATTACAAATTCAATACTAAAGTTACAAGAGTAAAAAACAAATGTAGGTAAGTATGAGTACACACTCATCTATTTATACCTTTTCCAGTCTAGCAAAATCTCGATACATAGATAGATACCCAGTTGGTGCGCACCCATGGCTATTAAAGACCGTCCGTACTGTAATGAATAATTGTTTGTGGCCACAGAAGGAAAGCACTTAGCGGTGCTTTGGTATTCAAATCACAATGACTAGAGGTTAATTCACGGCGCCCTTGAGTCACTGCGTCCTATTGGGAAGTCAACTGACGATAATACGATAACAATGATGGAGGTACGGGTACAAGTACTAATGCTAAAACAAAGGTAAATATTTAGCCAATTCCTAAGTAATAGAGTGACACCAAACAAACATGGTATGTTGCGTGGGGCGACAAACATTCTAAGTAAAAGCACTAATTAAGAGGTTATATTTTACGCGCAAGACTATAACCGACGTTTGATGAGTAAATGCTGGTCGAATAAAGTCTTCTCTAGGGCGAATATTAAAATACCGAATGTATTAAAATATCGAATGGGTCATAATATCGAAAAGGTATTTCTGTAAAGACTGTATTTATTTTAGATTGTTATAAATCTAACCTAACCTAATCTAACCTAAGGGGTTCTATACGATGCCGTTTTAATCAATCCTGAAAAGTTTTCGGTTTCAGAAAATAAACCTTTCGATATTATGACCCATTCGATATTTTAATATATTCGATATTTTAACATTCGATATTCAAATACGTACCTTTCTTTAGGCCTATAATTTATACTAAGGGCCTATATGCCCTATATGAAACCAAATTATGCCTGAAAGTAAAAGCAACGCAATCGACGAATGAGAGTCCTGAATTTCATTAATCATACAGATTACCTAGAGTAGTATGTCAGTTTTCTGTAAACAACGTAATTAATGGAATTAGCCTATGGCGTCACTAATGGCGCTTCATTAAGAGTCTTGAAGAGGTCCCTTACTAATTTCAGCCGTAGCGCTGTAGCACGCGAAAATGTATTTTAACTAAATTAAACATTGAAAGTCTCGAAAACACATACAGAATTGATGGAGTCCCTGTGTGTATAAATTAGGACCCATATTAAAATTGATCTATGTAAGCGAAGAATTTTTGTTACCTATGTACATTGTTTGTTTTTAGGGTTCCGTAGTCGTAGTGGCACGGGGAACCCTTAAGGTGCGCTCATACGGGCAATTTGTTGAGAAACAATTGCTCGGCAACACGAATGGATCAATCTGGAGTAATTAGTGGAGCGATATATGCAGCAATTTCAAAGAAATTCAGCAACTGTTTCGGCGATAGTGCTTCTGATTGTTCGACATATTCCACATTGCTCAGTCGCTGATACGAATTTGGAAATATCCAGTGGGTAGGTATAGAAATTCAAGTCAATTTTTTTTTCTATCTTCTATACACTTTTTATTCTGCGGATTCTACGTTTCGCTTGAGCGTGAGGGGGCGAGCGGAAGTTCAGCGGCGCAAGTTTTGTTGATGCAGCAATTGGTTCTCTCATAATTGGTCATCTGTTTCGTAATTAATAGGCTATCTAAAAGAAAGACAAAATGACTTCGGGACATTTCAGTAAAGTTTTTGAATAAAATATCATCTAATTACAATGAAGCTTACTTCCGTCCTGCTAAAAACATTAGCAACCAGATAAGCCTGTTCCTTTTCATTCTTTTTTGTTTTTGACTCATGAAAATAAAATCGCCGCTGCAAAATGTCGTCCATGGCGAGAGTAGTTTTTCAACTGAATTGCTCATGTATTTATGAAAGTACTTATTGTCTTATTTCTTGTAGTTGCTCCTTTTATCGCTCAATAGGTATTGTGTAATTGCAAAATATTTTGCCAGATTGACGTTTGTTGCCATTGCCGTTAATGCTTGATATTTTGTCACGTCGCTATCGACCATCTAGTAATAGTAAATCATAGTTGAGCAATTTTTATTGCCCGTGTAAGCGCACCTTAAGCGCAACTTTAGTGTTTCCCCTAGAGGCTGTTATTGTTTAGTAACATGTAACTGGCTGCACCTTAGCCTGTCCGAACGTACAAATTAAGAAAAAGAAAAGTAAGTGGTTACAGTATCGTTTTAGCAACATTACGATACAGTGCTGTTATGGGGAATAGACTAGACAATTATAGACTTTCCAGTATCTTTTTATGTATGCTAATTAAGGGATCCATTCAACTATTGATCACCAAGGATTGAGTTTGTTTAGGTCCTTGACATTAATGAGCAGGAATATGGTTTGCGTCGATAATTGGTTGCGGGTTACAAAATACAGTATTGAAGGCAGTGCTAACTCGCGCGAAAAGTGTGGTTACGGCCATTATTACAATCAATGACACAGTAAATTAATCTATTACGCTTCCCTATTTTCACAAGGTCAGTATCAACCCTGTATTCCGTATATGTGATTTAACAAAATGCAATTTTCTAGGATAAAAGCTACCCTTAGGATCCTAGCCTAGGGCCTCAAACTATCTCTATCAAATTTCAGCTCTTTAAGCTTTGTAGAGAACACACAGACAAACAAACAGAGTTACTGTTGCATTTATTAACTCAGCGGCACAAAATTTGGCCCTCTCTCTACATACAAAATCACCTATTACTGCATACATTTGAGGGCCAGATTTTTTGCCGCTCAGAATATTAGTAGGATTTATTATAATTAGTAGGACAGATAGACGTGTTTGAGGTCTTACCTCGCCCACGTTATTTGAAACTAAAATGTACTTGTATGCCGACGTAGCCTAATGGAAATGTGTATTGGAATTAGGGGGTGGAACCTTGCTGCAGTATTTGAGGAATGGGGTGTCACAGCTAAAGTTTTGATGATTCAACCCAAATGTCACGGGCATGGTAGAGCAAGTAGGTCAAAGTAACATAATATTTGACTACGGTAATTATTGTGCCACTATCAGATTTGACTGAGAGTTTTGTTTTATTTTGATGACTTTATTCGACACGGATGCATAAATTTTAAAGCACGCTCTACAACGTATTTCACAATACAGTAAGTATCTAGTTGACTGAGCTTTGCTCAGAGTATTATTTGTGAACTCGTGTTTTTATTCGAGAAGAAATCAAATTTATATCAATCTAAATGTATGAAATTTCCGAACTTAATAAAATGAAATAAAAAAAAAATATTTTAACAAAAAATATCTGTTTTCCCTGATAGGAACAAGCTAGAGCTCGAAAGCCTAAGCATAGCGAATTCCGTCAAAATCGTTGAGCAAAACGGATCCCTGAAGTAAACAAATATACAAGAATGGTTCGTCTGAAGATATAAGACAAATAAGATAGAGCCGTAGGTTATTAGAGTTTTGAGCACCTGCAATTTTAATAGATACTTATAATTATTATGATCTGAACAAATGGAATGATTTTCACATAACAGGATTGCTAACTTATTTTGTTATTTAATAAACTGATATTTGAAAAACAGAATAAATACTTTAAGTACTAAAGTAGTATTAACATAAGTACCATGTAAGCATACAAACCACTCGTAAATTAACTGGCCGTGTAATCAATTACTTACCACGTCAACTTTAATTTCCATTTTCATTTGTAAGCACAGAAACAGAACTATCTTTTCGGTTAATTAATTTATTTAAGCCACACAGAACTTAGGTAATACGGAGAAATTTTCGAAAAATAGTTCGTGGTATTTTCGTTAAGTATTTTCCCGCGAATTTTCCAACGCGTGCGAGCTGATCGCAAGTTTTTGTGCCACTGTTCATTCCATTCGATTAGAACTTGGGGCTAGTTTAGTTCGGCCACAATAACAGAAGGCGTGAACCGCCTGTTGAATCAAATTGAAAATACATTTTATTGCTTAGTAAATGCAATACCTAGCGCTTAAATAGGAATTGGAAAACAATTTTCTCTGAGCAATATCTAGTTATTTACCTGTCTAAGTGAGCTGAAATAATGTGACAGTGAATAACCGTAGTGATCACAGCTTGCTTGCAGTATAAGTAGCATGAGTGTCAACGTATGCTACTATTTATTGATTAGGCCGTTTAGAAGTGCGAAAAAGAGCATATAATATGACTTACTTAAGTATAACTTGCTATGCTGTAGAAGATAAATACTTAAAGTACATAATTTTATCATATTACTGTACATAGTAAAGTATGAGTACATAGCAAAAAATATTTAAAAGCACATAAAAATATAAGTAATGTGAAAAAGCCTGAATGTTGAACCTTTTTATTACGAAAAATAATGTCTCTATTGCACCCTACATTCAAAAAGTGAAGGTTT
The DNA here is from genome assembly GCA_037349165.1 of Choristoneura rosaceana. Lineage (NCBI taxonomy): Eukaryota > Metazoa > Arthropoda > Insecta > Lepidoptera > Tortricidae > Choristoneura > Choristoneura rosaceana. Next base: position 4,904,119 of record JAZBNJ010000009.1, read on the forward strand.
TTAAGTATTAATTTCAAAATTTCGGTACCTATATAGAAATAGATACTTATATGAAAATAGATGGTAGAAATTAAACTTGTCATTGCATCAACCGATTTTTCATCTGTAATAAGCTTCACGTGTTTCTTACAAATCTTATGCGTTTTTATTAGAAACTAGCTTATGCCCGCGACTTCGTCTGCGCGGATCTAGGTTATCGCGCGGCTGCGCCCTCTACCGGAATAAAAGGTATCCTATGTTGATTCTTGGGGTTCAAACTACTTCTATACCAAATTTCATCAAAATCGGTACAGTGGTTTTGACGTGAAAGCGTAACAGACATACAGAGTTACTTTCGCATTTATAATATAAAGTAGGGGTTTCATTTCTCCAGGTTTTTATAGTTTGACATAATGATAAGTAGTTCCAAGTACCGTCAACAAGAGATTAAAAATGGTCACAAAAGTTTGTTATCGCGGTTCTCAATGAAACTTTGTTTAAATCTAAAACAGAAAGATCGTTTGAAATACTATCCAACTACAAAATTGACAACAATATCCTTTATCATTTTCCAGTTTGTAAATTAAAAGTTGTGGCCTGTTTGCAAGACAATTTGATTTTACAATAGTGCGTTGCGGTGCCGCCTCTCAAATTCTTAACTTTAAAAGAAATGTTTTAAAGAAACACACAAAAGTTCTTTCAAATGATGTATAGAAATGCCCAAGTAGGTAACTAGCATTAGGTACTCTATTTAAAAAAATATACAGTACCTAGTTGTTGTATAAAAACTGTGTAGTCAGCAGCAGAAACAGGTGAGCAGTAGTGGTGCTTAAAATGATCTTAACACTCTCTGATTACCTTGCCAGTATTAGAGTCGCGTAGAGATCATTTTAACATGTTAACCGCTCATTCACTTCTGCAGCTGACAGTATCATTAAATGATGTAACAAAATACGTTGAATATAAGTAAGTAATTTATTTATTTATTTTACAATCAATACTGCCTAGGACAAGGTACAAATAGGTACATTAACTCTTTATTGTAGAGCATTTATTAAACAGTTTAGAGAGATGCTTAGTAGATACTTACTTACATTACGAAAATTTGCACGGTGAGTAATTTATGTGGTTCATTTCATTCATGGTGGTTACCTACTACACGCATTTTTTTTAGGTTTTGAGTCGAAATTTTTTAAAAATTAGTTATCTTAAAAGCGCTACTTGAATTTCTATATGTTTCGATAAAACGGTAGCAGTTATTCCAGTTATTCCTTTCCTTTGGTACCAAATGCCATCTCGCCATTTGTATCAACCTAATCATCTACGTCACAGTCACATTTCATTATACAACAGGTAGTTTCATCGTAGCTACAATCATAATACGCATACCATGCCCGAATTATATTCTACATGTTGTGTAGTTATCGTTAAGTTATATAATATATTAACTATATTATGTCTATAAACGCTCACTCGTTTCTCGGAAAAAAAAACATCCCAGCAACGTTATAGGAGGGTTGGGTGGCACTATGGTTATATTTACTAATTAAATCTAAATAAAACTCACCCTCTTCAGCAAACGTAGCTTATCCAGCACCATTTCGATCACTGTAACGTTAATTTCACTTTAAATTATCTAATATCGCATTCATTAATATATTTCTCATCAGTCCAAACGGGGACAAAATCAAAGACTTTTGCCGATATCATATCACTTGTCAATTTTATTGCCGTGAACGATTTTGAACCGGACTAAATTGAAATGATGCCTTTCGATTGGACTTACTAGGATTGGACGCACTTTCCGTTTTGTTCGCATAGTCACGATGTATGGGGCGGGATGTAAATATTTGCCGTGAGAGAGGTATATGCTGAAAGCACAGCGAATTCAGCGCTTTTCAGTGACGAAAAGCTGAGAGTTTTTATTATTATTGTATGTTAAGATTCTTATGGCGTATATCGAAGTTGTCTGGGGGTTCTCCAGAAAGAAATAATGTACTAGACGTCACGCGAGTCATTATTTAAATAAATTTTCATGATTTTTGTTATTTAAGAATAAAAATAACTATGCACAAGTAGTTGAAGTTCTACTTAGTTCACTTTACCAATATTTATAAGTTTTATAACATTAAAATATCGTAAAAGCGTAATTAAGATAAATTAAAAACTTCACTTCCGTCCGATTGAAGCGCTGAGAGCTACTTCATGGCTGAGAAAATCGAAATTGCGCGCGCATGAAACTCCCGCCAACGCACGTCGATAAAACAGATGAAGACTCGCCGATTTTAGCACTGGCCGGCTCACCCGACCCAAATTAGACCGAACGATATCTGCGCGAAACGGTACCGATAATGTTGTTGTTGTGCTTAAATCTGAATCCAGACACTGAGTTGACTAAAATAAAGTTGATTCTGTTTAAATTATAAATGTTATACACAGCAAAAAAAAGTAACATTAAATTTTTCGGGACGCGAAATGGATACAGGTTTGTCGTTTGTTATTATTTCGTTTGTTTGGATTGGAGCACTTTAAAAATAAACAAAAAGTGAAATGTCAAATAATTCAGTGTTTTGTAAAAAAAAAAAAATGTTTTCGTAAAGTTTAAAAAATTATATTCGAAATTTAGATTTGAGAGCCCGCAAGCAAGTGAGCTTGGAGCAGTTGAAAGGACTTCTTGAATACCTGCATGACCACCAGGATCTGGCTAAAGGCCTGACGAGGGGCCGGCGCGGCAAACTGCATTCTGTGAAATTATGGAATGCTTGTGCGAAAAAACTAAATGCCATTTCAGATGGTGCTGTTAAAGATGGCAAGGGCTGGTCTAAGGTAAGGGATTTCATGTCTAATTTCTAATGGGTAATAATAAACGTTGTACCTACAAATACCTATTTTTTATTTATTAAGGGCCTGTTTCACCACTTGCCGACTAACTTTAAGTGTCAGAAAAAAGTATTGCCGTCTTTGTTTATTCGGACAAAACAAACAGAGACGGCATATCCGTCACTTAAAGTTAGTCGACAAGTGGTGAAACAGGCTTTTAGTATAGCAAATAGTTTTTTCACCTCACTAGCTCGAAAATGCTTTCTTTATCCTTCGAAATCTGCGTGGAAAGTAGCTTTTTATCCTCTAGGCTGGAAAGAGTTTTAGAAATTCGAACGTTAGCGTGAACGGCTGCTCCCTTGAAAATACATCGACCGCTTACTTTCACAACCTCGTATCTGGCCACGAAAATTGAGTGTTTATTTGTTGTATACAACTCGAGTAGATACGAGGTTGAGGAAGAAAGCGTTGAATATTGACGTGTTCAGAACAGGAGAAGAAACCGAACAGCTGTATTTAATGTAACTCATGTTTTAACAAATAAATATTTTTATCTTTTATCTTTATCTTTATCTTTCACTAAGAAAGTTCGTCATACATTTGTTGAAGTACCTACCTAATATTAAAATCTGTTATTTTATTCTTATTACTAAACATTTATTTTGCAATTTTACTTTTAATTTTTAGTACACCTCGATACTTTTGCCATGCAATCCTTTTCAAAATAGTAATTGTATGTACGTATCCACTGTTATATCGATTTCGATTATATATAAGTGGATAATAAAACCGACTTATTAAAAACTACTTGCACAGTTTTTCTTCCATTTGCCATTTTCTCGCTGTAGTGAGGTGAAAAATTGTGTGTTTCGCTCGGCTGCAAAGTTGTTTAGCGTCTCGTGTCTTTGAAACCCTCGACTGCGCTCAGGATTCTTCATTTGAACCACTCGCTTCGCTCGTGGATCAATCCTAGAATCCCTCGCTTGCTCGGGTTTCAATATATGCACTCGCGCCAAACAGCCACTTTCCAGCCTTGCATAACAAATAACTATTAAAGGTATGCTTTTACTACTTTAGAAAATTCCTCAAAAACAACTAGATCGGTATTTCTGCATGTTTAATAAATCAGATAAAAAAATATTTCAAACCCTACCTACTTAAAATGAGCTTATTTTTTTCTTTATTCTATTTTTTTCTCTTTGTAATAAATATAGGTATACGAGTATACTACAGTGGTATGTATGTCGCTATGTAAAATCAGAAAAGTTTCTTAATCATACTAAATTGTTTCAGAAGGATCATAGGTTTACTTAGGTTTGACTAGGTGCTTAGGTGTTTGACTAAAATTTAAACTTTTTAATTACTTACAGTATTGGTGTGACTGGAAATACAGGGTGCGCAGGCGAGCCCTAGAACTCAAAGCAGCTCGAGACAGCAACAAACCTCCTCCGGACGGTGTCTCCAGTCTCAGTCAGATGGAAGAAACCATCCTGGACATCATCGGAGAAAGTGTGGTCTCCGGAGTTGTCATTAAAAATGATCCTTTAGCTGAAGGAGTAAGTTTTTATCATATTACATGTTTGAATAAAATTTGCTTCTTTTTACCTAGATTTTGTAGGTGTAATTTTAATCTTCATATCAATCTATGCAATGCAAACAAAAACTTACGTATTAGTCGCACCTTTAAAATTAAAATGAAATAATTTTATATATTCACATTTCCAAAATAAACTTTAAATAAAGCACAATATGGTTTAATTTTGAAATGCAAAAAAAAACTTATTATTTCAGTTTAATTTTAAAGGTATGATGTGGTTTATACCTTGACGAATACCCTACACTTTGAGAATGGTACATGTTATGTATAATGTATACGTGTCGCACAGGCGTAGCGTGGTGCACGTTTTTAGCGAAGAGTACCTAAATGTTTCTTTTCAGTTTTCAGATGAGGAATCATATTTGGCAGATAATGGTGAAGAGACACCAGTCGATTGTGGTAGGTTTCTCGACAAGATTATATACCTACATAAAAAAAACAAAATACATAAAATTAATAAGCTATTCAATCTTAAAGGGGGTGGTTTACCATCCATTGATTAGTGTTAACTGACGGTTAAATGTGATGCCGTCTCCGTCTATTCGAACAAAACAAATAGAGACGGCATCACATTTAACCGTCAGTTAACTAACACTAATTAATGGATGGTGAAACAGCCTCTGAGGGTATTCACTAGCTGACAGAAAAGCTTAGTTTAGAACTAAACTAATATTTCTGTTTAGAAAGAAGCATTACGTAATAGAATAGGGCATATTAGGCAAGTTGTGCTCAGGGGGGACACTAGCGCAAACCTCCATGACAACGTCGTTTTCTTTAAATTTTGTCGCCATGACAGATCATGACCAAAGAGAATTTATAAATTAGTAACAAAATAACACGATATTTTACTATAGAGCTACATTTCCAAAAAAAAAATATTGAAATGATACGATATTAAGATACTCAAAAGACTGTTTACGGTTATGTGCCAGTGCTGCACTCTGACGGGAGAAAATTTCGGTCTTTATGAGTGAGGGTTTCTGTGCTAGACTAGATGGCGCTAGGATCGCGAAGTTGGTTTGACAATTTTTTGAATTTTGACGTTTGTGTCACATTCGTGATTGGACTGATTGGTTATATAACTAAATGAGCCAATCGCAAGCAATAATCGTCAAACATACTTGTCGATACTAACGCCATCTAGCGATATTTCGCTTAACAATAAACCCTTAATTATGATCAATCATGATCTGATCACGTTATTTTTGGATTCGTAGTATGCCAGGTTGTCTATAAAATAATGATTATTGCTTACTAATGTGCTTAGTTTCATTAAACATGGGTCTAAAATAAAAATTATAGGACTCTCAAACTTATATTGACCCTAAGTACATTTTAGAAGTTTTCCCTAAATTACCCTTATGGTTTATACCATTCATAAGGTAATATTAAATTTCTCATCATAAGACAAAAATTGGGACATTTTAAGTGCCTTAAGTATATTATAGGTAGTTAGCAACATAATAGCATATTTTATTATAGGTACTTAGGCCAGAAAACTAGTACTCGTAGTCCAATAATTTATAGGTACACGTTATTGTACCTATTTCAGATTCAGTCCCAGAACCAAAAAGTGGAAAGAAAAGAAAGCATTCCTCTCAACATTCGGATGGGAACGACGATAGACCCACCAGTAGATGCAAAAGAAAACATGTGAAGAACAAGGAAGATTCTGGTAAGTAGTTTTAGAGACTGAATGTATTAATATGCTATTTACGTGTTGTACCTTGAAACATTTTACTTTATCAAATAAAAATTCAGATTTTTTATGTCAACGTCAATTCATACCTTTATGCGCTGACGTTTATGGTACAATTTTGTTTACATATTCATTTTGAGACAGGAGCTTTTTCAAAGCAATGGTGATCTAGTTCAAAATTTATGTAAACGCATAAAATTCACTGTTGGTTGATATGAATTGACGTTGACATAAAAAAAACTGAATTTGGTATTTTTATAATAAAAAATAACTGTTTCTAGATGAAGATGAACACGCAACGGAATTAATTCGATTGGAAAGAGAAAAATTAGAATATTCGAAAAGTTACCTTGAAACTACAAGAGAAATTTCCGTTCAACTAGGACAACTTGTAGGGGTCATGACTAGAATTAAAGATATACTAATGAACCGGAAAATGGATTAAACTAGTGAATCAAGTTTGAAGCATCAGTACCTACTACATCAGTAAGATGTTTTTAACAGGATACTTGTAGTTGGCACTTAGTATCCGCTTGACGATTTTGATCTTCACATCACGTTTGTAAATAACTAAATGAGCCAATAAGTAAGCCTGTGTCGTTAAATGGATCTAATGAAGTCAGGATACTAATGCCGAGCAAAAAAAAAATGCAAAAAGATCTCTCCGGCGGGGAATCGAACCCCGGTCTCCCGCGTGACAGGCGGGGATACTTACCACTATACTACCGAAGACTCGACGAAGATGTTGAAATAGCGTAATCTATTCGACTTATAGAACGTCAACAACATGTGACGTAATTTTTTAGGCAAAGCCGACCGTAAACAAGATTTTCACAATGAATTTGTTATGAATAAAATTACCCAAGTACGTACGATTGTTATGGGGCTACCAAACTAGTTAAGTGCGATATGATGGGTTATTCCAGGGCTTCCCAAACTTATTTGTACCTACCTACTGTGACGCCCTTGGGACTTTTCCTTTTTTTTACGACGCCCCTCCACCCAGCCCCCAAAAATACTTACCAATTTTAGCTACTCAAATGACTTAATGTGAAGACCTTGAAGTATAATTTTCTTTGTTTTTTTGATGTCACACTAGTAGCAAAGGAAATCAGTAGTTTTTGTCACATTTAAACTTCTACATCCAGCGAAAATATCTGTCTGTGTACTTATGTGTTCTATCTAGGTATATTATTTAACCTATTTACGCAAGGTACTATCAGCCAAAAAGTTGGTCTATCAATTTTTGAACAAATTGCTATCAAATGAATATGTCGCTAAAGTCGAACTTTCAAAGTGACGGGCAAGTTTATTAGCATTATTGTTTTATGACATGCAAACGATTATTAACTTTAGGGTTGTAGACCACATATTTGGCTCATGGTATCACTATGTGGTATAATATAATTTTCCAAGTTCCTACAATACAAAATTAAATAAAGTTTTTACTATTGCAATATCACATTTTTTATTTCATATAAATAAGAGATAAGATGGTACTACATAATGTGTAGGTAGTACCAAGTAGTACATCCAATTTCTAATTCCAAATTAACTGGCTAAGTACCTACCTACAATCTACATACTTTTTCGTACGTTCTTCAGTACTTTCCCTTTCTTTTATAGAGCTGAAGGATATGTTTTGATTTCGGATCTGTCATATTATGTGTGTCTACCAACTTTACAGGACTTCCATAAGAATAAGAATAAGAATGGTTTATTTGCTATATAAAACCAATGGGAAGCGTTTTACCATCCTCTCCGAGGTAATTTTAAAGCTTTTGAATCGAGCTCATTCACTGCAATACACTGTATGGTTAACAAATTAAGATAACGAGCTTGTAGTAAAGGCAGATTATTTTGGAAGATTAGTGTAGGTTATAGACTCTATTATTGGATAATGGACTACTATAAGTACACTAACAGATTGAGTTGTTGATTAAAGTTAAGATTATAAAGATACAATGCCGTTGTGAATGCAGGTAAGTGGATGAGATCAGTTTAAAAAAATTAAACTAGGTATAATTAATTACCTACAAGAACTGAAGCTCTATTTTCGGTACACGTTTAATAAAATAATGACACCAGTGTAACTTTATCAGGCGCCAATCGCCTTGAAATTCCGGGAAATTAATAATAGAAGATGAATTTATCTCGTGTTTTACGAATTCTAGCGTCACAAGTCGTTATAACAGGGGTTCAGTAGTTCATAGCTGATAAAATGTATACAGTGCAGAACTCCGCAGTTTCCTACGAAAATATGACCGTGGTGGGTCGCTCGTGTGGCTTAGTTTATTAATTCGTTAATTATGAGGGCGTTATATTTGTTCATGGTATTAATTGTCAGGTGAGTTTACTTTGCATTTAATTACAAATTATTATTATCCACCAGGTTGGTAGTTTACCTACCATTGGCTGATTACAGATTATCAAAATAAAAGAGATGAAAGAGAGCTGAGAAAGATTTTTGAATTTATTAAGAAGGTAAATTGTGTATGTTAGTATAATTTGCCACCGAAAGTACTTATGAAAGCATTAGGCAATTATTAAAGTACCGTAGGTATAGTACATTTTACGGTAGCAGAATCTTATTTATTATTCACCCGGATCGCTGCCACCATTGAACCTTACTCGTTATTGTGTTCCGGCCCGGGTGGAGAGAAAGACAGCCTGTTTAATTTTACCGGCAAATGAGTTAGGCAACCTATATTATTATATAAAGCAGTTTCGTTAGGTATCATTTCAATGGCCACCAAGTTTTAACACATCGAATCATTACACGTACTCTTATCTGTAATAATAACATAGTATTCATTCACTACAGTGCACACGCTAAAGTTGTATTAGATCACAACGAAGATGTCCACTTGTCCAATGAGATAAGCAAGAATGACCCGGAGATAAACCTTACAACCACCGCGTCTAAAGATAAATGGGAAACTAAAATAGCTGCAGAACCCAGTGGAAACGAAATCGATAGTGACTTAGTAGGTGAAATAAGTACTACAGAAGAAGTGCCTGAAATACAAGTAGATAATGGGACAGCATTGATTCTGACTCCGTATATAAAAGATGGCAGGATAGTGGAAGCTCGGAACGCTAGCAGAGTCGATTCGAAGTTGTTGCTAGATTTTGAAAGCTACAGTGGATTCTTGACGGTGAATGAGACTTTGAAGTCTCATTTGTTTTTCTGGTACTTCCCCGTACCTGAGAAGCCGGTGAATGAGACACCATGGATACTATGGCTGCAAGGAGGCCCCGGAGCCTCAAGCATGACTGGCTTGTTTGATGAAATAGGACCCGTTAGCTACGGCCCGTATGGCAAGCTGAAAAGTGAGTAGATACTTTAACAACTTTTTATGGAAAATAGTACCTAACCTACTGAAATCGGTATGGAAATCCTGCTAATAGGTATAATTAATACGAAAGTAGTTTGTGTTTAAATCACGTGTAAACGGCTGCTCATATTTGGATGACATTTAGATTATCTATAGAAATTCACACGGAAGCGAACGTCATTCTCATTTCTCCTAATTTGTGCAAACCGTCTAATCAACAAGTGACACGTCACTTTTTTCTACAAACTTTGATGGGTACGGTACTTTTAATACGAATAATGAGAGAAAGCACCATGCATTTCAGAGAACCCCTACACATGGCTGGCGAACCATTCGTTGCTCTTCATTGACAACCCTGTCGGTACAGGGTACAGCTATACGGAGAGTGAAGATGGATTTGCTATTGACTTAGACACTGTGAGTATTGGATAGATGTACAATCCAGTCATAATAACATTTTCATAATTTAGAAGCTCGTGTTCAAAGTTAGGCTGTTCTTGGGACGCACCGATCCATGAATCGACATATACTCGCCGTAAAATGTTTGACCACCAACCTTTCTCGATCTACTCGTATCCCTAGAGGCTTTACCTCACTGCAGGGCATCCATTTGACGCGGTGACGGTGGGCTGCATATAAATAAAAAAAATGCCTATTTCAAAAGAAAGAAAATAAAATCGTGACATTTTACAAAAACATGGAGAAAGTAAAAATGAATACGTATTACGGTCACGAAATCGTCCCAAATTAGCGTAATGCCGACCTAACGGACGTGGCTTATTGTCTTCCTTTACGGCCATCAGGATCAGGACTATGCAATACTTTATTTATTTAGTACTTATAGACTACCTAATATTATCGATGTCTAATCTTCCAGTACGCGACCCAACTCTACACAGCGATGAAGCAGTTCGTGCAACTGTTCCCCGAACTGCAAAACGCGCCACTCTTCATAGCAGGCGAATCGTACGCCGGGAAGTATGTGCCGGCTCTAGCCATGAAGATCCATGAGCATAAGGAATGGCCAGGCGGACACTTTAACTTGCAGGTTTGTTCTGTTCTGTACCACAGCCCGTATATGACAGTCACTTACGGCTTGTAGTACGGTTATGTATGTAGAGTAGTTGGAGCAATTGTTTCCGGAACTGTAGAAACATGCCACATTAACAAAGGGCGCAAAATAAATTCGGTCCACTCAATACGATTGTTCAATTAAAGCCTAGTTTAGACCTGCACGAAGAATCATCTAAATTGCATTAGGGCCTATGCTAGCTGACGCTGACGCAGTTTGCAAGGAGAAGGTGGAAGCCACGCCTTTTGAAAAATCGTGAGCACCGCGAACTGCACGCGTCCCGTGCGACGGATTTTACCTTTACCTGCAGGGCTACTCCGAAACTCGATACTCGAAGTTCGTGTCGTGCGGTCCCTCTGACACTTATACTATTTAATACGAGAGCGAGAGGGACCGCACGACACGAACTTCGAGTTTCGGAGTAGCCCTACTGCACCCGAAGGCGTGCTCCCGCTCCGTGCACCGGCGCTATAGCGTAGGCCCTTACATTGCAGCCCTCTATTGGCTACTCCAAACTAGTTCGCTTTGCCACCTTACAACTTGCACGATTTATTTTGCAGAAACTGGGCTTAAAATTTGTCTGTCACTAATAAAAATCTTGTTCCTTCAGGGCTTAATGTTGGGCAACGCACTAGTAGACCCTGAGGTGATTTCACACATCGCCAGTCCGTTCCAGTACTTCGGTCTGATGGATCAGACCCAGCTAGATACTATCAAGCCCCTCGTTGACGGGTTCCAGGCTGATATAGCCAACAATAGGAGTGTAGAAGCTAAACATGTAAGTTTATTAAGTTCTATAATTATGGGCACAAATGCTTCTTAAAATAAATTTCATCAATAAATTTCAAAGGCATCCGCCTTCCTGTGGCTTTCCTAGTTTCTGCAAGCAAAGAGACGTAGAGTAAGAATATTTGATTTTCCACTTGATACTAAGCAAATGTGAGGTTTGCCTTACCATTCTTGCCTTCCACTTTCAATTATTTTCGAGACAGAGTGTAGTTTCTGTTACTCTTTTTCCATATTCACTTACATATTTTGCAGAAATGGATAAACCTCATCTCGACCCTTCTATTCTTCTCGCACCAAAAACACGCCTACAACTTTTTAAGGGACGATTTGAACGTCGCCAAATACACAGCCTTCCTAGCGACTTCCGAGATGAAGAGAGCGTTGCACGTGGGAGACATAAAGTTTAGCTACCTAAATGTGACTGTGAATACGAAACTGGCTCCTGACTTCTTGAGTAACACCAAACCGATGATGGAAGAGCTTTTGGAGCATTACAGGGTTCTGGTGTACTGGTAAGGTTTCTTTATTGTTACTGTTTTTACCACAAAGTACTTTTATGTTTTTTTTTATGGAATTGGGAGAAACGAGTCACCTGATGGTAAGCCATTACCGTCACCCATGGACACCTGCTCTGTAACACCAAAAGAGACAAAAGTGAGTTGCTGGCCTTTTAGCCAGGAGTTGGGCGGGAGTTAATTTTACACTTCGACGGCCTAATTTGTTAACCTTCTAAGTCCATTTTGAGTAAGTTTACAGGACATTGAAAAAACTGCATAAAATCTTCAATCGTTGACTAATCAAAATTTTGAAAATCCCGTTGGTAGCTATGACTAAGCTTGATATTTTAACGATATAATTAACAGCATATCTTACACAAATCACAGGAAATTAATAAAAATTAGTATTTAGCAGGTTTTCGTCTCGAAGGTTAAATTGAATGTAGGACTTAGCAGTTATTAGACTTAACTTGAGTATGCTGGAGAAAATATCCATAGTATTTTGTTTATTATTATTTTACAATAAAACCTATTCAGCCAGTAATAAATGAATTGTATTTAGTGTTAATCAATCACTCTAATAATTATTACTCTAATTATGAGATGATTATAATTATGAGATGTACTTACACCTAAAACGGACTCTTTTTACTAAACAATCTGCAATAGGTTAATTAACGAGCAAATAATGATTAAAATATATGTTCTCGATGTTAAATAATACATAGAAATATGAGAAATAACACAATAAATTTACCCTGTTGAATATTTTCTGTTGTCATACTCAAATAAACCGCATTTTCAGTAAAACATCGCATGACGCAACAGCACGTGGCATCGCAAATAACTGTCAGTGCAAAGCTGAGGCCCGAAGTGGACTTAGCAGATTTTCTGTGTTCACCTCCACACAGCAGTTTTTCGGGCATAAGATTTGACACTTACTTTATGCTGATATCGACGTTATTCCTTTACCAAACAGTAGAGAATGGTGCGCACTTTTTGACAAGTATTAGTAGTAATTTTCGCCCAAAAGTGGACTTTGCAGGTTAACGATTTAGGCCGACGACTTCATTTTTAAGGTTCCGTATCCACCCTAAGGAGCCCTTTAGGTTCGCCATGTCCGTCTGTATGTCCATTCACTTGCCCGCGTTAAAAGTGAGGATGTTTTTTTTTTTCGTTTAAATCAATATAGTGGGGTATCGTTCGATAGATCTTTCAAAAACATTTAGGTTTGCAAAGACTGTTATCCGATTTAGGGATCCGTTTAAGTCTTTACATGATTTAGATTCCATTCCTATGTAGGGAACTAATTTTCGAACACTAGCCTCACACATTAAGAACGAAGATTGTCTTATATTCTGTTTTTTATTTTATTTTCAACAACACTTTTGTAAACCAACCGGTGGTGATCTTTTTACCATCAGGAGACCCAGATGCTCGTTTTCCATCCAGTCGAATAAAAAAAAAACCATACAAATTTCATACACCACATTTGGCTCACAGCTTTAGTTGAATGAAGGCTATGAATTTTCACAAAGGATCACCTGATTCTGTTTTCAACTAATATACGACTTTTGTATCTAGTGGGCAGTTGGACCAGATGCTGCCCTGCCTTTCCACGTCAAGGAACTATCGTACCTGGAAATGGAATGGTACCCAGGAGTTCCTGCAGGCTGTGAGGTTCCCCTACATTTTCAACTCGCGGTTGGCTGGGTAAGACCTATTTGAGATTTTTAATTACCTAAGAGGATTCTAATTATCTGCTAAGGATCCATTATTATGCCCATTGTCCCTCTGTCAGACAGAAAAAGAAAAAGAAACATACATGACTATCTCTTTTTCATCTCATTTACCATAATAAATAAATAAATAATAAAATAATAATCAATTTACTACTTATTCTCTTTCGTTTCTTCGATTAATATTATATTCATGTACCTACCAACGCAAAAATAAATAATAAATAAATATCATGGGACACTAGATAACGGATAAACATACTAATAGATAGAAACTTTAAATTTGACAAAGATCAGTGTAGGTATGTATGTATTACAGTCACAGGCGTTACAGTAATGGTCGCTATGCACCAGATGCGTATGCGTGACGTTACGCGCACACGCACCGTTGTAATGTATGAAACATATAGAAAGATGCCAGACCAGATTCGAGGCGTGCGTACTGGCATCTTTCTATACAGTTTCATATATTACAACTGGTGCGTGTCACGCCACGGACACGTATCTGGTGTGCAACGGCCTTAAAACGCGTATGTGGGATGTTTTCGTTTCAAATTTATTTATTAAATCAGTAGTAGGGTTAGTAAGTAATTATTATATTATTGTATGGTACCTACTACACAACTCGTGGAATGGAGTCCGACTCCCACTTGGCTGGTTTTGTATTAGTTAATACTAAGTTTTTGAAAGTCATACTTACACAATAAGAGTCGTTATACTACTTATCTATTTTTAAATGGTTTATGTTACGTCCGTGGTACCGTATTCTTATCTTAATCCCAATATTAATCTGCGAGGGAGATTAGCTTCGCAAACAATTGTAAGCCTTCCATTTTACGAGTATCCTTGCTATTTTAAACATTGGATCGAAAAGATTCTCTAAAGGATTAAAACTGCACTATTGTTTTTTATTCTCACCGGCCAGCTATATCCCTATAACTATAACTTGACTTATCGTAGTTGTTCACCATCACCACTATACATACATAGGTATACCTATACCTAACTCGTCCTTAGAAAAAGAATCAGAGAAATTTTCCATATATATATTCAATACACCGGAAAAATATATTTGGTAGAAGAAAAAAAACGAATTCTGTTAAAAAAAAGTGAAAAAGGTTCTAAAAGGCGACCACGCCATTGAATTTGAACACCAGCATTTTTATTTCCAAACTGTTCTTTTATTGTAAACCTTCAGCTACCACAAGACGGGAGGACAGCTGACAGAAGTGGTGCTCCGCGGCGCGGGGCACATGGTGCCGCTGGACGCGCCGGCGCCGGCGCAGGCGATGCTGGCGCACTGGACGCACGGCAAGCCGATCTGCCCCAAGCTGCCTTTTTACGAGGGCAACTTCATACAAAGCTTCTTGAGGAACAACACCGTCATTAACATTTAAGCGCCATTATTAAATATTTAAATGCCTAATTGAGTTTTATTTGTTTCCACATTATTCAAATTTACAGTAGACTTCAACTTTATGAGGCTACAGAATTAAGACTACGATGCCACGATAAAGGCTATCGTTTTTACAATTTTTATGGCAGTTTCAGACACTCCGCTGCATTGTGGATACTTAGGTTTTAGCTCGCGCGCCGTCCTTCTTCAGAGTATTATAGAAAAAGAGACGACGCGCTAAAATCACGCAGACAATCGCATACAATATACACTCGTAATGCGTATAAGCCATAGTTGGATCAAGTTGGTTAGTTGCTTAATTACCTGTGTATACTAAAATGATAAAATAAAATGACAAAGTTTTAATACTTACACATAATAATTATGACTACCAAATCCTATTATATATGTAATATTATAAATGTGAAAGTTAGTGAGTGAGTGAATGAGTGAGTATGTTTGTTACTTCTTCACGCTGAAACGGCTGGACGGATTTTTGGCAAAAAGTTAGTTTATAACTTGGATTAAAACACAGGATACTTTTTATCCCGACATTCCCATGGGATAGGGATAAAATCTCAAAATAAAAACCGCTGGTCTTACAGAGTCATGAAATTTGGTATGTAGGTAATTGGACGTCTGGAATAACACACAGTTGACTTTTTGACCCGATATTCCCACGGGATACCTAGGGATAAAATCTCGAAATAACAACCGTTGGGCTTAGAGCCATGAAATTTAGTATGTAGGTAGCTGGACCTCTGGAATAATACATACGCGACTTTTTGACCCGGTATTCCCACGGGATACCTAGGGATAAAGACCGAATATTTTACGCGTGCGAAGCCGCGGGTAAAAGCTAGTTAGTAATAAAATTATCGTGAACGCAAAAAAAATGTTGTTTGGTTCTTCCTTTATCTTGAGTGAGATTGATTTTCTTTGATACTATTTTTAAACCTACTTCCTTCGTTAGTTGATGATATCTTTTGCTAGCACTTGGCGTATTTGTCAAAATATTCTGTGAGCGAAAGAGACTCACTATATTTAAACCATACGTTAATACGTCAGTACTACTATATATATTCTGTGATTTAAACCTATTTGGCATTCAAAACTTTTTTGTACAACTATGGAAGTCAATTGAAATTACCTAATTTTTTTTCCAAAATGAGTAATTTCCTAATAATCAAAAAAAAAAAATTTAGATCAACGTAATTATCAAACAAGATTCAGTGTTTTTACCCCAGTAATTTATTTTATTTTATTTTGTTGCATCAAATTAATTTTCCAACTGAGTACTCGAATAAATCAAAAGTGCCCGTTTTTTTGCAAAGGAGTGTAGTTTCTATTGTCAGCAATAGAGAGGAAGATGAACATTGTAACGTATAGAGAAGTTAAGTACCTACTTATTGTGCTTGTTAAACAATTAGTAGATTTGAACCAATTTAATCGCCTGTGATTATATGTAGAATTTTGTCTCAATAATTACTTAATATCAAATGGCCAATAAGTATCCATGAAGTTTTTTTTTTTACTTTTATTGTGGAAAGGCGCCACAGTGAGCATGAATGCAAACGTTTCACAGTGTGCATGTGTGCCATACACGTGCTATATAACAATAAGATAACCGATAACCCTAATGGCATGTTGAATTAAGATTGATGAATCAAGTAAATAAAGACAACAATACCTACCTACTGATTTATTTCCAAAAGTATACAGTGACTGTCAAAAAGATGAGGTTAAAACCAAAGTGGTATAGTTTTGAATGTTCATTGCATAAGATTATACCGGCGAACAGGACAGACATATGAGTCAGCCCGTATGGTGACGTGCAGTCGTTCATGTCAAGAACTATAAAGCATCAAGCGACAACAGATTCATTGAAAACTGAACCATGTTGAATGTTAATGAGGTTTCAAATACAAGTAAGTATTATCTTGATTTATTTCTCTTTAGCTTGAGAAGTGCAGTTGTTTTCCAATCCGAATGCCGACCGGCGACCACTGTTTAGTTTAGTCTGAGCCGGGGCATGGGCCTCGCGCGTGCGTAACCGATAGTTTTAAACCTTGGAGTGAACCACAAATGTTACAGTTAATCTATAGACGTTTAAAATAGTACAAGTGCATATATAAAAAGTACAACATGATACTAAGAATCTTGATAGTCATTTTAGGATTAAGGTAAGAATGTGTTCACATGTGTTGCGAATCTAAAGTCTTTAGTTTTAAACGTTTACTAAAGTTGCAACGGCGTGTCTACCCAACTAGCAAATCATGTCGTAAAAAAGTCAACATTACGTTTCTATTTCAGCTATTGGTCGTAAGATAGATCTGTAAAATGTCGAAAGAAAGGTCTATGCACGTTCTCTCAACGCGATTTGGGCACACTTCTTTCAGCTTTTAAGTGCTGTAAATATCGTAACAGTATCGTATGAATAGCCAAATAATTGAAAGAATATAGAGTAATCACAACTCGGATGCTATATAGTTCTATGATAGACATCAGTTTGCCATTATTCCACACATAAGCCTTATACAAGCCGGTATTATCTCTTTCATTCGACTTATTTATCGTAAAATAGCAGCGCGGTTGCAATCACTCGACTTTTTGGTCGTGAGAGCGCAAACAAACGGCAAATTAATTTATTGGAGCAACAGAAAATATAAGTAAAAGTATTTTGCTCATTGATGTTATATTTTATACCACCCATAATGATTTTTAGGTAACTCTTGACACTAGATCGTAGGTCTTACTTTCATGTGCGGAATAAAATTTTTCGTGTACATTTCTTAAATTTTCGTTAATATTTTCATGGGCCGCAAGATTTTTCAGTAGAAAATTAGTGAGAAATCGTATTAATTTAAAAGTTAAAATTAATTCGCCATTATATCATCTCACTCGTCATCCTAAAGCATTCACTCGGCTTTTTAGTGGAAAAATAGAATTGAGAATTCCTTTTTACGACTTTAGCAGCGGCATTTTGTATTAGTTTAGGGGTCTTTAGTGGTGAATGTTAAACCATTATCATTTTATCTTTTATAGGTGATAGTAAAATGGTAGTTTACTTGGATGTGGACAAATTCTTAAATAAAGTGATTTAAAGCAGCTTATGGAATCGAAATGGCCTTGGAAAGAGATGCTTCAAAAATGTCATGTTCAGTAGAATCGTGAATATTTTCTAATACTGAACCCTCGTTAAAATTATTTGATGGCACTTCACCCGTAGCTGAATCCGATGTAGCAATTGTACGATGAATCCTAGGAGTGTACAATTTATTAATTTTCCGTCGGAAACCACCACTTCTTTTATTTTTTTTTTCCATTTGCTATAATACATTTTAAATTAAAGTAAAGCAAAGCGGTTTTTATTGTTACGTGCTGTAAAAGATTTCAAATAACGTTTATCCCATTATTACGCTGAGTGATAGCCGTTAAATAATGTTTACACGACCTTGGGCCCTGTAATAGATTAATTTAAAGCGTTTTCTCAACTTCAATATTCACGTCGAAAGAAAATCTTGCAGACAGCTATTATATGACATTAAGTGCTATAAAAGTAACTGAAATGCTATTTTGTCGAATAAACCACTTTTACTCAGCAATTGTGCTGTAATAATTGAATGTCGAAATATGGTGCTATAAAAGTTAGTTTGACAACAAATTAGCAATTTGGTTACATTTATACAACCGTCATAAGACATACGGTCACAAGAAGGTGATCGAGAGATATCTTTATACAGCTATCGAGTAAATGCGATATGAGTTTGTCGAGAGCACGTTTACTCGACAAGTTTATGCAGCAAAAAAGCATTCGATGCTAAACAATCCAGAGAGTTGCTTTTAAACGGCTTTTTGATAATGACAGATCTTTCACACGAGTGTCTTTCGACTTAAGGTTGTAAGAGAGAAGCTTATACGGCTTAATTTGCTAGTTGGGTAATGTATAGCGGTTCGGAAGCTTGATAATAACTTCATTCCTATAAATAATTCTGATAACGTCACAGTAAATCAATTGGCTTTCTGTTTGTTAAAAGAGCTATTGTAGGTTTTGTAAACAAACAAGTATTGTTTGTTCTCAGATAAAGGTAGGTTATAGCCAATGTGAGTTTGGTACGTACCAGTTACTGTTAGGAGTGTTAAGCTTATAATAGTTCACCGTTCTGCCTCTGTTTAACATTACGCTGGCATTAAATTTTAATAGGTATGTAATATACCTATTACGTCGCATTTATCTGTTATCGGTCGTCTAAAACATTCGCATTAAGGCATGTAGAAACTTACTGTAAATATCTTTTGGCGCTACCATAAAACCAGATCGAGATATCGCATATTAAAGTTCAGATGAAAGAATCTATTTAAAACAACCTACGGCTATGCACAGACTGAAAAAATTTGAATACTTGCCAAAATTTTCAGTCTAAAGCTAGAAGTACTATATTGATAGTGGTTTCTATTCTACCCTACCTATCAAACTGGATCACTTTTGGTTCACAGAGATGAATGATTTCCATCCCGTTTTTCCATATCTCTAAAGGAAGAAAGGCAGCTCTTATAGGCGCGGCTGTCTGTCTGTCACAGCTCCAAACTTGCTCTAAAATTATTCAACCAATGAGTTAAAAATTGTTACACATATTTTACTCGTATATCGGTACCCAAAAAATTTAACCTGGGGTAGGTACATTCTTGGCGGATAAATTAGAATTAAAATTACTAAAAAATCATGTAAGTAATATTTATTCAACACCTAGCTAATCCCTACTTAATATTATAAATGCGAAAGTAACTCTGTCTGTCTATCTGTTACGCTTTCACGTCGAAACCGCTGAACTGATTTTGATGAAATTCGGTAAAGACATAGTTTAAGCCCCAAGGATCAACATAGGATACTTTTTATTCCGGTAAAGGGCCCCACCGCGCGATAACCTAGGTCCACGCAGACGAAGTCGCGTGCATAAGCTAGTGCTACATACATACGTATGTAAACCTGCTGTTATTATTGTTATTGTAATTTATATTATAACTAGTAGGTAATTTATATTATAACTAGCTTTATGCCCGCGACTTCGTCAGTGCGGATCAAGTTTATCGCGCGGTGGCGCCCTCTACCAGAGTTAAAAGTATCCTATGTTGATCCTTGGGGCTCAAACTACCTAATATACCAAATTTCATCAAAATCGGTCAAGTGGTTTCGACGTGAAAGCGTAACAGACCGACAGACAGACAAACAGACAGAGTTACTTTCGCATTTATAATATTAGGGAAGTAGGGATTTTTATTAGTTGATAGTACTTATAGTAGTTTATTAAGTAACATGGTTTCTCGGTGTATTGATTCGCTGTAATAACAAATTGAATAATAAATAAATAAATAAAATACATGCCAGGCAGGCATGACTGGTTAAGAAGTCAACTACACTTACATAACGTGACCTAAGACCCACTCTGTTACTTGAGTCATAGTCATAGTTACAGTTTCCACATTTTGAACGTTTTACATAGACAACTTTTGTCCATTTCAGTTACACAGCAGCTGATGGGGTTCCCAACGCCACCACGCCAGCGCCACTACTCTCTCCATCCCCAGCGCTACTACTCTCTCCATACATAAAACAGCAAAAGCTCCAACAAGCACGGAATGATTCCCTAGTAACTCCCTCGTTATTCCTCAACGTTAACAGCTATTCTGGTTTCCTAACCGTCAACGAGACTTATAACTCCAATCTCTTCTTCTGGTACTTTCCCGTCGCTGGAAAACCAGTCAATGAGACCCCTTGGATCATCTGGCTTCAAGGAGGCCCCGGGGCGTCCAGCTTAGCAGGACTCTTCGACGAAATTGGCCCGTTTCAGTACGAGTCTGGAACATTAAAACGTAAGATGGTATACCTAATTCCTGTAGAGATATTTATTAATTTTATTATAAAATCAGAAATAAAGAGATACGTAGAAGAACATGGGTCAATGTAACCAAGCTAATTATCTAATTGAAGTGGGAATGCGCAGGCCACAGGCCATATAGCACGAAAACATATGGCTGTTGTTGCCGAAAAGTTTTCGAAAGAAGACCGCGGATTGGAAACCATGTACGAGATGGACTGATTACCGATACCTGGTGAGCCGCGGGTTCACGATGGATGCAGGCCGCTTTCAACCCAAGCAAGGGAGGCCTATGTCCAACACTGAACGTCCTGTGGCTGATATAATGATGATGATATCTATATACAAGGCGACCTTAGCCTCTGGACAAATAATAAAACCATGGATAAGACTGATGCTTAGCAATATCTTACAATAGTTATTTGCTTTGCTTAGTTAGACAAGAAATCAGATCATTCAAATACACAGGGTGCTCCAAAGTGATACATTGAAAACCGTTAGTTTTTCGGTAAATAGTGGACTGATTGTTATGATACTGGTTTTAAATATCTTGCTAAGCCAGTAGTATTCGTATTTGTCCAGAGGCTAAGGTCACCCAGTATAGATATAAAAAAAACTTTTGCAGATAAAGAGGTACTTACGTTTTTTTATAAGGATTCAATTGTTGAGCAATAATTGGTGCACGAGTGCGAGGCGATAAGTTATTCTTGTTAATAATTGACTGATTAAAACGGAAACTTAGTTGTTAATTTTCCTCATTGGCGGAGTTTCGTCCACTAGAGTTATTCTAAAGGTGGATAACTGTAACGTTGCAAGTTCTACATACACTGTGTTTTACTTGATTACCGTTGACTTCGACAGATGACTGCTCAGTTTATTGATGGAGACTTCCTGTAATTAACTTTTGCGTGAAATCGGATATCAAATCGTATCTCGTCGTATCTCAAAACGAAACAATCCTACAACGGAATCCTACAAGGGTTTTGTTTTATAGTATTGCTATCAGGGATGTTATGGATAACATTTTGGATCTGGATATGGATACGGATTTATGTCAAACATAATAGCGGTTTCGCGCGGTTACGGTTACGGATGTTAAATTGCGGATTATCCGATAGTTTCGGTTTAGGTAACGGATATTACATTTTAAGGAAGTGTAAAAGTAAATTACAAATCCATCCTAATATTATAAATGTGAAAGTGTGTGTGTTTGTATGTTTGTCCGTCTTTCACGTCGAAACGGAGCGAAAGATTGCCGTGATTTTTGGCATAGAGATCTCTATGTCTATGTCACTACTTTTATCCACAGTTTTATCCACAGAAAAATGCACAGTTCCCTAGGCAACAGTGCGCGATAGCTGAATTGGCTGTTCTAAGCTGTCGTCGGCTCGGCCGGGCAAAAACACAAACCTGTCAGAATTTTATTGTCCTGTCGCATTTGAAATCCGTCCCTATCCGAAATTTTAATATCGGTTTCGGTTACGGTTACTTTTTTATTTCGGATATCCCATAGTTTCGGTTACGGATATAGGTACGGAGCTTTATAACATCCATGATTACTATGTTGTCTATCTGACTGTCAAATCAAAATATACCTAGTTATAGTCATTAAAAAAACTTGTTACGGCATTTTCACCTTCCAAACGCAGATAAAGTATCGTTGTATATAACCTTAATGAGCACGCAGTAATTCCGCTTGATACATCTTGGGTTAAAGAGAGAGAGAGAGAAAAAACATTTACTTTATTCCGCGACCGGATGGCAGAGTGGTTAGTGAACCTGACTACAAAGCTGGAGGTCTCGGGTTCGAATCCCGGCCGGGGCAGATATTTGTATGAATAATACGAATGTTTGTTCTCGGGTCTTGGATGTTTAATATGTATTTAAGTATGTATTTATCTATATAAGTATGTTTATCCGTTGCCTAGTGCCCATAGTACAAGCTTTGCTTAGTTTGGGACTAGGTTAATTGGTGTCAAGTGTCCCATGATATTTATTTATTTATTTTTATTTATTATTTATTTATTAATCTGATATTTAACTTGATTCCAGCGCGGGAATCGTCGTGGGGTGGTAATTACTCGTTGCTGTTCATTGACAATCCTGTTGGGGCCGGCTTCAGCTTCACAAATAGCACAGACGGCTTCATTAAAGATATGGATACGGTGAGTAAGGACGGGGAATCGGCAAAAGCCGCTAGAAAAAATCTTTACTCAAACATGACATGAAATGTTGACGTTGTGACACAGAATATGTAATAGTGTTGTGTTACAAATAATAGGCCGGAAAGTATCGCGCTGCAGGCGCCGCTGTGGCTTGGCTGCCGGCACGCGGTCACTCTAGCGGCCTGCATAGAGATTTCATTAGTAGATTGATAACCAGGGGTGGAAAGTGACCCATTTCACCCGAGATATTTCTGGTGCTCGAACGAAGTGAGAACAGCAATAATTTTGTAAGAAACGCAACGTCTATTATTTTCGTTGTTTTTGTTTAAAATGCACTAGGTTAGCATAAACCTATGTAATAATTTGTCATTTTTTAATTGGAACTATTTTCAGTGTGCCAGCCACCTCTACAGTGCCGTACAGCAGTTCCTGACGATATTCCCGGAGCTGCGCCCAGCACCACTGTACGTCGCCGGCGAGTCGTACGCCGGCCGCTACGTGCCAGCCTTTGGCTTCAAGATACACCAGGAACAGCCAAAAGGCAACAACTCCATTAACTTTAAGGTAGGTACAGACTATTAGGAAGTTTTTAATTTTTTAGTGTGGTCTTAATTTTTTTCAGAATTGGGTAATTTTGGTTTCTTCTTGCTAAGAATCACGAGCGCTATTGATTTTGACCAAAATGACCCCAATTTTCCATACAAGATTTTGTGCAAATTATGTGACAATGACAACCCATACATAACTGTACGAAAAAAGTCACGAAACTGACAAAAAATAGGGACTTTTTGTTCTTAGTGCTTGTGATTCTGAATGGGAAGAACTCAGAATTGCCAACTACTGAGACGAAACGTGAAGGGTAAAACTAAAATTAACACTTAAAATTAAAACCCCCATTACATACATCCAATGCGATACGTGACGTGCGTGTATGTATGGAATAACACGAAGGTAGACTTAAAGGAGCAGAGCTTTTCTTATGATAATAATAATAATAAAATCATTTCTTGCCACAAAAATAAGACTACACAGTAAAAAAAAAACAATTTCACATAATTTTGTGGCAATGGGCTCAGGCTCAGCATAAGCTGCGAGCAAAAGAAACTTGCAGCGCTGATTTTCAGCCTGCGCCCGTCCCACTGTGTAAAATTTAACTCTAGAGCCGGTTAAGGCTGCATTGTTGCTAGTATATTTCTGTTACTATCAAAAGTATACCAGCAACATACCTACTTTTCAAGAACAGAGAAAAAATAAATAAAAATAAAATAAAACAAAAAGCACGTGTCAATGAGCATGAAATAAAACAGTAAATGCATGGTGTCTTCAAATTCCACCAGGATATTGTCGGGTTAATTTCACTGAACGCCCCTGTAAAGCTCTATATAGGTCCAACGGACGGAAGACCTGGTCCATGTAGGTACAGTCAGCTGCAGAGAAAGGGTACCCCCCTGTAATGGCGGTAGTATGGATACCAATTGCCACAATTCTACATAATTGTTAAGTTTCTCCTTACCTTTAAGGGGGCCAGCAGAGCATCGGATGCACGACTTGAATCATGCTGAGTTGGAACCGTTTCGTAATCTTCTGTTTCTGCCTTGTCTTGAAACATATTTTAACTTCTTTTCTTCTTCTTCTTTCTTTCTTTCTTTCTATATTTTAACTTCTTTTCTTCTTCTTTCTCTACACTTTTTGACTCAAAAATCAAAATGTAATCATGCCGTAGGTAGATGCGGTACACTTTGACCATTGATACTATCGATCGATATAGATACACGAACTAGCTACGATACCGAAAGACACATTTTCCATTTCAAAGCTACTCATCAAATCTGTAGTAAAGGCATTCCGCTTGACTTTTCAGGGTGTAATGATGGGCAATCCCATCATCGACCGAATCGACATCATGAACATGTCTTCTGTGTACTACCACTGGGGGCTGATTGACTCGCAGGGTCTGCTCGCCACTAAGCCTCTGCAGGACCAGTACTCTCAAGCCTTAAACGAGAACAACGCCGCTAAAGCTTATGAAGTACGTACCAATGTAACAGTACATTAGAACGATTAGGTACCGCTACCGCACTAACGCCATCTGGCGATATTTCGCCTGTCAAGTTTAGATAATTTATTGAATCAGACGTTACTTTGCGGGGATCCATACTAAGGAACTAAATGAATTTCTTTGCTCACCCGAGACTTTATGATAGCTAACTTTATGCAAGATATGCGTATTCATGCAGTTCCTCCACCTCCACACTGTAGAATACCCACAAGTCACACAAACCCATCTATCACCACCACCACAATACACTGACTGATTTTAGTTCATTGGTATTTTAAATGTTGAAAAGGCTTCATCCGCCTGTTACACACCACACCTTTGCCTCCTTTAACTGACTTTACCATTATATTCTCCACAGCTTCAGAACAAACTACTAGATTTGTTAGACGGGATTACCCAGCAAACATCAACGTTTAACATATTAAAAGGTCCTGGTGACTTGCATGGGTTTGAGGCTTACCTCGCCCGAGATGACGTCAAGCTAGCTCTGCACGTCGGAACCATCAAATTCACATTTAGCAACGCTTCCGTCCACTATAAGCTCGTGGACGACTTCCTTGGGCCGATACGACCGAAGCTTGAACAGCTGCTCGAACATTACAAAGTTATGGTATATTGGTGAGTTAATATCTATTTCACTATCTTGGTTTTATAACTAACTAATTGGATTCGATTTGTGGCATTCGAACATGGCGGATGTGGACAATGTTTAATTTTGCTATTTCTGTTTCTTTGGCTAGTTGAAGTATAATTTTGATAGTGTTTTATGCGGCGATTAACCTTAACAGTGAACAGTGATCACAATATTCAATATTGCTCTCGTGTCTGACATTTTTTAATGCGCAAGTTGTTTCCACGTGGTTTTTGGAATTTTACTATCAAGTTACAAAAACTACAATCACCGTACAACGTTGCCTCTCGAAAGAGAATACTTTGACATTGGCGAAATTGTCTTATTAATTAGGACAGAAGCCATATTTTAAAAGAGAAGAAGAAGAAGAACTAACTAATTTTTACACTTCGCACACGTAAATCATTAAATCCTGCAGCTGTATTGAAATTCCGGGATTTAAAAAAGTTCCAGTGGGGATTCCCGAAAATTAAATCGTTTTCATCAACGTTACATTAAAAAAATCATGGTCAAATTTCATGACTCTAAGCACAACGGTTGTTATTTAGAGATTTTATCCCTATTCCATGGGAATATCGGGATAAAAATTATCCTATGTTTTAATCCAGGTTATGCTTTGACATGGTTCTGTTGTAACTCTACTTCTGCAAAGTTCTCGAATGGAGACCGCGGATTGCTACCGAAGTATCTGGACGTCTATGGGGGAGGACTATGTTTAACAATGGACAGTGCTACGGCTAATATGGTGATGATAATGGTGATGAAAAAACTCTGTTTAAAGCATCAAGTTATATTTTAGCTAAACATGTGTCATCGTGTAGGTGTGTCGAGCAGTGTCGAGTCGGTCTTTAACTGTGCGAATAGCTGTCTTGAAGAGTTGAGTATGTATAATATGTAAACAGAAGCCGCATTGTCTAACGCTCGAGTACTGTCGATCGCAATCGCCGTCTCTTTCTACCCTCATTCTGTAGTGTGAGAGAAAGAAAGTGGTGAAAACGATCCTGCTTCGAGCGTTGGACAATACGGTCTCTGGTTTGTATTAAGCTTTCCGCAACTGCCACTGAGGATAAAATACATGACTTAGCCGTAAAACTATTTCACAATGACATAACTTTTCTCCAGCGGACAACTGGACCTGACAGCGCCGTGCGAGCTGGGAGCAGCGGCGCGGCGCGAGCGCTGGCGCTGGAGCGGCCGCGAAGATTTCCTCAAAGCACCTCGTCTGCCGTGGATGTACTTTGACAGCATAGCCGGGTGAGTCCATTGGTCTAAACATAAATTTATAATAAATAGTATGGGACAACTGACATCAATTGACTTAGCCCCAAACCAAGCCGAGCCTTTACTAGGGAACTAGACAATCTCAAGCGTTATACAGGTTCTCTAAACACTTGGCTATCCGGTCGTCGGACTTTCTCTCGAATTCAGTCAGCAAGCAACCTACAATATCGCCGATCAGAACACGTTCTCGTCGGTCGGCGTGTGTGTGACGTTGAACCTGGAATCGGTAAATCTATGGGTTGTCTAAGTACGAGGCACGGGAAAGACAGACAGTTGACGATCAAGATATTTGGTCTACTTTGGTCTTACTGGTTCACTCAGCGAAGTTTATCGTTGATTTGTTTAAACTCGTTCCATCATTGCAGCACCCACGCTATTAAATGCTTTACGCCCGGGTGGGTAGCATCTGATTTGCTATTTGATAGAATCCAGCTTAGAAGGTGCAACAACGAAAAACTGTAGAATGCTAAAAGCTAAAGTTCAAAAAGATATACGTAATTAAAATTCGACCGTCGTCGTTACTTTAAATAGATCACAACAATACCCCGTTACTTCTAAAATCTTAATGAAAGTGCTAATGACTCGTGCTACAATGACATGTGTTAAGACAATTTAGAAAGAATGAAACGTAAATATTAACCCAAATCCGACATCAAAACATCTAAAACACCACACAATTTGCAATTATTTAGAATAGCAACGAAGACTCAATGTGTGAGCAAGCAGTGACTTTCATTTCGTATTTTCAGTCACGTGAAAAAAGGTGGTGGTTTGACGGAAGTTTTGGTGCGCGGGGCGGGACACCTCGTGCCAATTGACGTGCCGGTGGTGGCGCGCGCGCTGCTTCAACATTTCATCTCCGATGCTCCTTTCCCCACCCCTGTTGGGTACAAAGACAAACCAGAATACACCCCCGAATACAAAGACGCAGAACAACCAACAAAGAAGAAGGATAAAACCAACACACCTCTTATAGCTTCCGTGATTGTCAATGTGATCTTAATCATCTGTCTCATTGGTGGAGTGTTTATGTATCTGAGATACAAAAGAAGAAGCGAGGCGTTCTTCTACAGCACTGTAGAAGACTCCATCTCCGATGGCATTTTAACCATGACGTGATAGGTTGTTATTGTTATTTACAAATAAATTCGTGTTAAGTATTGGTGCTACCAAAATATTATGTCAAAGTGATTCTAGTTGTTATTTCTAAATTTTATGATATATTATTATTATATTACAATGTTCCATACATTTAATTTGTATTTTATTTACCTTCCGTAGATTCCTTGTATTTTTTTTATGAGGAAATTAAGCCTAACCAACTAAAGCATCGCTGCAAAAAACAATAAGATGAAGAAGTTGAACAGTTTTATAACACTTAGGTATTAAGAGCGACTGTAGACTAAAAACTTTCTGTCGGATTATAGTTTAATCGGGTTGGTTGTTAGTGCGCACACTGGATATTTTATGTTGATGGGATGTGTGTAGTGTAGACAGAGCCGGTCGATCGCATAAAGCTAAAAGTTTTGCTGGTTGGTAAATAAAATTGTTCTTTGGGTCTGGCCGCCAAAAGTTGTACCTTAACACACTAGAAAAAATAACACACATAAGTTCACATAACACACGAACACACATAAGGTACGTTCACATGTGATTTTTTAACCGACTCAAATTTGTTAGTTCATCATCATCATCATCATCATCATGTCAGCCATTACAGGTGGTAGGATCTTGTGCAAGGTCCGCCCGAATTGCTTCCACCATCTTGCTCGCTAATCCTGCCGTGAAGCAGCAGTGCTTGCACTGTTGTGTTTCGGCGTGGAGAGTAAGATAGCCGGTGAAATTACTGGCACTTGAGGTATTCCAACTTAGGCCTCTAGGTTGGCAACGCATCTGCGATACCCCTGGTGTTGCAGATGTTTATGGGCGGTGGTGATCTCTTATCATGAGGAGACCCACTTGCTCGTTTTCCATTTAGTCGAATAAAAAAAAGCCGAAAGACGTCCACTGCTGCGCTGGACATATGCCTCCCCCAAGGCTCTCCACTCAGACCGGTCTTGTGCTTTTCGCATCCACCGCGATCCCGCGATCTTAACCAACTCGTCGCTTCATCTTGTCAGAGGCCTACTGACAGCTGGGTAATTTGTCAGTAACTTTTTTTAATTTGTTCAATGCCATTTTGCGAAACTTTGACTCACTATATATGCGTTGTTTATGTGCAGGTTTCCTCGTGATATTTGCCTTCACTAAAATGCTTGAGGCAAAACTTGGTTTAATTATTAATAACAAATAGTTTATCTCAGTATATATAATTCTCCTCGTCGGTTTTGATGACGGCGACCCTAAAAGAATTATGACGCCTATTAACTCAGTTTATCTAGCCACTAACATGTCTCTATTGATTAACTAAGATTCACTTTTATAAATTTGATTTTTTTCTTGCTGCATAATATATTTAAATAATAAAGCATTGTGAATTTGCCTTTACAATGTTCCAAAATAACACACGCAACGCACAGCGTAACAGACATAACGCACAGCGTAATACACATAACACACAACATAACACACGTAATGCACAAACCGTAACACACTAAATGGAAAAAATATAAATCGCTCTACAGCTGATATTTTTGAAGCTACTGCCGTGAGTCTTCATAATAAATAAGGGAAAACAATCCATACTTCGAATAGAACAATAATTACGATTAGTTTCAATACATAATCTCGCGAAAAAGTTCCACTACATGTTATATCGTTCCAAATTTCACCTGTCCCTGTACCAAAAACCTAGAATTGTGTAGACAAATGATACGTCACCTGATTCAAAATTTCTACCAGCATACTAATAGTATTGGCCGTCTTTAAAAACCTGAGACATTGTTGCTACAATAAGAAACAATAATTTCCCATGCATATAAAAAGTGTGTGTTACGTTTGGAACCATTTTCGGGAACACGTACTTAAACACGTTTAACATCCTGAAATATTCAGATAATAGATTGTTAGCTTAACTAGTTTAAGGGCAATTTCTTACCAAGTTTGTTGAGCCTGGTTTTATTTGTATACTTATTTCTGTTAAAAAATTGTAGGTGTTCAAGTTCTGCAAGGTAACACTAAAATTCACGTTTTTTGCCAACTTTTTAGTGTTTCGTCAGGTTTTTGGTGCTTAATCAATACTGTTTTGTAATATTTAATTATTTTGTCGTATGGGAAAAACGTTTTAGAACGTAATGTCCTAAGTTGTTTGTCATTATACCTTTGTATTATTTTTTTATGAGAGTTAAAGTGCGAGCTTCAAACGAAAAGTACAACTTTTGGCGGCCAGACCCCTTTAAGACAGTGCAATTTTTAAATTCCACAATTGGGGATGTCTATTTTTTTGCAATGTACAGTAAATCGAAAACCATTTCGAGATAAATGCTTTTTAACTCTGTTTCTGTAGTTATTTAATTTTAATATAACGTAATGAATTTATTATTTAACAAATAAGCAATGACCTTCATTTGACATTGGTGTAAATTACGTGACCGGTCCAAATCGTACTTTATTATGTGTGGTTAGAATTCTTCACAATTTACGCGTGGATTGTACTACGGAGTTTGATTTAGACCGGCCGGTTATACATCTGAAGGGCTACTCCGAAACACAACGTTCGAAGTTCGTGTCGTGCGATTCCTCTCGCTCTCGTATTAAATAGTATAAGTGTGAGAGGGACCGCACGACACGAACTTCGAACGTTGTGTTTCGGAGTAGCCCTTCTGGCACTGACAGTGCCGGTAAAGTGTCATTACTGTCAATTGTCATTCTTGCTTGTTTTGCGACGAATATTGTATTGAGATGAATCAAAGTAAAATACCCTGGCTGTGTTTATACCGGATTCGGATAAGCTTCTCTGAATGAATTGTACCTTTCTTTAACACGGACGCCGATCATTCTGCACTTACGACGACCTACGCATCCCTTTGGAAACAACTTGGCTTGGCCCCGGATACCGATCTTTCTGCACGTACGATAACCAACGCTTCCCTTTGAAAACTACTTGGCTTGGCCCCGGACACCGATCTTTCTGCACTTACGACAACCTACGCTTCCCTTTGAAAACAACTGGCTTAGCCCCGGACACCGATCTTTCTGCACTTACTACAACCTATGCTTCCCTTTGAAAACAAATAAGAAAATACATATGCTCTGAGTTAATTATGAACAGGACTATATAGATGAGCTTGTCAAAAAGTCCATAGACTTCTGGGAGTAATACATATTTCCAAAACTATTGGCAAGTGCTCTATCCTAGATTAAGTGAAAGCCTGTTCTGTTATATTAATAAAACAGGGACAAAGTATCCTAAAAAGTATGTTCTATTTTCATTTTGCTAGAATAAATAGCCTCTTCAAAACTTATAATATTACTTTTTTCATAGCTTAACTGAAAGAGATCCTATTAAAGGACAATTTCACCCTTCTACAGTCAAATCTACTGGATCGTAACCCACTGTGAAAGGAACCTTTTCACTGAAAATATCAGTGACATTGCATTGCTTGACAAAGAAAAATCAACATGACTATTACTTTGAAAATGTTCTATGATGGGTCACACAACAAAAGGTTCGACTGTAGACAGGGAAACTGAATTACGTACCAGAGTAGAACCTTTTCACAATCAATTTCCAGGTATTTTTTAACACAGATGTATGGAATATCAACATGACATTTGCAACGATAAGGTTCCACTCTGATATGTGATTGATTGTACATTTGTTTCTCTTGCCCCGACACGGGAATCGAACCCCGGACCCCAAGCTTCATAATCAGGGTCTCTGACCACTTATAGGCCATCTGGGCCCTATTGCATAATAAAATACAAGCTAATAGTATTAGCGATTTTGTATTGAAATTCACTAATATTATTAGCTTGTACTTTATTATGCAATTGGGCCCTGGTTGTTAAAATGCTATGCCTAAAAAAAGTTAACTAGACAAGGTGATACTGAAGAAAATATAATGCGAGTAGTTTAAAGATTGAAAGCAGGGTTGTTGCTGATGCAGGTTTTTACTATATCATATCCTACTAGGAAATTAATAGTAAAACAATAAAAGGCAATTTATACATAAAAAAACACTTTCAACTAATTGTTCACAAAACAATCAAATGAGGGAATAAGTGACAGCTTTTATTGTATAACTGTCTGTGATTGGTCGAAACTTCTACGTGCCTCGCGGTAAGTCTCGCCTTCAACAAACATGTTACGACTTGAATATCAGCATTAAAAATCAGCATCGATTGTTGCTGATGCTGATATAAAAAACCATGCTGCTTGTCCGCGGATGCTGATGCTGATGCTGATATGATATTCGCAACAACCCTGATTGAAAGTACCTACAATAAAACTATTTTGGCTGTTTATTCACTTTTTATTATTTCACTTTGCAAATTAATCAAACCACATGCTATTACAACAATATGGTTCATGTAACTTACATGTTTATGGTTTATGACAGAATGGGGTTTTAAAAATCTAAACTCTGAGACTTGCTATTACTTTTGTCATTATTACTTCTGCTTTACTAGGCTTGATACCAAAGTACACACTATTGATGTTGAAGTTGTTTGCACTGGCACAATATTTTTTCGTCTTTTGCAGAATTTATTGTATTTATCTGACTAGGAACTATTTTGCGAGAACGAACTTCAGATGGTTTTGAGAGTACATTATCTTGCAGAAAAAGTCTTCGGAGTTCTGATGTTTCATGCTGTAAAAATAATTTATGATTAAAATAGGTAAAGAATGGTCAACATGTTTTGAAGATCTTGGGAGAGAGTGATAGAGATGTTTTTAGAAATTTAAATTAACTGAGATTGAGGATACAACTACCTACAAAAAAAAGGTCTTTAGTTGCACTTGGCTAAGATAACAATTTCAAATATATTGTAAATAATACCTGTGATGATCCAGAGATTTCAACACCTGTTGTAGGTATATTACTAATACTGCTTGACCTACATGCCACGGAGGCTTGCTGTAGATTTTAGTTTGGGCCGTCCTTTCCTTAACTTCCAGTATTGGTAATTTTCTAAATCTTCTTCCAGCTATAAAAAAAAACAAAATATAGATTCATGGTACAGAAGCCTAACAGGATGAAAACTAAATTACATGGGTACATAAAAAACTGCATCTTTTACTTTACCTCTTTATACTATTAGTATAGAAATGTAAACTGAACCCAATCTAAAACAATTAATTATCTATAAACCTCCCCTGTGGCATGGACCCAGAGTGCTGGTGAAATTTCCTCACTATGCAGCAATATTATGTTATGTGAGAAAACAGCAAGCACATTATTCTAATTTTTATTATTAAAATAATACTATACCATTTTCTAAAGTTGGTATTTTGTGACTCATATACAAAATCATTAATTAAGTATGAAATATCTGGAATTCTCGGCCCTTTTTACTGCACTACAACACAAATAACATGACTCAAGTTTCATGTATGATAGGTAGTGCATCTTCTACAAATACGACAATAGTTATATTCGAAGGTTAGTGAAAATGAAAAAAATTTAATACTTACATCGATGGCCCAAACGAATAAACGTGTAATCGTAAAACAGCAATTTTACAGGAAAAATAAAATCAACTTTAACTTTGTATGGAATAATTACCAACGAATAAACAATTAAAACATTTTATCTCAAAAACGGTTAATCGGATCGGTGTAAAAAAAATTGACGACATACTTTGGGCCATATGTAAGCTAAAAAAGCAAAAAAAAATTTTTCGTGTAAAGGCCTTTGCACGTTTATTCGATTGGGCCATCGACATTTAGATGATCTTCACAGCAATAATACTGGCGTTTTGAATCGACATCGATATCTAATTATAACACCATAGCCTTTTCAAGTTCTTGTTTACGTGCACAAAAACTTTTTTGCTATTACGATTAGTGTTATTCATCTCGGTATCCAGAGGCAAGTTTTCAGTTCAAGGTACTAGCACAGGTCGACGAGTATATTATGGTAATCGGAATCCAGGGAAAAGCAGTTCAGCGCGTTATACGATAAAACATTACGAACGAGGATGGGATGGAACGGATATATATACTGTAGTCTTTGGGATTGACATTGACAATAGTAAAAGTTGGTTGACACTAAGCTTTACCACAGATAAAAAAAAATAAAAAAAGGGTGCTAAACATATGGCAAAGTCATGAACCAATCAACCATGTGGTAGCACTTTATCAAACTATGACGTCATCAACCAAAATAGTTTCAATAATTAATTTTGATAAAAGTAGCGAACTAAATGAAAAAATATTGAAATTAGTTTCTTATAATTGACTATTCTATACAAAAAAAAAAAAAAAACCATGGGTAATTTTTTTTAGACATCCCCAAAGTAGCCAGCCAACAGTTCAGTTTAAAGGGAATCGGTCGACCTTTCAAGATTTTATCTTCAAACTAAATTATCGGCTGACAAAATGATTGAAGTCTGTGGGAGCTCTAAAAGCTAGTTCTGTAACCACATTTCAGCTCTCTAGTCTAGGTGTTATAGGAGTAGGTATATAGTGGATTATTGATGATGCTTCCTGATATTTAGTCAATTAAAGTCAGTATAGAATTTCCGTAACTTTGGTTCCATATTATTTCTAAATTTATTTTGGAAATGTAGAGTCCTTATAAGATCCTCTAGTTTAGAAAATGAGCAGAATTCTCCTTTAACAGAGTGCTGGAGGGCTACATATACGAAATTAGAGTATCGAAGTTCGCATTGTGCTGTCCCTTTCTCTCTAGCATTAAAAAATATTAGGTCAAACACTAGGTCAAACGACTACTAAACGAATAACGTTTTGTCAGTGTAACAGTTCTCTTTTTATACATAAGCCAACTTTTTACTTAAAGTAAGTGTTACACACCATTTTATCAACTGGCTATATTAATTACAAATAAAAGTTTTGTAATAAGTATAGCAACAGAAATATAATGACAATGTGTGGCAAAGTCCAGTTAGGTGCGACGACGAGCGAAGCGAGGAGGAGCGTGTTAGGTTAACGGTGAGAAAACAGCGCACGAAGCCGAGCGAGCGATGCGAGCGTGCCGCGGCAGCGTTCGGCGAGTGCCAGAATGGTATTTTTATTTTTAATATTTCTTTTTAAATACCTATCCAAAACATGAGTCTAATGAAAAATTATGTTAAACTGAAAATGGCATCATTGTAAATAAATGTTTTCAAAATTTGACCGATAACTCAGTAATTGCCGATTTTTCAAAATCTAACATTCAAATTTTTCAATCTATATTTTTTTATGTAGCTATTTTTATTGTTTTTTTATTTAATGTAATGTGCGAAGAGCGAATATATGTATTTGGTAACATTATGTATTTGGTACAAGATTGGTACCGTGATCATTGCTGTACCTATTGTATCAAAAAGTCAAACATTGTTATAACTTATATTATGGGCGCTTGTCACAAAGGCTTTATTAGTGCACAAACAAAAACAACGGAAATGTTGCGCTTACCCACATTACTTATTATATTACGTACTTAGTTACTAAACGAAACCGTTATTCAACCAAAACATTCTACTAACCGAAAATTGGCATTTTGAAAAGTGACTTTATAAAAAACAGTCCAGGTTGGTAACTGTGAGGTTGGAAAATAAAACTAAACTTTTTAATAACTTGGCGAGTGATCATTTGGCGAAATGAAATTCTGTGAAAAGTTGGTTGGGAAGTAATATTCAGCGAAACAATTTTTTGCGAAAAATTAGAGATCCCCTGGGCCACACTAACCAAGTCTTGATTAAGTTCTACACCATGATAAT
Source organism: Choristoneura rosaceana (assembly GCA_037349165.1). Taxonomy (NCBI): domain Eukaryota; kingdom Metazoa; phylum Arthropoda; class Insecta; order Lepidoptera; family Tortricidae; genus Choristoneura; species Choristoneura rosaceana. The sequence continues at coordinate 4,939,886 of JAZBNJ010000009.1, forward strand.
GGTTAATGGATTGACGAGGATAATCATCCACCCTTTCTTAGTTACCTATCCATTACAAATGTCAGGAGAAAAGATTTGCTACTAGATTTCTAGTTTCAGTACTAAAAATAAAAGCTGCAAATGTAAAGGGCCTACGCCAGCTGAAGTGGTGGTTTGCACGGAGCGGGTTTACCTAACCTAACCTAACCAAAAAAAAGTTGGAAAACCCCCGACTTTGCCACTTTACACTTTAAGCACGACTAAGAACCATCGCTAGAAAATCTGATTATAAATAAAAAAAACCGCATTAAAATCTACTCGCTCAAGAGCTACGGTACAACAGATAGAAAGACACACAAACATAGCGGTCAAACTTATAACACCCCTCTTTTTCCGTCGGAGGTTAAAAATAGTATTCATGAGCAACGCTAACTGCACGCGTCGCGTGGGACGGATGTTACCTACATCCAGGCCCACAGTAGGCGTTTAGATCAAACATGACAGGCTGTTCTATCTTTTCAGCTACATAAAGCAGGGCGGTGGACTCACAGAAGCGCTAGTCCGGGGTTCGGGCCACCTCGTACCCAGGGACACGCCAGAACAAGCCTTGGAGCTCATCGTCTCCTTTATCAGCAACCGGAACATTACCAGATCGAACACGGACAAGCCCGAATACACCCCAATGATCAAAGAACAAAGTACTTTATCGAAAACGGAAACCACAGGCAAGGGGTTGCTAACTGCCAGTATTGTGATTAATGTTATTTTAGCGATTATTTTACTATTAGCTTTAGCTTATTATTTGAGGTGGAGATCCCAGAGGGATGATTATGGTCACAATAGAGTGTTTTATACGCCGCTGTCTACAGCATAATTTTAACTGTATCTTGGGATACTATGCCTAGGCTGTGTTTTTTGGTTGGTATTTTTTTTTGCTTGTAATATTTTTGTAGTTTTTTTTTTTTTTAATTGTTTATAGGCAGCAGGAGCACGAACGTCGCATTAAGTTGGTAAAAAAGGTTTTTAAGCATGTTAGCGAAGTTTTAAAATTCAAATTAGCACGAAATCTATGTAAAGCCTAATTAACAAAGTAACTCAAATCATGGTACTAAATAGTATCTAACATAACATTGCATCGCTGGATCGGTCACTTTATAACTCGTTAATTCATTGGCCTCGCAATATTTTTACTGTAATTATTTTTGTCGTAACATACAGGCTAACTTGGTTGCAAGCACCTGAATCAAAGCTCAGGGCTTTTTTTTGCGTATAACGCCCAATGAATTTTGTTGCGTGGCCACGCCACCTACACGCACCTCGGGCACGCTGTTGCAGGGTGAGGGGGACGGCGGCGGGGTTCAGATAGCCTCTCGTTCGTAATTCCTTATTTACCGCCCTTAAGACGCCATGTACTATAGTTTCATAATTGAAACTAAGTATATTATTAATTAGCTTATTTAATTATAATACAATGAAATAAGTTAATTAATATAAATTCGGCTTCGTGCATGGAAAAAAAAACCGTGATTTTTTAAAAGTATATTGCGCCAGTTGCGCATATTTGTATTTGTAGCATACATATTTTTTATTGACAGAGGGAGAGCAAATAATACTTACCTTAAGGTGAACAAAACTGTGATGACATTTGGTTTAGAACTTGAATACCTCAAAGAATTACAATACTGACCTAAAATAGACCTGATATCCCGCGTCAAATATAATATTAGGGCATCTATACTTATGAACGATAAATAAATAAATACTTATGAATTTAAGTTCTTAAATATTTTTTCTTAAAATTTATAATATTTTAATGTGACGTGGTTATAACTTAAATCTAAAAACGATTTAATCTCAATTTTATAGATAGAACAGAGGCTGTATTGCTTATCGTTTATGACGCTCACGATCGCAATCAAATGACAGATCTCGCTCGCATATAAAAATTGTCACTTGATTGCGATCACGAGCGTAGAAATGTTAGGAAATACGACCTCAGGTCTATCTATTGAGCATTGCATTTAAGTACTTACCTACTCGTATTGTTGTGTTTGCAAATAGTTCATGTAATGATGATAAATTACTTAATAATAAACCCCCTTGCAAAAAAAAACGGGCACCTATGGTTTTTGTATTTTACGTGCATGAAAGCTTACTTTCTAAGCTTCAATGCCTAAAAATCTGAAAAACCATAGGTGCCCGTTTTTTTTGCAAGGGGGTTTATAATAATCATGCCATTGAAAATAATGTTCATGTACATTGTACAAGTAAGTGTCCGGGCTCAAAGCCCCTAGTACAGTAAGTAGATTTAAGGCCTGTTTCACTTTCTCCTAAGAGCGTGATACCATATTTTGTATTTGTATACCTATTATCTGTTTCCGACCCTAACGTTTTGTAGAAATCAATCAATCTGAGACGGCATCATAGATATCCGACTATAAAATATATATAATATTATAAAATATAGGTACTCGTAATATTGCATTTTTTTGCAATAGACTTTAGAATATCAAGGAATTTTTATTTCTTTATTTAGATTTTTTTAGATGCTTATTTTGTATGGATGCTGTTTTGTAATACTGAGTCAACCCACTGTCATTTTGCAATTTACAATGTCAATTGTAAAATCCTTTTCTAAGGGTTGATAATGTATCGCAGAATTAATCAGGGTTAACATACTATGCTTAACAGCATCCTATTGTGTTGTACCTAATATTATAATTTTCAGACCTGTGTATTTTTGTATGTCCCGTTATATACTGTTTATAATGTATTTTTCAGTAGGTAATAAATAATTATCTACCTATGTAGGTTCCCATTTAATAACCAGTGTACCTACATGTAATTGTTCTCAAATAAATACACAAATCTCAAACTAACTAGATAATTTGTATGTACTTAGGTAATTACAAACTGAAATTGTTCCTAATATAAAATAATAACGATCTTAATAAAATGTATCAAACTTTCGCTTTCGGCTTGTTATTTTCTGCTTAGAAGCCAAGCGGAAACTGCTGGACATAAGTGATGTTATAGATAGTACCTAAGTTAACGACTGACAGGTGAGCCAACAGAATCTGAGGGGCATTTCTCCGAAACTCGATTTTTGGCAGTTTTCTACTGAAGAATGGTACCTATAGTGGTTAAAAATTGCTCTCGCGACTAGGTTATATGTAAAATTAAAATACCTATCGAGGCATGTAATTAATACATAGGGGTTTAATATTAAAAACCTATTTTACTTAGACAGATAATAGCTAAAACTAATTAGCCTGGCGCGTCCTAATTCCAGATTTTGATACTTTCTTTATGATAAGTTCCATTTTCAACAGTATTTTAATTAATTCCTATACCTAAATCAATACCTTAATAAAAGCTGTGTCTATTTTAATATGACACATAATGGAAATAACATAGATTTCTGAAATAATCGCATGTAAAAAATGTCCACACCAAAAAGTATAATTCATCTGGACGTATGTATTAATTGGTGTAGCGTGTTATACAGTGCGAATAGTTGAATACCTAGCAAGCGGTCGTACGGGCCGAGCGGCGACGAGCCTTTGAGTAACGGTGTCATGCGTGTGAGTGTTCTCTAGGCGACGCAAATAATTACCAAAGAGTGTAATCTGGACTTTGTCAAGCTAATGATAGGATTCATCTGTCATGCTATATACAACTATTTTTAGGTTACAAAATCTGTCTTTTATTTATAATTACGTGTCAAGTGTAACTCTTTTTGACAAAATTTTATTCTAATGATAAAAATTATATTAAAAAAAATGGAGACCGTTTTAACGCAAAATTCACATTAGTCTGGTCCTAATTTGTCTGGTTTCATCTGGCTCGTTTAGACAGACGAATTAGTAAAGTGCTGATGAATGATTAAGTGGTGTTAAAATGTATTTTAGATATCGTAATTTGCAACATAGGACAGAAACAAAGACGGGAAGAACGACTACGAAAAACGAGGTTTGATGAGAAAAAAAGGATATTCAATGTTTGAAAGGAAAAAAGACATATATGAAAAGAGATGCAAGAAAAAGTAGATAATCATAATTATGAAGAAAACAAGCAAATAAAATCATCTATCGATTGAGGAAATGACTGCAGGAGTAAAAAGTAGAAAAGAAGACGTGGAGACTTTTTTTTCTTATTATTTGAGAAAAAAACAGTAAAAAGTTGAGAAAGACTGTAAAACAGAAATAAAAAAGTTAAGAAAATGCTAACAGGAATCGCAAAACTCTTCTTACACTGCTGTTCTTTGCACCGAAAGTGTTGGACTTGTAAAGAAAGGGTATAATTAAAGTGCAGTTAAAGTGAAAAAAGTTTTTCATGTGAAAGTCTTTATGATATTGATTACGTAGCTTGTGCAAAAAGTTTTAACTCACTACATTTATAGTTCCATATCAGAAATTTGATAACTGGGAAGATGTTGTTAATTCGTAATGATTTTCAAAAAAAATTGATAAAATTCTATGAAAAAAAAAATGGTTTATAGAGACCGTAAAAATAAAATTATTTATTGGAAATCAAGAATCAAAACTTAATGAAGAATATCTCATATATATTGTGGCAACGATATAGCACAAAAATCATTTAAAACTCTCAAAAATAATTTGAATCATGAGTGTGTTTATTCGCTGCGACTACAGCGAGAATTAATGCCGTCAAAAAGAAAAACAAATAGTAAAATGTTATCATTTTGATGACATTCAAAAACAAATAACTCTTGTTTGAAAATATCCATGAGTTAAAACTATTATTATTCACTCTAAAGTCATAAGAAAAAAAAAGACATTAAAAATCAGACTAAGTTGAAGACTGTTTTGTTTTTGGCCACGGAAATAAAAATATTGCGCCAACTACAATTTTTAATTACATTAATATGATTTTTACTTATATTTCTACTATGTATTTTCATTCCTATTGTATTAAATATGTCATTAAAACTTAAACTGATATGTATAATCTAATTATTCTGGCGTAGTTCTCATTCATCTGATACACTCATTAGTCTGAGCGAAATATCTGACATAAAATAGGTGGCCATGCACGGCCTTCGACATATGTTTTTAAGTATGGCATTTTATTAACGTTTCACCTGTTGTACCGTTTCTATTATCAAGTTTGAAAAATGGCAGATGAATGAGGCAAAAATCCTCTTTCTCGAAGAAATGCCCTGAGGTCTGTTTTAATATTTATTGAATGGAGGCGTATTCTTGAATGAAGTCGTCAAGCATGAATTTAGCGACTTGAGGATTGTCCTTTGGCACCATGTGGCCCGAGTTGCGAATCAGGACTTCTGTGAAGTTTCCACCTGTTTTTTTGTACCTGATGACAAAACATTTTTGCTTTAACTAAGAGTATTTAATTGATGATGGTGCTTTTAAATAACGATGGTGGGCAGGAGAGCTATTTAAAATCTAAAGGCGGTTGGTGGTATTTTATGACGTTTTAATTAGCTTGCTCTATGGCCTCTAATAGGTGAAAGACTGCACTGCATAGACTCTATGACTGCAGTGCAGTCTTTCACCTATTACCTTGGAACAACATGCTGCACGCATTCGGCAAGCCTGATTTTCAGGCGAGATCTGAGTAGCTATCGGTTATCGTTTGGTAATGGAGTAGGGACTAGGGGGCCCCAATCCATCGCGGGGCCATGGGCAGGCACGTGGCCAGTGTGCTCAGTGGGGAAGAGGGGCCTGGGTCTATGATAATGACGTACCTAATGCAGCGTGACTGATGCAGTGCAGGGATTGGAATGAATTCGACAGAAATGGAATGAAGTCAGAGTGAGTGCTTGGTGGGTGGGGTAGCCACTGCGTAAGCCCACCACCGTCAACTCCATGGTCACCTTGATAATTTTATTAAGTACTACTTACAGATTTATTATCATATCTCTTAAAATAAAAATAAAGAAACATACCCAACCACAGGTCCGTCCTCTGTCAATCGCAGTCGAATTTTTGGCGACTTTTGATACTGTTCTCTGCCCGACCACTGCAATGAAGAGTATAAGTGCTTCGACCCCCAATACGGCAGCAACAAATCTAATTGGCCACTGCAATCATAAAGAATCCCGGTTAAAGGCCAGACACCAGACTGATAGATTATGTTTCTATCAAAATCTAAGTTCTACTAGCAAGGGCCCCTGGTGCAGATCATTCTATCTCGTGTAAATTTCGCAATATCCGTCCTCGTTCCTTGTTTTCAGCATGTACAGTATCGAATCAACCTTGTCGGGCCCCTACGCAGTGCAATTATTGGGTTGTTTTACTAGTTTGAAGATCACCAGCTCTCAATTTCGAGGAAAAGGCAAGGAAACATACATGCCTACATATATGTCCAATTAAAATTTCACTCTATGAAATATTTTAAATTTCTTATGTCAAGGTACACATAGTTAGTTGCCTACGAGTATTCAGCTTAATGCCATACACAGGATGTCTCTCTCTGAAAATGTCAACTATCTCGGTTGGGCTGAACGTTCATGAAATTATGACTTTTTAAGTAAAAGCCCTGGGGCAAAATATTTTTTGCCTAGTTCATTAACTAGGGCCCCAACTAAACTATTTAAAATGTTTTGTTCCGTATTCTGAATATTCCGAATGTAGGAGAAATGTTCACTAGTTCGATTTATAGATTGTAAGTCAGAGTCCGAGGGGCCCCCTGAGGTTGGGGGCCCCGGGGCAATGCCCCGTCTAGCTCTCCTTTAGCCATTGGTCATCACATACATTTTTTTGTTTGTTACGTCAGAACTGCATCATGTATGAAAATATTTTTCACTTCTCATGCTCGTAAAGTTCGTGTTTATGCTGTATAGATACAGCAATATGTATAGAAACAGTGGAAACAATGATTCACTTTCTATGTATCTTTTAATTCCGTTATTTTAATTTTACTGATTTATTATACCTAATTGATTTTTAGTTGTATATAAATTAAAAAAATATTTAATAAATATATAGAAACTTCGTCTTGATTTGGTATTAGACGAAGATTTTATTTTATGCTCTAGATCTAGGCGATATAAAATGAATTTTTATGCTCTAGTGCATAAAATAAAATCTTCGTCTAATACCAAATCAAGACCAAGTATCTATATATTTTTTAAATAATTTTTAATTTATATACAACTAAAAATCAATCATAATAAATCAGTAAAATTAAAATAACGAAATTAAAAGGTACATAGAAAGTGAATCATTTATTCCACTGTTGCTATTTCATTTCCTCGCCATCAAAGTGAAAAGCAGAGTGTAAAACTCGAGCATTAAACCCATTTTCCCCTCGACGTGTCTATCCTCCCTCGCCGTACCGGCTCGGGTGGCTATATGAACGGCTCGGGTAAAATGGCTCGTTTTATGCTCTTGTTGTACAATCTAATATTTTTTGTTAGAATGTGAATACTTTTCATTTAGTCTCTTTGTCACCAAGTTACGATCTGATGAGTGTATCCTAGGGAAAACAAGGGATTTCCAGTAGTGTGTAGGGAATTTGTAGGGACACCTGTATTTGGGTATTTAGTGGTAACTTATTCTTCAAAATCATCATCCGATGAAGTGGAATTAATGAGGGACACAGTTGGCCTGACCTATACAATAACAAGTATTTCACGGATAGATCGATTACTTTATACAGTTGATAAGCAATTTATGATAGCCAGAATTTGTACTATTACTTATTCTGTGCCAGAATGCAAATTATTATAGTAAAGTGGAATAGATCTAGCACCAACAGATACATCAGAAAAGCAATCTTTTGTCTGACCAGAAGTTCACATTTATATTTTCTGTAGTTACGTACACTTAAAAAGCAGAAAATAAAATTTTATAACAAAAAATTTAACGGCCTACCTACAAAGAAACAATGAATATTTTTTTTCTTGCTTGAAGTCGGTGAGTAAGTACGAGCTAAAAGGAGTGGACGGACCTATAGTCGTCTATACCTTACCTAGATACTATCATTGGGCTTTTATCACTCTTGCTGGCTCGTCGAGGCACCGACTACAAACTGATTTGTGTACTGGATTCAATATAATGTAATAATTAAAAAAAATCTCATTGTAAAAGAGCGCCGATCGTAGGTAGGTTTTTTTTTTTATTCGACTGGAAGGCAAACGAGCAAGTGGGTCTCCTGGTGTTAAGAGATCACCACCGCCCATAAACATCTGCAACACCAGGGGTATTGCAGATGCGTTGCTAACCTAGAGGCCTAAGTTGGAATACCTCAAGTGCCAGTAATTTCACCGGCTGTCTTACTCTCCGCGCCGAAACACAACAGTGCAAGCACTGCTGCTTCACGGCAGGATTAGCGAGCAGATGGTGGTAGCAATCCGGGCGGACCTTGCACAAGGTCCTACCACCTGCAAACACTGGTAGGTACACTATCTCTGACATAAACGAATTCTGACCTGTAACTTAAAATCCCGTAATCCTCGAGCAGTTCTTCCACCCAAGGCTTGGTAGTATTCATAAAATCCGGCAGCATCTTCTCATACACCAGTTGGTTGTCGACGTCAAACGATACGTTGCTAACGTGGAGAGCCTTCCGAATGTCAGCCCTCTCAAGGAAGTCAACGAAACTAGACACTGAGGTACTTGGATTTTGGTTCATGTTCATGATGTCAACAGAGCTATGGTTCTTTATGTATTCTATTGATTCGTTGAATTTCTGAAAGAGTAATTGAAAGCAATTTTAATTGAAACAATTACTTTGCTCACCTGTGAACAATTATCCAGTATACAGCGTGTCTTTTTGATACTACCTCAAACTGTAACTAGACGAAGATTTAAGCGCTATGAACCGATATCAAAACAAATTGCTAATTAAAAATTAACTACCAGAGCGTAATTACTTTTTGAAATATTTTCACGCAGCAATGTAAAGAGTACAATAATTTGCTACGAGAGAGGAACGTTCTGTGACAGCTGTCACGTCAACAAGTGCGATGTTGTGAATAAAAAGAAAGCAGTATCACGTAGTGATACATTGCGTGCTAATTAATTTTGCAAGGAAAATAATTTGTTATTATTTTTTAGTAAAACATAGTAAAATGTGATTATTACGGCCTTTAGTAACTACGCTTACAGTTTGAGGTAGTATCAAAAATACACGCTGTATATCCAATATATTTTCATTATTTTTTATTTATTTATTTATTTATATTAGCACATACATATTTACAGTAGGTCAAACTGTGATACAGTTTTTTGGCATCGTGTCGCTCTGACCTGACAATACAATTCTTGACCTATATGGGGACCTATGTGTCAAATAAAATTGGCGATTTGACTATGAGTATCAAATTGAATTCGCTCATGTAGGTATTTTTGAAAATTCTTAAGGATAAGTAAGATATGACGGCAGCACTTCAGTTTGTAGCATCGCTAGAACATTTACTAAGTCCTGAAGATTTTTGCAAATCACTAAGCATGACCTAGTAACATAACAAGGCGCGTGTACCTACTGCCATTTCGCACAATTTTTTTCCCAAATATATCATTTGGCAAATGTTTTAATTTCTTCGAAACCAACTTTTTTTCTCAGTATTTTGGTTTTATAGAGCAAGGTTAGTTTTATGAAAGTTCCGAAAATAATATGGTTTCGGAGAAACTTCATACTTGGGAAATGAAACATTTGCGAAAAATATTTTGCACAAACGGCAGAGAACCAGCGGGGCGCCCGTAAGAAGTTAACCGGCCCTTTCTCTATTATGTATTTTGTAATACATGATATGTCCACTCCCTGCAATGGGATATAGTAATTAAAGCATTTATTTTTATATCAAATCAAAATAACTAAACAAACCAAAATTTTGCAAAACTAAAAATTACAAATAAAAAATACCCTGGAGATCGCTCATTTGGGGCATCGTCCCCAGGACGGAGGCCGCATTGCCCCTCTGCACCGCCAAACTTAGGCGCTGGGCAAAGAAGGTACCACCCCTATGGTCTCCTGAGACGCCGAAGAGCTTGTACGACATTTATAATAGTAATTTAGATGTATTTAACCCTAGCAACTAACTTGAGCAGCATCGACCATCCTCCCAGCCTTGACGTATTTAGCAGCTTCATTCTGAATAACACCGACCACCTCGCTCTGTTCGTCAGTGAGCACACCGAGGACCCGAACCAGCTCGCTGTGGTGTAACATAGTCAGGGGGTCAACCATACCATTGCCAATCATTAAGCCCTGGAAAAGATGAAAACTTGGTAATGGTAGCGCAAGGCAATTAAGTATTTCTGAAGCTTGATTTTGACAAAAAAATCACTACGAGTGGGTTTAAAGAAGTTAAGTAAACTTAGGTGATACTTAGGTGTAGCTAACTGCTAAAAACTACGTCAGCTGCTTCTAGGTATACACCTGCAAGGTTACTCTAGGTATGGCTGTAAAATAGAACACAACGTTAGTAAGTATTAAGAAGATTACACAATCATTGCCTACAGGCATTTTCAAGAACCTTACAACATTAGTTCGGCGTTTTGCATTTAGTCGGATACTGAATGAATACGCATGCAGTCATACGAGGCAGTAGCTCACAACACAAAAGAAACACCAGGGTTGAATCTAGGTCAGTAAACCAATATGCTAGCCTCCAGTCTTAATTGTACGAGGGCACCAATTAATATGTTGTGAACTAGCCTTATTTATTGCAAACTGCAGGGGGGAGATGCAGACCAAAAGCGTCAAATCCATTTTTTGCGTCGGTTCGAAATGTTCGTAGATCTAGCCAATACTACCTTCAGGTTGATGTCGTGATTACAGCAGTGTCTCTGTTTCTGTATCTGGTGCCCCAGCGCAGGTACGTATTTCCCGGCGTACGACTCGCCAGCGATGAAGAGCGGGAGCGATTTCAGCTCTGGAAATACTTTCAGGAACTGGTTCAGGAATTCCAGCAGTTGCTCGCCTACCTAACGCAGGTAAAAAATCTCCATCAGTGGTCTTATCTCCTAAGCGTCGTTTGCTTGCAAATTTCTTTTGTGTTCTATGAAAAAATAAATAATTAAAACTGGCTTGAGGATGATAGTTCCGTACTTAACTTTTGGTACTACATAGTACATACGTATCTATTTAAACTGACGCAATAGATAGTTAAATCAGAGTTATTGCATAGTTACTCTGGCAGTATTACTTGCCTTAATTATTCGGGATTATAGCAGATATTGAATCATGCCAATAAAAAAAAAAAAAATACTTTCTGCCAAGTTTCTTGCGGCGCATTCTTCTTGGCAATGATGGTCTTTCCGAAAGCGCTGGTAGTTTAAAAAACCGGCCAAGAGCGTGTCGGACACGCCCAAAATAGGGTTCCGTAGCCATTACGAAAAAATTAAATAATATTTTTCTAAGGATTTCGTATTTTATACGGAATTTTTCAAGTTTAGGTATATTTTATACCTTACGCTGCTATTTACTCATAAACTACTAATAATTCTCAAGCAAACATAGCCGTTATAGTTTTCCTTGAAAGTTTGATATATTGACTACCATCCTGATTTTTTTTTAAATTTTCCACCCACCGGTTTAGATTTTAGAGGGGGGGGGACGCTCGATTTTAATGAAAATTTGCACTTTAAAGTTGAATATTTCGCAAACGCTTTACTGAATCGAAAAATCGTTTTAGCAAACCCCTAATGGTTTTAAAATACCTATCCAACGATACCCCACACTATAGGATTGGATGAGAAAAAAAAAATCACCGCCACTTTAAGTCTATGGGAGGTACCCTAAAAAAAATTGTTTTTGAATTTTTAATTGTACTATTTTGTCGGCATAGTTTACCTATATATCCGTGCAAAATTACAGCTTTCTAGCATTGATAGTCCCTGAGCAAAGCCGCGGACGGACAGACAGACAGACAGACAGACAGACAGACAGACAGACATGGCGAAACTATAAGGGTTCCGTTTTCGCCATTTTGGCTCCGGAACCCTAAAAATGACGTGTAAAAGTGCCCATTGCGGCCTATTTACTGAATAAATGATTTGAATTTGAATTTGAATGTTCCGAGAGTTCTTTATTTACATAAAATTTATTTGAAACTAGCTTTTGCCCGCGACTTCGTCCGCGTGTACTTTAGTTATCAGGCCATATGTTTTATTTAATTAACCTCCATATCGTATGAACCCAATATTGAAATCACCAACACCATAAGGATCATTTTAAATTGTGATGTGACCAGCCATATTTTTAGTGTAGAAATAAGGAAGTCTCATTAAAACTCCCCCCTAATAAGTCGAAAGCTACTTCTTCTTTCTTTATCTTTGCCTACGCAGAACATTCTTATTTGTTATCAGGACAATGTATGTGTACCAATTTTCATACCTACTGCTAAGTCCAGAAATTAGAAAATTTCTATACAAACTTTACCCCCCATTTTACCCTTTTAGGGGGAATTTTATCCATTTCACTTACACAGATAATTTTTAATTGTAATCGAGAACTTATACACCTATTTTCATACTTCTAAGTCCAGAAATGAGAGAATTTCCATACAAACTTTACCCCCCAATTTTACCCCTTTAGAGGAAAATTTTATCCATTTCATATACGCAGATAATTTTTGATTGTAATCGAGAACTTATATACCTATTTTCATAGTTCTAAGTCCAGAAATGAGAAAATTTCCGTATAAGTTTTACCCCCCCATTTTACCCTTTTAGGGGGGAATTTTATCCATTTCACTTATACAGATAATTTTTAATTGTAATTGAAAACTCATACACCTATTTTCATAGTTCTAAGTCCAGAACTAAGAAAATTTCCATACAAACTTTACCCCCCCATTTCACCCCTTTAAGGGAGTATTTTATCCATTTCACCTAGACAGATTATTTTTAATTGTAATAGAAAACTTGTATACCTATTTTCATACTTCTAAGTCCAGAAATGAGAAAGTTCCATATAAGCTTCACCCCCCCATTTCACCCCCTTAGGGGATGAATTTCTAAAAATCCTTTCTTAGTGCTCACTTACATCATAAAAGGAACATCTGTACCAAATTTCAAGTTTCTAGGCCCAGCGGTTTGGGCTGTGCGTTGATATATAACCCAGTGAGTCAGGTTTGCCTTTTATATATATAGATGTTGTTTAAATTTTTAGGTGCAATATCAGTTTTCTTAAAAATTAAATAAAGAATAAACTATTAAAGTTCTCTGCTCACTTGTTCTTCGTTGGTCGTGTATCCATTGTCATGGCCGGTGAAGCTGAACCCAGCGCCCACTGGGTTGTCGATGTACAGCACGGAGTAGTCTTCCGACCACGTCAGATCTCGGAGACTCACTGGTATGCGCGAGACATAATTTTAAAACCCCCTTACATAATGGACCAGAAACTGCTACGCGCCATTACACGCCACTACCCACTACCAAGGACAGATTCACACTTAACTGTTTTTTTTATTTATCGAGATAAGTACAACAAAACAAAAATACATATTTAGTTCAAGTTTTTAAGGCAATCAGTTTTTTTATTTTTATTACTTACCTACATTTTAAACTTTAACTGACAACACAATGATACACACTATAAAAAAATTAAGTCTAAATTCAATTTAAGATACATCAGACTTATTATACAAGAAAGGTATGTTAGTTACTTAACTTACAGTCTGAGAGCCAACTGAAGATTAACGGACTCGAATTTTTTTTTTAAATTCTAAAATTATCTAACCTTTGTTTTCCTTTATTACGAAAGGGCCATGTAAGTTGAATACTCCAATTAGAGAGGAAAATCCAGGGCCGCCTTGCAGCCAAATGATCCAAGGCGTTTTGCTCGCATTTCTCGCACGCGCCGGGAAGAACCAGAAGAAGATATTGGAATCATAAGCATCATTGACCGTTATGAAGCCAGAGTAACTCTCGATTCCTAGGAATTCTTCATGCGTGACTTTGGATAGTTCTCTAGCTATTTCTACACTTCCGTTGTTAATGAATGGCGTTAAAATAAGGCAATCTTCACATACTCTACTGGATCTTTGATTAACTGGTCCCTCTTGAGATGCATTAGTGATTATGAACCTGCAAATGAAAAAGAAAATGAAAATGAAAAATGTAATTAATATAAATGCGAAAGTTTGTAAGTCTGTTTATTTGTTCGTTACCCCGTTGAACCTATTTAAGTAGATGAAATCCGGTATTCAAATAGTTTAAGTCCCAGGGAAGGATATAGGATAGTTTTATTCCAGAAAATTGCATAGTTCCCGCGGGATAAGTAAATTCTACGCGGACGGAGTCGCGGGCAACAGCTAGTATTCCATACTAATAGGTAGATATGGTTTGAACCATAGGGTGAGTAAGGACTATACATCCATACTAGTACCTAGTACAGTCAGCGTCATATAGTACGTTAAGTACGTAGCAGTCAACATAACCAAATACTTGAATACATCCAAAATAGTCATTACCAGTGACTCAGTCAAAGCGGTCAAATTGTCGGAGACATCCATCGTGTACAAATATACTGGAGCACCCACATCACCACTGGTAGCGTAGCAGCCATAATAACCAAAAGTATGGGACACACTAGAAAACTGAGCTTTATTTAAAAGGTTTAAGGTTTAATCTCGAGTTCAGTGCGAAATAAATTAACACGTCATAAAATTCGACTTTTTGTTTTTGACAATCACCGAAAAGAGTACCAACTTGTCAGTGATCGTTCCGTCTCTTTCGTTTGGACACTGACGGCTTTTTTCACATTTTTATTTACATTGTCAGCATTCCGGATTAACGGATTTCCTTTTAAATATGGCTTGAATTGGCCAGTATAATTAAATTATAAAAGAGGTTTATTTCATTAAAAAGGTAATGATATGTGCATTTTGCACCAAGAGACTGAAAATAAATGCGAAAATCTGTGTGTTTGTACGTCTTTCACGTTGAAACGGAGCGACGGATCGACGTGATTTTTGGCATACAAATAGTTTATGGGCCAGAGAGTAACATAGGCTTATTTTATCCCGGAAAAATGCACAGTTCCCGAGGGAGCAGCGCGCGATAACCGAATTCCACGAGGGCGAACCCGCGGGCAAAAGCTAGTACTAAGTAAATTGTAATAAAAAGCTTGCTTTAATTTTTGTTGAAATTTCAATCAATTTAACTTTACCCGACTGCGAAGAAGGAGGGTTGTGTGTTTGACGCGTAAACTTAAATTTCGACAGTCGGGAGCCATTTAAATCGTAATGGTCAAAAATTCTTACCTAATGGCTCTTTTACTTAACTGTTGAACTTTAAGTTAACAAAGCTCTAGGCAACTAGAAGACTTATTTTCTTCTTCTTAGTATTTTTTAAGCAGTCGGGTTTTCTTTTTAAACTAAACATTGAAGTTTTTATTTATTAAAACTTGCTGACAACTTACCATGTGCATAAGGAAAAGATTTGCCACAACAGAGAGGACTTTTTCATAGCGACAATTTATTGGCAACAAAAAACTATAATAAAGTTTTTATCTAAAATATCGTGAACAGAAATTAGTTTTTTTTTACTAGGCGTAGTACCGACTTCTGTGATACGACTAAAGAGTATAAAGTTTATTAAAGTTACGGATTTTTATAATGTTTAAGCGTAACGCGATTATTTTGACCACGGTTTTAACTTTTTCTGCAAATACCATGGACGTATTAAGATAAAGAGCTCATATTATATTTTCACCCGACAGCGACTAACCCAAAAGAGTTATGGTTTTAACAGCATGTATAGTCTAATTGCAGAATGTCGTAAAATTATGTCATAAAATTATGGACACACAATGCGTTTTCGTCCGTCAATAAAAAACCCCGGACGGTTTAAGGCATATTGGTCGCGCGCTCCGGACTGTCAAGTGGTTATGGTATACAACATATGACATATTGTAAGAATACACCTGTGGAGGAATTCTATATGGTGTGTGTGAAGTTGCTAAAATAAGTATATTGGAATTATTGGACCTGCGTGGACAGAACAGTCCTAGCTCTCCTCGTTGCATGGTTAATGGAACAAGTTCTATTTTAAATCGAACGTCGGACTGTATTTTTTTTACAATGTTTAGGTAGTCATGCATACAAATGTCATATTACATTTAATTTACGCAAAGGGCTCAATCAGGATTCTGTAAAGGGGGAAGATGGGGGAAACCAAGAAATACTAAGGTACCTGCTGCACGAGGTGAAGTTTGTGAATATTCCTGCTAGTCACCTCCATATTCTGGAGGAGGAGGAGTACTATCCCCCCCCCCTGCTTGTTTCTCGTTGCGCCCTTGCATTTACGTAGCAGGCCTGACCCAATGAAACAAGAGTGTTCACCTTACATGTATCGTTTTTGTAATATAACCATAGTTAGGTACTCCAAAATAATCCCTGACGCAAACATTTTGTCGTTTAACTACATAAAAATACTTAATTTATCACCAGCGACACATCCCGGCCGTTTAACGACCGTGGGAATATAAAGTGCTCTTCATTGTGTCATTGTTAACGTAATACCTAAGATTTTTTACGACTCGAGAGCTCAGCGTTACATTGATTTTCTATAAGTGGGTGAGCTCTGGCTGCCTTGTGCACGAGAAGAATACGTAATGAGTGATCTGGTTCACGTCTCGTATGCCATCGATGTTTTACTACGAGCATCCTAAATATAGAGCAAATCACACCGTCCGTGCAAGAATCTATCGCGAATGTCGGACCGTGGGAGCGGGCTTATGCTAAACAGGTCATTGGTACCCCGCGCGCGTACCTGTTCATCGGCTTTACACAGCCTGATCCGCAAATCCACAATTATTTTTTAATCGGATTCATGAAAAATACTAAGCCTGGAGTAGGAACATTGTTTATTTACCCTATCCGTCCTAATGCCTATCCTATCTTATCCTATTTTATCCTAATATATCCTCATATAAAAGCACCTTATATAAAATTAAAACCAAGTACTTAAAGAAATGCTTAATGTCTTTGGTCCTTAAGGCGAATAGGTATTATAAATAAAAAAGTTTGTAAAGATGTTAACTTCGTCTGCAATCAATAGTGTGCGTTGTGCTTTAAAAATGCTACCGTAACCGGTTTTCAGGCTGAACTCTATGATTGAAAATAAAATAATTCTCATGAAGGTTTTTTGAACTCGGGCAAAACTGTGGGATAAATTTATTA
The DNA here is from genome assembly GCA_037349165.1 of Choristoneura rosaceana. NCBI lineage: Eukaryota > Metazoa > Arthropoda > Insecta > Lepidoptera > Tortricidae > Choristoneura > Choristoneura rosaceana. The sequence continues at coordinate 4,956,984 of JAZBNJ010000009.1, forward strand.
AAAAAATAATCCTTATGTACTACGAAATCGCTAAAAATTTGTCCTCAAAAATACTTTATTACTCTTATTAAAATCTCAAAATATGCATAACAATATTGAACTCTATCTACTTATTTCATACTAGGTACGAATCTATAATGTTCAATTGACTGCCTACGTTTGAGATTTTACAAATAAATAAAACTTAAGCTATAACTACCTACGTACTGCATATAGACTAATTAAATTATTAATCATACCACTTGGTTACTAATTCACTCATGAAATCAACGTCCTGTTAAATAGGTAATTTGAAAAGCAATACTCGCGAATCAAAACTTTAACTACTTATATTAAAAAATAATTAAAACACGTAAACAAGTATTTGAGATCACCCTGTATTCAGGATCGAGATAATAATCCAAGTTCAAGGCGCACCGCAGGAGCTGCCGGGTACAAGATTCCTGCCGCTAGGAGCGAGCCCCCATTCCACTGCCGCAGACCAGGGGAGACGCATCAGAGCCTTCCAACATCCAACCACTTGAGACAACACTAACCATCCAGAAGTCTTAGAGCCAGAGAAAAATACTGGCCATTCAGAAGTCAGAATTAAAGAAAAAAACTGACCGTTCAAAAATCTTAGAACTAGAGAAAAGTACTGGCTACAAAGTAGTCAAAACATTCTGGCTGCTGAAGAATTTAGCAATAGAAAAAAATACTGGCCATTAAGAATCCTTGAAAAATGAGTTTGGTACTGTGGACGTGTTTACTGGCGTAAGTTTTTATTATTTAGCACATTCATAAGCATATATATTTTTAACCACGATGTACAAACATAAACTGTAATCTTGAAAAATTCTTTACTAAAATATTTAGGAGCTGTTTAACCATCCATAGATTAGCGTTAACTGACGTTTAAATGTGATGCCGTCTCCGTCTACTCGAACAAATCAAATAGAGACGGCATCACACAACCGTCAGTAAACACTAATCAATGGAAACAGCCCCTGAATTTATGTTTTGAAAAATAGTAAGAAAAGATAGAAATACTTTCCCAATTTTTTTTTCATTCCAGTCCCAACAATAGGGAATTTAAGCTACCTACTAGAGAACAACTTTGCTAGTGTATCGTAACATGTTTTTAACTATTTTACTAAGATTTTACCTTTTAAAGCAATATTTATGATTTAACTTATACAATACCAGTTAGTCTACCTATTTAGCACTGTGCAACCCTAATATTTTATAATTTGCCCGCCCGATATGATTGGTTATGCAGAGCAGAAAAAATAACAAGTGAAGGAAATCGTTAACGTGATTTTTTCGTCTTATTGTGTTTGTACACAATATGACTTTTTAGGGTTCCGTACATTAGAGCAAACAGATGGAACTCTTACCTATAGATTTTATTATTCGAACACAACTATCATACCTCTACATTCAGGTGCACGCATCAAGTACTATGCTCGGATCGGTTTTCTCTGCCGGAGCTGCCGCCCGGCGAAGCTCCGGATCCGATCCTCAAGTTCATGGAAGACTTGTACAAAACCGGCCGCGCCAAATCCGGCTATGATGCCGGCGAGCCGCTGCTCCTCACGCCATTCATCGAGCAAAACAAGCTGGAAGAAGCCAGGGAGGCGGCGAAAGTTGATTCTGACTACTTACTGCCTGACATGGACAGCTACGCTGGATATTTGACGGTGAGCTCGATATATTAACTAGCCATTTCAAAAGATAACAATTCAAATTTCCAAAAATACTTCAGTCTCTATTTACGTTGACATAAAGAGCACCAAATTATTAGATCCCGTGAGAATATCGGAAAAAGGTATCTGCCCATTATGTTATTGAACGATTTAGATGAAGTTTGGTTGCGATAGTTTGAGAATCTAGGACATTATAATATTTATTATCCCGCAAAACATCATAGTTCCCGGGGATAGCAATAAATAAATTCTTGAACTGGAAGTTTACTTTACATGCATTCTAAAGCTGTCTTAAACCCTTAGGTGAACAAAGAATACAACGCGAATCTCTGGTTCTGGTACTTCCCGGTCTCGGACCGAAAGGTAGAGGAAACCCCTTGGATCATCTGGTTGCAGGGAGGCCCGGGGGTCTCGTCGCTCTACGGGCTGTTCACCGAGATTGGACCGTTCGTGGTCAATGATGATAATCATTTGGAAGGTAAAGACTTTTTCGACTACTCATTAATAAGTACAGTGCCGGTAGAAAAACCTTCGTCAGTTATTAAATTGATTCCTTTAAGAAGTCATAGACTCTTAGTACGTTTTGAAACCAAAGTACTAAGTAGACAAGTGCATATCAAATTATACTTACTTGGCATGATAACAAGGGTCAAAATAGTATACACCTCTAACATATGTTTCATATCAATACAAAACCTTTTTAATAAACAACTACGTAAAAGTTTCAATCAAATAATGTTCTATTTAATTGTCAGTGTTTGTCAGTGTCAAGGTGTAGTTGTAGGGTGTCTATGGTCACCTGATTATGTTTAGCAGGTTGACAGGTTGACGCAGTATGTCCTACCCTACTCAATCCGTAAAGCAGATGAGCGCTAATACTGAGCAAAGGAAAATAGATCTTAGGGTGACGAACCTTTTTTTACTCCGACTGTACATAAGACGTTTTCAGGGTGGAGGTCAGGGTAATTCTTTTTTTATTCTTACATGGGTTGGGGCGGGTCAAATTGTTCTTACGTAGGATAAAAGAGAAAAAAACAATAATTTTTGCTTAGTTTTGTGATTTCGTTGTAATTTTTGTATGCATGCTAAACTTACATAAGGGTCGTTCACGTCTTTTATTATCTAACCTACGGAGAAAAGGGTTTGAAAGCGGTTGAAATTTTCTAGCCCAGTAAACAAAAACAAAAGTAAAGTAACAGCCTTTAATTTTAAAATTTTATTTATACTCATGCAAAATTACAGCTTCGTAGCATTAACAGTATCTAAGCTAAACCGTAGACGGATGGACGGTCCCCTAAAAAAATAAAACATTTATGCAGCTTAATTGGTCTAATCAGGCATTACATCACGTCTGTGCTACACGTGTGCGTCAAATAGTATATCATTAGGTACATTATAATACATATAATATTATTATGTTATAGGTAGTTGTTGTACATCGACATCTATGTAGGTATAGACTGCATGCTATTTACATCAAAATGGCGCACAAAATTTGTTCACAGCGCGGATTTTTTAACCTTTCACTATAGTTTATTGACGCCTGTGACAGGGGTTGTATCAAAGTAATATGTAATATTGATGATTGATGCGCCGCGCGTTTTGTTCAAAACAGCCAGTCTCGTGCCGTAAGGTGCATATGTCAATGTTGTTATATTATTCAAGTTAATGGTTGCAATAAAGTACCTACGTTTTCTAATTTCAGAATTAAAGCATTCTTGGGGCAAGAACCACTCCCTGCTATTCATAGACAACCCGGTGGGAACTGGGTTCAGTTTCACTTCCGACGACAGAGGATACGCTACGAACCAAACAACGGTACCAAATACACTCTATACACACATACACACACACACTAAAAGTCACGCCTGTTTTCCCAAATGGGGTAGGCAGAGCACACGAAATGTTACCGCTTAGGAGCCGGTTTTAGCAATTTTAGGTTTTAAGTTTGACAAAAACGGTGCAATAGTGACAGGTTGCTAGCCTGTCGACTAGGGCAGCGGTACCTTTTTCAGCCGCGGACCCCCAAGAAAATCGAGCATAATGCCAAGGACCCCTCAGTGAAAAAAATAAATAAATAAGTAAGACAGATGCGTATGGGACCGCGGACCCCCAAACATGCTCGCCTAGGCCATTGTTTCCTAACCTGTGGTCCGCGGACCACTGGGGGTAGCCCTAGAACAGCCACATCTTATGGGCGCCAGGTGGCGCAAGGGACACCAAATCACCAAAATCTGTGGGCAAAGGCACGAATAAGTACTCAACTTCGAGTGCGGGCGTAGGGAGGGGGGAAGGATTTGGTGATCAAACTCCCTCTGAAATGTTCAAAACTTCACATTAATATTGCTTTATGCATTGAACATAGTTTTTGTAGATTTATTTTCTTGTACAAACTTAAAAAACAGCAGTATACGTTACAGAATACGGGTGATAGAGCCATTCCATGAAACACAGTTTCGATTTTGATCTTAGTTTTGGCATCACCCTAAACGGAAATTAAACCGTAACTTGAATTCAATGCTGAAACTGAATGTTCAATCAGACACTAGTAAACCCGTCATATCCAAATGTTCATAGATCGGGGAGAACCTCTACACAGCCCTGCAGCAATTCCTGACGATCTTTCCGGAGCTTCGGCAGGCGCCGCTGACGATCGCGGGCGAGTCGTACGCCGGGAAGCATATCCCGTCCATAGGCGTGCAGATCCTGTGGCACCGCCAGGAAGACCAGCCCATTAACCTTCAGGTGAGCAGAGGATCTCATCATCATCATCATCAGCCAGCTTGCACTGTTGAAGAAAGACCTCCATCTTAGGCGGCCCCTAAACGGTCAATTATATTGTGCAATATCGCGAATTGTGCAATATTATTGACCGTTTAGGGTTAACATTGAAGATTGCACAATGATTGACCAAAAGTTTGAGCGAGTTTAATTTTTATTGCACCATATTTTTATATTGCATCGTGTAGGGTCAGTATTGCACAATATTCAATACTATACTGAACACGAAAACATTGTGCAGTTCGTATTATTGTGCAATATAATTGCTCGTTTGGATTCAGAGCGCCTTTCAATCTTATTGTGCAATAAAAAGTATTGTACAATGTTATTGTAGGTCTAGGGGCCGCCTTAGACAGAGTCAGGTCTACCAGCCGGGGCCCCTTGACAATACGTTCCCACTTTCAGCCGTTTGATGTTTATAAGCTCTTTCTGACCCTGGCGGAAAAAGAGGCGTTTGACGCCAATGTCTATCTGTGGCATCGAAGTTCTCAAATGGATGGACAGCTGATTTTGATGCGCTTTTTTACGTGAAAGCGAGTTTCTTTGTGGTGGTTCTTTCTTAGCTCTGTTTCGTTAAAATCTATTAAGCATACAAGGTTTGTGCAGGTTTCCTCACGATGTTTTCCTTCACCACAAAGCTCGTGGTAAATTTATAATGTAATTTTGCATATGAATTTCGAAAAACTCAGAGGTGTGAGCCGGTGTTTGAACCCACGACCCTCTGCTTGAGAGGCGATAGGTCAAACCACTAGGCCACCACGGCTTATATAGATAGTTATGGGTAATATAGTATATAATATATATATACGGCGATATATATTTATGGTTAACTCATAACCTTAAGTAGCTTGTTATTTAGCCTGTGAAAAAGTATTTTTAAATAATAGAACTTATTTTATGTAAATGGCGCTATTAGCCTTCGAACACTAATTGCACTTATTATGGCCGGACCACAACTAGATATGCGCGACCGGCGACGCTGCAAAGCGTTTTTAGGGTTCCGTACCTACCCGAAGAGTAACAAACAGTGCCTTATCAATGTCACTACACTGTCCGGCACGAATAACCTAACCGATTTGAAAAAGCTGAACAACCCCTAACATTGCCATTTTTTAATTCAATATTTCAAGAACAGCTGAATTGTTTTTTTTAAATAGCTAATTGTAAGAACCACCGTAAGGAAACTCGCTTTAACGTAAAAAAATCCGCATTGATATCGGTCCGTCCGTTTAAGATGCCAGACAGACATCGGCGTCAATCTTATAACATCCATTTGTTTGCGTCGGAGGTTAAAAATGTAAGTTATCACATTTGATTCGTACCTATGCCTTTATCTCCAGGAAGGCTACTCCGAAACACGAAATTCGAAGTTCGTATCGTACCGTCCCTCTCACTCTCGTATTAAATAACATAAGTGTAGGCGGGAGGGTACGATACGAACTTCGATTTTCAAATTTCGTGGTAGCCTTGCTGGTCTTCACGTCCAAGAAACGCCATATTCACATTTATCTGGCGTGTCGTGTTGTGATGCTCTCTCTCTCCCTCTATAGCTTTGATGCGACACAACACAAGCTGTCACAATCACAACACATTGCATCAGATATATGTGAACGCAACCATATAAAACGTATCAAACCGATACAGTTCTGATGCGTCATGACACAACACGACACATAAATTATTATTAATTATTGTAGTCACCAGCACCTATTTCTGCCACAATAAAGCGTGCATAAATACCTGATACGATTCTATTCCTAGGGCCGATAAAAAGGTGTCAGCAGCGGCGGCCTTACCCATTGCGAGGCTCAGGGCGGCAGGTCTTTGCGAGGCCCTTTGTCCTTCGTGAAAACTATGTGATGAAAAAATATAGTTAAAAATCTGTATATTTTTAAATTTGCTTGGATTGTTCCGCGAGGCCCCTGTAAGAGCGAGGCCCCGGGCGGTTGCCCTGTTCGCCATCCCCTAAGGCCGCCTCTGTGTGTCAGATATTTATGCACCCCCGTGTCACATACCATGCTGGTGACGATACCTACACCTAGCTTGAACCAATCACAACCCGAACTCTTCACTCCCAGGGTCTAGCCATTGGCAACGGGTTCATCGACCCCCTGTCCCTGCAGCGGTACAGCTACTTCGTGCGCGAGGTCGGTCTCGTGGACGACAAGGTGGCAGACTCCATGAATCACCTGGAGCTGGCCGTCACCCAGTTCGTCAACAATGGAGAGATGCTGAAGGCTTATGCGGTAAGAAAAACTGAGTTTGAAATTTATAATTCAAATAAGGTTTTTTCAGAATCCTAAATTAATGAGTGCCATGTTAAATGATGTTGTAACGGATAACTCACCTCTTAAATCTAGTTTAGCTCGACATGTTGTTGAGATGAGAGCAGAGCGGTGGCGCGTAGTGCGCGTGTTGCGGCAGCCGCTGAGTCGCGTGCTCCTTTGAGGAAGGGCTACGAAATAGCCCGAAACAGTCGAGCTAAACTCGATTTAAGACGCGAGTTATCCGTTACAATGTAATTTAATATGAGTGAGTCTCACGGTAGTTACATGTTCAAGAGTGCGATGTCTAAAAAGGATTTTTTTTGTTTTTTATTTAATTATAACTTTACCTGGATTCTTTAGCGAACCCCGTCGAGATATATTTTTTAACAAACTTAATTTGATATAGGTAATATACTTTCATCCAAAACTTAAATACGTGGGTGCAAATTATCTCGAAATTTGGATTTGAAGCCGAGTTTAAAGGGTATAGCCGTGTAAGGATGGCGAAACTGCCTTTGACGAGAAAGTGGTTTTCCTTTGGCTCGGATAATTGTCTTTACATACGTTGTAATTTGACCAAATTTTAGCCCCAAAATGGGCGTGGTTTTTGAGAAAATTAAAAAAAAAGGAAAATCGTTTTTATTTTTTATTTACCAAACTAGTGGCCCGATTTTCACGAAATTTTTATATATTGTGTAGAAAATTAACAGCGTTTTTTTCTAAAAAAAAAATCCAAATAATTTTATATTTAAGTAAAAAAAAATCATTTTTTTAATATTCATAAATTTTTTTTTTTACTTGCGAGGTGGCGACACCTACCAATATCAGATATATTATGACCCATTTAATACTCTAATACATATATTTTTTTCAAAAACATTCATTTGGATCATCAGGTTAAAATAAGCGAATTTGTAACATCTCATACAATACATAGCCTTCCCTTTACTACGTACATGGGCGTTTTCAAAAAAAGTTGTTGAAATGACTTTTTTTAGAAGTGAATGAAATTTGGTATTCCTGCTCAGAATCAGGAGCACTTTCGATTATAATAGGAGAAAAAAAATGTCTCAATATTTTTTATTCCATTACGTTACCGTTTTCATACGCGTATCTGTGGCGGTAGTGTAATGGATAACACATAATTATATGAAAAACCTGGGACACTTTTTTTTCCTATTGCAATCGAAAGTGCTCCTGATTCTGATTAGGAATACCAAATTTCATCCACATCTGACAAAAAAGTCATTTCAACATCTTTTTTTTGAAAACGCCCACCTACGTAACATAGGATTCAATAGTAGGGCGGGTCGAAAAAAATTTTTTTTTTATTTTCTTAGCATGGGGGTAGAATTTGTACCTTATGAAAACAGAAAATTTTTCAAAAAAAAATTTTTTTATCTAATATTTTGAGGTGGCCCACTCGCTTTTAAAATTAATAATTTATCAAATGAGGTAGTTCCAACAAAAAAAATGGGTCATAATATATCTGATATTGGTAGGTGTCGCCACCTCGCAAGTAAAAAAAAAAAATTTATGAATATTAAAAAAATGATTTTTTTTTACTTAAATATAAAATTATTTGGATTTTTTTTTAGAAAAAAACGCTGTTAATTTTCTACACAATATATAAAAATTTCGTGAAAATCGGGCCACTAGTTTGGTAAATAAAAAATAAAAACGATTTTCCTTTTTTTTTAATTTTCTCAAAAACCACGCCCATTTTGGGGCTAAAATTTGGTCAAATTACAACGTATGTAAAGACAATTATCCGAGCCAAAGGAAAACCACTTTCTCGTCAAAGGCAGTTTCGCCATCCTTACACGGCTATACCCTTTGCAAGAAAAATCGTGCAAGTTGCATTGACATTGCGGCGCTCGATTGACCACACCAAACAAACTCGTTGGCTTTACGGCCTCGCCATGTAATGCAACCTGCATGATTTTTCTTCCAAGTCTAAACTCGACTTTAGATTGCTTGCAGCTTCTCTGAAAGAAACTACCCTAGCAGTGGCAATCGCTATCTTGTGTTACAGTATTACAACTACCTCCTAACCACATTCCTGCGAGAGTCTCACCTCGACAACCTGTACAACTATCTTCAAAGTGACATCGGTTTAAACGGACCTTACCTAGAATACCTCCAGCGGAGTGAGACGCGCCGCGCGTTACACGTTGGCAACACTAACTTCACGTCAGTGGGCGTGGTTTACAGGAAGCTTGTGCCTGACTTCATGGGAAGCGCTAAGATGTGGGTTGAGGAGTTGCTGGAGAACTACAGAGTTATGCTTTACAAGTAAGTGCTGGAAGAGTGGCTCATGTGGCCACATCGAGAGAGCCAAAAGTCGAAAACACGCCGAAAGTGGCTGCCTCGCGTAGCCTAGCTATTAAATAGTGTACCAATTTACTTACATGTACCCATGAAGAATTTTTAAGTAGTAGTAAGTAGTCTAAGTAGGCACACATTGCCGGGGTATCAAAACCTAACGAATCTCCAGTTGTCCCAGTAACTTGAAATTTGTTATAAAGTTAGTTGCTATACCTAACACAAAAGCAATAAAAAGACTGAATATCTTAATTTTTCATAACCGTCGCGCGGACTATAACCATCTAAATCGACCCCACATTGCGTACATATTTTGCTTAGTTAAGCTCCGTTAACATTGAATATACACAAATTGTATAAATTTGTACGGAACCAGCAATGGCACCAGCATCTACTGCAAAATTTTAGGTAGAGCATAAATTACCTATTTTGTACAGCAACATTTTCATTTGTAAGTTCCACTGTCATCGGATACAGCATTAATGGAGCTTAGCCTTTTCGCATTATCTTTATGCCTTATCCCGTGGGAATTTCAGACAATCGTTAAAACAGTTTTTAGGGTTCCGGAGCCAAAATGGCAAAAACGGAACCCTTATAGTTTCGCCATGTCTGTCTGTCTGTCTGTCTGTCTGTCTGTCCGTCTGTCTGTCTGTCTGTCTGTCTGTCTGTCTGTCCGTCCGCGGCTTTGCTCAGAGACTATCAATGCTAGAAAGCTGTAATTTTGCACGGATATATAGGTAAACCATGCCGACAAAACAGTACAATTAAAAATTCAAAAACAATTTTTTTTAGGGTACCTCCCATAGACGTAAAGTGGTGGTGTTTTTTTTTTTCTCATCCAACCCTATAGTGTGGAGTATCGTTGGATAGGTATTTTAAAACCATTAGGGGTTTGCTAAAACGATTTTTCGATTCAGTCATTCGTTTGCGAAATATTCAACTTTAAAGTGCAAATTTTCATTAAAATCGAGCGTCCCCCCCCCTCTAAAATCTAAACCGGTGGATGGAAAAATTTGAAAAAATTCAGGATGATGGTCAGTATATCAAACTTCCAAGGAAAACTATAATGGCTAAGTTTTCTTGAGAATTATTAGTAGTTTATGAGTAAATAGCAGCGTAAGGTATAAAATATACCTAAACTTGGAAGATTCCGTATAAAATACGAAATACTTAGAAAAATATTACTTAATTTTTTCGTAATGGCTACGGAACCCTATTCTGGGCGTGTCCGACACGCTCTTGGCCGGTTTTTAGTTCTTACTACTATTTACTTGCACGCTAAATTTTATGTCTCTAATAACTATAGTTACGAAGATAGAGCCACTTTTTATTCCTATAAGGTGCTAACAAATACTTTTACAGCAGATTAGTACACGTTTCTAGGTATAAAATATTTAAAAGTTTATGTTAGTTTGAAAATCAAAGTTACCAGTGATTAAAACTTCTTTGAAAGTCTAGACTGTCACGGCCACGAGTACCTAACTCTAACTGGCCACTTAAAAAAAAATGTCAGCCACAATACTTACTAACAGTTTTCCCGCCAATCTTTGACGTTCATGGTAAACGATGGGTTCACTCTTCGATCAAAAATTAGTACTTTTTGATTGAAGATTTAGGCCTATGGTTTGGGCGGAGTGACAATTTATTTATTTTTTGTTCAGGAAATTAAAACAAAAATATCGTATTAAAAGTTTTCTTGACTTATATTTAAAGTTTATTGTTTTAATCTTATTTAACATTTCTTAAAGTATTGATACTTAATTTGTTAGCACCTTATGTATCCCGGGAGTTTTTTTATATATGTTTGCCAAATATAGAGTCTCTACTAAGTCTCTAAATCTGATTATTTTTAAGTTTGTGTGGAGAATGCGCATTGCTAGCATAAAACAAAGACGCACAACTGAAACCAATAACTTGCCATTTGTCAGACATATTTCTTGGAAGTCAAGGTTCTAAGAATGTGTTCTGTTTCAGCGGTCACTTGGACATTATCGTGGCATACCATCCGTCGGTGAACACGTACAACCAGCTCGACTTCTCCGGAGCCGCGGAGTACCGCTCTGCTAAGAGGCAGCCTTGGTACCATGATGAAATGCTGGCTGGGTAAGATAATGTACCCATAAATCAAATAAATAGTAAATAAATAAGTATCACGGGGAATTAAGCAAAACTTATGAACCAGGCAACGGATGAACATACGTATTTAAATAAATACACTACTTAAGTATTCACAAAAATCGGCCCCGACTGAGTATCGAACCCGGGATCTCAAGCTTCATAGTCAGGGTCTCTATCTACATGTCCTTTCCAAATCCATTCAGCCATGCTCTGATATTAATCTTTCTTCCTGGCTGCGCAGTCTAATCTCACCTTTAAGGCATGCATTGGATCAATTCCAGGGTGGGTAGCGCTAGTTTGCGCCGCAGCACCGCGTGGCCTTAAAATTACATTTGAAATTTACCACTAGCTTTATGGTGAAGGAAAACATCGTGAGGAAACCTGCACACACCTGTGAAGTAATTCGATGGTATGTGTGAAAATCCCAATCCCCACTAGGCCCGTGTGGGAACTACGGCCCGAGCATTCTCATTCTGAGAGGAGGCCTGTACTCAGCAGTGGGACGTAAATAGGCTGGGATAGATGGATGGATTGGACCGCGTGGCCTGGCCACCCCAACCCCCGTAGTAGGGTAGGCAACACTACTCAGCAATCGACCCAAACGCAAGTCTAGCTGCAGGCAACTGCAGCACAGTATATATAAGCTAAAGCAATAGGGAAGCTACGAACAATCGATCGAATCGAACACACACAGACGCGCGCTCTACACGGCTTCTAAGGGAATCTCGTGGTACTGCAGTCGCGAGACCCCCTTAGAGGCCGTGTAGAGCGCGCGTCTGTGTGTGTTCGATTCGATCGATTGTTCGTAGCTTCCCTGCTTTACCTTATATAAACCCCCTTGCAAAAAAAACGGGCACCTATGGTTTTTGTATTTTGTGTGCATGAAAGCTTACTTTCTAAGCTTCAATGCCTAAAAATCTGAAAAACTATAGGTGTCCGCTTTTTTTGCAAGGGGGTTTATATTATATACTGTGGCTGCGGGTACAAAAAGTCTCATATCCTTTTCAGATACTTCAAACAGGCAGGTAACCTGACGGAGGTGATGATCCGCGGCGCCGGGCACATGGTCCCGGCGGACAAGCCGGCCGCCGCGCTGGGGCTCATCTCGGCCTTCGCCCGCGGCCTGCCCCTCGCCGCCGACACCGGCAGCCTCGTCGATGTCGGCCGGAGCGCGCCGCGCCGGCGACAGCTGCCGGAACAGTAGACTCTTTTGACCCTGAAAAATTACATCTAATATGGTAGTCAAAATACCTTATACGGGACTTATCACGCTATTTTTTCACAAGTAATATTTACCTCGATACTATGAGTGAGAATCACGAAAGTTTAAAACGTGAGGTATACCTAATATGGTATTTGACAGCTCCTGGATTTACCATATTTATCCTGTGTATTATTAGAAAGTACAGGTATTCCGTCAGGTTGGCGACCAAGAAAAAAATCAGCTAAACGCCTCGTGTGCAATAAGTACTTATAGCAAAAACATTTTTAAATTTAAAAAAGTATATATGCACAGGTAGCTCAAAAATATTTTTCTGTTCGATATGCATTGTCAAGCTTTAATTAATAAAATAAATAAACATTTGTCAAATACCGACCTTATTTTCTTGGCTAAGGGCAGACGTAAAACATGTACTACCTGTAATGTGGGATCCAAAATTCCACAGCTCGCGCAGTAAAGTAGAGACTCGAAACTACGAGGGTGGTTTGATAAGTAACTTGGTTTGATATGATAAAAAAATAATATAAGTGTTTTATATATTTTATTTTTCTACGTAATCTCCCCGAAGTTCAACGCACTTATCCCAACGCTTCTGCAACTTCTCGATGCCTTCACGAAAATGGGCTTCTTCCAGGTCCTCAAAGTATGCGTTTACTTCCAGTATCACCTCTTCATTCGACTGAAACTTTTGGCCTGACAGAAAATTTTTGAGTTTTGGGAATAGATGGTAGTCCGAAGGAGCTAAATCTGGCGAATAAGCAGGGTGCGGAAGCATTTCAAACCGTAATTCCGCCAATTTTTGTTCCACGAGACGACATGATCGAGTGCACCGGAGCATTGTCATGGTGAAACATGACCTTTTTTTTCGCCAACCCTGGGCGTTTTTCAGCTATCGCTGCCTTTAATTGGTCCATAAGGGACGCATAATATGCCCCGGTGATAGTTTTTCCCTTTTCAAGGTAGTCTATTAAAATAATCCCTTTTGCATCCCAAAATACAGACGCCATCACTTTTCCAGCTGATGGAACGCACTTCGCCTTCTTTGGAGCCGACTCACCATGGCTAATCCATTGTCTCGACTGTTGTTTCGTCTCTGGAATATAGTGATGAATCCAAGTTTCGTCCATGGTCACAAAACGTCGAATAAATTCCACGGGATTTTTATTAAACACCTGCAAGTTTCCAGCAGATGTTTGCATGCGAATACGCTTTTGTTCTGCAGTGAGTAGCCGCGGCACCCATCTTGCACAAAGCTTTTTCATGTGCAATTCATTATGCAAAATAAAATGTGCCCGCTCAGTCGAGATGTTGGAGACTTCAGCTAACTCAGGTATTTTTAATCGTCGGTCAGCTAAAACTAGATCGTGGATTTTATCGATGATTTCTGGTAAAACAGCCGATTTCGGAGCACCTGGTCGAGGTGCATCTTCAATGCTAGTCCTGCCACGCTTAAACTCATTTACCCACAGTCGAACTGTTTCGTACGAAGGACACGAGTCGCCCAACGTAGGGGAAATCCTTTCATGAATTTCTTTCGCCGTTTTACCTTCCAAAAAAAAGAATTGAATCACACCACGAATTCCAATTTTCTCCATTGTATCGATTTACTACGACAACTTTTTTTCCGATAGCTGTCAAATCTAAAATTCCCGCCGAGAATTACTTGATGCCACAGATTAACAATTATAAGTTATCAAACTTTATGAATCAACAGAGTGTTACCACTAACGGCATCTATTAGTGCCCGAAACAAGTTACTTATCAAACCGCCCTCGTAAACTAAACTCAGAGCTTTATGCTCGTATTGTCTTTTTTGCAGTCAGTATATGATAAATAAATATTACAGCTGAGTGGTAAGAAGCAGGGCTACTACGAAATTCGAAGTTCATGTCGTGCGGTCCCTTTCGCTCTCGTATAAGTGCCAGAGTATAAGTGTCAGAGGGTCCGCATGACACGAACTTCTAGTTTCGAGTTTCGTAGTAGCCCTGCTGAGGAGCTGCTTACGAATAAATACTATTTCTTCGTAGCGAGCTGCCCATATAGGCTGCTAAACAAGTGGTGTTTTTAGTCTCGTACTACCTCGCATGGTGTGTGTGAATCTTAAAGTAACGCCGGCTTCCTACGGAAGGAAGGACGCTTGAAGACCGGTAGGAAGCCTGTGTTGCTCTAAGGTGTAAAAGCGCGAGTTATTTGACCGCTGCTCAAGGTAGAGTAACGCGTATGTTACTTCTTGAATTTAATATACCTACCTACTAAGAATATTTTTGTGAAATAAAATATTATGAAGTACTTGAGTCTTCTTGTTTTTATTTACATACGAGTACCTAAGCTTTCCCCTACAAAAACTTATTTTTCTTAAACTTTATTTCATATAAACCGTACAATTATAGGTAGATATCGTTTACCATTCAGTCGAATAAAAAAAAGTAAGTAAACTTGAAACAAAAATAAGTTTTGTTTAACAAAAAATTAAAATACCTACTTACGACCTTTTTTATCTGACGACTTTTTTTTTGTTGACTGTACTTGCATTGACTAAATAAGCTCACATTCGACATTCAAAATTTGACCCACATAAATCCATACTACTGGCTATGGACGAGATAAGCGAATAGGTAGAGCTATAAAACAAAGGTTAAGTCAGATTTTATCATCGAAATAGAGTACTTACTATTTCGATGGATATCGCCCGCGTTTGTTTTGTCATACCTACAAACTAATTCACAGAGGCACCTAAGTACACAAATATGTAGTGTGTAGGGAAAAACCCGCAAGGGATCCTGCTTCATAAGTAAACGGGCCATATTATTGTCGAACATACAATTTCCAATTTATTTTTTATACAAGTAAACTTAAAACCGCCAGTGCGGCTGCTTGTTGCTTGCATTAGTTTATTTGATTCACAAAGTCACGCGGTTAAAATCCGGGGCGGTTTAGCCGTAGTGCAGCCTCGGCTTATTTGTATAAAAAAGTCACGCGGTTAAAAACCGCGGCGCTACGAAATTCATAGCCGCCGCGGTTTAGTCGGAATGCGACCTCTGCCTAAGAGTAGAATTTTAATGAGGGTGCCACAAGTGTCACATTTCTGAAGTAAAATCGGAATATACAGGACTTTTGTGTGAAATATCTTTGTTCCTTTTTTCCTTTTATTTTCTACTTAATTTTTTTTTTCTCTACTTACTCCATTTTAGCAATAGCTAATAGGGACCACACTTGTATCACATTGGTATTTTAAACATTTCCATTATTACCCGTGTTATTTATTACCCATGCTTCTCTGTGATAGCTTTTTACGTTGAACGGAAAACAATTATGAATGACATATTATTTTTTTGAGCTGGCAGCTTTCGAAGTGGTGACGTTTCCCTGTGCCGTACTTCGGGCAAAGGATTTCGAAAAATATCCCTAAAAAGCAAAAACTACATAAATTTCACGAACTGTTTTGTTTGCTTATCAGTGTAATCGATTATGTGGACCGTAATAACGTATTTGGTGAAAATTTAATAGGTTTTCGAATACGGTAGTCAAGGAATAACATCTCGTCATGTCTCCGCTGTCGTTTTTCGTTTGCGCATTTACGCTTTTGACAACTATCAAAGCATTTTATTTACCCGGCTTAGCCCCAGTAAATTACTGCAGTAAAACCGGCGAAGACAATGCCAACACTTGTAAAGTGAGTACAGTGCTATAATTAGGAAAAATTCGATTATTTACGATGTATCCGCCCATGGGCCCAAGAACATGCCGTCACATGGGGCACGTTAACAACAATTTACACCATTGTACCGCTATTGAACGCGTGTAATTTTCTGATAAGGAAAATACTACAGAGCCCATAACCAATAATCTGATAGTAACACCTCTAAATGAATCAATTATTTCCTATAACATTATTATGCCATTATTAGTTTTATTTTAACCAATTAGTATTTAGTTCTTAATCTAAAGAATTGTTTTATGTCAATTACAGAATGAAGTGCCATTGTACGTAAACAGACTTAACACTGAAGAATCAGTGATACCGTTTGAGTATCACCACTTTGATTTTTGCTTGAGCGATGAAACAATGTCTCCAGTCGAGAACCTTGGGCAAGTGGTATTCGGAGAGAGAATCAGGCCCAGTCCATACAAGTTGAACTTTATGGAGAATGTGGATTGTAAGATGGTGTGTATGAAGGAATACAAAGGATCCAAGCCGGAGTCTAATAAGAAGTTGAACCTCCTGAAGATGGGAATGGCACTGTACTACCAGCATCACTGGATCCTCGACAACATGCCGGTGACATGGTGCTACCCTGTGGACAAGGAGAAGACATACTGCAGCACCGGATTCCCTATGGGCTGCCAAGTCCGGAGAGATTTGGTAAGCGGGTATTATGTCAAGTTAAACCTGATTTAAGACGTGAGTTATCTGGTTTAACTTCATTAACTATGTGCGAGTCTCACTGTATTTTCTTCTTCAAAGGGTATTATGTTATTTATGTATTTTAAAATGTAAATTTAAAGATTTTGTCTCATGAAAATGAAATGAAAAAAATGAAAATGAAAAAATATTTATTTCACCATAAGTATAAACAACATAACCAATAGGTGGGGACTCCCTGTCTCATGGACTTAAGCTGTGAAATTCTGAGTCTGAGTATAACTCAATTTTTTTTTTTAATTACTGTATCATTTTTGTCATATTTAATCAAAAATTGCATAACTTATGGCATATTTTGTGTTTCCGTACTGCATGGATCTTTATTCAATGAACATGTTTATTTTAAATTATTCTGCCATATTATGCTGATCAAAGAGAGATGATACCAGAGACAGAAACACTATTTGAATTATTCGTATTTATTGAAGAATTCAAGGTCACTTAATGAATAATAATAAGGATTACAATGTATTTAATTAGAATACAATCATGCTGTCTATCATCCACACTGATGTAATAGTTTTAAAATTCTGAAAGCGTCTTCGTTCCTACTACTAGCAGGGGCAGTCTACTGATTGACTGCAGCTCGTAGTCCAATTACCATATTGTCTAATGTATGGGTGATCAAAATCACATTTACTATCTCTTTCAACTCTCAGCTCTCACCCAACACCATGTGATAAAAAGAAAAGATGAATATGATTGTGATTCGAACCCTGTTTCACCATCCATTGATTAAATTTATTTGACAGATAAATGTGATCCAATCTCTGTTTGTTTTGTTTGAGTAGACAGCGTTGGCATCATATTCAACTTTCAAATAAAATTAATAAATGGGTGGTGAAACAGCCCCTACATACATTAGACAAGGCCTCAGTTGATCACAGTTAGGCAGAAAAGTTCATGTAGAAGAAATATGTTCATAAAAATATTACAGTGAAAAGCAAAATAGAGATCTACCATAATGAAATTGCTACTGAACTGAAGCTGCAATGAAACTGAGATAATTTATTCAAGACTGAACCCTTTTGTTTCCAGATTCATTAAAGTTTCCTCAGTTTCATCACAATTTTTTCAATTTTATCAATATGTGCCCCAAAACTCGCAAAATTTTTAGATCTGAATACAATTATCCAGTTGGTAGATCACACACGCAGTCTAGTTAGTAGTTATTTAAAAATAGGCTACCACTGTTCTGGAATGTATTCTTTTTAGATTTTGCTTTAATATTATGTCTAATATTTGTATATGATTTTCTCATATAGGACACATGCACACCGATCGTGTCCACAACCCAGAGCCAAATGGGTGAATATTTCCTCTTCAACCATGTGGACATTGAGATTACTTACCACAGCGGGGCAGATGAAGAGTGGGGAGTGGGCTTTGGTGACAACGGAGGGAGAATTATTTCGGCCAAGGTAAACCATCAAATCCAGTCAAAAACTTAGTACCAAATATAGAACTAGATTTTAATTGTTTCGTTCTATTACTTTAAATAAGTCTGTTTATATTTGGAACTCTAAAAACTGGTAAAAATCATCATATTAATATTTCTCAAAACTTTATATTTACTCCGTCAGTTACTTTAAAAAAAATCAGACACATTTTTTTATTTTGATAATTAAACAAAAAACTATGAACATTCAGCTAGTTACCATTCCACGTGACGTCACTCTGTAGTAGGTACACTTTAATTAAGGTGACGTCATGGTTAATGCAATAATAACAACAGTAGGTAAGCAAATAATGCTTGTGTGGGCAGATTAGAGCGAGAGGTGCGGAAGCTGGTAGAAAAAAACTGTCAAAGAACACAAAAACACCTCACTGTACTCCAATAAAAGGATAGGGCGAGCCTGTGTGTGGGTGGATCAACTATCCCTGCTTGTTATTTTGTCCCGTCAGCAATGGGGACAAAAGTAGTACAGTTGATTGGATGAAATGAGTCACATTATTTATACTAACATGCTTATTAGATGAACAATTTAGAAGGCTATAAAAGTACCACAAAAATACATCTGCAAATTTTAATCCTATAAAGTTACGATTTATAGAGTGACTCACGCACGAGAACGTTGATAGACCTGTGCACTCTTGTTTTTTTTTTGTCAAAAATTATCACTGCATATTTTTTTCAGATCAAACCTGCCAGTATCCGTCACCTGAGTCCAGACAGCCTCGACTGCAACTCGCGAGGGAACCCACTTGAGATACCCAACACTTTAAACCAAGACCAGACCTTCAATATTATCTACACATACCGAGTCACCTTCATACGAAACAACACCGTAAAGTGGTCTTCTAGATGGGATTATATCCTGGAATCCATGCCGCACACGAATATCCAGTGGTTCTCTATCCTCAACTCGCTGGTTATTGTTCTCTTCCTTAGTGGAATGGTTGCTATGATACTACTAAGGACACTGCATAAAGACATTGCCAGATACAATCAGATGGAGTGTGGCGAGGATGCCCAGGTAATACATTATAGTGTTAGGATATTAAGGGGCTGTTTCACCATCCATTGATCAGTGTTAACTGACAGTACAATGTGATGCCATCTCCTTCAATTTGAACAAAATAAATAGAGACGGTATCACATTTAACCGTCAGTTAACACTAATCAACGGATGGTGAAACAGCTCTTAAGTTTCAGTAATAAAAGCTATCATTATGTATTTTGGATCATACTACATAGGCTACAAGTACTATGAGTTAAAAAAAATTGCTAGCAGTAGATAATAGGCAGTTACATCCTGAATGATAAAAATTAGTCATTCCAAGTAATTGAGTAGCTATCTACAAAATGTTACGTTCAATTCACCTTATCATTAATTATTTAATTAGGAGCTATTTAACCAACAAGGAGTGTTATATTTTAATTATTACTAATCAATAAACATCGGATTATATGCACTATCAAAATGGCAATATATGCATGCAAATATGCACTAAAATGGGCGAAATATGCACAATCAAAAACCATTCATTATTAAGAATTTACATTATTTTCACATTATATTCATGTGTATATACATACTTTCTATCTCTGCAGCTAAATGGGAACATTTTGATTGATTTGGTATTTTTTTGATGAATTTTGGTAATTTTTTTTCGTCCAAAGTTCCATTAAAGTCAGGGTATTTTTTACTGGTGGCATTATTTCAACAAAAATAAGATTATCGTAGATCGTTTGAACGTTTCGACAGCATAATACAATACGCTTAACACGTAAAACAACTGAAATAAGCACTGTCAACGAAAAAGTACCAAAATATGCAATAACGCTATAAAAATAGAATTATATGCATTTGCATATGCAAACATGCAAATGCATATAATCCGATGTCTACTAATCAACCAGCACTGCACTGCACCACTTAACCCATATATGCCCAGTGGGTCGTTTTTGAATCGTGCAAAAAACCCGCGAATTTGTAAACAAAAACGCTTATCTGTGTAGCGAATTAAAGATAATGGAGACTAAAAATAGTTCTGGGCATATATGGGTTAAATATGTAAAATAAATAAAAGCATTTGATATATTTCCCACTAAATATGAAAAACTAATCAGAGACCAAACATGTCCATATAATTCAATGCTATTTTTTAGAGTCCGACCGAAACTGGTTTTCCGACCGAAACCGAAACCGAATATTCGGCCGTGGCTTCAGTTTCGGCCGAAACCGAAACCGAAACTGAAACTCACGTGGTAAAGTATAAAATATATATCGAGGTCGGTGGTCTATGGATGATGCAAGTTGGAGGTGTTTGTTATGTGTATTTTGTTTTTATTGTTTGTTTTTATTGTTATTATTATATTGTTTTTTTTTTGTAATTTGTTTTATATTTCGATTTTGTTTCTTTTATTTGTTTAATTTTTGTCGCCTTCCGTGAAGTCGCCAAGCGGTCGCAGCGGAAGACCAGCGTTGGCTTACAATTTTGCCAATTTTGGCCGAAACCGAAACCGATTTCGGTCGGACACTACTATTTTTTATAGTTGAGGAAATCTGTGGAAAGAAGTGAAAATTTATTTGATGTTATTGTTTATTCAGAGACATACAAATTTTAATGTTGCTCCACAGGAGGAGTTTGGATGGAAACTTGTTCATGGCGACGTGTTCCGGCCACCGCGACGAGGCATGCTGCTGGCTGTGTTCCTGGGATCAGGCGCTCAGGTAATAAAATAAAATACAATCGAGACATTGAAGAAAATAAACAACCGAATTGATAATCTATCACAATACCTTTAAACGAGCAATTCTTGTATATATGTATATTTATACTTATTTCGGGGATCTCGGAAATGGCTCCGATTTCGATGAAATTTGTTATTTAGGGGTTTTCGGAGATGACAAATCGATCTAGCTTGGTCTTATCCCTGGGATAACGCTCATTAAATAATTTTTAACAAACAAAATAATGAAAATATAAAAAATATATATATGTCTCTAATCTAAGGTTACATTAGAAAAGTTTAAATAGTCGTTGTGTTCTTAAATTTTCTGACTGTGCGCACGCAGTTATTCATTTTTTCCCGATGATGATGTTGGAAATCCCACTAATATTATAAATTCGAAAGTTCGTAAGTCTGTCTGCAGACTGAGTCGCGGGCAACGGGATAAGTAATAAGTAAAAAGGAAACTCGATACTGAAAGCCTCAAGTCTTAACCCCATGATCCATAAACGCTTGTTAAGCTTATGTTAACTAAACATTTGTCTTTATTTGCCACTTTAAATAAATAGATAAATACCTATTATGGGACTTTTGACACCGATTGACCAGTCCCAAACTAAGCAAAGCTTGTACTATGGATACTACGCAACGTATAAACATATTTATATAGATAAAAACATACTTAAATACATATTAAACATCAAAGACCCGAGAACAAAGATTCGTATTATTCATACAAATATCTGCCCCAGCCGAGATTCGAACACTCAAGCTTCGTAGGGAGGTTCTATAACCACTTGGCCATACGGACATCAACATCGACAGCCATTGGTCAATGAGTATAATTAGATCTTTTACTTATAGTTACGACTAGTTTTTTCTGTTCTGTGGTACAATCAATTGCCTATTATTATTAAACTGACCTACATAAGGCCTTAGAGATCTTATCGTAGCTAAATGACATTTCGGTGCGATAAAATCGTATACGCCGTTATTGCCCCATTAGCAGTATTTAACTAAAGCCGAAAAGCTTTTTGGGTGACGCTGAAAAAGTGAAATATACCTACAAACTACAGTTACATACACAGTCAAACTATAAAAAGCTAAACTAAAACTAGCTAAGCTTATCCAAAATATGCGTGTTCATGCAGTTCCTCCACCTCCACACTGTAAGAACACACAAATTACACAAACCCATCTATCACCACCACCACATCACACTGACGCGTTTCGAACTCAACCAGAGCTTATCTTTAGAGTAACAACAATCAAAATTACTATTTGGAGTCTTTTAGTATTTTTTATTTCAACTCCAAATTTTTTGTTTCTTTTACGGTCATCCCGTGAAAGTCTATATATTTCACACGAAAACAAGCCGAAACATTGATGCACAGAAAAACCAGAAAAATAGACCAGCGCTGGGAATCGAACCCAGGTCCTCAGCATTCCGTGCTGCGTGCATGAGGACCTGGGTTCGATTCCCAGCGCTGGTCTGTTTTTCTGGTTTTTTGTGCATCCATGTTTCGGCTTTTGTTTTCGTGTGAAATATATAACACAACAATGTTACAATGTTACATGTTCGGTTCACACCAGGTGTTCGGCATGACGCTGGTGACCCTCGCGTTCGCGTGCCTGGGCTTCCTGTCGCCGGCCAACCGCGGCGCGCTGATGACGTGCGCGCTGGTGGCCTGGGTGCTGCTGGGCGCCGCCGCCGGCTACGTCAGCGCGCGCATCTACAAGAGCTTCGGCGGGCGGCGCTGGAAAAGCAACATACTGCTCACTTCCATGGTGTGCCCGGGGTCAGTGACTCTTTTTTTTTTTGTAGAGGCATTGAACACTCCAGGTGATCGTGTCAGCCTCATGGGTGCTTGCTCATTTTCCTTACGCAAAGGACATATTAAGAAAAATGCTAAATGAAAATGTCTTAGAGCCAACAATTGACCTGGCCATTGTGCATGGGGCCCAAACCCCCAGGAACCCTTCTCAAGTCTGAGTTCCGAGCACATTCCAACAACAATGGGACAAGTCATCTACCTTCTGACAAATTCAAAATTTGTTTGTTGGGATGTGTCCGGAACGTAGCCTGAAAGCAGATACTAACACATTTCTTGTAAGGTTGGCAGAGTCAAACCAAGGTGTCCACAAGGGACTAGCTTGGATGGTTCTGTACCAGACCAATACACCCCTGCAGTGACTCTTACACCAATTTTTTAAATGTGACACCTTCGAGGTAAACCATGGTGGCCTAATGGTTTGACATAATATGGCCTCTCACATATAGGATTGTGGGTTCAAACCCGGGCGTGCGTCTGAGTCTTGACACCAATTGACCTAGTCCCAAACTAAGCAAAGCTTTGTACTATGGCCACTAGGCAACGGATAAACATATTTAAATATAGATAAATAAATACTCAAATACATATTAAACATCCAAGACCTGAGAACAAACATTCGTATTATTTATATAAATATCTGCCCCGGTCGGGATTCGAACCCGGGACCTCAAGCTTCGTAGTCAGGTTCTCTAACCACTTAGCCATCTGGACGTCATAGAACTGTCATAGAATTTGTGGTAGCGTTTAGAGGATTGAGCTGTGAAAAGAGTGTACTTGAGATGTAGACCGGTTGATCGTCCCATGTAGTGGGAGGGACGAGGTCCAAAGATACCTTTTAGATTCAGCGCTGCGTGCATGCATCGGGGTGCATAAAGCATCGCGTAGTCTGGTTTAGGAGGCTAAGACCCACTACGGGTGTCTGTTCCCAGATAGTAAATAAGTAACGTTGAGAGGGCTCTCCCAGTGACAGTACGTGATTGTTCCAGCGTGGTGTTCTCTCTATTCTTCATCATGAACCTGGTGCTGTGGGGCAAGGGCTCTTCGGCCGCGATCCCGTTCTCGACGCTGCTGGCTCTGCTCGCGCTCTGGTTCGGTGTCTCCGTGCCGCTAACCTTCATCGGCGCTTACTTCGGATTTAGGAAGAGGGTGAGTTGCGGTGGAAATAACGGGATCTTAAATTTTCCGATATAATCAAAAGAATTGCTCGAGCATTGAACTCTCCATCAATGTTGTCTAGTTAATAACTTTTTTAAATGTGAAAAGACACCAATAAAAAAATGAAGACTGCAGAAAAAGGGCGGCAGGTTATTTTGTTAATACATACTTAATACTTAATTTTTTAATTATTACCCAACTGCAAGGAGAGGTATTGTTTTTCGCGCGTATCTTGTATGTAAGTATGTAATATTCTTTATTACTGCATATCTCTCATTTCTGGTTGTTGTTTCCTTTTTCGATTTTTGAAGAAAAATATTTACGCTTTGAATATCAACTAAATATACGGACGACGGGAAAAATTCTCGAGTGGCGTCCACAAACTGGAAGTTGAAGCCTCCCAGTTGAATGCAAATGCAGATGAATGCTAATGGCGAGTCGTTCATTATGGCGTTCTAACCCTTCTACAGTCTTACGAAAAAAAAAATGTTTATATGTGACATCATGAGACAAAACAAATAGAAACAAGAATAATAAATGATCCCAAATCAACAACAACTTCAACAATACTTCCTTCAGTAGGTCCTTTGTTCAACAATACACGTTTTCCAGCTGATGATGATTATTAAAAACCTATCGTGTGTGTAGATCCTGGACCACCCGGTGCGCACGAACCAGATCCCGCGGCAGATCCCCGAGCAGTCGCTGTACACGCAGCCCGTGCCCGGCGTCGTGATGGGCGGCGTGCTGCCCTTCGGATGCATCTTCATACAGCTGTTCTTCATCCTCAACTCGCTCTGGTCTAGTCAGGTAAATATTTCATCAGGTTTCACTTTAATTTTCTACTGATTGCTGTGTTGTTTTTTAGACAAAGCTTTCTGGAATGCTGAGTTTCGCGTTCATAGTTCTGTGTTCTTCACAATGTGCCTCGTCCTAACAATACATGTATACACATCTGGTGGTCAGACCACGGCGGTCAAAGCGGACAGTCTCGTATTTTTTTCGGCAGTTTGTTGAACAATTATTTACTACTACAGTAAATCTGTTTGTTTTTTCCAGATGTACTACATGTTCGGATTCCTCTTCTTGGTGTTCG
Organism: Choristoneura rosaceana; assembly: GCA_037349165.1. Classification (NCBI taxonomy): domain Eukaryota; kingdom Metazoa; phylum Arthropoda; class Insecta; order Lepidoptera; family Tortricidae; genus Choristoneura; species Choristoneura rosaceana. The sequence goes on from JAZBNJ010000009.1 coordinate 4,982,068, forward strand.
TGATCCTCGTGATCACTTGTTCGGAGACCACGATCCTGCTGTGCTACTTCCACCTGTGCGCCGAAGACTACCACTGGTGGTGGCGCGCCTTCCTGTCCTCGGGCTCCACCGCCGGCTACCTCTTCGTCTACTGCTGCCACTACTTCGTCACCAAACTCAACATTGAGGACGCCGCCTCCACGTTCCTATATTTCGGTTACACCATTATCATGGTGTTCCTATTCTTCCTGCTCACAGGCACCATTGGCTTCATGGCTTGCTTCTGGTTCGTCCGGAAGATCTACAGCGTCGTCAAAGTAGATTAGACTTAGCTTAGCGAGAATCGTGTATGGAGCTAACGCGCCGGTTTTCACGGCGAAAATCACAGGATCGCATTTACGTAACAATGTTGCTGTTTGCAACACCACAAAAGAAATACTAATTCGGATTCGATAAGTTTTTTCTAAATTAAAGTTCTTTTTACGTAAATCCGATTTGTCATTTTCGTTTGTATGGAAAAAATGGCGAGTCTTTATTTTATTGGCTATGGCGGGACGATGCGGTGCCATGGGTTTTTGAGCTCTGGCCTCTGCCTACGCCAATCAATTTAATGATAAAGTCATCTCTTTGGGTGTTTAATTGGGTTGATGTGCATTGAGCTTAGTTGATGCCGGATCTCAAAATTGAGTGAATGTGAATCAATCCTGGTTTTGAATAGTATTTTTTTCTGTAGCGATGGAAATAGTGCTTAATGCTCTTCGCGCGTGGAACTATTTATTGATACAGTCACGAGCGTTAATTTGGGATCCACTAAAATCGAATATCTTTTGTATGACAGTTCAAAGGATTTTTTCACGAAATGGGTCCCAAATTAACGCTCGTGGCTGTACTTGGTAGTCTTAATATGGAAGTGAAGAGCGCTGGTTAAATGCATTGTGATATCGAAAGCTATTACTAAATTGAGATAAATTTGCTTGAACGCGATAAATTTCTGTGAGCCTTGTTTCTTCTTGTGTATCAATTTGAACGGTATTAGTTCACTTTGAGCAATTCTATATTAATGTCGTTTAACGTGGATTATTATTTAAGCTGTTAATTAACACATTCATTATTAATAACTTTCTAAGAGACACCGTTCATTGTCTCCTTTGAAACCAATTAGTATGATTTTCTTTTCAATATCTAAACTGTAATCTAAACAAATGTTGGCTGCAAAGTTACTAACAATCACAGATATAGATTGCACTAGATTACGCAAATGCATCTACTTCGCGTGTCCGAACCCCGACCAAATGTCGGGGTTGGCCCCATACAAAGACTGACCGCTAACTGGGCGGCCCAATTGAATCAATTTTGGGGGACATCGGGGAATTCACATCGCTGATTCGCTCTTGAGACGTCACAGTAGATATAAAAAAGTGACACGTTTGGTTTTCATACAGATTGAGGTGTTGCCGCTATCTAGTGTAATCTATATCTGTGCTAATAATTTGTGATGTGCCGATTTTTTCTAATGTATAACTAGAGATACGGATGCGGGCCTCAGTTTCTTACCCGCTGCGCTGTTAGGTATCAAACTTGACCCGATAGTTCATGACGTTAAATTTTCATGATTCGTATTATAAATGTATCAATTAAGGGGTTTAAATAAATAAAAATTAATATGAATTGTAGTAAATAGTGCTACTACTGCTCTGTACTGACAGTTTCAGTGCTACCTGAATTTAAAAGATTACAAAATGAATGAAATTCTTAACAATAAAATCCGTAATAACTTTCACAAAAAAAAAACGGATACCTACCTACATGCCTACGCCCCTTATTTTATCACGGCTAACTGCAGATAAAAATACGGCTATCTAGCACATCACTGACTGCTTACAATGTATGTATTGTGAACATGGTACAGTATGCATAAAAAACAGATGTACAGTTCTCGAAACAGGTAGCTTCGCTACGGCTTTCAGTCTTATTTAAGTTAGAGTTTACTGCCGCACTCGTAGACGAAATAATACAAAGTCGTTCGCTAACGACAATTTTCTATGCATTTCAAACCTGAAATAATTATAAACCAGTTACTGTCAATATTAATTGACACATTAGTGTCCGAGCGCGACAGTCTGTATCTTATTTGTGTGATAGCATCTTTATAATTTCTGAGCTTTCTCATAAAATTTTGTTTGAATAATTGAAGTTTACTACGACTTCTAAAGTAACGCCTGAATCTGAAACAAACGGAAATGTTGCCATCCATATTAATAAAGTTCGTTTAGATAGTACTTTTTTTCTACTAGCTTGTTTATGACGTCAGTTCTTGTACTATAGCTTGCCCTTTTATGTCCATTACACGAATCTGGGCTTCAAACATGCCAATGTATTTTTAGAGAATACTTAGCAGCTTGATTCGATTACTTGGTAGTATGAGGAACTAATAATAGCTACCATCATGTATGGTTGAGGTCAAAGATAGGTTTACACTTAACTATCTTGTCATTGTCACTTTATGTTTGAACTTTTTTTATAAAATTATCAGAAGGCATACAGTGACAAGGTGCTAAAGTATAGAGGTATGTTTAACTTCAGTTCTACATATGTATATCTGGTTGTAAAGACTATAATATTTGTGTAACAGCGTAAAACAAATCTCAACGTTCATTATTATGCACATTTATCTATTCTAAAATTTTCAGTAAAATTACTATTTTGTTTTTGTGTAATAGTTACACAAGTCAATAAGGATAGCCAAGTATCGTTGTAACGCTAGAACACGGACTCTAGGAAAGTTAAGATACAACAAAGCCCGTAGAAAGGCAACACCTTTTTTGTCCGTTTCTCAGAAGATAAAGATAGGCACAGTGTTTTATACCATATCCTTTATTTCTTAATTTAAGATCGTCTCTACGAAATAGTTTTATTTATTGCTTGTCAATACGCGCGCTGCTATACAATGACCCTAGAATTGAAATGGTGAGCCGGGAATGATGGCTCGATAGAAAAATAAAATATAGTACTTATAACATATCTAATTTTTAAACTGACAATCTGTCTAAAAATAGATGCGTAGTCTGACATTTTCTGTATAGTCCGCAATAAATAAAACTTAAGATTATACATATTTAAATATTTAAAGATTGTGTTTTGATCATACATTTTTGTTGGGTTACTATTGTGTGTTTACAATTATTGTCAGTAAATGTAAACTAATCGTTTAGTTAACGGAACTATGCTTAGTTAACGGAAAAGTTAATGTAAACAATAAAATTGACTATTTTATAAAATTATGTTTTATTGAAAATTTAAAAAATCTAAAATAAATAAATTAGAGATTATTTAATAACAAGCACTTATTCACTATCACTGCTCTCAGAAAGTCCTGCATCCTCTTTCGGCAAGTTAGCTTTCCGTTTTTTAAGCCTTCTTTTATGGTCTATTGTAGTCTTTCTGAATATTTCAATAGCTTTCAATTTATTCTCTAGGAGATGCTGTTTATCTTTCTCTCTCTGTGGTATTATTTCCTGGAACCTGTCGGTTTTGGGAATGTTTATTTCAATGCCTGACTTTCCATCTTTAACTTCTGTCACAACTTTAACAACCTGATCAGAATAGGCTTCTTTTCTTGTTTGCTTAGGTTTGGAAGATCCAGCTTCATTTTTTGCAGTATTTTTAGAAACTTGTTTTCGTTTCTTTGTCTTTTTCGAACTCGCTTCACTATCAGGGTTTTCCTCAATGGATCCTCCAGGGCCCATTTTTTGTACGGCTGCTTTCACTCTCTTACTCATCTGATCTTCCAATGTCTGAAATTCTACTTTTCTTTGAAAATAATCATGAACAGTCTTTTGATTCTTTCGGTCCTTCATTCTAGCTAGCACAGGCTTTATTATTTCATCAAATTTGTTTTGCGACCAGCCAAATTTGCTCTTTGCATAATCTCTTAGAACAGTTATGTCTAATTCACCCCATGTAAATTTTTCTTCACTTCTTTCAACGTTAGGTTCTAAATAAGCTTGGACCACCTAGAAATAAATGCAATTATTAGTTAAATTGACTGTCTCCATAGAGTTCATCTATATAGTAATAGCTCGCGATGGTGACTCAATATTACTTACTCTCATACTGGGAAAGTCGTCTGTAAGGGTAACATTTCGGAGTTTTTTCTTCAAGCTCGTATTATCAGTTCGTTTTCCGGCTCTGACCCACAGTTTAAATTCCTTCAGTCCATCTAGAAGTTTAGCATATTTAACTTGCTTTGATGTCTCCGCAAGCACCTGTTTCTTGTTGAACGGAAAAGACGCCAGTATCTCCAGAGCAGTTACTGGGCCAACACCTGTAACTCCCGTTGTGTAATCACTTCCGACCAGAAGTGCAAGTAATATCAGCTGCTCTCGAGTCAAATCTGGAATTATAAACATCATTGTTAAACAAAACAAATAATAAGCATTTGCTAAAAATAATAAAAAAGGAATTAAACAAAAGCTTTTTTGCTGATGGTACTTGATCAATCCAACCAATGGAAGTGAATCAAGCTATGCGTTTAATAAACACGTCAAGTGATGCTAAATGAATTCTAAAAGCCTACAATACATATTTACATATCAGTTGATGTTACAGTCAGCAACAAAAATATACATATTATGTTTGAGGTGTCAAAAATATGTATACAGGACTTTATTGCTAAGGTCGTGTACCTATCTGGGGCCACGGTAGTACTCCCGCCAAGTCGAGCAAAACAAAAACAAAGGCACGGCCGTACCATACTTTTCTCAAAGACATTTAGACTATTTTCGACATACATATTTTTTGCACTTTGGCTGTATATCTTTATTGCTGACTGTAATACTTTTACTTACTATAAGATCTCTCAATCCTGTCAGAAATATACTGCAAGACGTGTTTCTTTTGATTGAAGAAATTCTTGTAAACGGTTTGACCACCAAAGAGCCAGATGTCACTGTCATCAGTGATGGTGCCATCAGTTAATTTTACACTCTCCAGAAAGGCACATTGTGCTTCTGCCTCCATAGGTGCGACAACGTACGGAATTCCGAAAATTTGAAGTAATTCTTGCGCTTCTTTCGTCATCTGCTCTGTGATATTTCTGCCTATGCGGTCTAGTCTACCTTTCTCTTGCATAAGATCTTGCTCCTCATTTTGAATTTCTTCCGCCATCGTGTTTAATTGCTCTTCAGTTAACGGCTCCTTTGGCGGCTTATTCGATTCTACTGGTGCCGGGTCATTAATAAGATCATGATTAACATATGTTACAGTTTCTTCAAATGTTTTTGGCTTTTCTGGCAAATCTATGGTTAAATTATTACTTGCTTTACCGCTATCGACATTTTGCAAAGTTTTGTTTGATGTAAGTGATCTTTCTAATGTAGCTTCTAATATATTTTCTACTCGTACAGGATCAGTGGGATTTATATGTTTTATTTGCACGTGATCTATAGATACACAAACATTGCTTTCGTCTTCTAATTTATTATTTGTTATTGATTCTTGAATTTTATTGACATGTACATTGCTATCAGAAGGCTCAACTTTTGGTACAAAATGTTCAAATTCAGTTTTGTTTTTTATATCACTTCTAATATTGCTTACATTGATACTGTTAGGTTGAAACTTTGGCGCAAATATATCAGCAAAGATATCATCATCGTCTCCAGGCGCATTATCTATATTTAATGTGAGCTCAACAATAGGTTGACGTGACTTATTTTCTACTTCAGGTACTTCTTCAAATTCATCATCATCACTTGACTCAGAATCTTTAACTTGAATACTTTCCGTGCAATTCATCTCTTTTTCTTTTTCAACTGCCTCTTCTTGGCTGGAGTCAAGGGATATAACACTTGGCTCATCATTTTCAACAAACAAAACTGATGCTTGAGTAGACACCAAATCTTCCATTGTTTCTGCTGTTTGATATTGTTGGGCAACTTCATTGTTGGTTGTACTGTGGTTACTACATTCTTGATCGGATTCTTCATCACTAGATGAGAGTGCCACATTATCAATTATTACTGATTTTCCTTTACTGATGTCTTTTATTATTTGATTTACTTTTGGCGTTTTAGACTTCTTCTTTCCAGCTTTAATTTGAGGAGCAACAATCGCTTCAATCGCTTTATGGGTATAATCGCTATATTGCATGATATAAGCTTTTGCTGTTGTTACATCAGGTACTTCTAATTCGCCTTCAGAATCACTGGCTTCAGAGTAATCCGTGTCCGTCAGTACTGACGTCCAGGAATCATCAGTTTTGGATTGGCAGCCACTAGTATTAGGTTCATCAACACATTCTAGTGACATTTGAATTGCTTTTTGTAGATCATCTTCTAATTCATTTTTTGCAGCAGAAGATCCCTCTTTTTCAGTTGTAAGAGATTTATTTTCTAATTCTTTTCTGTCTTTAACTTTGGCTAAAGTTTCTTTTACATTATTTATAAGTAAATACCTAGTGTTATTGTTGGACGCTATTCGTTTAGTGGGTAAGCTTTCTATCTTTGTATCTATGCCTTCTTCATTAAGCAGTGATTCCAAATCATTTAGTGACATGCCAATATCACCCATTTCTTTTTCAGTTTCTTCTATACATTCTTGTACTTTTCTTCTCTTTAATAATCTCTGCATCTGAATAAGACAATATTTTCACAATACAGTTTATATTTAGCAGCAGGCCCATATTATTAAGAATATTCATCATGCAAAAACATAAAATAAAGTTTAAAATTATTTTAACATAAAAAGTTTTGTTATGCATTGTTTTATGTTAAAATTAGTTAATTATTGAGCAACATTTTCCACCTAACTTACACATTTTTAACATTTTAAAATTCATTCCACATTTCATGTGGGTAGACTAGTTAATTCATTAATTTCCTTTGTTATTGTTAACCTTAATTGGAGGTAGTTTGACGAAAAGGATCCAACCCTCAACAATTGGTTTTTTAATTTTGGATCTACTTTCAGTAGGTACAAAAGCCAATTTAAAGGATAACATTACAGGGATTTGGATCCTTTTTGCACAACTATGTCCAATTATGAACCTACCTGAAAGTCTGAAAAGTTATCACTTTTCTTTGGCAAAGTATGGAGCTTCCCCCATGAATTCATTTTTCTAGTTTCTTTCAGCTCGAGTAGTAAATCATACTTTTCCTTTGCTGGCATGGCTTTAAAGTTATCAGATTGAAGATCAACCGAATGTAAATCAACAATAGAACCACTGGAAGTGTCTTCCTCATCATCAGATCTAAAGACAGTTGAGATATTTTTTTTGATTAAATTCATTTACAGATAATACTAAATATGTATGTATTTTATTACTAAACTAAAATCATCTTACACTTCATCTGGTTCAGATCCTTCTTTTTGTGGCAATGCAGGTAATTTAAACAAATCATCATTGCTGTCTGCATTATTGCTTTTTTTTGTAGGAGAAATTTGCTTTCCCAACAAACTGCCTATAGCAGTCTTTTTTCCAAGCAACACAGCAAGCTCCCTTTTCAAGCGTTCAGATTCTGAGTTATATTTATTTTTGCTGTCTTGTCGCTTTGCCTGAAATATATAAATTTTAAATGTTGTGCGAACCATTTGCAGCTAATCATATAGTGTACTGTATTGTAAGTGTGTACCAAAAGGTTTAGTTAGAGAACAAAAGAAACAATAAAATGCAACTTACAATTGTCTCTTTTTTTAACTCAGGAAATGCACCATCAAAAACAAAGACAGGCTTGATTCTGAAGTATAGCAACTTGCAGAGACGCTGGAATAGACCTATGAGGTGTGCGTTCGGTAGCGGCGCTCCCTTGGCATCTTGGTAACCTTTCACAACCTGATGCAACCATATTGAAATATCTGTGGGAAAATTTGGATATTAATTCATTAGCCATGGTTAAAGTAAAATAATTAAACTTCGCAGTTATTTACAATAATGAGGTTATCGTACCGACAGCTAACACTTTGTTCTCGAGAGTCTCGACAGGTACAGGCTTGCCGGCTGGCTCCACTAATCGCCACAGACCGGTGACTCCCATCGCGTGCGATTAAATTCCACACCAGATTTTTTGTTTTACAAACATACTCAAACTAACTAAATGTATGTATTAGTGTACATAACAGAGGTCGTTTCCCACGATATCTCCGTTCAATCGTCGGTCTCTTCCTCACACATCGCAACCTTTTCGCTCCGTGAACTGGACGTATTTATCACACACACAGCTGCAATTGAAGCTAGCTACTGGCGCATCACGTTCATAAATATGTGTTAGGTTCACTACAACGTATCAAATGTTTTACTACGCCGAGACGCCCACTCTTTCCCACACTTTATTTTCTCACGCCCCATGCGTAACCCCACATCCTATGACCGACCGCCTGGCTGACAGTTCAGTCGGCGTTCCGCAGTCCGCGATTCGACCGACCTCGCTATCATTCCAGCGATTCGTTCGTGCGCGTGCAGTCGACACCGACAACACGCTTTACTTTGTCTATGGTCACTCATTTGACAGTTCACAATGTTCACGTTTCTAGCGTTGTCGTATTTAGCACGAAATAAACACAAGTTTTTATAACTTTTTATATAAAGAATAATATTATTATACAACAAAAACGAGACTATTGCAAAGCACACTTAATGCAAACAGTGAAAATACGAATCTGATCCGTGGAATGTTGGCCGTACTGTCCGAAAATTCTGACTCGGAACAGGTGTTTTTGAAAGAAATGTGTTGCAGTTCCCATCATTATTAATTTTTAGTGTCGTGAATTATAAAAAAGTGTATCGATCCACGTCGTATTAACAGCGTGTCCAATTGCATATCGGAGGGGAGAGTTGAAGTCGTTCGCAAACAGTCTGAAGTGATAAGGAGGGACGCCACTCGGTCTCAAGGGATTGTTTACTCGATGATGTTCATGACGCCGGCGGGTGAGAGGTCCGGCTAGAGTCGTCGCACGACATCATGAGCATACGACTGTGCGACCAACCGCTGATGAAGTCGGTCAGGCGGTGAGGTGGCGCCGTGGCGAGGATGCCGCACCAGTTCGGCGCGGTCGGCGCAGCGGGCGCGGCGGGCGCGGGCGGCGCGTCCCCGCCGCCGCAGCATGGCGCACTGTTCCCGCGGTACGCCAGCGCGGCCGGGCCCGGCGCCGGCGCCTACCGGCCCGAGGAGCGCCGCCTCACGCGCGAGGCCATGGAGCGCTACCTGCGGGACCGCGCCGACATGGTCGTCGTTATCCTGCACGCTAAGGTCGCGCAAAAGTCGTACGGTAACGAGAAACGCTTCTTCTGCCCACCCCCCTGTATATACCTGTTCGGGGATGGCTGGCGGCTGCGGCGCGAGCGCATGCTGCGCGAGGGCGAGACAGAGCAGGCGGCGCAGCTTTGCGCGTTCATCGGCATCGGTAACTCCGACCAGGACATGCAGCAGCTCGATCTCAACAACGGCAAGCAATACTGTGCTGCCAAAACTCTGTACATATCAGATTCTGACAAGAGAAAGCACTTTATGTTGTCAGTTAAAATGTTTTATGGGAATGGTCATGATATTGGGATTTTTAATAGTAAGAGAATAAAGGTTATATCAAAGCCGTCTAAGAAGAAACAGTCCTTGAAGAATGCAGATTTGTGTATTGCTAGTGGGACGAAGGTTGCTCTGTTTAATAGATTGAGATCGCAGACTGTGTCCACACGATACCTGCATGTTGAGAACGGGAACTTCCATGCATCATCAACCCAGTGGGGTGCCTTCACCATTCACCTGCTGGATGACAATGAGAGTGAATCAGAGGAGTTTGCGGTGCGTGATGGTTATGTCCACTACGGGTCCACAGTGAAACTTGTGTGTTCCGTCACTGGCATGGCCCTACCAAGGCTAATAATAAGAAAGGTGAGACTTCCCCTGGACTTAATTATATTTTTTTATTTTTATTAGAAGATTTGTTTTTATGGGCCAAATAACAAGAAGATGTACTTAACTCAAGAATCAAGAACTCGCTTCCAATATATCTGGATATTGTAATTTGATACTAACAGTTCTAAAGTGGCTGCTAAATCTGCTTATTTCTCTGTAAACTCTTATAAGAATTGCAAATATGCAAGTTATTTCTGTGAAATAAGTAGGTCTAGCAACCACTGTAGAACCAGTTAACTCAAGAAAGATAAACTCCTGCTAATTTATAACTTGCATATTTGCACTGTTTGCTTGTTTGTTTATACTCTTTATTGTACAAAAAAGAAAAACAAAAAGATTACAGAAGAAAAATAAAGTGTTAAGTACAAAGGGATACGTCCGTCCCTGGAGGGATCTCTGGCATTCAACATGTGAATCAATCTCCTGTAATTTGCTAGCCTGGTGTCACAATTTCAGTAAAAAAAAATTGCCAGTTAAATAGACAAGGGTGTACATAGGTAATGATAATTAATTGATACAGAATATGAAAATAATAACAAACTAATTGGTAAACATTTTTGGAAATTTTTATTAATCCAGGTTTTACAATGATTGCAAGTAAAAACAATTAGAAGTGAGTGGAGACCTTACTTACTAATAAAATCTTGAATCTAATACATATCCATGTATTAAAAAAAAAAAACAATTTGGTCTGTCCTTACTCTTGTGAGATCCTTCAATGATTATGACAATAATATTATGTAGATTTTCCAGAACCATGGAAATATATGTAACCAATTTCTATCCTGAGAAATACCTTTGATTTGTCTATAATCCTTGTTCTGTATTTCATCATTTTTATGCTCAAGCTCAAATAGTAAGCACAAATTTTTAAACAATAAAAAATACTAAATTGTATCTGACCAGTATAGGATGTTTATTTTTATCATTATTTTAGTAGGCAAAGCCTGGTGAATTTTGTTTACATTTATTTAAATACCAATCCAAACCAAGTATAGATTGATTGTTTATCCCCAAATTCTGGGGGATAACAAATTTTATTGAAATTGTTAGAGCCATTCTCGAGATCCTTAAAATTAAGAAATAAATATACAAAAACTGGCTGACCCGGCAGATGTTATCCACTTGTGCTTTTAAGCCATCCAGTAACCCATTCAATTATTCACAAAAGTTTATTTGAGTTAGTCCAGCTGTTTAAGAGAAGTTTGATGACAAACACACAGGTATACAGAAGAATTATACTATACTAGCTGTTGCCCGCGGCTCCGCCCGCGCGGTATTCGGTTGTCGCGCGCTGTTCCCTCGGGAACTGTGCATTTTTCCGGGATAAAAATTAGCCTATGTCACTCTCGGGCCTATAAACTATCTCTATGCCAAAAATCACGTCGATCGGTCGCTCCGTTACGGCATGAAAGAGGGACAAACATACAAACACACAAACACACTTACGCATTTATAATATTAGTATTGATTAAGATTAAGATATTGCTTGTTTAAAGTCCTTCTGTTCATTCTGATTCTGAAAAACTAACGAACCCCAAAAGCAATTTCTCTATTCAGTAGATTATGGGGCTGTTTCACCATCCATTGATTAGTGTTAACTGACGGTTAAAAGTGATGCTGTCTCTATTTGTATTGTTCGAATAGACGGAAACGGCATCACATTCAATCATCACTTGACAATAATCAATGGATGGTGAAACAGTCCCTTAGTGACAAAAGGATTTTACATTTTTTGCATGAGTAGACGCTCTCTGGGCGCCCTCTAATCTAGGACAAATCCTCAACCCAAATGAATTGCAGCTCTACAACATAGTAACAAACAACATCACACGTGCTTGCATATAGTCCCAGTAACTCATTTTAGTCAGCATAAAAAAATCCTACCAGGTCATACTGTAGGTACTTGTCATTTTACAGCCACTCACCTACATAAAAGACGACATGCGACATAAAAGATAAATTAAGATTTGTAAAAAGCAATCACCTGTTTTTGACGCCGACTGTACTGTTCATGCACGCCATAGGGGGTGAGGTAGGTAGGTAGCGCAGGGAACCTTATTTTAGCGATCAAGGATAAATATTTCCGATGAGTCACACAATTACTTTTAAAAGCTTTTATTTAACTTGAAAGAAAGACAGATATTTATGCACATTCACAAAGACACACAAATACAACAAAAAAAACAATAGATAGCAAAAATAGACACAAACAAAACAAAAAATAAATACGAAAATCAAAATACACGATTGCACACATACACACTCGTATGTTTAATTTATTAGCCTGTTACCCGCGACTACTTCCTCGTAGAATTCGTTTATCGCTATCCCGCGGGAACTGTCCAATTTTCCGGGACAAAATCTACCCTATTTTCTTCTCTGGGACTCTAACTATCTGTGTACAGAATTGCATCTAAATCGGTTCAGTGGTTTAGACGTGATGAAGTAACAAGCATACAAAAGTCAAGAGGGATAATCAAACTTATACATAGCATCGTAAGGTTAATATTCCACTATTTTTTTTGCAGTTAGTGACATTTGCTTGTCACCCGACGATATAGACTTACAAACTTACGCATTTATAATACTAGCGCTTACCCGCGGCTTCGCACGCGTAAATCAATAGGTACATACCTACCTACAGCAGTTTATTGAAATTCCGGGATTTTATTAAATTCTCGTGGGAATTCCCTAAATTACATCGTGGTTTTCATAGACGTTAAATTAAAACACCCATGCCAAATTTCGTGACCCAGCGGTTGTTATTTAGAGATATTATCCCTATCCCGTGGGAATATCGGAATGAAAAGTAGCCTATGTGTTATTCCAGACGTCCAGCTACCTTCATACCAAATTTCATGATTCTAAGCCCAGCGATTGTTATTTAGAGATTGTATCCCTATCCCGTTTGAATATCGGGATAAAAGTAGCCTATGTGTTATTCCAGACGCCCAACTACCTTCATACCAAATTTCATTAATCTGAGCCCAGCGGTTGTTATTTCGAGATTTTATCCCTATCCCGTGGGAATATCGGGATAAAAGTATTCTATGTTTTAATCCAGTTTATAAACCAACTTTTTGCCAAATTTCATCAAAATCCGTCCAGCCGTTTCAGCGTGAAGAAGTAACAAACACACTCCTGACAAACACACTAGAAGCTCCTGTCAGTTTCTATGGGCGTGTAAACAAAAAACAGGGCCGGTATTTACATGTCGGTGCTATCCGGGCCGGGAAAGAGTGTCACCTTCAAACTTTTACATTTACATATAATATTGGCAGGATTAGTGGGATTTCCTTAAATGTTTCACAAACTTTTTCTGTCATAGGTGGACAAACAAATGGCCCTCCTGGAGGCCGACGACCCGGTGTCCCAGCTGCACAAATGCGCGTTCTACATGAAGGACACAGAGCGCATGTATCTGTGCCTCTCGCAGGAGCGCATAATCCAGTTCCAAGCCACGCCGTGCCCCAAGGAGCCCAACAAGGAGATGATCAACGACGGGGCTTGCTGGACCATCATATCTACGGACAAGGCGGAATACCAGTTCTATGAGGGCATGGGGCCTGTGAGGTAAGCTTAAGCTAGGAAGTTGTCGTTTATACGTCTTTAACTCCCGACACAAAAAGAGGGGTGTTGTAAGTTTGATAACAATGTCTGTCTATTTGTGGCATTGTGGCGCTCAAACAGATGGATCGATTTTGATACCTACGGGTTTTTTACGTGAAAGCGAGTTGTTTTGTGGTGGTTCTTAGCTATGTAAAATTAAAATAATTTCAGCCGTTTTTGACATATTGACATAGACATAACTTTATTTCGATATCAAACTTAAAATAATACACAATTTACAGAAAAGAAAAATGGGAGCGCCAAATTTCGCATACTCTTCGCTAGTCATACCGTATTTTTTGTCCGAATCATCTTTTGTCATAATTTTTTCACACTGAAACCTTACAGTTTAATGAAATTATTAAATGAGCATCCTATAGAAAACTATGGGTTAGGTTAGGTTTGTTTTATAACAATTCTGAACAATTATTGGATTCAGAGAAAAAAGAGTTATGACAAACGATCATTCTGACAAACATTACATTCGGACTTTCAATAAGTATGCGAGCCGATATGGACCCGTCGGGGTCTAAGAGTTAGCGAGGTTAGGTTATCAATATAAATAAAGACTTATGGACTGCGTTGAAGCCGATTCCGAGTTGATGGATGTACGAGACCCTATCTGTTGCACTAGGGTCGTTTTAGTTCAGACTAACGTTTTTTCTGCCCCTATACTATACGGTCGTTTTTGGCATACACGCTTACATGCGCGCTTGATTAGGTACCTAAACAGAACGCGCGTGTACAGTCAGCTGTAGAAAAGGTTTTACGATATATCAGGGTGTCCACATTCTGGAAAGTCAGGGAAAGTCAGGGAAATGTCAGGGAAGCTTAAGGTGGTCAGGGAAAGTCAGTGAAATCGAGGGGATACCTGGAAAGTCAGGGAAAATTGAGATTTAATAAAAAAATGAGCCAAACCCCTGACCTGGGTTTGGGACGCGGTTAGGATGTGAAGGGGCTATTCACGCCGTCCGCACTTTTGCGGCGGATCCAGAGAATGCGGGTAGCCTCATTGTGAAACTGGATCTGAAGAATGCTTTCAACACATTGGAGAGGGACATCCTATTGAACGAAGCATTGGAGAATATTCTGGTCCTCTATCCTTTCCTTCGCCAGGTATATCACCTGCCAACCAATCTCTTCCATGGATCTGACATTATTCTTTCGCAGGTTGGTGCTCAGCAGGGAGACCCTCTTGGTCCTCTCACTTTCAGCCTCGCTATCCATAAGGTCATCGCCGAGCTCAAGTCCCCCCTCTATGTATGACACCTCGATGATGGTACCATCGGGGGTAACCCAGAGGATGTGGAGCAAGACTTGCTCGTTTTGCTGCCTCGCCTGAGCGATTTGGGACTGGAGGTGAATACCACCAAGTGTGAATTTTTCCCTTGTGGTCAGGAGTCGTGTCCTCTCTTCTCTCTTTTCTCTTCGTTGCTTCCGGGCCTCAAGGAGCTTAACACTGACTCATTTTGTTTACTTGGTGCTCCCATATTTCCTTCTGCAGTTCCTGAGGCGCTTGAAATCCGCAGGAATCTCCTTCTGTTCGCTAGTGAACGTCTCAAGGTTATTGTCTTCGACGACACAACGGGGCGTATTAAAACCCAAAGTACTCAAAATAGAATTTAATAATAATTAAATAAAAACAGCAAGTATCGTGCGTATAGAAATGCGATGGCGAAGCGAAAGAACATACGGTAGATGACAATTATAAAATAAGGCTCAGGGCCTAGCTACGTTGTTGTAATCATCGTGATGGTCTTGCATTTCCATCAGGCGCTTGTACAGTTATTAATCCACGTGTAGCTCTGGCGCTTCTGCAGAAGTGTTTTGCCGTCTCAAAAGTAACCTACCTCCTGCGTAGGGCCCCAGCTTCTTTGTTCCTCGACTACATCGGTTCGTTTGACGCGGCCATTAAGTCGGCGATCGAGTCAATAACCCATGTCTCCCTGAGCGATAACCAATGGGCGCAGGCTGCTCTGCCGATTCGGCACGGGGCATTGGGGTGCGGCGTTTGCGGGATGTGAGCTTGCCGGCCTTCTTGGCGTCGGCACATGGGGTGGCGGGCTTGGTTGCTAATATTCTATTTCTGGATGGCGACAGGGCAAGCATACCGTAGGTATGTGGCCGACGCCGTGGTGGCGGGGTCGGCTCTCAACCCGGGGGCGACCGTGCCTGAGAACCCTGCAGTCCAGCCGTGGGTGGGATGATGTGGGGTGTAGAGCGACTCTCGATCGTCTCATTGGGGGCGCCACGGGTGCGGATCTCGCGAGACTCTTGGCGGTATCGCGGTCAGAATTAGAGTTTAAAGGGAGCGCTCCGATCTCGGTCAATCGGTCAAATGAACTAGTTCGGTCTTTTAGTTCCTTTAGCTCAAAAAAAAATTCAAGTTCATTTATTTACTTGAGAAGCGGTTACAATGGTTGTTGTTCTATACACAGATATAATAATTGTTCAGCGCTCTCGCCGGCGACACCAGCATGTAAATATGTTTGCACTTATTATTGAAATCTTATTATTTCCTTTAGTTCCTTTAGCTCCGAGGAGCGGCTCCGACCGAAACGATGTTTAAGATCGGGGAGCGATTTAGCGAGCGATTTATTTAGCTCCGCTCTTTATTCGTTTCCTCGTTCAATCATCTATCACTCACTCACTCCCGCTCCCAATGCTCGCTCCCATACCGTTTTAGCTCCGACTCCGAACGATCGAAGCTAAGGAGCGCGGACCGGGAGCGGGACCGAGACCAATTAAGATCGTTTACGAGGAACTAGTTCTTTTCGGTCCGCAATGGGAATTCATTCTTTTTAGTTCTTAGTTCAGGACCGACTCAAGCCTAGTCAGAATCAGGGGCATGGCTGCACGCGCTACCTTCGCCTCAATTAGGCACTTTGCTCGATAGTGACTCGTTGCTCTCCGCCTGGGCTGCGATGTATGTCAACCTTATGTATGCATCTGCGGTACCATGGTGGAAGCTATACTAGGTGATCTAGAAACTTTGACACCAGAGTTGTCGAGTCGATTATCGATATCGAATTGTGTACTTTTTAGATATTTTTCATTTTGCTTAAAAACTACTTTACAAATAAAACATACGTACTTGCCTACTGAATGACTAAATTTGGTCAGGGAAATTTTAAAAAATGGTCAGGGAAAGTCAGGGAAAAGTCAGGGAATTTTTTTGAACATTAGCTGTGGACACCCTGTATATGTATGTACCGCAGTATGGTCACGTATCTCTGTAGATAACTACGCGCTCATTCCTGCGTGTTCAATGCCCGAAGAAAACTAAACCGCACCTGTACGCGCGTAGGTACAAGCGCTTCCAAAAACAAGCTTATATGCTCGAATACAACGCTAATCTGAGACCGTCCATAATGTATCTGTCCCGCGCTTGCACTCTAAAGTACAATTCAATAGAATCTGACAATTTCCTACACATTTAACACACCCTAACGTGGGCACGTTTGATTATATATCGACGGTTTCCGGGCTATTTGTTTTAAGCGACATAGGAATACGTTGTCGCTTAAAACAAATAGCCCGGCAACCATCGATATGTTCCTGTTGTTGCAATTTTATCATCTAAAAAAAATTTTAACAAAAAAGTAAAACCGACTCCAAAAAAATAAAAAAATAACGAAAAATGGAACCGACTACAAAACCCTTGAAAATATTTTTCTAGGTACCTACTAACTCGAAGTCGGTGACTCAGCACGAGCCAGCAGGAGTGGAGCAATAGGCGTCTATTTCACCTACATACAATGGGTTCCAATCACTCCTGCTGGGTCGTGCTGAGTCACCGACTTCGAGTTAGTAGGTACCTAGAAAAATATTTTCAAGGGTTTTGTAGTCGGTTCCATTTTTCGTTATTTTTTTATTTTTTTGGAGTCGGTTTTACTTTTTTGTTAAAATTTTTTTATTTCTCACTTTTTAGTTATTTGTTGCCAAAGTGCATCTCACAACGATTCCATTAAGCCCAAACACGACTAAGTTACGTTATTTTATAACTGAGTTCCGTTGCCTACCTTCTGGCTTCAGCATCAGATCAGTTCGAAAGAATCATTAACTTAAAGCCTTTTATCGCTTATCTAGGTATGTTAATCATGATCGTTTATAGACGTGCGAGCATTACTTAGCTTCGATGAGTTCCATTGGTCACCTATGGTCTTCTTCATCAGGTCCAGGTTACCAAATTATACTTTCTGAATGTAAATGCTCATCTTAACACTAAAAATGCCAAAATCGCCATAGGTGTGCCTATAAAATTTGAGGTTTGCCCTCGATTTCCCTAGGATCCCATCATCAGATCTTGACTTGGTGACAATGGGACCACCTCAGAAGAATACCCTATCGAATAAAAAAAGAATTTTGAAAATCGGTCCACAATTGACGGAGTAATCGGTGAACATACATAAAAAAAAAAAATACAAACATTGGAACATAGAACCTCCTCCTTTTTTTGAAGTCGGTTAAAAAGGAATCAAAAAAGAATAATAGTCACATCACAAAGCCTTAGGCAGTCTGGTGTTCATATTAGTAGGCTGGAAGTGTACAGGATTGTCAGATTCTATTGAATTGGAGTATACCTACATGTTGCCTAAAAATGTTTAATCCGCGCTACTGAAGTAGCCATCACAAGACGTCAAAAACGGCCGCAGCCGCCCGCGGGTCCCACGCCGCATTGTCACCGCCACATGCGTCCCGATCTTTCCCATGCCTAATTACGAAAACATCGCTCTGCTCCCACGCTCTGTATCGTATTTACACTGCGGAGATATCAAACTTTTCACCGTTAAATTATATCATAGCAATATTTAGAAGGATACAGTGTTAAACAAAATTTTAGAAATAAACAATTCGGGATCCTGCCGCCATATTACAAAATTTACAAGTGATACAATTCTAGATATTGTTAAGTTTCTTATACAAAAACGTGACAATTCTGTAGTATTATTGTAGCACTTGTAAACTTATGTGATATATAGGCCTGTACACGCGAGCAGGATGTACAGTACACACTTTGATTGAACGCATTTCTGTCGACGTTACTAGATCAACGTGTATATTAGACCTAATGCAAAAAAAATATAATCTCTTCCGTTCCACCCTTACATCAGCGGTTCTTAACTTTCTTGCCTCGCGACTCAAAACATAAATACGATTAAAATAAAAACCCGCGACCTA
The DNA here is from genome assembly GCA_037349165.1 of Choristoneura rosaceana. Taxonomy (NCBI): domain Eukaryota; kingdom Metazoa; phylum Arthropoda; class Insecta; order Lepidoptera; family Tortricidae; genus Choristoneura; species Choristoneura rosaceana. Next base: position 5,000,748 of record JAZBNJ010000009.1, read on the forward strand.
AAAATACCGCTAAAATTGTCATCATATAAGTATTGAAAAAAAAAAAAAAAAAGTTTTAGCACATGCTTTAATTATAGAATTTCCGCGACGCATTTCAAAACCACCCGCGGCCCTAATTTGTGTCGCGGCTTGAGGTTAAGAAACGCTGCTTGACGTATATCACAAAACTGTCAAAATTTAAAACTGCTATAAAACACACACAAAATAAGATAACAAGTTCCCATCGGCAATTTTGTGGTTTGGCTGTTATCACTGGCCTATATTTCATGTAGTGTCGAATAAAAAAAACTGTCCAAGTGGGAGTCAAACTTACAACGAGGGTTCCACAAATTTGTATCTTTCCTCCTGAGTCCTACCTTTTTTTAATAGACGTAGACCTAGGCGTGGTACTACACCCGCTCTGTTATTTTGGATTTTATTTCAACATACCTAAAATTCATTATTCAATGAACAATTTGTACTTTATTCTTAGTGTTAATTGGTCCTTTATAAAGAACGCGAGGGCTGACGATTCTATAAAAATTTAGTGAGCAGAGTCCTGCTACTGAACTACAGTATTTGGGGTCACATACGCCACTGACGTCTAGCCTGTGCGTACAGAATTGAAATAAACGCACGTGTGTGATGAATTTATGGAATTCCGAATCGGAATTCCGTTTCGGAGTGTATCTACCTATAGACGGCCCTTACGTAGCTGAAACTTTACTGTTACTGTGTTAGACCTTGTCTAAGCTAAAACGACAAGACAAGGTCTACTGACCTGTGTAAAAGTGTAATTAAGAGCATTATGAACTGACATGAAGAAGGCGAAGAGCTTAACCTAGCAATGTCCGGCAGGTCGCCAGTGACGCCAGTGCCGCTCGTACACTCGCTCAACCTGAACGGCGGCGGCGACGTCGCCATGCTGGAGCTCGCGGGCGACAACTTCACGCCCTCGCTCCAGGTCTGGTTCGGCGACGTGGAGGCCGAGACCATGTACCGCTGCGCTGAGTCCATGCTGTGCGTGGTGCCCGACATATCGCAGTTCCGCGGCCAGTGGCTGTGGGTGCGGCAACCTACGCAGGTAAGGTCTAAGACCTTTTTTTCAGCGTTTACTAATCGAATCGTCATTTGAATCGTACAATGGTGACGGAACTTAAAGTACTTTAGAGCCTCGATGTAATAAGTACCTTAAAGTCTACTTAAACTTAAAAAATAATATAGGTCAATTAAGAACTTAATTCCATACTATAATTTTATAAATGCGAAAGTGTGTGTGTTTGTATGTATGTTTGTCCGTCTTTCACGTCGAAACGGCGCGACGGATCGTCGTGATTTTTGGCATAGAGATAGTTTATGCGCCAGAGAGTGACATAGGCTACTTTTTATCCCGAAAAATGCACAATTCTCGAGGGTACAGCGCGCGATAACCGAATTCTACGGCGGCGAAGCCGCGGGCAAAAGCTAGTAGATTACATAAAGTAAGCGTCCTCTGCCCTCCGTACTAGCTAAAATAGACTTTTAATGTTGCTGATTGGTTTATGCGGTTATTCAGTGTGCCCAGGACAAACCAATCTTTTTTTTTTATTATTTTGTGTTTAAGAACGTTGATTGATTTGATTTGTTAAAACAGCAAACAATTAAACACATGTTTGATGCCAGTAGACCCTTAAGGTTCCTTATATATTCTGCTGTCGCAGCGATCTCTAATGAACCTAATCTCTCACTTCAATATCTCTGAAGGATTGTAAATACAGTCTTAACGTTTTCTCCAGAAAATTGTCTCTGAATGATATTTAATCCCACGTTTCGAGCTGTTTGTTGGCACCTTGGTCACGAGAAAACGAAATCCTTTGTTTATAATTTATACGCGATCTTATCCATTGTAGTTTAATTATTAATAATGCTTTTTACCCTTTTATTACAAGTGTCTCATCACTCGCTACATAATTGTTGTTTTTTTAGCTATCTACATATACGTAGTGTCGTTTTGTTTATTTGCTAATTGGTTTCAGTTATTAGTTGGTACTAACGACAATGCGCTTTGAAGCTTAAAATCTCACAAACGAATTCTTGAATTTAGAAATTGTTTTCCCAATCAAACAATATTGTTGAAATTTGAAAGAAATGAGTGTGGACGATAAAAAAAAAACAGTTTACGCGTAGGTTCCCCTACCTTAGCATGTATAATAGGTAACCCTAGCGTTTTATAGCAGGACATTTTTCTGGGGACCTAGTGAAAAAGGGGTTAAGTCTGCAGAAATTACACAGCTATTTTCTATTTTATGTGTATAGGGGCTTAAGTTGAAATCAGCTGTTCAACTTCTGCAGAATTAATCACTTTTTCACTAGGTCCCCAGTTTTATTCTCCTGCAATTCTTAAACCTTACTAGTCAAGCGTAGGAAGTCCCGATCCCGATTAGAACCAAAACCGACATTAAATATGTGTACGATACACTACACAGCCCTTCGCGGTTCCCGCGGCAGTTACTCTGTTTACCAGCGATCTATTACGACGTCACGGGATCCAATTCCCACGCGTGACGCTCGATCATAATCGCCGTCGACGGATCGACGCGCACGCAGACTGAACAAGTTGAAGCTAAAAGCAAATGCCGATAACATTCGTTTAAATAAATCTTTAATGATTAATCTGGCATTATAATTTTCTATAGTTTTTCCGTGATATAACGATGAAGGTTGATTTAAATGGTGATTTAGAAACGTGAATGCTAACTGGTCTTGGACTGCTAAGAAGCGTGCATTTTTTAAATTTGCAGCAACAGCAGTGGAACTTAGGTACAGTCGAGTTCATAAACTTGTGAGAAAAATTTTGATCAAAAATATCTGACTGAACACGAATCTACTGTTAGCGCCGTAGAAGTTCAGATATTTTTGATAAAATTTTTGCTCACAAGTTTATAAACTCGACTATAATGTAGTTGGGATGATGATAGGCTATGATATTAAATTAGATTTTCGGTAGATAGTCTTAATAATGTAGATGATCAAATAAAACTTTGTAGAGCAGATATATTTACCCTTTAGCCACATTTGTACCGTTGTATTGTATCTGTCGAGTAGCATCGAATCCTCTCATGATCGTTATTTTGACCGCTAAACATACGATATTATGTACACCGTATATGATACTTTGCAAACCACCGACTAGTATCGTGATGATTAGTTTGGAGGCCTAAATCAGACGCGGCGTGCTCCATGATCGTGTATCTTTTTGCACGATACAAGTGTGAATCTACCTTAAGATATTAAGATACGATGAAAAGCATTGTGGATATAGGTGGCTCAGCTGAAAACTATCCTGAACTGAGATTTGTTCCGCGGTAAACTTATTACGCCATCACTATGGTATAAGAGAAAGAAACAAAATATGCGTGTCATTTAAGGTTTAAAAAAAGGGAAAAAAAAATTAAAACTGACAGATTGTGAACATGAAACTACCGTGAGACTCACTCACATAAAATTATATTGTAACCCCCCCCCCCCTTTTAAAAATATCTTTGGTAATCACAAAAATGCTTTGAACTTTTAAAACCAGTCTTACATTGTTCTATTTAGCTAGGTATTTTACTGGATTAGGTATTAAATATTAAGTTTTTTAATACCCCCAGAGAATAGTTGATTTACCCCCGCGGGGGTAATTACCCCCGCGGTTCGGAACGATTGGTCTAACAGGCGTCCCTCTCGCTTCAGGTGCCGGTGTCTCTGGTGCGCAACGACGGCATCATCTACGCGACGGGGCTCACGTTCACGTACACGCCGGAGCCGGGCCCGCGGGCGCCGTGCACGCCCGTGGACGACGTGATGCGGCCCGAGGCGGCGGCCACGGCCTGGCCGCACGACGCGCACCACGCGCTGCAGTAGCCCCCGCCTGCATCCATACAGGTGTCACACACCAAAGATACGAAGCATGCCAACCGCGAAACTCGCTCGGTGAGTGGCCCTAGTTAGCGATAGTGCCTACACAGCTTTATTGACACCGGAGTGCGGAATACGTGACGTTCCGAGTGACGACAGTGTGCCTAATGATAATATAATTATGTTTATTTACGAGATTATTACACCAAAATGCTATGATAAGGAGTAATAACATCTGTGACACTAGAACGTGCTAGTTTTTAATGTGTATACTCGTATCTCGGTCGCGAGCAGGGGTTTCAGCCCTCGTAAGCGAATCAGTCGCTGCAGAGTGTCGGCGGCGTCGTGCTCGGATCGAGATCGCGTGGGACCGCGAATTAAGTACACTACTCGATTATTGCCAATCGCCAGTCAGCAATTGGCGACAAAAAACACTTGTAGTTAACACAGTTAAGACGTTTTTCAAATCACGTAAGAAAATAGTGACATTACTTAGTTCCAAGTTTATTTTAAAACAATAAAATAGTTGCTTTTGCATCAGGAAGCTAGTTCCTATACTGGCATTTAATATAATGCCAACGTAAAATAGGAATGTTCGAAATGTATCGAAACGTGGAAGGAGATCTCTTTGCTCTTAGATTTGTTTCGTCGGGGCCAAATAGCTGTAAATCCATGACAAGTCATTGAGTTTGTATTTTATTATGATTTTGATTAGTATTACGTTATTTTAACAATTTCTGTGTTGGGATGTAAAGAGATTGCAAGTATGCGCTTCTTACTGGAGATCAGTAGACCTCTGCTAGCTTTGTGGGTGTCGCGGAAGATGAGCTCTGTACAAAGAAATATAAATGCGAAGCCAAATAAGACCAGTTAGGTATTAATATTTTGTGAATACTTTATGTAATTTTGCACAATCTGTAAGTATTGAATTGATCCTCTTACACTTTGATTAAAATATGGTTTGGGTCGTGATTATTGTAAATTCATTGTTGAATATGTTTGGATATCAGGTGATCTGGTCTACAGCATTTTCAATTACTTCGCAAGGAACTGAAATGCAGCCACCATTTCATGCTGTTCTAAATAAATTTTCTAAGACTTATAATTTTAGGTAATAATTATGTTGTAGTCTATCTGAAATTATTTGCACAATTACCTAATTGCTCGAGTTGGTACAGAGTAATTTAAAAAAGGTACAGGCGCCACGTGTGTATAATAACCGAGACTTTAAAGAACAAATACATAGATAGGTAAGCTAGCTTTAGTACATAGTACAGTTTTCGTATTATTTTATTAAATACAAAATTGAAATTATATTTATTTTGAAACACATTTAATTTTGTAAGACACTTGTGGTTTTGAAATTTTTGATTGGATGTATATTATTAAGCAAACGTGTGATTTCAAACATTCCATATGGAAAGTGTAATATTGAAGTACAAAAAATAACAATATTTTTGTAGCACAACATTTGAGTATCAAAACAATTTAATGGAATTGGTCAAGTTGCAGTATTACGAATACGTTAGTATTAGAAATTGGTATGAATAAATAATGCGCCGTAATTATATCGTCAATTTGTACGAGGAATCGAGAAATGTCTTTTAAAAACTGTTTACTCGTGAGTTTTTATCATTTTACATTTGGTAATTATATATTTGAAAAATCGTTTTTAAACTGCTCGTGTATAATATAAGTAACTTTTATGAATCGAAGGTATTGGACGGAGCGGTGAATTTGAAATATGAATATTTTTAATAAAACTGAATTTAAATAATTATCTCTTTTTATTGTATATTCCGCCGGCAGCCCCCGCAGCGAGCTAGTGTACAGTTATTTTTTAACTCTCCCACGAGTTCGCGGAGAAGCAGTGAATTAATTCCGATTGTCTAATCTAATTAAAGCACTGAGGTCAGCAGTAATTATGAATCGAGGAATCAGTGCGGTGTCTGTGGGAACGTCTTCAAAAAACTCTTCACATGATAATAAGCGTCTTCCCCCACATACCGTTCCGCTCCGCCGGGGTTGACCTCAGATGATTATCATAAGTTTATACCCATTCGCCATTGTTCGTGGCTGAGATTGAGAGTAACAAATAGACTAATATTTATGAGGAACACGCCATTTTCCGGGGTTGGTTAAGCACCTACAGGGCTTGAAGGTGATAGGGTAATTTTCCCATTACACGCCACCCACGGCTACAGTGAAGCAATTAGAAATAATGCAAAGTTACATTAATATTGAGCACTATGATGCCGTGCTACAACCAAAATAACAGTTAGTGTCACTGAATACATTGGTATTCAACTGATTTTTATATTTAACACGACCTTAGGTAAGATTACCTAAAAATAACGATTGCGCAACATAGTCATAGCCACATTCCCAATGCCAATCAAACCTTTTGTAAACATTAAATAACAAGCAACTACTTAGGACTTTATGACAAAGTACCATACAGGCTCAATAATTAAATCATGGTACTAAAGAATCTGAACAAGCCGTCATAAATTTAAGTTTTTTCATAGTCTTTACAAACGACAGTAAACCTGATCAACTTGCCAACTACTTATTATTTTTCTTCTAAGCATTTCTTTGTTCTCGTTCCAATATTATTTTAAAGCATCCTTCTATTAAGTAGAAACTGTAGAGTCAACTAGAACTATATCAATTCGGCTAAACTTACAAAAATATGTATCCACAACCTTAATGTCAAGTTAATAAAGTCGTGCAAGTAGGTACGCATTTTTGTAACTTTTGCCGTATCGATATCTTTGTAGTTGACTGTACAATCGTAGACTAGATAAAGAAAGGCTTAAATCAGAGAAATATTATAGAATTATAGATATTTTTCCTTTTGGTGAAAAATTAGTACTTTACGTGGAGTAGGTAGGTACTTTCAAGGTATTCGACACAGTTCATTAAAAAAACTCTTAACTGAAACGCCCTTGCGTGTTGACAAGCCCTGTGGATCCGCCTATTGATTGTAAGTATTATTCAAAAGCAATCACCACAGCGCTAAAGCTTGAATCGTTCCGAGTATTCTGCCATGCAATCAGTGACGGAGAGCGACGTCATAAGAGAGATGCGTGGACATAATCGAGCAACTGAACAAAAGAAAACCGCACAAAAACCTCACTCCCACAGTGTCATTCATAAACGGTTAATAACTATAAGTACTACTGCGGGCTTTCCCGCATCCTGCTGCTTCATTAATTGTTTCCGAGCCTGCGACTGTACAATGAAACTATCATTTTATAAACTGTTATTGCTTTTCATATCCGGTTTGACATATTATTCAAGATTGCACAGGCCTGAAAAACTACTGTAGCCAGGTTAGAGTTAAAAGAACGGGTCGTATTGGTCTGTTCAGACTTTATTTTTAGGTTTAGCTTGAAGAGTTGCTGCCTGAAAATCAATATAAAAACGTGACTCAAATCTGAACCGGGAAATATTTTGAGGATCAAAATTATCAAGTAAGTACCAATTAATTTATATTATAAGCTTTCTGCTGTTTCCGAGTTGATCGATAATTTTAGGAGCTTTTGTGTTTGAGCGTATAAGGGCGTATTGTGGTTTTAGTTTCCACTTAATTAAGTATCTTATATTTTTGTCATTCCTAAACCCCTTCTCAGCTCAGGGTTCTTGTGCAACCTCACCAGCGGCATACATGCTCTCTTTCAGCCGTTAATTACAGTTAAGTTAACCTCTCGCATGGCGTGACTGCACCCATTATTGTCATCAATGACGTGCAAGAAATCATGACGACAGAATGAGCACGTAATAGATCATTCGTATCCAGAAAAAAACAGCATCCTGTTACATAATTAGCATGGAAAATAACATCTAACAGTATCCTTATCCGAACTGTCCCGGAACTAAGAACTAACAGAATGTTGGTCATTTACCCGCATTAATTAAAGTGTAACGCGGGCTGTGAGAATGCAATGTGTACACAATCGAATCATTGTCTGTGCTTTTTACATTCTGCCAGCTTGATCTATGGTGCCAAGATATGCAGAGTGTGGGAACGAAGGTGCTCGTGTTCTCCAACATGTCATCCACAACCGTGGGAACGCCGGAAGCACCCAACATCAAATTAGCAATTAAAATATTTTTATATTCGTTTGTTTCAAAAACAGAGATGATTAGAGATGCCTTTGATTGTCCTGAGATAAAGATCACGAGCCGGAGATTGGTGGTGCCATGGAACGCGATTGCGCCAAGTCATGGAAAATTTTTGGTCATTTTCAGAGATTATTAAAGTAGCGTGTGAGTGTGTGTGTATGTGTGTGTGTGTGTGTGTGTGTGTTCAAATTAATATTTTTTGAAACTTTTATTAAATACCCTTGCGAAGCCAGGGCGGGCGGGGCTATCCCAATAACATTATCAATGCGAAAGTTGGTAAGTTTGTCTGTTGTTACTTCATCACGTCTAAACTGTGGAACCTATTTAGATGAAATTTGGTATACAGATAGTTTGAGTCTTGGGAAAGAACATTGGATAGGTTTTAAAATTGCATACTTCCCGCGGGATAACGAGAACCGAATTCTACGCGGACGGAGTCGCGGGTAACGGTTAATTAGAAATAGAAACAAAACAATCAAATATTAAAAAATAACAAAAAGTATTAAAATAATATCCAAGCTTTCTTTACAATTCTACCTTTTTAACCCGATGTACCCAAGATCCTGAAAAGAAAGGTGTAAGTGTAGGTTTTTAACGCACTCAGCGTTAAAAATTTATAATTTTTGAATTTCTTATTAAATACCCGTGTGAAACCAGGGCGGACCGCTAGTGATACATAAAGCATAATATAAACCCCCTTGCAAAAAAACCGGGCACCTATGGTTTTTCAGATTTTATTAAGTCATTGAAGCTTAGAAAGTAAGCTTTCATGCACATAAAATACAAAAACCATAGGTGCCCGTTTTTTTGCAAGGGGGTTTAATACCTAGTTTGAAGCGAGTTGCGGGTACCTGTGGTGGTGGTGCAAGTGGCGAGTAGTTCTTCATTGTGGCGTTCTAAGGGGGAGGCCCCTGTTCAACTTTGAGCGTCTTCGTGATGTGAATAGTCTAAAATTTAATTAGGTCATTGGTTCTGTAACACTATTCACTATATATCTTGACAGACGTGATCTCAAAATCAGAATCAGAATATTTTTATTGTTTAACTGTGTAACTTAGATGGTAGTACATAATATAAGGTAGTTTCAACAGTTACCCGTTTCGGGCGTACAATATTGTTAAAAATATAAGTAATTAAAATGTAAAAGAACATAATTGAAATACTTAATCGACCGAGGTACTTTTGAGGTCGACTGTAGATTTGTGCTGATTTTACACACTTTATTAACAGTTTTAAACTTCAAGGAACTGTCCTCTGTAAACTAATATGTATACCAGATGGGATTAGTGTTATTTTATCATACCTAGATAATAATCTGCAGCTCCACTGTAATCTTGAATATGTACATCAAAATAATAAATGCATTCTATACCATCTGAAGCCCAGTTTACACTTGCAAGAAAAATCGTGCAATTTGTAGAGCCAACGAGTTTGTATATAGTGGTCAATCGAGCGAGCGCCGCAATATAATGCAATTTGCACAATTTTCCTTGCATATCTAAACTCGGTTTAAGACAACAACCGTCGCTACATAGGTAGGTACCTATTAGCAAGTACAGAAGATATATTTCCGTCAAGTGAAGATTAGCCGTGATTGCGGCTGTTTCCTTTAGTCTTGAATAAGAAATCATTGTTATATGAGCAATTACATCTCACACCCATGATGCAAACATCGCGAGCTAGGTAATCTATTGTTGCGACGTTAGATCATCTCGCTTGCTTGACGGAAGCCGCATTTTACTCCCCGGCTCATAGGAAAGACAATTAAATCACAACGTATTTCATAGTTAGGTACTCGTATCACAACGAAGACGTGCGGACAGTGAGAGTACATTGTCCAACCCCAGAACAATTAGTAGGTACTGTGGGGACTGAAGCTTGGTAGAGCTACGGTATAGGGGATATACGCGCGTGACTCTAAACTCAGTTCAAATAAAAGGATATTTCTTCAGTACTCGCTTCTTATATTTATAGATATAGAACTTATAATCAAACCTTTTTAGCATTACAAGAACTGCATTGCATTGCGAGACTTGCAGCTTTTTACATTTAATGTTTTTGGTGGGATAAGTACTTTTACAAACATAGGTCGAGCCTCTCAGGCTGTCGGGAGCAATCTGTGCTCCGGCATGTATACCGCTGTCAATCCTCTTTTAAATCGAATTCTAGAATTATAAAATACAAAAATACTATCATTATACAAAATACATTCAATCTAGCCTGCCAGGCGGTCATTTTTACCACCTGCCAGCGGTATACAGCCTAATCCCTACAGTACCTTTTCGTAGTACTTACCTACTTAGTTTCTACTGGTACATCTGAACACGCTTCTTCGTCGTTAACAATAGAGTCGTGTTCAGATATTTATTATTGATCAAATTTTTACTCACAAGCTTATGAACTCGACTGCAAGTAAGTACCTACTTTGTTGTCTCCGAAGCAGTTTTTTCTTTTTAACAATTATCACAAAAAAAATTGTATTGCGGTCTAATTTAAGCACTATAACCAGGAAGGCGATTTCTTTAATGATACTTTATTGCTCAAAGCAATGCCTCCATTGTTCGCTTAGAAGAAAATGTGGATTTTTAATTGAAAACTGCGTTCCAACCCATCAATCAAGTTTAAATTAGATGTTATGCTGCTCGATCTTTCCTTTCATTATTATTGCTTTAATTTTTAACTTTCTGTGCCAATTTATTATGGTCCATATTACTGATTGAAAGAACACCATGCGTGACTTCATGAAGTATTCTTTTGCCTTTGTTCAATGTAGCCACATTTATTGGCTGTTGGTTTTTCTCTATTCTTCAATATACATTTCTTACTGGTTCAGTGCACGTACATTTTTTCTCCGACCGCATATTCGCTACCTAGCTATATAAATTGGTTCTTATTTTTTGTTGGCGCTAAACCCGTGTTCTATACTCTTGAAACATGACTAATATGGAACTAAGTAAGTAAGTAGCTTATTTTACCCTACTACATGTCTTTTATCTGCTACTACTGGCTGCCGCTTGCTTGCCTCAAATCATTACTTTTCGCAGATCTGTATATTAGCCCTCTGACGATCGCTAGGTACATTCGTCACCGCCTGCTGCCGCCATTTTGGTTGGACTCGTCACCCAAAATTGCGCACTTTAGGATGAGAAATCAGACACGAAATTGCTGTAAACGCTCATATTCTTGATGGTAGATAAATGACTTCCTGCTTCACAATAGAGCGTCATTATTCCTCGCTCTGCCAGAATAGGTGCCGTGAGAGTCTCCCACGACTTTATTACGGATATATATTTTTTTGTTCCAATTAACAGTTTTTTTAATAGCCCGCTTTTACCTTAATTGTAATGTGTGCTACTGCTCACTGTATTGCAATTTTTTAATTGGTTGTTAGCACATAGTTAGCCAACAACAGAATCTGAAGAAGTAAAAAAGCTATAGGTACCTAGTGAAAACCATTGACTAAATCGTATTAATTTTATTTTAATTTTTAAATTGTATACGTACGTACACCTTATCTTCGATATTCACCTGATTCTGTTTTACATAAAGCAAAATTACCTACAACATTAAGTAATCAAATTGGAAGTAACTACCATACGATGTTATACTACTTTTTTTTTATTCGACTGGATGGAAAACGAGCAAATGGGTCTCCTGATGGTAAGAGATCACCACCGCCCATTAACATCTGCAAACACCAGGGGTATTGCAGATGCGTTGCCAACCTAGAGGCCTAAAATAAAAAAAGATTTTACAAAAAAAATATCATCTACAAAAATCTAGATCGGTCGGCGCACAAACCAGCAAAAATAGGCAGCCTAATAGGTAGTAAGTTACTACTTCTTCTTAAAATGTCCCGGTCTGAGTCCCCACACTTACGGCAACCCTACTATAGACCCACTCCTCCTGAGACTTCAAACTATAATAATCCTACTAATATTATAAATGTGAAAGTTCGTGAGTGAGTATGTTTGTTACTTCTTCACGCTGAAACAGCTACACGGATTTAAATGAAATTTAGCAAATAGTTTGTTTATAACCTGGATTAAAACATAGGATAATTTATTTTTTTTATACTTAGTAGGTAATTTGGACCTAGAAACAGAAGGCATTTTATTCATCTGCGAGGTAGTAGTTACTATTAAGTGTATCTAGTGTACATAAATAATAATGAGTAGTTGTAAAAGTGGACAGTTAAACTGTAATCACGGAGGTACGGTGTGCTTTGTGCTGTTCTACCTAATTTACGGTAATTTTAGACTTTTTGTGTGGACACAGACATGCAATCAGACTTCGTAACAGCTTGTACCCTCGATTCAAACTTACCTAACCACATTGTGTAGGTACAGACTCTCGCTAGATCCAGAGTTTACTGTCGTTTAATTATTTATTATTATCTATTGTATTGCATAAATCTTTACTGTATATAAAACATATGAATTAATAGGTAACAAAAGAATAAGATGTATGGAGTTAAAACTTATCCTTTAATTAAAGGCATCTCATCCAGTTAAACATTTAAACTTAAGCATGATCTGTACCACTTTAAGCTAACGTTTAACGATTAAGTAGCTCTATTATAATTAAAATTCTGATTATATTTACTTATAGTTCACAGAAACAAATGATCATAACTAAATAACGTTTTGTGAAGAATGATATAGGTAGGTAAGTACCTATTCGTGACTATTTTTTGTCTTGCAGTTTCGCAATTTTTGAAGTCAATGTAGAGCGCTACATTTAGGGGCTGTTTCACCATCCATTGATTAGTATTAAGCGACGGTTAAATGTGATACCGTCTCTATTTCTTTTGAGAGACCGCATCACATTTAACTGTCGGTTAACACTATAATCAGTGGATGGTGAAACGGCCCCTAAATGTCTGCTTTGAGAAGTATCTAATAAAGAAATGAAAGTAAAATACAACGTTGTTTCCTACATCGATTATATTGTGTTTGTGTGTTATTTTTATGTCATTATTGTCGCAAAATACAAGGCACAACATGTAATTTTATTTTTAATTTTAACTTGTTGTAAGGCAAAGTTCAGCGTGACGCCATGCTGTGCGACATTTTTTTGCGCGTAGTGTGTCCGAAGCGTTTCATTTGTTGATTTAAAAAATAAAAAGTACGTGTACAATATTTTCTGATAATCTAACTGACAGACTAATATAATATTTTTCCTCGAACATAACATTTGAGAAAAGACCTATTTTTATTTTATTTTTTTTTATTTTTAATATTAGCACATACATAACAATTTATTAACAGCACGCCAAACTGTAAAACAGTTTGTTGGCAAATGGTATGTGGTTAGTAAATGGTATGAGCAACACGATGAATGCGACGTCGGGGACGGTGATTCAACGGGGTCACGCCGTTTTGTCACCAAATTAAATTTAAATACTATTGATTATAAATATATGTATGTTAGTCTGTAAGGTATTTATTGTATGGTCCTAAGTTGCCCGAGATAAATTAATTTATTATTATTATTAATAATAATAAACACCGCTCAAGTATCAAAGTCCCCACACCGTTACGTGTATTGCAGTATATGTCGTAAAGGTACTCAGAGGGACAAGAATGAAGCAAAAAATATATTATTGTAATACGAATTCAAGTTGCCGAGTACTCTTTATTGTACCGGTACTGACATGGATAGTAGATAAGGTCCATTGTCGTAGCTCTTTTCATACTCGGTTGGGTTGGGAAGGGTTAGTTAGGGTTCAAAAAAACTCAATAGAATCATTGTGACTCATGTTTATACCACTCACAAATGCAACATTTTTGACTAAAGCAAATAAACAAACAAGAATTGTCTCCGTACTCATGGCATGATATTGACAATTAAACACAATTATTTAGCTCAACGTAATCCTTACACGCTTAAGAAATTAATTCTATTGCCTAAGAAACTTGATACAATACATTTAGATACAAATCAAACCTTGATTTTATTAATAAAAATCGTAAAAAAAACTTACATTTTTATCGGTATTTACTTGGCTTCAAGCATCGCATTTGATTAACAAACATTTAGTAGCTATGGTTAATTATTTAATATTAAATTTAAATTACCTATCATGAAGTAACCAATCGCTTGTTTAAATAAGATATAACAGATCTTTATTCATAAAATAAGCTATAAATACGTATTACATGTTTCAGAAATACATAAAATTTGATATAATATCCTTACGTCTTTTGTAATAGAGCTACAGTCTGTAACCAGTAAAAGGAACGTATACACAAAGTATCCAACTATTCTAAATGAAATTCAATTATGTATGTAAATGACGAATGTTGTATACAATCTTATGTAGGTATATTTAAAAATATGTATCTGAAACCATTAACATAACCGGTCCTGATTTTAACTACCCAACCTACATTTTCTAAAGCACGTTAGTTTAAACTTACATTTTTTGCCATTTTCACTTATTTTAAAGATGTATATTTACGTAATTATGGTCCGAGTACTAGAGTAACTACCACCTAAGATAAATTTATAACCGACTTCAAAAAAAGGAGGAGGTTATCTATTCGGTTGTATGTTTTGTAGAGTTAGTGAATTTATCAAAAATTGTACTTGCAATCCGGTTTTCTGAATATGTAGGCATTTCGAGTCTTCAACCAACGCAACCGAACCAACTAGCTTCGGAAAGTAGAACCGAATTAGTTGATTTATTTACTTTAATTTTTTATTTATGTACCAACGGTACATGACAACAGTAACACTAAAAAGTGTAATTCTTTCGTATAAAAAATTATGGACGGATACACTTATCACACTTCTGATCTACAAATGTTTTGATATAATAAGTACCTATTAAATTTAATTGCTAAAACTGTATTGAATGCTAATAATGCATTGTAATTAACTTTGTGCATTTAATTCCTGCTACAAATACCTACCCTAGCTCGCAAACTCGCAAACCACTCATTTGCACAATGGAATTGTGATGTACAATTGTCTCCATGCATTTTTACCATCATCCTTAAGCAAATCTGTCATAAACGCATCTTACATACATATTTTAGGCCCTGCACCTCAATTTCTCTCAAAATAGTTTAAACTTGAATTAAACAGGTAAATAGCCAGCGACAAAAGCGCATTGATTCTTAGTATACACAACTCAGTAGTCTGCAGTTTTTTTTTTAGTTTAATCCTGTTAAATCACCTTTGGGTTAACCTCACTTGACACGTAGTGAACGCTGTTTGTTCATATTGGTGAGCATGAGTGAGATGTAAGAAGTGAGGAGGTCGTCCATCTTGTAGCCGAGGGAAGTTTCACAGAGCAGCTTGGAGCCGCGCACCAGGTTGCCGATGGTCATGTGGAAATATGTGTTGCCGGACGACCAGTTCGATATACGGGTGAAAGGGTGGGTCACCAGTATGTCCTGAAAATTATGGGTGATTGCACAATAACTTTATTTCAGGAGAATATGACAGAAAAAAACTGCAAAAATATGGTTTGCTTCACGCTTGTCACCACCATGCATGATGATAACGCGTGCTTCTGCCAAAAATATGTCAGTAAATGTTTTGCATTTTTAAGTTTGTCTGAACGTAGCACATTTTTATCACTAGTGTATACGAGTGCTATACTTCGACCTGTACTAAATGAGGTGTAATATAAGTCAATAAAGTAAGTACAGTGTAGTTATCATCATGCATAATTTACATTTGCTAGTCTCCCTCCTACTCCTGATGTTGACTCTTAAAAGTCGGTGTGCATTCAAATCAATGCAATCGTCTAAAGATTTGTTACCGAATCACGAAATAACATCTAAACATTGTAATGAAATTTGGTATGAAGATAGTATAATAGTAAGTCCCGTTAAGTCCCGTAGAAAGAACGACATAGAATAGTTTTTGTCATGGCAAATTTAATAAACTATAATCATCTCAATTTGTTGGATGATATTTACAAAGTGTTTTACAACATTTTTTGTTATAAATCCAGGGGCAGCGGTCAACCAAGATGCTAAACTTACCTTAGACGTCGGATGGATTAAGCTGACGCCATGTTTGTTAATGGCAATGAGCAGCAGCTCCGGGTAATTTGGTTCTGTGGTCTGCTTGACCTCGAAGAACGCGGAGCCGAACGTGGGCCACCGGTAGATGACTTTCAGGAAGGTTATCTTCGCGTCTTCTGGCGTCATTCCAGCGTCCTGGTTGTAGGAAGCCACGATAGCCCGTTTCCAGTCAGCGGAACTTTGCAGCTTTACCAAATCAGCCGGGATCAGCTCGCGAAGCATTTGTCTGAAAATTTGTCAGGTTAGTATGTGATAAATTCCTGTTGAGCCATGTGATAGGATAAGACGGCATCAGATTTCTGACATATAAGATGATAGAAACCTAATAGAGAGTGATGAAATAGGCGGTAAGAATTAAAAAAATGACCAGAAGTTTTTGCGTTCTGATAACGTAACTACTATGACGTGACAAAATATAATCTATAAAGGGTGACGCGCAGCATTATTCTATGTAATTATTTAAACAATGCGGTTTTAAACCTAAGGTAAGACTTGAAGATAATTCACCTCCCTCCAAGTAACGCTAAAAGGACAAAATGTCCACTCTACCTAAATTAATAAATATCAAGGAACATGCGAACATGACCGTGTATTAGGCAGTCAATCATAGAGCTCGTAGGGTTTACTTTTGACATGAATCTCAATAAATTTAGAGCTGATAACGTATGCTGCCTCACATGGCTCCTAATATAAGTGGATTTGGGAATACCTTGTTAAAACCATTAAGTAAATAGTTTTGAGTAGGTATAAGTAAACGTATCTACATCAGGAATAAATAAATAGTATAATTAATTTACTGGCGACCCGGCCCGACTTCGCACGGGTGCTACTTTAAAATAGGAGATGATAAAATAAAGAAGGTTATAATCAAAGACAAGTCAAATTTTAATCTCTCTTTCACCAAAACTGTCAAGTCAACGCAAAGCCGGAGCGTATCGCTAGTTACTTTATTGTATAATACGAAAACCTTTCGCGAAAATTTATCTAACTATTTATTTAGTTAATGGTGAACACCCATTAGAATCCGTTGCCTAGTTTAAAAGATCTAAGCTAACAGATAGACGGCTGAAAGTGACTTTGTTTTGTACTACGAAAAAGGTTTCAATAAAAATTTCAATTAGGTATCTTCTCAGAGTTAGGTCACCTGCATCTGTTGGCATGGCAGTGCCCCCGCCAAGTCAAGCAAAACAAAACAAAGGCACGGCCGTACCATACCTTTCTCGAAGCCATTCAGGCTATTTTCAATTAATATCTGCTACAGTGGAGCGTGTAAAAAAATCTGACACTTCCTTCCGGTCTTAGAAATATACTCGTATCAGATATTTATACACGCTTAGCCACTCACTTGGGTGAATCCACGAGCGTCTCAACCGCTGTCCTCCCTCCCCCCCCCCTTCCCTTCCCTGATATTTTAAGAATTGGAAGGCAGATTGTTTTTTAATTATGACGTAAATAGCTTCTGTACTCAGGCCAGGATCTACTTTAATACAAAAATCAATGCATAAGAATTATTTACTTCTTAATATAAACAGCTAGGGACTGACAGCGGTTGAGACACTCCTGGATTCACCCACTTGCTTTTGGTAACTAGGTAACTAGAGTTACCTGTCAACGCTCTTATTTGTAATATTAATAGAGTTCAATGCGCGCGAGTGGTTAGTTGCGTCAGATATATTGGTGCCGATGACTGTATCAAATGAGTGACTCACGGTATCGCCTGCAGCTCCTGCTTGTTGTCTCCGAAGCGCGCGCGGTAAGCGAGCGCGGCGAGGCGCGCGGCCTCGTCGCGCCCGCAGCGGTGGTACCCGCGCAGCAGCTTCGGCAGCTCCTGGTGGAAGTGGAAAATCACGTCCGCGGCGCGGTCCTTGCCCGGCACCGTGTTTGTCCACAGCTTCTTCATGAAGAATACCTGGGAACAGCAAAGACCAGTCAGATGTGGGTGTACGTATACTTGAGTCAATCAACTTTTTCTTGTCACTCGTTGCTATAGTTTTGTGGTAGTTTTAAGCCCTTTTTTTGATTGGTCATCTAAAAGGCATGTCAGTATAATGTGACACAACATTTTTTCTAACAAACTGTATTACTTTTGTCCCCTTGCTGACGGGACAGAATAACAACAAGAAATAGTTGATTCACCCACTTACAGTATCACTTTAGTCGAAGGGATGTCAGCTTGATTAGAGCTCTAGTTGTGACTCGGGGTGTTTCAAGATTCTGCGTAATCGTTGCGAAAATTGCAAGTTCATTTTTGACTAGGGTGTTCGAATCGAGCTGCCTTTAGTAGTAATTTAGTAGTAACTCGTGCATTTGCTCTTGGAAATCGCTATTTTGTTAAATGGTACCGATGGGCGAAACCACAGTTTGTTAGTGGAACTACTCAATAACAAGTATTTCACTGGTTTCATTCATTTAACACAGCTGAAGTGAAATGGATGGTGAAGCACCAGGAGAACTTCTCAACAAATAACGTGACTGCATCGGAAAAAGAAGCCTTTTGTAAAAGATGACATTAAGCTATTGCAACTTATACAAGAAAATTATTTTAAAATATAAAATTAACCGTTTTCAAAAAAACATGAAAATATTTATGTGGCAGTTTGAAACCAGTGCCTCAGCACGAGCCAAGAGACCTATAGTCATCTTCATCATCCTTACCTACATATTTTATTACCTATCTATTGGACTTTTATTACTCCTACTGGCTCGTCCTAAGGCACCGACTTCAAACTGGTAGAAGATTATTTTCATGTTTTTTTTAATACGTTTAAATTTTTTATCTACTCTCGCATCGTAATATTCGAATTATAAAATTCAAAACGAGTTTATATTTACATACTTTTTAAACACAATGCCGAAATATAAAAAAAAAACACTTTATAACACTTCTCTTCTAACGAAATAATGTTATAATATAATTTTTTAAACCATTACGATACAGGGCAAATCCAAAAAGTTTATATCAACAAGTTTTGATTCCAATATTCACTTGTCTGTGGAAGTGCCCGCTTTAGCGCATGCGCGCACATGCCGCACATGCGCAGTGATGTAGGTACTGGGTTTACCGCCATTCCGTCCGTTCATAGGTTGTTATTTTGTTGTACGAATTTTCGTGAGAAAATTTTGTTTTTGCTTAAAAATGTCTGATATCAGTGAATGCGAAGATTTGACTCCGCCCGATATTTTAGATGCGGCGAAGGAAATGACTCATAATTTACTATTGCGATACAGTTGCATAAATAGCTATTATTATATATTTTTTTCTCGCTGACACACTATACGGTGACTGTTATAAAAAATTTGGCACTAATCCATAGTGACAAACATTGAATTCCGTGCTATCTACAAAACAAAGGTAAAATAATAACGGGCATAATACTGTTTGCGCTTATAAATTCCATGAATATTGAGATCCTGATGCAACGATAACGTCAAAATCGATCATTTCAGGCAACAAGATAGTTAATTGTATATTGTACAAAAATGACGTCTTATACATTCGCTATCTGGCTTACAGATTAAAAATTACTAGTGCTTATGCTTACACTGTGTAGGTAATGCAGCAACGTACCTGATAAGTAAACTGCGGGGTGATGCCGTCGCGCGTCGGGCGCGCTTTCTTGATCCAGTCAGTGAGGTGTCGCACGAAGTCGAAGAAGAAATCACCTTCCGGCACCGATATCACCTTATCAGCTATCTTAACGAACAAACTAAAGCCTTCACTAGATCTGAGATTCAGTCTCTGCGCGATATTCTGACAGAAGTCCTTCGCCCGCGTCGACGAGTCCACCTCAAACGCCTCATCTGTGTCGTCGGGGAAGTAAACTTTGTGGAATATCTGAGTAGTTTTGTGTTGAATGGCCTCGACTTCCACTTGATGGGGTGGATACTTTCTTTGTCCATTTCGTAAAGTTTTCTGAAGTCTCTGTAGCGAATCTTGAGCAATTGGATACCTTCTAGTCCTAAGGAACAGTGTTAGCTCTCTCAGGAGTCCTTGGCTACATGCAAATAAACCAGTAGCGAGCCACATTAGCTCCCAACCTCTCTCTTCGGACATTCTATTCCTGTTGTCAGTCAATTGTTTCATAATTTGGCAGTATATTTCATCTCGTAATATTTCATGTTTTAAGGGTCCATCGAAGATATGATCTGTGTACTCATTACCAATTCGGGGCCGTTTCGATGGTAAGTCACTCATATACTTTAGAATTGCAGTAAAAGCAAAGCAAGCTTCTTCAGCGAGTTCTTCTTTTGCTTGCAATTTCTTAAGCAGTGGCTGTTTGATAGGTTCTCTGGAATGTCGCCACAGTTCTTCAGGGCCACCTCTCTTAGCTGTTGACAGCGTGAGAGCTTTGGAGACCGTGCGCTTAGGTGGCAATCTAAAATGATCCATTGCGTATTCTATTAACGTGTGTGGTTTGTCTTTAGCTTCTGTTCCATTTAATGTAGCCGTGGGAACTCGACGTCCGTGAGAAGCGCCTTCTAAACAGAAAAGTGCCAGAATGTCTGGTGGTGGCTTTGTCAATGCCGGCAGGACGTAAACAGTTTCTGCTGGAAAGTCACCACGCTCCACGGTACGCTCGCAGCGACCGATACACCAACCGTTGTTTAAGACAGACTCTCCGGTGCTGTCTTCCTCCAGAATAATAAGATCACCCTTTTGGAATGTCAAGAAGCTGGAACCCTCTCCGGGAGCTTTGTAATCTTGCAACGCTATCACAAATTTAGATCTCTTTTTCAGCCCTTCCAAGAAATATACCACCAAGTCGCGAATATCCTCCGCATTTGGACTCTGGAAAGTGAACTCCTCGCCTCTGACTGTTGATAGACTGAAAGTCTGCGTAAAAACTTTGTTGGTTTTTTGACTTGCCACCGTTGTAATCTCAGGAAACGATAATTCTAATAACACCTGTTCTTGATCATCGACAACGTATACACCTGTCCAATTTACCGCTATTATGACATCATTCTTAGGCA
Source organism: Choristoneura rosaceana (assembly GCA_037349165.1). NCBI lineage: Eukaryota > Metazoa > Arthropoda > Insecta > Lepidoptera > Tortricidae > Choristoneura > Choristoneura rosaceana. The sequence goes on from JAZBNJ010000009.1 coordinate 5,021,750, forward strand.
AGTTTGGACCAGAGTTCCTGTAAGCCTCATAAAATCTAGAGAACAATAGAGGCCACTTAAACTTCGCGTAACTAACGACATCTTCTTTCACTCTGTATGTAGGAATCTTCTCTTTCACATAATAACTCTTTTTGTATGCTTGTACTACCAAAGCACCCCATCGGTCTACTGCTTTCTCTACTCCAGTTAGACAGTAATCTGGAATGTAATTTGGTAATAGTGTGTACAATCGTTCATTGTTCATGTCTTGGCCATATTCAATGTAATACTGCTGAGCTGCAATCATTGCTAGATCTTCTTCTTTGTCACACCTGTATTCGCCAAACTTAACGCCTCTGACAACTTGTTGATAAATGAGATTTGTAGCCACTTGATCTTCTGTTGGATCGTGCCAGGGTGCAAATATTTCTTTCCTAAAGAATAATCTCCAAGGAGCATTTCTTTCCTGCGCGCCTTGTTCTTTGGCGTATTGCTCGCATTGCGAAATTGCATCCATTACGTGATCACCTCCACTGCCTAAAGAGCTAACTTTATCGAATAGAGCAATGTACAATGAAAAACCGAATTGGTCCTTCAGACTTATTTTATCAGATAACTGATTGCAGAGTTCTCTAGCCGTCGTCGCTGAGTCTGCTAACAGTGTTTTTGTGTTACCGTCCATAAACGTGATTGGCAACATTATAGGTTTTTTAGATTTCGTAGCTTGGAGCTCCAGCCATGAGGGTGGTTGATTTCGGGTGCCATTGTTAAAGGTCCTCTTGAGGCGATCTTCGCAGTAAGGTGCATAGCCAGGAGGCCCTTCTCTGATAAAAGCTCTCAGGTAATTCACGAACTTCTCACTCGGTGCGAAGCATCCAACACACAATGACAATAGGATCCATCCTCTTGCATGAGATGACTTTGATGGGTTGTTAGTCAGTTGTTTGCATATTTGGCAGTATATCTCGTCTCTCAGTTCAGCGCGAAGGATTCCATGCCCTATGATGAAATGAAGTTTCTCAAGATTTGACGTCGGGCGCGATTCTAACCATGACTGGTAGCTATCAGCTGTATATTCCTCGTCCTGGAATAAGAGAATAGGATTGGTTGGTACTTAGTTATATGCTTAAACTTAATTTGTTACTATTTTAAAATGATGTAGGTAGGCATTGAAAATATAATTACCTGTAATTTACGTCTAACATCTTCACCAAGCTTATTCTTCCGCTTCAACGTTAGCGATACCAATTTGTGTCTGATCGACCTTGGCTTTGGCTTGTTCAGATAAGCGTCAGGGTCGACGCCCATCATTTGCGCTTCCTGAAATTCTTTAGACCTAATAAAGTTTCTGCCAAGTGTTGCTGTGACCTTGGACATAACAGATGTGTTGTCTCTGTCCATTGTGTGATATCTAGGTTCTGGAAGATCGCCCGTGAAGCGCAGTATTGTTATCCATAACGCTTGAGCAGCCTGAAATAAAGCCATTTGTTAGTACAAATAATTTTATCGCTACGTTCCAACCAACGAATAAATAAACAGATTTATTAGTTAAAATAACAAACTTACCAGCTGATCTCCTTGCGTGTGTAACGGCAATAACGGATGCTTTAACGGTTTTCTAGAATATTGGTGTGTGACATTTCCCTGGAAATAAGTTGCTGCAAACTTTTGGAATTTGAATTCGGATAGATCCTCTTCGTCCTCTGATGTTGTCTGCATAGGTGTCACCATCTGTAAAGTTCACAAAACATTTAAATAAATAAATATAATGGGACGCTTGACACCAATTGACCTAGTCTCAAATTTAATGGCGACATTTTCAAGATATCAGCGGGGATTCCCCTATTCGATTAAAATTGTGGACTGATAATGATCTTCACCTGTAATCTATTTCAACTCAATAGGCTTACCTCTTGTTGATCTGCTCTTTGCTGTGGCAGGTCGCTGAAGACAGACGTGTCTTTTGGCGCGGGCGCCTCGCTGCTGGAGTCGGGCAGGAAGTCAAACATGGCTTCGACCAGCTTGCTATCGTCGACGGGTTCGTCCTGCTTCCGCGTAGCCTCCTGCACCAACGCGCGCTTCGCTTCCAGCTGACGTTTCTCTTCTAGCGCCAACTCTGCATCACGCCGCTCCAACTCGTACATACGCTCCTGGTAAATAAAAGGCAATATGAAAATTTTTTCTTCCTTTTCTAAACTTTTAACTCACATGAGAAATTCACTGTTACCGCCCACATCACGAGATTTTCATGTCCTAACTTTATAAATGTCGACCGACCAATAATTGAAAAAATGGTAATTATTATTATTATTAGTAGTTAGTTATTCTCGAGATATTTTTTTCATATTTAAGTATGCTCTACAATAACTGCGCAGTAGCTAAGTTACCAACATAATGAGAATCTTCGGTAAAATCGTCGCGTGCGCGTTGTAAACAGGTAATCATTATATTTATTCCACTTTCGCGAGCCGTTAAAAATAACACACGACCGGCTCATACTAATGTATATATTGCTCTACCAAAACCTAGTTGTAGGCTCGGATTAGGTACGATGTGGTTCAACTGGAGTTCAGTTATACAACCGCCACGACCGGGTAAGTTGCAGTGTGTGATAATTGCACAATATTGCTGCATGGTTGATTGATTTCCAACGTCAGGCACCGGACGAATATATGACCATGTGATATTATAATATAACTAGATGATACGCGCGGCTTCGCACGCGTAAAAATATTAGATACGGTAGTTAAAGTCCTAAAGGAATTCCCAAAAATTATTTCGTATATTTCGTTAACGTTTCATATAAAACACCTGCGCCACATGTATGTTATCCAAGCGATGAATATTTCGAAATTTTAATCCCAAACCCGTTGGAATATCGGGATAAAAAGTAGTCTATATGCTATTCCAGACCTTCAACTATTCACATACAAAATTTCATCAAAATTCTTTCAGACGCTTTAGCGTTAATGAAGTAACATACATAAACACACACACACAAACTTCCGCATTTACCTATAACATTAAGTAGGATTACCGTTCGAGCGGAAAGCTATTTAACGTTGCACTCAAACCAAATTTAACACCTTTTTCAAATTACGTGTCGGTATTAGAGAGGTGTTTATGTACTTACTTCAATCTTTGTTTTTCTTTATTAACGCAATGCAGATCTAGTCCTATATTACCTATTTTTTGTTATACGAGTAAGTATTGAGCACGTACCTGCACTTAGGTGATTGTTTTGATTATCCAATAAAATTTTGACACATACAATTCAGAAATATGATTTTTATGCCTATTGAAACACATCATGTCTGTGTGGTAGCTAATGAATTTATGAACCCATTAAAAGTTACACTGATTTGACAATAAAGATTATCTGCGAGATAAACTAATTATGCGGCAATTTTGTTTATATTTTTATCTTGCATTCTTGATTAATTTTTAAATCAGTGCTGATAAAAATTAACGATATCTAAATGTAACTTTAATATTTTTGCTAGTGGTTTCACTTTGTCTTTTATTTTCTTATTACTTCTTTCATTGTTAATAATTAAAAAATACCATTAATAAGGTTATTACGAGTATTCTCGCTTTAATGTTTAGTTATGGCAATTGTAACAATTAGTGAATTATTCAATTATATCTTTCTTTGAGAACCTTTCCACTATATATCAAGTAGGTACCTACTTACGGTCTCCATCGTTACATGTTTTTTTCAACTAAACTTATCTCTTAAGTACCGACTTATAAAATAAAAACCGGCCAAGAGCGTGTCGGACAAGTCTGAAATAGGGTTCCGCAGTTCCGGAATATTCCAAGTTTATGTATATTTTGTACCTTAGGCTGGTATTTACTCTTAAACTACCAATAATTCTCCAGAAAACTTGGAACACATGGCGAAAGTATAAGGGTTCCGTTTTTGCCATTTTGGCCTCGGAACTGTAAAAAAGGCCGCAGACTAACATACCGTCGGTAATAAAAATTGTTTGTATGATTATCAATGAAAGAAGTCGCTAAGTAGTCAATGTTAATGGACAATGAAATAGGAAATTATCTTGATTATAACTGATTGTAAAGCTTTTAAAAACATGCATAACAACCTTGCTTTTCAATTACATTAATTATTTCTGACATTGGCTTGATAAATTTCCGGTACACTAAAATAACATATATTTTTGGTGATAAAACTACGGAATAACCCTTAAATTGGACGATTGTAGGTAGGTAATTATTATATTACAGATAATTTTAGTATAGTGAGAGTCACAGAATGCCCAATGACCAATTTTTGTCTCTAAGTAGGTGTGATCTGCCGTCTAATGATTTATGTAGTGCTACTTACTAATCTCAAAATTTTTTTTGCACTAAGTAAAGTATTATTTTAACTATAAAGGACCTAAAATTAGACCCTGATGTAACACTTATCTATTAGATCGAAACTTGATATATCGATGGTTTCTATGTATAAGGGCCAAAGTGATTTTTTTCAATTTTGAATTTTGTACGTTATAGGTATCTAGAACTATACCTATTATATTTATTCAGATAGTGGATTAAAAAAACATTGTTGTTTAATTATTTTTCGAGTTATCATTGAAGTAGAATGGCGGAACTAGATGCAATTTTAACTTAAAAAGTCTAAACGTACGTTTGATATTTTTACGAGGTAAATCTCCGGTGGTTTTTTTATCTGTGCCCCTGTGGGCATAACTGCCATTTAGGTATTTTATACGACAAGCGGAACTCCCTGCATCGATGCTACATCGGAATGTGATTGTATTACTTCTTTTTCACTTCTCATGCTCTTAAAATGTTATTTTCAGTCTCAGCAAATCGGGACTAACGTTCCTTATTAATCTTAAGGGATTATAGTGTTTTTAGGGTTCCGGGGCCAAAATGGCAAAAACGGAACCCTTATAGTTTCGCCATGTCTGTCTGTCTGTCCGTCCGTCCGTCCGCGTCTTTGCTCAGGGACTATCGATTCTAGAAAGCTGTAATTTTGCACGAATGTATATGTAAAGTATGCCGACAAAAGGGTACAATAAAAAATTATAAAAAAAATTTTTTTTGGAGTACCGCCCATAGACGTAAAGTGGGGGTCATTTTTTTTCACATCCAATCTTGTAGTGTGCACACACAACGTTTATTAAGTACTACAATACACTAGCTGTGCCCCGCATGCATTGCAATGCCACACAGTGAGCCAAAAGTCGAATCTAGCTGGACAAAATTATTTAAGGCTCAAAATTGATTGGATACATAATATTATGATGCCAAAATAAAAAAAAATAAAAAACCAAGCCATATTTACAGTAAAAACAAAAACCAGCATACGTTGACCTCCCAGTATAGGAATTCACTACGCGTGCTGGGGTCACTTTATATTGGTCTTGTTTATAAGCTGTATATAAAGGTTGTTTTCACAATTGATACTAATTTTACACCAGTTTTCTACAATATTCAGGGGAAAATAAAATGAAATTGATGATTTTTACTTTTTTTTAAGTAATAAAATACACAAAAATCACTCGGAATCGCTACCAGCAAAACTAGGCAAACTCACATTACCCAAACTTTCTACATTTCGTACCTTTCTAATATAATCTAATATTTTAGAGTACGTCGTGGTACGTTTTTCAATTGGCACATGATCTAGTTCAAAAGCCACCAATTTTGAGAACTCTATTCCTCGGGTCTAATGGTTCCTATTAACATATTTCAAAAACCGGGCAAGATCGTGTCAAACACGCCCGAGATAGGTTCCGTAGCCATTACGAAAAAAATTGTCATATTTTTCTAAAGATTTCGTATTTTGTACGGAATATTCCAAGTTTAGGTATATTTTATACCTTAAGCTGCTATTTACTCGTTAAACTACTAATAATTCTCAAGAAAACTGAACCGTTTTAGTATTCCTTTTAAGTTTGAAATACTTATTACTACGTACCATCCTGAATTTTTTCAAATTTTTCCACTCACCGGTTTAGATTTTAGAGGGGAGGGGGGGACGCTGGATTTGTATGAAAATTTGCACTTTAAAGTTGAATATTTTGCAAACGGATCACTGAATCGAAAAATCGTTTTAGCAACCCCCTAATTATTTCAAAAGACCCATCCAACAATATCCCACACAAAAAGGTTGGATGAGAAAAAAAAATCAACCCCACTTTACGTCTATGAAAGGTACTGTAAAAAAATTTTTTTTTGAATTTTTTATTATACTGTTTTGTCGGCATAGTTTACATATATATTCGTGCACAATTACAGATTTCTAGCATTGATAGTCTCTGAGCAAAGCCGCGGACGGACAGACGGACAGACAGACGGACAGTATAAGGGTTCCGTTTTTGCCATTTTGGATACGGAACCCTAAAAACAGGTTTCAGCTCATACACCTGAAGCTCCGTTTAAATCAAATTTGATCGAAAAATGGTCCAAAAGATCCTTGAGTCTGTCATTTTTGTGGTGTTTTAGCCATTCTTCATAAAATTCCCTCCTAGCGTATTCTAAAAAAAAGTCGGAGTTACGCATCAGCACGCACTTTCTCATATACATCAAATTAAAGAGCATAAACATATCTATCATTAAAAAAAAATCCAGCCTGGAGTAAACGGGAGTAATCCTTTTTCTTGTCGATGAAACACAAAATTTACCCAAAAAAACACGAATTCATGAAAATCGAGTCGATTTTCTCGGCAATGGAATAATCATATTTAATGGTAATTATCTGAAAATGTACTCCTTACCATATATTTTACGATTAATTACTAAAAGTAACACAATCCTCCTTGTACTGGTTATGGAATACTGACAAATGAAGCGCAAAAAACCGAATGATTTCACCATCAATGACAGTGTTAACGCGCGCTTTCTCATATTTTCTAAGTTATATGAGGGTAGATAGACAAAAATATTATTGGAAATGTACCTTCGGGGATGTTAGCTATCGTTTTAGCCAACACAGCGGACGAAATGACGAGACCCTTTTTGTCCAGCTAGATTCGGCTTTCGGCTCACTGTGTGCCATTTCCCTTATATTCGTCTCACGCTTGACCATTTTTCGCCCAGCTTTCACAGTCTAGTCGTCATAATAACAATTTTATTTACCAAAGATATTATATAAAGGTATTTTTTACCACAGATTTTAAAGTTGAACGCGTATGACCCAAAGTACCACATAAAATTTTCACTATCTTTTTGAACACAAGTTTATTTCCCATAAATTCACGTATAGGGCGTATTTATTTATTATGTGCAAGAACTTTTAATTAAGAACAAAATATTAAAACTTATTCTTTGCGGTTGCAGGACAGAGTGCCAAATTTTAGGAATCTCGTATATATGCCATCTCGACAATTTTTACTTAGAAAACCCGTCCTGTAAAGTAAGGATTTTACACTTAAGCCATTTTACGTAGGACCCATCGATATATATTATCTACAAAAAGAACCTTCGCGAATACCTACACCTAAAGTCATGTACGAAAATATGACTGCTGCATTAAATTTTCCTTATCGCTGTTTTGTTTACTGGGCCTCAGAACCATAAAACTGTAAGTGGGGTAAAAAGCAAAGAGAATCGCAGTAGTTGCAATCATATGCTTCTGATGCAGGTCATTACATTATGGACTAAGTACTTTGGTAAAATCTTATCAAAAACGTATGCTCTACTTCGGTACGATATGTGTGTGACGTCACAAAGATTTCATGATATAGCGATGTCAGATTTTTCTTTGAACGGATTTATATTTCCTAGAAGGAATCTCAATCAGTATGATACCATTGGGCTTAACATTGTATTATTTTTTGTTGCTAAACAAACCTATTAATCGCTTGTAATTTGTTTGCTTTATCTATTTCTTACCTAATTTTGAAATTGTTATGTCAGAAGTACTATTACTCACAGTTTAGTGGTTTACTGTTCGGTAATACTTTTTATAGTTTTTCTTTTTGGTTTGTGTTAATTACTCCAGAAATAATGTATAGTTTTTTTTTACGTAACGCACATAATTGGGGTCAATTCATCACGTTATTAAATTATAATATGTCAAGTCATCGTAGAATTGGAGCTATCAGTTAATTCCAATAATCCGGATAATAATCGGTAACAATAGGATTAATCAATTACAAGAATATTGTAATCAAGAGTAGGCTCAACAATGCGCTCAATCATTTTATCGTTATAAATACAGCTTCTTATCATTATCAAGACGGATTTTATCTGAAAGCAGTAGCAACTCATTGTGGAAGAAATTAATTTATGACAGCGGTATAATTCAATTGGTATAATACTATTAATAAAACGAGTAATCTAGGTAGATATTCAATTCCTAATACATGCTAAATTCAGAGCTACCTGACTCTAATTATTTTCTTAACTGTTAAAACAATTGCATCCTTACTAATGTCATAAATGCAAAAATGAGTTTATTTATTTGCTACGCTTTCATGCCCAAAGTACTCAACCGATCATGACAAATTTAATATGGAAATAGTTTGATGGAAAGGATAGTCGGAAAATTTGCATAGTTCACGTGAGCGCGCATTCTTCGTAGACGAAGTCGCGGGAGGCAGCCAGTAGGTATATTTTTATACACAATTGCCAACAAAAGTAAATAATGCACGTTGAACAAGCTTTTCTCCCGGGACCTATTTACTACACGACCCTAGGCAATACTTCGTTAAAAACTCGTTTTTTGAGCCCTAATTCGTTATTTTACTTTCAAATAAAAAAATAGACAAATGAGTTGGCTAATAAGTGACGTTACAGCTTGCTATTACCATACAAAGTACCAATAATCACATTTTGACAGCTCATAAACATATCAATCAGCTCTGACGGTCTACCCCAGGGTTTTGCAAAGTGGGGTTCGCCATTCGACGGCAGGGGGTTCGCGACAAGTCAATTTTATTGTTTTCTTTGGGAGGTTAGGGGAAGGGGGGGATTAAATTAGTTAATGGGTTCGCTGTCACCTGGAAACTTTAACAGGGGTACGTGGAGCTGAAAGTTTGAGAAATCCTGGTCTACCCCATCCCCGACTTACCCTGTAGTTGTGCTCGGCGATCTCCTTGGCGCGCGAGTTCCCCTGGTGCTGGAGCCGCTGTTCCTCGACCTTGCGCAGGCGCAGCGCCTCGGTGTGCGCGCGCGCGTCCTGGCGCCGCCGCCGGTAGCGCCGCATCGCGATCAGCCGCCGCACGTGGCTCTGGATCTTTACGATCGCCCACATCTTGTGCCCGTAGGAACGACGGACCAGGTAGCCGCGCGCTGCAGCCTGCCGAACACTCCGTGTTGCAAAGCTTATTGATCTAACATGTCGAGCTAAACTCGATTTAAGACGTGAGTTATCCGTTACAATATCGTTTAATACGAGTGAGTCTCACGGTAGTTTCATGATCAAAGTTATTGATCTATGTAAAATTAAATGCGAAAGAGCATGAAGTATGCATTTAATATGTTTTGTATTGGAAGAAAATTAGATCTTCATTCAAGGATAAGAAGATTATAATAATTACTAGCTTTTGCCCGCGGCTCCGCCCGCGTGGTATTCGGTTATCGGATATCCCTCGGGAACTCTGCATTTTTCCGGGATGCAAAGTAGCCTATTTCACTCTCAGGCCCATAAACTATCTCTATACCAAAATTCACGTCGATCCGGCGCTCCGTTACGGCGTCAAAGACGGACAAACACACAAACACACTTTCGCATTTATAATATTAGTATTGATTTCTTAAAATCATCTTTGTGTCATCCATATATTCAACATAATGTACAGTCACCAGATCAATATCTGATAGGACTCTATTTCTACGGCCGGCAGAACGTATCTGCTGTGGCAGATACAAATACAGTGACAAAGTAAATTTTGTTTTGTTTCTCTACTTTTTACACCACAGTAGTTCAACCTTATTTCCGTAAAATTAGATTCAAATGACATCGAAAAATATTTATACTGTAGGTATTAAACAGCATAAAGTGTTAAATTTTGACATTAGAATGATTGGATACTGACCTGCAATGACACGATGTGTCCCCGCAGATGCCTGAACCTGTGTGCCAGCACTCTGGCCCGGATCAACGCTTGCAGCCTCGCGTATCCCACTTTCATCTTGTTGTACCGCAGCCGTTGCAGTTTCCCGCGCCAATGCCGCTGAATCAGTATGGCCGCCGCCCGCATCTTCAGGAAGCGTCGCCGGTACACCCAGCCTCGGATGGACCGCTGCAAAATCAGTATCTTCCTAGTCAGCACTCTATCTCTCTCCTGTTCGAGGAACAAGTCGTGAGCATCCTTCAAAAACACTTTGGTATGTCCTAATTGATAGTCAGATTTTCCTAATACCGAGGCGCAAATTTTTGCAGTCGCAGTTCTGCAGTCAGTCTTATGAGCTGGAGGGACGCCGGATATTAAAAATCGGTATCTTTCCACAAACTCTTTGAAACTGTGCCGAATTGGATAACCAGCCCTTCGAATTCTGATCGTCTCCATCATCCCGGAGTATCTCAGCTGCCGGCAACAAAGTCCTCTGTCGAATAACATAGGCTTTTTGAATTCATTTGGCTTTATGCACCGTATAAAGAATGGCTGACAGGTTCCTAGCGTTCTCATCAGTAAATCGAGTGACTTCTTAAACTGCGTCGATAGAGTCGGTGTTCGTTTTCTAGTCTCTGAACCCATGGATATGTCATTTTGGAAAATCGTTTGCAAGAATTTGTTAGTAGACACATGGATTAATTGTAATAAGTCAGCACTGAATGTATCTCGGTTTTTCTCCAAGAAACCTCTGGTATCGTAAAACACGATACCAGCGAAATGATTCAAACCAAAGCTTGTATTAATATCTGACTTTGGTTTTAAGTAGTTCCTATGCAGTCCATGTGTTTTGTGTAATTTAGCTAACATAGTCTGATCAGTGCCTTTTGGGAATTTAGATTCTTCGTCTATTAAAGCCATAATATTTAACTGCTTAAGAGCTATTAAATCTAGTGCATCTTGGTTGTCAACGAATTCTATATGCTGCCAATTGATTCCCTCATGATTGTACTCTTCTTGTTCCAATTTGAAGATGTGCCTTACAAAGAACTGTTGCAGATTCTCATTAGCGAAGTTGATACAAAACTGCTCAAAGCTGTTTTGATCAAAGTTTTCGAACCCAAATATGTCTAGCACACCGATAGCGGTTCGAGTAGTTGATTTGGGTTTATATATAGCTGCATTGATTTTCTTAACAATAGTTACAAACAGACGTCCATAGATGCCTTTCACAAATGCATCCCTGATGTCCACTGATTGATTTTTGCTTAATGTTGAAACGACAGTCTCACCATGTGCAAACAACGTTTTTCTGGTGAGCGCTTGTATTAAAGATTGCATAGGCACTCCCAAGAGCGTAGCCACTCTTCGCACATTTGCTTGCTCAATAATTTCAGTTGCGTCTAAGTTATCTACTACAGTCGCTTCATATTTAATGTTTCCGCAGTGGAGAACTGCTGCTAGTAATTTTAAAATTTCCCATATTTCTGGTTCTGTAAAAAGTAACACTTTCATGGCTGACCGGATATCAGCAAATTCAGCTGCATCATCTCTACCTTCACATGTGAAACTTCCACCCTGAAATGAAATACAAACTTGATAAGTAATTACGCTAATTTAAAACTGTGATTATGTTTTAATGTTTGTTTACATACCCCAGATAAGTATCTGTATTCCTTTGGTTCTCCCAGTTCCAGTTTTTTCTTTTCTTCCTTAGAAAGACCTGCCAGTAGGCAGTAGAACACATGATAGTTCCTCTCGTCCTGTCCCTGAGACACTATTCGTGATTTTTCTAATAGATATTGTTCAATTTTAGCACCCTCTATCACTCCACTGCTATTGAAATGTATGTCGATGTACTTTCCAAATCTCGAAGAGTTATCATTCCTGACTGTCTTCGCGTTACCGAATGCTTCTAAGATTGGGTTAGCTTCTAAGATCTGGAAAGAAAAAAAATCCATTAAGTACTTCGAAGCAATTGTTATTGTTTATTGTAGACACATTATTGACACATTACTTGGTCGATTAAGGTTTTGTTGTTTTTAATACGAGTACAGTACTATCATCGAGAGATCGCGCTTTATATCTTATACCCAAAGTACCTATACGTAAGTATGATGCATTTAGTTCACTGATGATGGAAGGTAATAGTTTGGTCAAGGTGATATTTCTTGTTTTATATAAGGTAGACCTCAGAAACTAAACATGTGTTACACAGCCGTCTAAGTATCACATCTGGTTGCAAAGTAGCAAATAGTTAGGTAATTAGTTTTAATAAAAGTAGGTAGGTGTACTAACCTGTTGTTCAATCCAAGAATGCTTCCCACTGATAGCAGCAAGGTACTGCAGAATGAGCTTAGTGGACTCGGTCTTGCCAGCCCCCGACTCCCCACTGATGACAATGCATTGGTCCTGCCCATAGCGCCGCATGTGCGCGTACGCATTGTCGCCGATCGCGAAGATGTGCGGCGGCAGTTCACCGATCTTACGCTCCTTGTATAGTTTTATCTGGTCCGCCGTGTAAATCGGCAGTATTTGGTAAGGGTTTACTGCTACTAAAATTGATCCGGTGTAAGTCTGGAATGTAAAATAGCGGAACATTAGGCACTCCTATTTTCAGATAGATTCACAAGAGCTGGCATGAATGGATTGAATGAGTGAATGAAAGATTCTGTGTGTTACCAAATTGAATACACTTCACACAAATGTGAAAATGTCATGCATTCTAAAAAAAAAATTTCTATAAAAAAAATGTAAGTGACATTACTTTCGTTCAATCTATTCGTGCCAGCTCTTGTAAATGGACCTGTACACGTGAATATACTTTTACCCTTACTGAAATAAATGATGCAGTCATTAAGTAAAAAGCATACATACTTAAGTGACCCTAATATTCTTTGATAAAGAAATTATCATAAACGAAATTGCGTTCTCCAAAATGTAAACTGTATTTGTTGATCAAATTTAGTTATTAAAATCGAGGTTGGGTCAATGATTATAAGTACTGGACTACTTCGAAATTGGTTTTGCAATTTAATAACACCGGTTTTATTTGTTTGAAAATAATCTTACTGGTAGAGTTTGCACCGACTCAATGACAATTAGCGGATATGCTCGGTCACCTGTATCAACAGTTTTATTGGCCACTCGTTTATTTTCCCGAGCGCTCAAAAGCAGGGCTACTACTTTGAGAGGACCGGCCCTCACATGGATTCCGCTGAAAGCGCAATAGTATTACTGCATATAGGTAGTTAAGAAAACTATGCTGGTGGAAGTCTGGGGCTCGGAAACTTTTATAGCTCTCCTCAAGCTTGTTATCCTCAAACGGCAATTACATTTACAGTTTATTCAAAGCAAGGTCGAGCAGTCGTCTGATGGGCGTATATTATATTGTATACGGTAAACATACGAGTGTCGTCAGTATACCAATATTTGTAATTTTTTAATTTTATGCCATTAGCAATAGAGGCGACAGAAGGATGTCATCTATTGGACATTAGCGGGTCGAGCACTACCTCTCAGTAATAAATGCTTATTATAAATTAATACTCTTGTCATTACAACTAAAATTATAAAATTAAACGGTTCAACTTACTATTACACAGGAACAGGAAAAAGTTAACGCACTCACATATCTCGGCGGCTTATTAATCGTGAGTTGCACCGTTTAATTTTGAAATTTTTCAAATATGTCTCACGAGAGCTTAACTCTTGAACATTATCATTACCACTTACATAAATAAGGTTTTCATTGTATCTAATAAGCAGGTTCCTCAGTATGCCGGCTTCATGCAAGTCTCCCAGCGAGATCATGTCCTCGACGCCATGCACGGAGGTGGAGTGCATCGCCTTGATGCGTCGCTCGGGAGGCAGCCATTGCTCGTGGCCGTCGTCGTCGCGCACGCAGATGCGACGGCCCTCCGCCGCGAGCACGCGCGCGCCGATCGCGACGTCGAACTCGCGGCCCGACACCGGCTCGATCCATATGTAGTCACCCTGGAATATACATGGAGATTTGGTTAGCATTAATTAAAAAGTATAAAATACAATTCAATAGAATCTGACAATTTTCTACACATTTAACACACCCTAACGTGGGCACGCTTGATTATATATGTCCCTGTTGTTGCAATTATCATCTAAAAGGAATCAAAAAATAATAATAGTCACATCACAAAGCCCTAGGCAGCCCAGTGTTCCTATTAGTAGGCTGGAAGTGTCTACAGGATTGTCAGATTCTATTGAATTGGAGTATAGGAAAAATCTACTCATATATATAGGTATTAGCAAAAAAGGTCTACAATTTAGAAAGACCATTTGGTCTTCACACACGTTGTGGACAGCGCAGGTTTCGTCAGATGAACATTAGAAATATCCACAACAAGCTTTTAATACCTGAACAAATCGATATCCGCAACAGGTTTCGTCAAGATAAATAGATTTCTCTTTTTAATCAACTTCAAAAAAGGAGGACGTATCAATTCGGTTGTATTTTTAACCAACTTCAAAAAAAGGAGAAGGTTATCTATTCGGTTGCATTTTTTTGTTTTTTTATTTGTTACCTCATAACTCCGACAGTTATGAACCGATTAATTATTTTTTTGCGTTCGTCTAGAAATGCTTTCAATTAGGTCCCATAAGCACCGAATCAGGATCTGATGATTGTATCCTAAGGAAATCGAGGCAACTGTTCAGTTATTGTAAGAACAGCTATGGTAATTTGGATATATTTGGTAGTAGCTCGTGCTTTTGCTTTTGAAAATCATCATTTAGTGAAGTGGAACTGATGATGAAGACCACAGTTGACCATCGGAGTTACTTCGAGTTCTCAATAACTAGTATTTCACGGGTTTCAATTACTTTAACAGTACGTGAGGTAGACGACTATAGGTCCATCCAGCAGAGGATCGTAGCTTCGAATTCGGGCTCGTACCTCTGAGTTTTTGAAAATTCAAGTGTGTAATTAATTACCTAATACTTACAATTGAAATTGAACAAGAGCTTTACGGCCCAAGCCCTCTTATTCTATGAGACAGCCTATACCTAGGAGTGGAACTTATATAGGCTCGGACAATGGTAATTTTTAAATAATTACATATCTATATTAAGTAACAACTTTTTAACTTATCGAATGTACCTACCTAATTGTAGTGCGACAAAGACTTTAATGAACGCGGCAAAAACTAGCAAATGTAAGTATTTAGCATTTGCTACTGGAAACAGCTTATCAAAAAGATTACCGTAAATTATATAAAATTCATTCAACTTATTGAATACCACATGAATTACAATCACTTACTCTGAAGTGGGTAAAGGCATAATGGTTGCGTGCTTGCACGCTTATCACACGCAAATGGCCGGAACTTATTCTAAAGACAATTGTTTGGATAATACTTAGAAAGTTCTCGAATCTCCGTGACAAACATCATCTGTTTGAGGATCGCCTTCGTGAAAGTTAATCCGCGATGTCGAATTCTATAATTATATGATATAGGTAGTTGGGTATGTAAATAACGTGTTAATTGCGCCCGGTCAAGCAGCGAGTATAATGCAAACGTACAAATTATTTTAATTAATTATAATTGAAGCCGAATGAAAAGTTCTGTAGGCAATGCCGAGTCGAAACACACCTATCTCTCAACTTAATTAAGTAAAACGACTCATAAAAAATTGAATAAAATTTCGTAGCATAAATAAAGTTTTCAATTAGCTTGTTCTTGACTGCCACTTTAATCTATCCATCTTTCACACGCTAATAAAAAGCAATCTAATCTATCTGGCACAAACAGAAAATTACCTCAAATGCCCAGCAAGTTTCCATCAGCACTCATAACTCAAAACATTAAGACCACGTTACTTTCTCACTTAAAAGTTAATTAAACACAATATGTACTGCCCAGCCAAAGTTACGAAGTATAACTGAGGATGAATATAATCGATGAGTTTATCACAAAAACTGACCTGTATCTCCGGCAAGGTTGGCTTTGATTGATTCAAACGAACTTGAAAGTTATCTATTCTCCGTTCATGGACTATTGGTAACAACAACGACGATACAAAAACAATAGAAGAGCGCTTAATCAATGAAATTTCGAACACTATTTTTTTTAATTATGGCTCGGTCAGCAAAGTGGCCAGCGTTTTGTGCAAAATATTATGAAAAAGTTTATATATATTCCTTAATTTAAAATAATTTACCAATTGTTTATGTCAGTTGCAAAGTGTTGCGTGTAGTAGGTATGAAATTAGCGCATAACTATTACCTAGTCTTAGAAACTGTGTTTACTAACTGATTGCCTTAAGACATTGTCGATTTCTAAGAGCCAAACCATACCAACCGGTTCGTCATACACCCATGTGTTACTTCATTGAATATCATCGCGCTAATCTGCGTTATATATTCCGATACCAATCCCGCGATACTTTGGGACGCTTTCAATACCGGTCACGCCGGTTGCCTCTAGATAGACCCAAAATTAATTCGTGCCTACTTTCTAAATAAAAGTACTTAGGCGACATGCAGAATTGATAAGGCAAGAAATCTGATACCGTTTTTTGTTTGACCTCGAGCTTTCTTCAGGTATAGACCTGATGAATTACCTACATAGTGTCACCTGACAGAAACCAATTAGTATTTTAAAAGCAAGGAGAATTAAAAGTACCTACTTGCCTACCTTTTAAAGAAAGATTGAACTAAATTCAAAAGACTTTGAAGACAAGTTCTATCGATCCGTGAATATTGGCGCTGCAAGCTGATTCTAAAGTTTTAGCCCGAACGACCGTGGGCCTTAACCACTCCTTTGTATTTTTTTTTTACTTCAAAATGGTGGCTGTCTCCACTGCAGTCTATTATCACGGCTAACCATACTAATATTATAAATGCGAAAGTCTGTGTGTTTGTATGTTTGGTCGTCTTTCACATAGTTTATAGGCTCAAGAGTGACACAGGCTACTTTATATAAATAAAAAATCACAGTTTCCGAGAGAACAGAGCGCGCGATAACCGAATTCCACACGGGCGAAGCTGCGGGCAAAAGCTAGTAAATTTCATTCTGTATTTCCTTAATTAGTATTCATTAAACCGGACCAGGTTTTGGTCGTGATCGGACAACGACCTCTTAAAAATTTCATATGTCTAATAAATTTTGTGCGGACTTTTATGCTAAATGTAAAAGGATATTTCAATGTTCTGTTCATGTTGGGGTAATTGATGACTTTTACTACTCAGGTATTTGCATAGCGATTAGATTACTCGTTAAAATATTAACGTAGGCCTTTTAGGTGTATATTTATAAATATAAGTATTCATTAACAACCGGTTATCATTTAGTTTCCATACCAATTTTTTTTTAATGTTTTATATGTAGTGCTGTGTTAGGTAGGTACGCATTTGGCCACAAGATTAAGTTGATTGTAATAGTTAAATAGAGGGAACTTCAAAGAAAAACAATGATTTATTAAAATTTTGGTATTTATTTGTTTTTGAAATTATACCCACCAAATAATGAATATTAGCATCCAATTTAATGTTCATCAAAATCTACGAAGATAAAACATTTTTCGATCTAAAATTTTGTAAACAAAGCTGACTTTGGTGGCTTCTTCTCATCCTTTGTTTTTCAATATTCTTTTAAATTAGGAAGGGGGTTCCTTCAGACAGTCGAGATAAAAAAACACTGCACTTTGGGGTAAGTCGAAATTTTTTCGCACCTCCTTTTGCTGAATGCGAGCCAAACAATTATAAAGCATTTAAAATATTTTTTGACTATTAGTATGGCTTTGAGTCAAAAGATGCTTGCTTACCTATACCTAGTTCTCTGAAAATTGTAAGACTTTAGCTTCAACCGTTTAGCCATAGTAAAAGGATAAAAAGTAGGTAAAGTACGAACAACAGTACATCGCGGGGCTTAAATGTGTGCGCGCCGCTTGGCGACAGTACGCTCACACCGCCGCACGCACACACTGATACCAACTATCTGGGAATAACTAGTTTCAGTCAAGGCTGCGCTGTCGCCGGTGCCGTACGTTGCTCTGGTTGTCTCCCGCTCTCTTCACGTTCGCGTAGTCGTAGTCGTTTTTTTGTGTTAGGTAAATAAATAAAAATCGTCACTACTTTTAAAAAAACTCGTAGCTCAAAATAGATAATTTTTCTGAGTGAACTTTATAGACTGTAATCAAGGTTCAATTTTGTCGACATATTGATTTTAGGTACGAGATTTTTTTCAAAGTAGTGACGATATATTATAAGTGTTGCATAGTGTAATAGTTTCGTGCAAGGACACATGTACGATTCGATGCGATGCGATGCGATGCGATACGATGCGATGCGATACGATGCGATGTGGTGCGATGTGATACGATGCGATGCGATGCGGTGCGATGCGATGCGATGCGATACGATGCGATGCGATGCGATGCGATACGATGCGATGCGATGCGGTGCGATGCGATACGATGCGATGCGATGCGATGCTGTGCGATACGATACGATGCGATACGATGCGATGCGATGCGATGCGATGCGATGCAGTGCGATGCGATGCGATACGATGCGATGCGATGCGATGCGGTGCAATACGATGCGATGCGATGCGGTGCAATGCGATGCGATGCGATACGATTCGATGCGATACGATGCGATGCGATGCGATGCGATGCGATGCGATACGATGCGATGCGATACGATACGATGCGATCCGATGCTATGCGATGCGGTGCGATACGATGCGATGCGGTGCGATGCGATACAATGCGATGCGATGCGGTGCGGTGCGATGCGATATGATGCGATGCGATGCGATGCGATGCGATGCGGTGCGATGCGATACGATGCGATGCGGTGCGGTGCGATGCGATGCGATGCGATATGATGCGATGCGATACGACCCTATGCTATGCGATGTGATGCGATGCGATGCGATGCGGTGCTACGATGCGATGCGATGCGGTGCGATGCGATACGATACGATGCGATGCGATGCGATACGATGCGATGCGATGCGATGCGATACGATGCGATCCGATGCTATGCGATGCGGTGCGATACGATGCGATGCGATGCGATACAATGCGATGCGATGCGGTGCGGTGCGATGCGATATGATGCGATGCGATACGATCCTATGCTATGCGATGCGATGTGGTGCGATGCGATACGATGCGATGCGATGCGGTGCGATGCGATGCGATGCGATATGATGCGATGCGATACGACCCTATGCTATGCGATGCGATGCGATGCGATGCGGTGCGGTGCGGTGCGATGCGATGCGATACGATGCGATGCGATGCGATGCGATGCGATGCGATGATGGATGGATGGATGAAATATTTCTCACATTGAGAAAAGCACTATACAAGCCTCGGCCAGAACAGGGATTGCTGGACTCATTTTATCCTCGTCTACCCCGAACTCGTCCATCAATCCCTTACTTCATGGCCTCTGCAGTAATGTACTATTTATTACGTACGTAGTCACTCTCGTCCAGTAATAATGTTATACAGTATACCTTACACCCCTCTTTTTGCGTCGTGGGTTAAAAACCACGCGACTCGCTGTTGGCAGCCGCGTGCTCGTATGAAGAAGGGCTACGAAATAGCCCGAAACACGTCGAGCTAAACTTGATTTAAGACGAGAGTTATCCGTTAAAATATAATTTAATATGAGTGGTACGTACACAGTCTTCATCGCCATTCCGGCGAATTTAATTAACAATAAGTACTCGTAATTTTAAATTTAGTATAATAATATACAAGCATAATCTTGTTTGTATAGCTAAACAGAGATATAAGACAATTGTAAGTTAACTTTCGTACTAAATTATTTGCCGGTAGGTAATTAATCTAAAGTAGACATTGACAACCCTAAGCGTCCGCGCCGGAGTAGGCAGGTTAGTCTCCTAAAGGGCCGGAGTGCGCGTACTTTTTATCCTTTTACTATGGTTTAGCTGTTAAACCTGTATGACAGACGGACACGTGAGTGATAGCGATGGACTCCGTTTGGACCATTCGGTTACGGAATTAAGCGAAAACGTTTTCGGATGCGCCGGATGGGATTCAAGCCCGCATCTCTTGCCTATCACGCTAAGTATGCCGCCCCCAACCAACCCCTCCGAAAACCTTAATTGCTTGTGAATCTTAATCACTCAGTTCCGCGTCCAGGTCATCTCGCCATCGCCGCCTCGGCCTGCCTTGCCGTCGGTGCCCGTCATGCGGTACCCACCATGTGGCTTTGTGCGCCCATCTTTGTGGGTGCATCCGGCAGACATCCGGCCCGGTCTGGTCCCATTTAAGTTTGGCGAGTTTGACTGAGTGATTGGCCAAATATAGCTCTGGATAGGGAGATATGGAAGTCAGGAGGAGAGGCCTTTGCCCAGCAGTTATAGGCAAAATATAATAATAATAATAAATCTTAATAAATCTTAGATTTAGTAGAGCAAACGTTCTAGTGTCGGTCTTATTATTTTTTAAACCACACGTTTCGGAAACTACAAAACTGGCCACAGTCATGCGCTCCTAGATACCCGCCCACCTGCGCCGGCGCAGGCCAGTCACTCTCGTTCTCATTCGGACGCTTTATTCGGTGTGCCATGGCTAAATGCCAACATACCTTTCGGGGCTAAAACTTGCGTAAAACTGTCAAAGAAAACAATTAACCTGTCGGTTACTTTGTTCGCCTACTTACGAACATTGCTTTTTTTATGATCGGAGAGAAAACGAGCAGGCGCGTCACCTTATGGAAAGCAATCACCGCCGCCCGTGGCCATCCGTAACATAGGTAAGTTAGGTAGCTATTTTTTGTTTAAATGTTAGTTGTGGGTTCAAAATTAAAAAACAAAATTTTTTTTTCGACAACTTCCTGGTGTCAGAATGAGCTCAAATATTACATAACTTCAGTGATAATACAACAATCTGGTTTTGAAATTCTGGTGGTCCTGCCAGAATAATACTTAATAAATGTCGAATTCTAGACATAAATGGAAGCCTTCACAAACTGGTCTCAGTCTAACATCAATCTAAAGTCAACAAAAGAAATAAAGACGTACCTACTCGTACGAAACAAAATATCTATCTATGTACATGCTTCTTACTGAATCATCTATTAGTCTCAGAAGCTTATGCAAAACATTATAAAATATCTAAAGCTATAAACCGCCTATGTATAATGTTATGGGAAAAGAAATCTCCGGTCGGCGTCGTGACCGCTATTCGATGACCGCATAATTCCTCGATCAAGTTCAAGGCTTGCTTTGCTTCGATGTAAGCTAAAGTTTGTAATTGGATTATTACGGATCGAATTGAGACGTAACACGCCCGTGACGTTGTCAGGCAACGTGGTGATAATCGATTATCCTCGAAAGGCTCAACGTCCTTTTAGGTTATAGGTACGTGAAAGCCTTTTTTTATGATTATTTTAAGGCGTAGTCACACAGATGCACTTAAGCCTCGGTGAAAAAAAAACTTCGCTAATTGGCATTGGTCTCAAAAAAAACAATAAATATTTTTTTTTTTCATAAAATAGGCGAATTTAAGACACCTATTTGTAGGATTTTGGTTTTAGTTGGGTTTTAAATTTTTTATCCTATTTATAAGTTACCGGAATCATAGCTGCCATAGCGTTAATAACTGCGTTTGTCTTTGCCCGTCACAATTATTTAAAAAAACGTAGTATCTTCCGTCACCTGGCAGTGTTAGGATTATACGATTTAGTTATTCAAATTCAAATTCAAATCATTTATTCAGTAAATAGGCCGCAATGGGCACTTTTACACGTCATTTTTTTTAAACTACCAGCGCTTTCGGAAAGACCATCATTGCCAAGAAGAATGCGCCGCAAGAAACTTGGCAGAAAGTCTTTTTTTTTTCAAAATAAAATACTTAAAAACTACAGTAAACAATTAAACAAAAAATTACAAAAAAATAATTAAATAATAATACAGGGATGTATGGGGTCCCTTAGTTACAAAATTAAACACTAACTATATCTACGTTAAGCGAAAGTGTAGAATGCTTCGTCATAAATGAAAAACTAATAATAAAAAATAAAATCTGAAATATACATTTCAGGTCAAGTAACCATTACGCTTTTGGATTTCGAAGGCAAAGCTCACGTCTGCCAACCCCAAAGTTAGCTCACGTAACGTTTATTTACGATGAAAGTCAAACAAAGGTCAAACGTTGTTTTGCATATGTACATGTCGGCGGCCGATCGTAAAATCCGCCAGATCACGAAATTCCTAGGCATATCGTGAAATGGCGCCATTTCATGAATTGGCTAAGGGACATCCGCCATATCGTTCAAAACTCACCGTTTTACGATTTGCCTGGTGACGTTTAGGCAGATGATGAAATTCCTAGGCATATCATGAAACGCCGCCATTTCATGATTTGGCTAGTTTAGGCAGATCATGAAATTCCTAGGCATATCATGAAATGCCGGCAAATCGTTTCTGGCACTTCGCCGGCCGCTGCCGCGGCACGCTCGCTTCGCTCGCTCAGCTCGTGCGTAGGGATTGCAGAACCGGTACTGAAACCGACTTTGTATTTCCCGGTACTGGAGTAGATCCAGTACCGGGAAATACCGGGAAATTCGATACTTTCGGTACTAGAGGAAAAATGTGTTAAATGCTTGTTATGCTGGAAATTAACGTCCCTCTGTGATTCAATAAAATTATAGAGCATCTTAAACCCTTGCTTGACTCAAAGCACGAAGCTGCCCTTACACACCGTATTCATCCCAATCCCGACACCGGAATAGCGCTTCGCAATAGCAAAGCAGTCCTCCAGTGAAGTGTGCGGTACTTTGCCAATACGTACTGCTCTAATCTCGGTCGCACCATTCAAATTTGTGGGGAAATAAGTATTAGTGGAGTTTATGAAGGTATCAAGCGAGGTAGGCAAGCGAGAAGGTATACCTTGAGGTACTTGCTGACATGACAAGAGACAGAATCGACATCAAGGCGGTTCTGCACCAACATCCGCAGACTTCTCTTGTCAGGCCAGTGGGCTGTGGGCGAACATATCGCTCTCGCATCGGCCTAGTCACATTACTAAGTTGGCAATTTTGATTGGTTGGCTTTATTAATGTAGCTAAATTTGTATCAAAATATTGTCAGTATAAAAACTAAAATATTAATAAATACAAATCAAAAGTTTAAAGAAATTGAGCTACGGTAACAAACATTATACATGTTCATTGGTACATTTACGTTCACATGGGTGTTATTTCCTTAAATAAAAAGTTATGTTTCAAGTCACCGGCGACTAAAGCAGCATTTACAGCTTGATAAAAGTTAAAAATATTAAAATTAGTATATATTTTTGTAGTACCGGAATTCCCGGGAAATGAGTTTCGTTTCCCGGTATTGAGGGTGATGAAATTTCCCGGGAATTCCCGGGAATTTCAGTACCGGGAATTCCCGGGAGCAATCCCTACTCGTGCGTAGTAGTCACAATTCATACTAACCACTCCTCGCTTCGCTCGTCGTACCTATTTTTTTCTTTTTTTCAGCATATCACGACATGCACGGTATAAAGCTAGGAATATCGTCGAATGCGTTGCTCTAATCGATCTGCCGTATTGTTTCTCAGGCACATCGTGATATGCCTAGACAACTTTTAGGCATATCATGAAATGGCGCCATTTCATGATGTGCCTAGGAATTTCGTGATCTGGCTGATTTTACGATCGGCCGCCGACATACACATGATTATTAAGTATTTTTTAACTATGATGATTCTTCTCAACAGAGGTTTCCCGAACCGGTGGTAGATTTTTTTGACATTCATAAGTGCTTGTTATAGCCTAAATTGAATAAAGATATTTTGACTTTGACTTTGAATAAATTCCTCGAAATGGTTTTCGAATTTAACCACATTGCAAAAAAGTGATAACATGGGATAAATTTAACGTGGGTCTTACGAGGCTTAAGATCGTCTGGTGACACGGACTGAGGTTTGGCTTATATTGCCTATCATTTAATATTGTTGAATGCAGAATGCTTCATATTCGTACAGGTTTCGTCAGGCTGTAAATAGGTCTCAGACTGGTCAGTATCTCTTTGTGTTCCGATCAGTGCGTTTGGCAAGAGCACATTCCGTCAGTCTCAGCACCAGCATCGAGGTCATTCACCTCAACACACTTATACATATACCGAAAATAAAAAGAACGATGAATTACGATTCGAAATTTAAAATTTGTTTTATTTTTGTGATATGGCCAGCTTTAATTATTTATTGCTGGCTGATTTTTAAATCTGTTGCCTGATATTTTATTGGAGGGCTTTTCTTTCGGAAACAAATACACTCATTATTAAAATAATTAGTGATTTTATGTCTAAAATTTCAACATAATATACAATTTTTATCTATCATAGACCCTTTAATGAGCCACTACACTGCTTTGGAACTATTATGTAGGTACCTAATGCTTTAGTTAGAGCAGTGTAGTCAATACGAACATCAAACGAAAATAAAAGTGTAAGTAGGTAAATTATAAAATAATAGTCTTACCCTGGTAACGATCACCATGATGGCGGCATGTGATCACCGGCCCGATCTGCAAGAAAAATACTCACTTTTAATAAGTATGTAATTTTAATGAAACCTAACCTGACATATTAGTAGGATTATGGGATATTAAATGCAACTAATACCCTTCCTCTAATAGTACTCATTCACACTGAAATTGCGCTACAAATGATAGAATTTGGCATAATATTCCTTAAGCTCTCGTGAGACGTATACATCTATAATAATAATATTATAAAGAGGAAAGATTTGTATTTTTGTATTTTTGGATGTTCCTTACAAATTACCTAAAAAACTACTAGACCGATTTTAAAAATTAATGTCATTATTAGAATGCAAAATTATTCCAAAGTGCCATAGGCTATATTTATTAACAGAAAAAATTAGGGTTCCGTACTAAAACTTCAATAATGTAACTCAAAGTGTAAAAAGTTGCCATGAAACATCTTTCATCGCATGCGCTGTGTCTGCAATATGTTAAATCTGACGATGACGAAACTATTCTGCCATGCAAAATAATCTTACTGACATTTATTACATTTATTACGACTTTTATACATTATACATACCGACTCGTATGCAAGTACTTATATGTTGCCTCCAGTGACTTGCAGGTTAAAGGCCAAATGAGGCTGCTTCTTTGCGTGTGTAAATTAAAAATAGACACTATAATATCCTGAAGTTAAAAGAATTTTCTTCTTTCCTAGGATGCTTTATCGCTATGTCTTTTTAATCAATAAAATATTAGGTATTATTTTATATTATTATTATTAAATCATCTTTCCACATGACTATTTCCCGCAGCGCGCTTCTCGTGTACAAAGGCTACTCGCCTACATTGTTGCTGTTACATTTCACACATCCGGAGTCTTGTTAGTGCGAGTGCGACTTGTTTTATTAACTGTAGGTTCTTCGAATTCTTACGTGCGGTTAGAAACATGTAGTTTTTTTTTCTTTTCTAGAGATTTGCAGACGAATCGCACAAGTGTCGTTACGTTTCAGTAACTATACAGGGTGGCCCATTTATATCGGTCAGTATGGGAAAGTCTGAAACTATACGACGTACGAGAATTTCTTCATCATCGATCACATTTGACATAGATTTTAATAACAAGAAGAACTGCATTCATGTATTTAAAAAAAACTGGACTCAGCTCGGGAATCGAACCCGGTTGCTTTGAAAAAAAAAAAACTTACACTATATCTATTTAGATATCGATTGTGTACGTCTTAAGCAGTAAATGTCTCCATGAAAAATTATGTCTAAAATGAATAAAATACATTGTTTTCACATACTTTAGACACCAGCAAAGAGGTATAAACAACCATAGAGACAATTTTACATGCCAGAATTTGTTGAATATTGTAACGGTGGACACTTCGAACACCTACTAAAATAAATTAAAGTATGTGAAATCAATGCATTTTATTCATTTAAGACAGAAAAGAAGCTGAAGCTGGACCCGTTCCATGACTCATTGATAAATTTTATGTAACTGATATTGTCGTCTATGTTTATTCAGGCAAAATAAACAAAAATGGCAGCACATAATTATTTGTCACATAAAATTCACCAATAAATGGTGAAACAAGCCATAAGACGTGTTACACGCAGAAGTGTAGTATGGGGGTGTATCAGATTAGCTACTCATTATGCTAATTTGCATTATGATGTAGTTAGAGAAGGTGACACTCTTTCCCAGCCCGGATAACACCGACATGGAAATACCGGCCCTGTTTTTTTGTACACGCTCGCCCATAGAAACTGACAGGCGCTTCTATGGGCGTGTAGGTACACGAAAAGCAGGGTCGGTATTTCCATGTCGGTATTATCCAGGCCGGGAAAGAGTGTCAATCGTTAGAGAAAAACTTACTTTACTCCACTAATTATATACGTGGTTAGCTCAAAGTAAACAAAATAGCCAGATAACCATGGATCACAATATTTTAGACTATCGCGGCCATTACTAATTTTATGAATTAAATTCGAGTTTCGTTCAGACGTGATCATGGCGCATGAAACTGTGCCAAAATATCGAGCTGCTTTAAAACTAGGGTACGCGGAATAAAACATGGATTACTTTACATTTTCTTCAACAGAAACCTTATTTGTACCTAATAAACAACTAATAAGTTGAGTAGATGACGTATTATATAGGGGCAGGTTGTTGCATCACGCGGCCCATGCATTTGCCGTGCAGTAAAGTGAAAATTGCAACTGCGTAACAGAACTACTTAGCTCAACTGGCTATCGATGTCCTCATTAAAGTCAACATATTGACCAACTTGTATCAGGCGTTTACGGGTGAAAACAAAATTAAAAGGCAATTGTTTGTCTTCGTGGCCTTCCGTTATTTTGATTGTACTTGTAGAGACAAATGAACCTTATCAGGAACCCTTTTGATCCATTCTAAATTACGGCATGTGTGAACTTATTGTTTTTAAAAATAAAGGAATGTCTCCTTTACATAGAATAGAATGTGCCATTTGTAATGTTTAAGGTAGTTGCCACTCACCACTGATTGGGTTCCAAGCGACGGGCGCCGGAGTAGAGGTAGGCCTAAAAGAAGGTGGCGGGACGATTTGGAGCGATTCCAGCCGGACTGGCAACAATTTGCCGAAGCCAGAGACGAGTGGAAGAAGAAAGGGGAGGCCTTTGCCCAGCAGTGGGACACTATATAGGCTAACAAAAAAAAAAAAAAAAAGGTAGTTGCCATCCATGTGGCATTCGATGTTTCCACCCTGTATATTTTGGTAACTTTGGCCGTGGCGAACTATGTGTAGGTAGTTGACTGTAAGTACGATGAAGACAGCAGGGTTACTATGAAACTCGAAGTTCGTATCGTACCGTTCCTCTCGCTCTCGTGTTAAATAGTATAAGTGTCAGAGGGACCGCACGACACGAACTTCGAGTTTCAGAGTGGGCCATCAGGAGTAAGACGCGTGCTGTGTAGAGATGGGGTGACTTAACGGTTTAACCAACGGTTCCTCAAGCAGAGGATTGTAAGTTCAATCTAGGTTTCAACCCAGGCTTGCATCTGCGAATCAATTAAATGGTCCGTGTGAAGTTCCCAATCCTAAGTGGGCCCGCGTGGAAACTTCAAGCCAAGCCTCTTTGTGACAGGAGGCTTGTGCCCAGGCCCTATACTACGAAGTGCAAAACTTGAACTTCTATTATATCATTTAATACGCGAGTGAAAGGGACAGTGCCATACGAACTTCGATTTTCGGGTGTGTGCCCCTGAGTAGTCAAGTGGGATATGTAAGTATGTGTAGATCTAAGTAGTGCTAAGTAGGTAATAGGTAAGAGCTATAGGAAGTTACGCAAGCTGCGACGGTGAAATATCTTTCACAATTTACTAGAAAACTTGGTTCTGCGTTAATCGGAATGTGGCAACCTTCGAAGAAACGATCATCTTTTATTTTGCTATATTACGTGGCGGTAATAAATATGAGTGAAAAGGAAAATTTCGGCTCTTAATAGCGTCCTTATTGCATTTTTTTCTATACTTACAATCGTAGGTGTGATTATAGTTGTATTTACATTTGTTTAATAAAATTGTCAGTTTTTACTCAATGCGTGACATGTCCAATCCCATAGAAAAATTGTAGTAGATAATTACAAAACAATATACATTTCGCTCAAATTTACGTCAAAGATCTACAGGTTAAGTATATTAATATTACCTAAATTAAGATACATATGGGGAAGCATTTACAAATTACAACTCTAGTAACAATCTGCATCTATCAAACATACAGATTTAACTCTAAAGTCTAACTTCATTTAATTCAGCAGCCAAAAAGTTATCTCCTAATTGTTAACGCCTAGAACACCGCTAGCGCCGAGCTAACGGCATTCTCAGCGCATGCGCTCAATTGACGCGGTTTCATGCCCGCTCTACACTCATTAATTGCCAGCAATGTTTACTTATACATCACCTTACTTCGCTCGTTATCTAGATCGCTAGGCTGACTTTGCGAGATTGATACTGGGGAAGCAACAATATTGGCTTGTTTCCATTTAAATGTTGGGTTTTCTTTTTAATAATAATAATAATAATAATAAACATTTATTGCCCATAGAAAATACATACATATTTGTGAGAAGGTACATACATGCTCAGCTACATACATATATTATGTGGCCAAAGGTTCAGCATGTGCGGTGAGGACTATGCGTCACCGCGCTGATTTTCAGCCTACAACTCTACACAGCGTACAGGTATTACACGAGACGGGTAAGACTTTATTTAAATAGAAAGTTACGTTGACAAGGTGAAGCTAACAAATGCATGTAAACAAAAAAAAAACAACATTTTACCGAAAGAGAAAATACTTAAACATATATAAAATTGAAGTTTTGAAACATGGCCCTACATAAACATACTCGTATCAGATAATATCGAATTGTGCATTCATTCAATTACATATTATTACTGTCCCGCAGGATTGGCTGGATGACATTGTGCTGTTAAGTCTTAGAGAGGCAGTTAAGTACGATATTTTAATACATTCACCAGATTGATCACATTCAATTTCATATTTAAGTATTTTTGGGGTGACCCTATAGGTACGTGGGGTCCCAATCCCAACATTATATGTACAACTGGGATCCGAAGAGCTGCTTCATCGCACAGCGTATCACCATTGAGATACGTGAGGAAATGCAATCATCATCTTTAGGTCTACCCAAAGAAAATGAGAGCATTGTGGCAGGGTGCAGCCATGTGGGGGAGGTCTTTTTGAAAAATATACTATTTAAATAGTGTTAGTTTAGTCCGTTTTTCATTAATGCGTTAAATTATAGATTTAATCCAGTGTAAAGCATTTTTCGTCATTTTTATTTCTTTTTGGTCCAATAAATTTTAATGAACTGTAAGTAGGTATTATTTTATTTATTGAGCTCAACACGTAAAAATACAAAAGGTTAATAAAAAGTAATTTAAACCTAATTAAATAAATTTAAGTAGTAAAGTAAGTTTAAGCGATTAAGGCCGTCTTGCAGGAAAAAATAATTCAAGATTTAGCAGTTAAACCTGGATTAAGATTGACAGTTCCATACATTTTGACACTAATAAACTGAGCTTAACGCTAACTCGAGATTTATGTGTTTCCAGCAAGTAACCATAAGTAATTTGTCTTTGACGCATGTGTCAAATATGGATGACGAGTGGGTTAAAAATATATCATTCTATTTAGTCCGACAGTGATTATGGAAAAATATGGGACACGTATTTTTGGTTATTTATTTATTAAATATCGACAAAGGTATAGATCATCAAACTTCCGGAGTGGGGGCTTGTGACGTCTCTATAAGATAAAAATCGTACCATATAGTGACGTCACTCGAAACTTCTAAGCATACAGATCCTCGTCATTTTTTGTTTGTCAAACAAAATAAAAAATATGT
This sequence comes from Choristoneura rosaceana, assembly GCA_037349165.1. Taxonomy (NCBI): domain Eukaryota; kingdom Metazoa; phylum Arthropoda; class Insecta; order Lepidoptera; family Tortricidae; genus Choristoneura; species Choristoneura rosaceana. The sequence goes on from JAZBNJ010000009.1 coordinate 5,051,702, forward strand.
GTACAATATTTTTAAATAATCCACCTGACAGACTAAACAGTTTTTTTTGTCGTCTAGCCAATTCCATGCGCATGAGCAATTTAAATAAAATATTCTTTTACTTGAAAATACACAATTTCAGCATCCACCTGATATCCTATCAACAAGTCAATATCCGCTTACAGCTAAATAAGGAAACATTACAAGCGGCCTTACCCATTGCCAGGCTCCGGGCGGCAGGTATTTACGAGGCCTTTTGTCCTCGTGAAAAGTATGTGATGCGAAAATATAGTATAATTTTTTTTTTTTCAATTTGCTTTCGGTTGTTGCGCGAGGCCCCTGCAAGAGTGAAGCTCCGGGCGATTGCCCTATTCGCCACCCCTTAAGGCCGCCTCTGAAGAGGTCAGTAGACGTCACAGGGAACTTCCTCAGACAAAGAATTAGCTTAGGTACTTAGCTATTCAGAGATGAAACGCTGCCAGCATTTTTGGAACCTTGCTTCAGGGAACTCCTTTAGATAATTTGTTTTAGTTTCTTTCATGTACAGTCGCGGAATGAAAAAAATTACCACCTTAAGGTCTAGTTTTGCTTGCTCAGTATAACTGCTTTATCGACCGAGTATGGCATTTTCCGTCATAATGTCATTAAAAAAAAGGTAACAACGCGCTTGCAACGAATTTATTTGAAAACTGGTCAATCTTTTCATTCCGCCACTGTACACAGTCGCCATAAGTTATTTCGGGACAAAGGTTTTTTTTATTCGACTGGATGGCAAACGAGCAAGTGGGTCTCCTGATGGTAAGAGATTACCACCTGCAACACTAGGGGGATTACAGATGCGTTGCCAACCTAGAGGCCTAAGATAGGATACGTCAAGTGCCAGTAATTTCACTGACTGTCTTAGTCTCCACATCGAAACACAACAGTGCAAGCACAGCTGCTTCACGGCAGAATTAGCGGGCAAGCTGGTGGTAGCAATCCGGGAGGACCTTGCACAAGGTCCTACCACCTGCAAAGGTAGAGCCAAAGCTAAGATGGTCAAAAATATCGGCACATGCACTCTATTATAAAGATATTATAGTTTATGTTTTAATATTTTTGATCAAATGGGCCGCTCCGAAGTATCAGATGGCGACTGTATTACAAAGTTTAACATATTTAGTTAGGTATATGTCATTAAGTTATTTATATCTACTTTTACGTAAGTTTCACAATCTAAATACGTTAGGTATGACGGTAACATGTCAATATGTCCGCATGATTGGTCGTCGAACGAATGACATCATACTACATGATATAACACCGAACATACATCACGGAATCGCAAAATACTGCAATGTATATTTATAAATCGCCTTGGTTGAATCTCATGCATTCGTGTTAGATAGATACATTTAAAAATGGTTGACATGTATTAATAACTCATAATATATGTATAATAAATCCAAACTAATTATAAATGCGATAGTACCTGAGTCTGTCTCTTTATTTAGATGAAATTTAGAATAGAGAATAGGGCGAAAGGGAGAAGGGCGTAAGATAGTTTTTATTCCGGAAAATTGCGTAGGTTCTGCAGGGTATCGATAAACCAATTCTGGCAGACGAAGTGGCGAGCAAAAGCTAGAAGTCACATACTTAATTTTATTTACTGATCTTGGAACTTTCTATTTTTGACCTAAAATTGACTAAATCTGTCCCGTAGAAATTTCAAAGCACTGCTCCATGATCCTCAAGGAACATGTCAGCCAAGTTTCAAACCTCTCCAGTGATTTATGTTGTGCGTTGTCTGTCAGTCAGTCACGTACTCCTTTATACGTATAGAAAACCACATAGATATAAATTTATAAAGTTAATTTAAAGAGAATTCAAGGGGGAACATGAAAGAGAACTTCGTAAGTAAAGCATTCCACTAGCACCTGTGAAAAGATTATAATGACAGGCTCCGTATACATCACCGGTCACGGGGAGTGAACTCCGATATTTCGCAACGCTGCCATTGTTTAGCGTAACGATGCTCTTATTGTCCGAACTGGCTAAAAGAGCGTATATCCATCAGAATGTACCTTTATGAAGAGATATACGCCTTTTCTCTCAGCCAAGCGGTATTGTTCGCAGGTGAGTATTGAGATGAAGGTCGGGTTCTCAGTTTTGTTTTGTTTGTAAAGAGTTCGCTTTAAAATCTTTCTGCGTAACTGAGTACAGGTTTAAGACCGGTTTGTATGGAGTTTGAACGAGTGTTAAAAACTGTTGCGTTAAAAGTAGGTTCTCAATCTGAAGTGCAACAGTTTTTCATTCGATTTCTGTCGTTGTTAGGCAAATTTTAAAAGGATATAAAACAAAAGCTTACGCTCATTTTAACTCCTGAGCCCTGACATTGTTTAACGAAAGGCAAAATCCTGAAAACAAGCACGCACAAAAGGCTTAGCACTCGGCTGGCATTTTAAAACCCCCAGGTGCTAAATGATTCATTGTTTTAACTTGCCCTTTATGCTTTTCACACGTGAGACGTTTATTTCGAAAAGGCACTTATTCTTTTACTCGCGTCGGTATTTCTAAATAACCAAAGAGCTGATATTATTATGAAAGGAAAACGAAACGAACATTGTGAAATGCAAATTGTTTGGGTACGTACCTACTACTTTTTCAGAGTCATATTCTATTTAGGGAAAGCTGCTTGTGACTTTTTATGACAAATAAAGATCACCGGCTGAATGAATACATTCGAGATATATACTTACATTGTAGGTACATCGAGTTCATTATTGTTATTAAATAGCCTGAAAAATGTACCACATTACACTGTAACTACTATTTTTAGAGAGATTACCCACACAAGCAAACAAAGAAGTAAACAAAATAAAACTTATTGCAACAGATAGTTGGGTTAGTAGTCGTACACAGAACACCGCATCTTTGAAAAAAAATGTAATCGGAATCTTTGCTCAAAATTTAGTTACCTTTAATACGACACTCTTTGAATATTGATCAACGTATGGAAACTACTTATCCATATTTAAAAAATTCTGAAAAACATGTACAGGACAGGAGTATTCAGGGGAACTAACTCAATCAATCTGCTGATTCATATTTCGAAATCCCGAGTAGAGTTCCTTCTCAGAAATGTTTTAATACTGTAAAATATTCGATCACATACGGGCTGTTCCGAAGTATTAAATTGTAAATTAGCAATTTCTTCGTTAATTCTGTGGCTTTGTACTATACCTACGAGTACATACATAGATTACAAATACACAAATACCCTAATCAGCACGTTCTAGTCATCTTTGTCTTGAGGGTAGAGACATGCTGTAGATACGTAGATGTGAAGTGGCATAACCTAACAAAGTGGCACTGTAGTAAACACGAGTTTAACTAGAGCATTGTCGCGGGTCGCGCTTGCTTACGACGGTCATGTCGCTGCGTAATGAGCGCGTACGCAGCGGAACTGATCGCGCCGGAAGCCCTTTATCCGCGGCCGTTCATCTCAACCACACCTGCCTACTGTCACATATCTACCTAGTGTATTGTTATGTAGATTCGTAATTTATTGAATTCTACTATCACCGATACGGCACCATGGTTTATGATTATGAAATTTACAAACAAGGATTTTCAGACTCAAATTACCTATGACTCTGATGTTTTAATCTTTTTTGCTAAAACTTTGCTAAATATTGGACATATTAAAGCAGTATTTAGCGCAAATTTTCATCATAATTATTTTAAATTATAAAACATTATTTAAATTGCTTTCAGTACCTCTTTGGTTAATTTTTATTTCAGATATAGCAGTTTTGTCCTTTAGTCAAAGGACTTTAGAAAGAGCCGAGCCATTACCACCTAACTTAAAACTGATAATCAATCACTACTGAAAAATATTGATTATCCGTCAATCCTTATGTCTATTGACTTTAACACTGAAATCAAACACTTGATAAACAAATGTGCTTCAAATCAAATAACCCTACTGCCCTCATATGCAGCATATGCTATACAGCTAGCAATATTCCATTTGGGTGACACTCTTTCCCGGCCCGGATAACACCGACATGGAAATACCGGCCCTGTTTTTTGTATACACGCTCATAGAAACTGACAGGAGCTTCTATGGGAGTGTATACGAAAAACAGGGTCGGTATTTCCATGTCGGTATTATCCGGGCCGGGAAAGAGTGTCACCCTTCCATTCCAATCTTCAAGTGACACAAGTCACAATTATGTGAGCAACCTAAGGCACTGGTCTCACCGGCGGCTACAAACTATTAGCGAGTAAAACTATAAACTACAAACGAGTGGGCGAGAGGCGAGAAGCGAGTATAGTTTTGCTAGTTTAGACCCTCGGCTATAAGCGAGTGTTTGCGTGCGACGGGCGATTACTCGCTGCACTAGCTCAGCCGGGGGGCTATTCGCCAATGACCTATACGATGTACAGTCGAGGTCGAATATAGTTAGTGTTTAATTTTGTAACTAAGGGACCCCATACATCCCTGTATTATTATTTAATTTTTTTTTGTAATTTTTTGTTAAATTGTTTACTGTAGTTTTTAAGTATTTTATTTGTAATTATATTTGTAATTTTGAAAAAATGACTTTCTGCCAAGTTTCTTGTGGCGCATTCTTCTTGGCAATGATGGTCTTTCCGAAAGCGCTGGTAGTTTAAAAAATGACGTGTAAAAGTGCCCATTGCGCCTATTTACTGAATAAATGATTTGAATTTAAATTTGAAAATACATTTTCACCACGCTAGCTAGTTTGAACTCACTGTATTCTTTTCTGAAATAATTAATTTTTTGCATCCAAATTTTTCTTGTCATTATTTTTAAAATATTCCTTTTTTGCTTCCGTCTCTTCAAAATTGCCACTGCCACTACACACGTTTTTATAAAATACATTATCATCGTCATCCAAACTTGACAACAAAGATAGTTCGTATGATTGTTTTAAATTCATTGTATATACGTGCACTCGCATCCACTTTGAAAGGTAGAATGATCGCTCTGATCGCCAAGCAGGCTTCGGCGAGTACCGTTGAGCTAGTTTTATAGTCGATAGCTTATCGCTGCGGTCAACTAGTAAACAGTGGTCCCACCGCCAGCTATCGGCGAGCTCGGCGGTCAACTAGTAAAATTCTGTACTAGAAACAGACGACAATCGGCGGGCGGCTAGTAAACAATTGTATGGAATTATCGCTTACTCGCCGGGCGGTGGGAGAGTATCCTCGCCGGCAGTGTGAACAGCCAGCTATGAACTATAAAAATATAACTCTCTCTTTTATGTACACGGAAGCGTTTATCTTTTGTTCGTTTCTTGGGCTAGAAAATAGCCGATAGCTCATAGCTTACTAGCTCGCGGTGGGACCAGTGCCTTATACACTCCACAATAATAACCTGCTATCAAATGTTACGCATTGACGCAATGCTCTAAGCTCTTTATAAACGTTCTTGCTAGTAATGCATTCAGCGAAGCACGATAATCGGATCAGTTTAGTAGCATTAAATGGTCATTGTCGACAGACAAACCCATCTTGTGTTTAATGATCAAATCTGGGCACCATTATGTTAATTCTGTCAACGTGGAGTAAAAGCTTAGAGATCAGTTGGTTTGAATTAAATAAAACCGGATAAATCTAGTTAGAATAATACAGGTGATAACAGCAAAAACTCTACTATCCCATGTATCCTATTAATAATTATTAATACGAAAATTTTATAATGTGCACAAGACATGAGATTTGGCGCAAACGTAATGATTTCCACAGCGTAATTTTTGGGAATTCATGGAACTTTGGACATAAACCTTGATTTTAGAGCAGCTCGACATTTCAGCACAAAACCCGAATTTAATATTAATAATGACCGCGATAGTCTAAAATATTACTCACATCTTTAATCGAGTTTAGCTCGACTGTTTCGGACTAATTCGTAGTCCTTCATTTAGGAGCTCATGCCAGTATCTAAATCTAAATATAGGCACCTAATTAGTATTTTGTATATCGTGATATGATAATGCTCTTCCCACAGTTATCAACTTAAATAGTACAAAAGGTATTCCCTCAGTAGTCCATGGTATGCTTCTACAGATGATTGCCATTCGAGAGAAATCCCGCTACATAACGGCGGGCTGCGACAAGTGACGGTTCAAGAAAGACAGGTATGGGTCCCATACACGTATACGGTCATATTTATACTACTTATGGCTGTTATGGTGAGACGATAACGCGAGTGAAACGTTTGCGATGACTTGTTAAATGTGCTTTAGAGAAGTTCCAACCTTTACTATTTACTTCAGTAGATAGGTATGGACTTCATAAAAGAACCTATTGTGGTATGGTTACATCGGAATGAAACGTACAATCAATATTTTTACTATCTTAACCCTTACTACTACTACTACTACGAATCTCGAAACTCGAAGTTCGTGTCGTGCGGTCCCTCTGACACTTTACTATTTAATACGAGAGCAAGAGGGACGGCACGATACGAACTTCGAGTTTCGGGTTTCTAGTAGCCCTGCTGGTAGAGCGCGGGTTCATGGTGGGTGCAGGCCCCTGCCATCCAATCCAACTGAGGCAATGTCCAACAGTGTACGTCCTACGGCTGACATGATGATGTATTGATGATGAATCCTTACTGGTATTATATATACATAAATGAGAAAATGAGTTTGTTTCGCTTTCAAGCTTTCTGAACCGATTGCCAGGAAATTTTGCACACGTCTGGCATATATTAATGCCAAATATATAATACAGAGTGACTTCAAATTGATAATACAAAATCATGGTTTAATTTAAATTAATTCGTCTATAGTGCTGATACTTTTAAAATCCTTCTCTTTTCTGTCACGGACTATTTGCTTATTATTTATTACCGTAAATTAATCAGGGTACATAAGATTAAACAGCTTAGTTAGAGATAATTAAGTTACATTGATAACACCAAGTGACAGGTATGATAATTAGGTATTTAATGTAGGGACTTAACCTTGGGACTTTAATTATTTGTTTTATTGGAAAATTAGCGATAGTTAAATAAAGCTAATTTTAATAAAAGGGTTAATGTAATGTAGCATTAACTGAGTCACAATCAAAGTCAAATCATTTATTCAGCAAATAGGCCGCAATGGGCACTTTTACACGTCCTTTTTTTAATCTACCACCGGTTCGGAAAAAAACCTCTGTTGAGAAGAATCCGGCAAGAAACTCAACGAGGTATTTTTTTTTTTAAAACAGATTCACAATATTTATAAATGACATCTATGTACTATACATTACAAGTATTTAACACAATTTTATTTTTAACACAGTAGGTTCACTATTTGAAGGGATCGCTAGTGCGGATCGGAATTATTTCCAAATATCCCTGTCCATGATATAATCGTTAACTTTATAATAAGCCTTAGATATTAATGTCTTTTTGACAGTAGATTTAAATTTTGTATCAGTTTCTTCAGTAATATTTTTTGGAATTTTATTATAAAAACGTATGCAACTTCCCAAAAACGACTTTTTGGTTTTAGCCAGTCTGTAAGATGGTACTTTAAGCTTCCCTGTGTTTCTAGTAGCCTTTGGCTTATCGACGTTAGTGGGAAAATCACATATGTTCTTCCTAACGTACATGATTATTTCAAAAACATAAAGCGACGGCAGGGTTAGGATACCAGTTTCCTTAAAAAATGATCTTAAAGATTCAATCAAGTGTTTTGTATTACCAATTTCAAGTCATCCTGTATTATATATTATATAGTTGGCATGCTATGGAAGGCCAGAGTAAATAGTGAGATACGAGTACATTTATCCCGAAAAAAAAATTGTTGTTGGCTAACATGAACTACATCTAAAGAAAAGAAAGAAAGAAAGAAAATACATTTATTCACAACACAAGACAACAATACTATTTCATCTGAGTGAGCAAGGTTGCGTAGAGCCATTCAGTATAGTAATGAATGGACACAGAGTGATAGTAAACATCTTCACTCATTAAAGATCTCATTTCAAACTAGGCCAGACCTTTGTATAGTAAATACCTGGCGACGGAGCCAACCATTCAAGAGATAGTGGAACAAAATAATGCTCTCCTGATAGTTCAGTTCAAGCCATCTCGTGAATTGTAAACAACACAGTTCTACAAGCGTATTCGCTGTGTCTATCTTATCTACATCATAATGGTTGTTACATTGTTTATTCACAACGACCTGATGAAATCACTTAAACGCTTTCAAAATTTCGTAAGCCCTTTCACAGATTATTAAGATAAGTGTTTGTTTAGTACTAATAAATTGTTTTATTTTTTACTATCCTCTAAAATTAGAAAGGTTCGTTCTATTTACTCATATAATTTTATGAAGATCAGAGTTTTGAAAGGGTCTCCCCACATTTGTCGACGCGGAATCAGTAAAAGCCGATAGAAAAAACCTTTATGTCCACGTTATAAGAGCTAAAATGTCATGGTTCGGCCGACGCCTGCCGACGCCGTTTACGTCTTTTTCGCTCTTATTGCATGGACAGTCGATTGATGTGGAGAGGTCTCTACCTCTATGTCAGGAAAAACTAAGGCATTGGCTAATGAATGCCTGTATTTGTTCATTTCTTTGCTAATGCTTTGTATATGTCGGCGGCCGATCGTAAAATCCGCCAGATCACGAAATTCCTAGGCATATCATGAAACGCCGCCATTTCATGATATGCCTAAAAGTTGACCAGGCATATCACGATGTGCCTGAGAAACAATACGGCAGATCGATTAGAGCAATGCATTCGTCGATATTCCTAGCTCTATACCGGGCACATCGTAAAATAGTTTCTTTTTAGGGTTCCGTACCCAAAGGGTGTCAACGGGACCCTATTACTGAGACTCCGCTGTCTGTCTGTCTGTCTGTCTGTCTGTCTGTCTGTCTGTCTGTCCGTCTGTCACAGGGCTCTATCTCTTAAGCCGTAAAAGTTAGACACTTGAAATTTTCACAGATTATGTATTACTGTGGCCGCTATAACAACAAATACTAAAAATAAAATAAAGTTACAAATCAAAGGGGGTCGTCATACAAGAAACGTATTTTTTTTCAGCGTTTTTGGTTGCTACGTGTTATTATCCGTTGCTAAGGCGACCGACTATGACGTTTGAATATTTACCTTTAGGTTTACGATTTTAATTATGTTTCGATTAAATAATTAATTAGTGAATGTCTAGTTTATCCGTTTTTGTGCAAAATTGATGAAGCAATTTATAAACCACAAACCTCAATGAAGCCAAGTTTGTTAAAGCGCTCGTCAAATCCGTACTTAAACACTGTTTACCTATTGCTTTTTACACTAAAAAAAATCATACTAAGTATTTAACACTATTTACAAGGTTTATATTACGTTTTAAAGTTTATTCACTCTAGTCGAGCTTCTTATTATTTAATTACACAGCATACGAAATCCGCCGATTTTCCCGCGAATGAACTGCGTTGAAATAATTTTTTTTTTCAAGCCCCGTGCTGCGCTGCGGGGCAAAGATTTCAGAAGCAAACAGCCAGAAACAAAGAGGTTGAGAATTCAAATTGTTTTTTATTCGAAATACTTGCACAAGCGCTTACATTTCGGCGATATTTTTAAATCATAAATCATTTATTTGCTTAAAAACATGGTACATATTTTGTGGTAAGAAAGAAAGAGAAGCTTTTCTTTAGCTTGCTCTGTTTGTTTATTTATTTATTATCATTTTTTTGGGTCAGATCTTGAAAGCTAAATTTCATCCACGATTGACTTGAAATTTGGCATACTTATGTAAATTTGGAGACAATATAATAATCTGGTAGTGACATTTTGGTGGTCCTGCCAGGATCGCCTCTGCAGGAGGGAACTCCTCAATAGTTAATAGTACTGACTTGAAATTTGGTACATATATATAATATGTAGATGTGTGTATGTATGTATGTATGTATGTATGTATGTATAATATGTAGTTTAGATGACAATGCAAGTACAGTCATCAAAAAGTACATTCAGCAAAAAAGCTTGTATTAAAAATAACATTTTAACAAAAACTTATTACAAGCATTATATTTATTTGCAGTGTGATGTAACTAGGTTTGTTTGCTCGGGTGGAATCTTTCAACTCAAATTTGAAGTGGATATCTTCAACCGATTGAGCCGAAATTTTACACGCATGTATAAATCCGATGCCAATGCAATATTATTATGACATATAGTTGATCTGATGATAAGGCTAGCGGGTGACCATAGGAGCTCTGTGATAAACGACACGACCGAGTTTGGACTCGTTTGATTCGTCTTGACGAGTACTTTGGTAACCAGGGACAAAAAGTACCGTCAGCAAAAAAGCTTGTATTAGATTTTTTTAGAAAAAAATATTACTGAACTAATAAAACATTGTACGGAGGTGCGGAACCCTTCATGCGCGAGTCGCTCGCACTCGCACTTGACCGATTTTTTTTGGCCACTGGTGGCGCTGCGTATGCTATGGCGGCCATTACCAGCTGACCGGTCGTGTCTGTTTTCAGCGCGTAAATAAATGACGGCTTCGCAATTAAATTATTTTAATACCGAAAATAGTGATGATAGTGTTCAAAAAGTGTACAAGAAGCATTTCAACAAGAGCTCCATTATTTTTATGAAAATCAAACGAATTCTGTGCGCAATGTAAAAAAACCATGAACATCTGCCCGTATTTTAGAGGTTAGTTGAGGTTAGTATTTTGTTGATAAGTAAATAAAGTATTCACTAGTTGTTATTTATCTATAAAGAAATATGATAAATATAGTAATTTCTTAAATTTATACTTTTGCGTTCTCGATTTATACTGAGCGGCAATTTTATTACTCGTACTTATAGTACCTAAAAGATTACTTACCAAAATGACTGCAATTGTAAACGCATTCGACGATATTCCTAACTTTATACCGGGCATATCGTGATATGCTGAAAAAAAGAAAAAAATAGGTACGACGAGCGAAGCGAGGAGTGGTTAGTATGAATTGTGACTACTACGCACGAGCCGAGCGAGCGAAGCGAGCGTGCCGCGGCAGCGGCCGGCGAAGTGCCAGAAACGATTTGCCGGCATTTCATGATATGCCTAGGAATTTCATGATCTGCCTAGGAATTTCATGATCTGCCTAGGAATTTCATGATATGCCTAGGAATTTCACGATCAGCCTAGGAATTTCATGATCTGCCTAGGAATTTCATGATCTGCCTAAACGTCACTAGGAAAATCGTTAAACGATGGGTTTTGAACGATATGGCGGATGTCCCTTAGCCAATTCATGAAATGGCGGCGTTTCATGATATGCCTAGGAATTTCGTGATCTGGCGGATTTTACGATCGGCCGCCGACATATATACCTACTTAGAACAATTATAAATATTCAAAGATAATATCAACCTCATCTTATTTTTCAAGCTGTGTTTTGCCAAAACAGCAAATATAATATATTCTTATTTTTCAATCTGTGTAGTTGGCAAAAACACAGCTTGAAAATTATGATGAGATTGATATTATCTTTGAATATTTATAATTGTCCTAAGTATATACTTAGCAAAACCTCTAAACTTTCCACCTGAATTTAACATAATGTTACGACTGGATTACTAATGTATGGCCAAAAAACTTTTCCCAAAGTATCACATCCCAAAAAATTTTACCCAAATTATCATTTGGCAAAAAATCATTTGGCAAAAAAACTTATCGCAAATTTACAGTTAATAAATTTTTATTTGGCAAATTATTGTTTCGCAAATAATCACTTAGTCATGTTTCATATTGCCAAGTAATATTTGGTAAAATGTATCGTTTGGCATAATGTACTCTTCCCAAAATATCACATGACATAATAACCTACTTTTCTGGGAACAGTTTGTTTCTGTGGAGGGGCGCAGTTCTAACCTAACCTAACCTACTTTTTTCATAGCAGTTTGTTTTTGCGGGGGACGCAGTTTTAACCTATAATCTAACTTACTTTTCTGGTAGCAGTCCTTTTTCTCTGGGGGACGCAGTATAACCTCATCTACTTTTCTGATAGCAGCTCGTTTCTGTGGAAGACGCAGTTCTAACATAAGCTACTATTCTGGTAGCAGTTGGTTTTTGTGGTTGTTTTGTGCGAAATGTCATTTTGAACAAACATTTTTTTGGAATACAATATTTGCCAATATAAAACGTTTGCTTAATAAACTTTTGTCGTAATAAAATTTGACAAAGTAAAATTATGCCAAATGATAATTTGACCAAAAGAATAAAATGCGAAATGTAAATATGCCAAAGATTCGTTTGGGAAATGAAACTATTGCAATAAGTTTTTTGGGAAGTGAAATTTGGCGAAAAATATTTTGGCGAAACGGCAGTACACCGTTACGAATATTTTTCCAAATCTATATGAAAGCATTCGATTGAATAAGAATCGCACCTTAGCACTTGAAGGGAGCGGACCCGATCGTATATAAGCTACAATGTTGGTACAGTATGTTTTTGCTGGTTTTATATGGTAATATTTTCTAAGGCAGGGCAGTTTGATAGCCGTCCGCCCTCCACCTGCCGGTCTCGGCTCAGCGACGCGACTTCCGTCCGGCACCGCTGATATTGAACCCATCGACCTACCGCTTTATTGGTATTTGAGTACAGTCGAGTTCATTACCATTGCCACATGACAACATTCAGAATAATCTACGCCATTCGAGCGTACGTGTGGTATAAAGAACGGGCTATCGAACCTCCTCCTACTTTTTCGTTTATGAAAAATTAAATATTTAATAGTGTGTGTTTGTATTTTTGTCTGTCTTTCACGTCGAAACGCAGCGACGGATCAACGTGATTTTGGCACAGAGATAGTTCATGGGCCAGAGAGTGACATAGGCTACATTTTATCCCGAAAAATGCACAGTTCCCGAGGGAACAGCGCGATAGCCGAATTCCACGCGGGCGAAAGCAAGTTGTCAAATATAACTTCGGAACAACGATAAGTACGAATAATCATAATCACGCACGACGCGTTGCGGACGCTAAACTTAAACGTGATTAAGGTCAAACATACTTGTTAAGTATACTCTTCCATAAATGCCCCGATGGTACGAAGTAGCTACTACGCATTGCACCATGACTTTCAACTAGCAGTGCGTGCCCTAGAGCTGTTTTTATTAAACTTTTTGTGCGTACGTTTGTGGAGTCGACTATCCCAGGGGTCGCTTCATGCTCACGCGCCGGTCGATTTGCTTCACTTGCAATCGATTACTTTATTGCGAGTCAGCTGCTTTTGTAACAAACATGCATTAATAGTATCACAAGTGCATACCAATTAGGTACTCAATATTTTATGCTTCTCTATATAATGTTACTAGCTTTTGCCCGCGGCTCCGCCCGCGTCAGTTAACACTTATCAAAATCGTATAATTTTACTTTGATTGGTATACCTACCATATGATTTTTTTTAATTTGCCGCGCTTTTGTCTCTGGTGTTCAGTTTTTATTAGACAGACTCTAGAAACCCCATTTCACACCGGGTTTTAGAATAGGTAGGACGGACCTATCTCTTCACATGGGTGTCGTAAACGGGTGTGGGTCACAAGGGTAGCGACTAAAGAACCTGATGTAAAGCTAGAAGGACACTGACAGCGGAGGCGGAGCGGCGCAACACGGAGGCACTACCAGTTGTAATACACGAGCTAACGTGAAAGAGGCCACACAGGATACCGTCATTCGAGAAAACACAACTTATTTTCCCAAGAAAGTTGTCATGAAGGTTCCTGATCCTCAACGGATGACCACGACCACTCTGTCAAGAGTGGTGGCTTAGAAGATTATAAAAAATCTAGACGGATGACACAATTAAGGCGTACGATAATATTTCCAACTAATTATTTGTGAAAGTTAGCTTATAACGAGGATTTAAATCCACTTTCAATTGTTGGGTCGACTTAAATATAATGTCTAACCATTTTAGCGTGAAGGAGTAACAAGCATACATACACACACGACACACTCATACAAACTTTCGCATTTATAATATTAGAAGGATTTGTCATTTAGGTAGGAAGGTTAGGTACGAGTATATAAACTGAAATATTTACCTTATCATGCGCATTACTACATTGTATAAACAGTATGAATTGAAAAATTATAAATGCCTCACAAGTGCATATGGATAGATATTTACAACAAGAAGCAGCATTCTTTCACGCCGGCCGGCGCCCGCGCAGTGCGTACTTCCTGCCCCACCATATAGCTAAACGACATACTCATGTGGATTACGCAAAAATTACTCAAAAGTACTGTTTATTGGGAATGTTTTCGAATATGTATAATATTTTATAGTTCCTCACTCGATTAAAACTTTTGACAAAATTTAACCTATACCTACTTAGTTACTATGTATTAATACTTACTAAAAAATATTATTTTATAGCTTTTAACAGCTCAATTTCTCTTAACACTCACAAAAAACAATCTTTAAACTTCGAACCACACGGGTGATTTTATTTTTCACCCGACTGCTCGAAGGAAGGTTATGTTTTTAACGAACAAAGTATTAGAGATCCCGTTATCTCCAATAGACTGATGAAATAGGTTACTACATCGACCGATTAATATACATCTGTTAATGTACGTCGAATATTTTCCTTTTCATATAACGGTATCAATTAACTTTAACTAATATCCCAACTAGTTCCATCGACTTTCTGCAATAATATTAAATATTTGACATATCAAAGAAGTTAATTATGTCAATAATGATATGCATTAGTAGGCAATTTAGTAAGCAATAGGTTAAACTTACAATATTACCATACATAGCTCTATAACTTGGCCTATAACTTCTCATCTCGTGCACGATTAATAGTTTAGTTTAGTGCATTAATAGTTTTAGTAAATTAATTTATTTTATTTTAAGTAGGTAAGAAAATAGATTTGGTAAAATCTACCATTAAATAAAATAGAGATGAAAAAGGATTTTGAGAAAAATTAGTCGCCGCGGCATCACAGGCGAAGCGTCCATAGAACCCTATTCCCATCGTCTCACTCAATATTTACAGAATAGGACTACAGGACATACATAATTTATGAAACATATATGCGATCTCTGCTCGGCTTTACCACGAAAATATCTTTTTTTTATTCGACTGTATGGCAAACGACCCCTGGGATTGAAGATGCGTTGCCAACCTAGAGGCCTAAGATAGGATACCTCAAGTGTCAGTAATTTCACCGGCTGTCTTACTCTTCACTCCGAAACACGACAGTGCAAGTACTGTTGCTTCACAGCGGGATTAGCGAGCAAGATGGTGGTGTAGCAATCAGGGCGGACCTTGCACGAGGTCCTACCACCTGCTGACTGATATCTGACGCTGCGCCACTGCTCGGCATTAAACTTATTTAGACTCTGCCTCGTTTCTGCTCATGTACATAATATAGGGAAAACTATTTTCGTACTGTTGCAGTATATTCAAATATTTAGTAAACAAATGAAAATTGATACTTGAGATTATTGGGTACAACCATCTTCACCAATGTTTGGCACCACAAAGCATGCATAAAATACCTGATACGACTCTATTTCCTGAGGCGGTAGGACGTGCCACATATTTTTGCATGCTCCGCTATAGCAGATATTTGTAAAGGTGAGGGTACTTGACTTGTAAGGAAGCATGTCTTTAAGCAGCGCTGGTAAGTTAAATTCAAATGCGGGCGGTAGACACCGGCTCATGACTGAACTGAATGGGCGTGTAACCGATGTCTGATCATTCTGGTGTTCTTTCATTCAAAATTGAATCAATTTAATTGAAATTAATTCAATTATCATCAGTTCGTCAGTCCGTGAAGGTTACACGATAATTTTCCCGTCATTTTAATCAGAATGATGGACTGACTGTGGGTCTAATTTGTGTTTGATTTGTGTAACTTTTCGTAATTTCACTCTTCTGTGGCCCGGCGGAAGACCAGTGCTTGTTTTCAAGCAGCGATATGCTAAGCCGGGACCTTTCAATAGCGGCAACACTTCTTATTCATCATCATCATCATCATCCCAGCCTATATACGTTCCTTCCACTGCTCGGGACAGGCCTCCTCTCGCACACTTTTTATTACATATTATTATTTCTACCCTGTGTAATGTGTCACTGCTGTTACGAGTATTCATTAATTAATATTTCTTTCTTCTTCTTTCTTTATTTGTATGACTTTAGGTGCCCTCTCGATACGCTCCCTGCTGTGTAGAGTCAATTTACCCTGCGTATCTATAGGTATCCACTGAAACAACACCACGCGGTGTTTCATTTACTACTCGTAGGGGCTGTTTCACCATCCATTGATTAGTGTTAACTGACGGTTAAATGTGATGCCGTCTCTATTTTTTTTTGTTCAAATAAACGGAGACGGCATCACATCTAACCGTCAGTTAAAACTTATCAATGGATGGTGAAACAGCCCCGTAGTCTATAAAGATCACGCCTTAGATAATTATGCACTTTAATTAGCGTCTGTGAATATAATGCCGAATGGTGTCAATACCGTTTAGATTTTATCCAGCGCTGCGTTCAGAGAATAGCATTTGTTTGAGTTAATTGACTTGTGGCTCAAAGATAAAATCTATTCAGTTAGGAAAGCAAACTAAGCTATTTTAGTATATCCAGTTTGAGAGAACTTATGAATTTTATACTATAAAGTTTCTAACAAGAAATGTGGAGTACCTATATCTATTTGGTAGGATTAAGGTATTTAAAATCTGCATCATCATTTATGTACCTATATAAAATCTGCCTACCTTTACCAGAATCTATAATTAAATAAAATATAAATAAATAAAAATGGCCTAATCTGATGGTGGTTGATAACTAATAAAAACGTACACATATGATGCCGGTTGAAATAATTTCATTACACTACCTTAGATCGCATCACCTTCTCATGGCCATTATATCCCCAAAAACTTAATACTTTAATATTATGTCAACAACATGCTTGGCGATGACTCTCTAAGTAAACAAGGGCTTCATGATGTGTCATTGCCATCGCCCACTTAACACAATCCACATTGAAACTAAAGAAAGGATTTTACATTTTATGCTCGTACGCACATTGTAATATATTACGGCATTGTTTCCCATTTGCCGGGTCGCGATGCGGTACCGGGCCATCAAAATGAAATACCAGGTCGCATTGCCGCCTTGTTTTAAAAATATCTACTATCGATCGATACAAAGTAAATATTCGTAAAAATACGAAGGGGCAGCGTGCACACTATAATTGGTGCCGTCACCTAAGTACCGTAATGCAGTAATTGCATTACGAAACTCAGGTGACGGCAACAATCATAGAATGTTAAACGGAGTAGTATCCAGTAATGGACAACAAGGATTCAATGCCTACTGGCTTACCATTCGTGAACGTTACTAGTTATGATCGTCAGTTATCTGAACATGTGTTATTAGTTTTTTAAAAAAAGTAGAGTCCTTTTCTTAAGACTCGAGTTAGCGGAAAAATCATTATTGGTTCTTGTTCGTGGTCCTAGATGTAGGTCTAGGTCCTAGATGGCCCATCGATTTCGTTCCTACTTCACGCTAACCTAAAGGTACTTCTCCTTGAATAGTAAAAACTCGACTTAAAGGGGTCTACTTAATCACCGAACAATGTTAATTGTCGAAGAATGTCGCGGCGGTCTCTACCTGCGCGACCATACGACCTTGCATTAATTCTTTAGATAACCAGTACCTGGAAGATAATTTGCTGTCGCGAAATGGAATCGTGAGTAAGACTATAGGTGTATAAAAAAAAACAAATAGTTCCCGACATTTTAATTTGCTAAAAGGATTCAGGTCGTCCCAAACTGAGTTAAAGTCACTATTTTTCTGTAAAGCGCCACAATTTTAACTTTATTTTAATCCTGTTCTACATATCTATTCAGTTCTTTATCTATATAGCTCTTAAGATACTTAAGTAATACTGTTCTAAAAAATACAACTAGTCCTTCAGTTATATTATCTTTCTGATACTGTTATGTATTGTGATATATTGGACACATATTTTTTTCTTTTCTCAATCAAACAAAGAAATAGTTCCGTGTGAACGGCGTGACGCCACCACTCCCTAACTTTTACGCGCTACATCTTTGTAATTTTTTGTTTGATTGACAAAAGAAAAATGATGTGTCCAATACTTTCTGATAATCTAAGTGATGGACTAAATTGAAAATATTTTCCATTCGACTAGGCGGAGCACCTATCGATCCACACAACGATAAGGCTTCTTGCAACGACCGTGTCATAGAGGCTAACAGACTCGTAGAGCTCTTCTAATTGGTTTCAATTCAACGTAATGCCAATACTTGCCAATGTGAAAGACGAACCTTTAAGAGACTTCTTAACACAGTGAGATATTACGGAATCGGTTAGAAAATATTGTTAAAGGATGAAGAAATTGCTTAACTATAGGAAAATTTTAATATTTTGTAGTTTCTATAATACTTATGGTTATTAAGTTACAGTGATTAAAGGCCCATGCGTCTCAGGGCGGCATAATAGGCCAACGGCTGAACATTGCGAATTGCGATCCATCCAGCAATGCTACTAACATCTTAAGACACTTGCCGCGCGTCGACAAAGGTGGTGTAGATTGTAAAATGTTTTCCCGTTTCTTTTGTTTACTCATCTTTTTTAAGTGTTAAATTTTAAGTTGTTTCAAAACTAGGTTGGTTATAATTAAAGTTTGGTTATTTACACTAATTGCCAGATTTGTCACACGTTCAGTTTTCAATAAAATGTTTTCGGGAAAAATGGCATTGCATGTAGTCCACTACGAACCTTGCTTGAGCTTGTACTTCTAATTTTACCGTTCGCATTGTTTATTGTTACGTGAATGGGTCTTACACAGAGTTGCTTTGCGAATAATTCGTTTATAGCACGCTCGACGGAACTATAATACACCAAATTTCTTCACAAACCGGTTCACTATATTTATTTTAAGCGTGACTAAGTAGAAGTAGAGTTTCAAATAAAATTTTCTGATTTCAATAATCTGTCCCTACTAAGCTGACAAAGTCGAACTAGACGACTATAAAGCAGTAACTGTTACATTTTTACGTAAAACGCTTGAACATAATTTGGTAGTTATGTAAAATTTTCATCATTTGCATCTGTTTCAGACGAATACGCCCCACTCTACTTAAAGTAAAAAAGAATTAAAATAATTCGTGAATCAACGCCCAATGAACTCAATACAAGTCTTGTCCTTTTAATATCAGTAAAATGTCGCCCAAGCCCCGAAATACCGGCACAAAGTGACCTCGTGCGCGTGCGCAGCGACCCTGCAGTGAAAGTGCCCGTGAATTATAATTCCGGCGGCAGCGGCGGTTTCGCCACGTTTTTAGGACGTAAACGATCGTTTCCTTTGCCCTTTGAAAATAAAAAGTGCCGACTAAAATGTTGATGATGGTTTCATGATCTGAATTTTTTACTTTAAAAAAATAAAACGGGATTTTATGGCTGCGTGTGAATGAAAGGAAAGGTCAGTGATATCGGTTGTAAAAATAATAGCTTGTAATGCGCTCCATTATTCGAACCTGACTTCTGAAGGATGTTATTTTTAACCCGGTTTTTTTTAATTATTTTAATAAGAAGAGGGGCGTTATAATTTTAATGCCAATTTCATTCTGTCTGTCAGTAGCCTGAGGCATCTTGCAGACCTGCAGCGACCCCTTCCGAAACGACTCGTTATGTACTAGAAATGTAGTTTAGGTTAGGTTAGAACTGAGACCACATCAGAAAACGAATTTTATGTTTTTCTTGATAGTAATTTTTACATTAACTAAATAATATGAGAATAATGAATATTTGATTTCTTATTCTATGATATGAATATCTAAATAAAAAATTATATTTCTAACAAAAAACAATGGTTTAAATTTCTTCAAAATAAATTTTCTGCGTATTGATTATTCTATGAAACGACAATTATGAGAAAAAATATCTGTTAAATCAACGTACAACCCCGATTGTGTAGGTATACAATCTCACAAATAAACACCATATTACTATTATAGCGGCTTTTGTGGTCCAGTAAAATTATGTTTAATACACCTGTATAAATGGTAATAAAAAAAAAACAGTTTAAACTGTCATGTCTAATGTTCATGTAGTGCCAACTCCCGTAATAGTCGGAAGCTCTGTGTTCGAAGTTGTTGACGACTATGTATACCTCCAACTTCGAGAAAGAGATCACTCGTCGAATCCGACTCGGCTGGGCAGCGTTCGGAAAGCTTCGCAGTGTCTTTTCATCCAAATTACCGCAGTGTTTGAAGTCAAAAGTCTTTGACCAATGTGTGTTGCCAGTGATGACATACGGATCTGAGACGTGGGCGCTAACGATGGGCCTCATAAGGAAGCTCAAAGTCACTCAAAGGGCTATGGAGAGGGCTATGCTCGGGGTTTCTCTGCGGGATAGAATCAGAAATGATGATATCCGCAGTAGAACTAAGGTTACTGACATAGCCCGAAGAATTGCGAAACTGAAGTGGCAGTGGGCGAGGCACATGGCAATGGCCGATGGGGTCAGAAGGTTCTCGAATGGCGTCCGCGGACCGGGAGACGAGCTGTCGGTAGGCCTCCAACTTCGAACTTCGTATGTTGCCGTCCCGCTGACGCTTTTCTCATTCAATACTCGAGTAAAAGGGACGCTGCCATACGGATTTCGTTTTTCTAGTTTTGTAGTAGCCCCTCTGTATTATATTTTTTTACGTTGGCACTAATTGATGAACACTGTATTTTACCTGTTTTGTACCTGTGCTTAGATTTTATCACTTTATCGTAAAAGTGTATTTATATTTTTAAAATAGGAAGTAGTATATTGAATACTTTAATGTTATTTTTGCTATCGTAAAATATGCATTTTTATCGGTTATTTACGAAACCGGAATCACGGAGCCGCACTGTTCGTTTTATGCTGGCCACATTATTTTTACGTTTGACATTTCAGACTGTCATTTTATTATCTAGAATTATGGGACAGACCATAGCTAACTTGATTTGTGTTCCATTGCTAACCCACTCATTGCTCACACGGCAGTGTGTCCGGCCAAGTTCAAAGAATACCTAACTGTTTTCCCGCAAAACTAAAACATTATAAAAAGCCCATAATAAAAATCAAGAATCTACTATTATCCTGAAAGTAATATTAAATTCATAAGTGTCTTGTTGTATACTGACTCACTCATCGAACCAAGTATTTCCAGATATCCAAGGATGATGAAGGATGGCTCTACCATGAAATTTGATGTCAAGAGGAATTTTAACTCAGAAGCACGGGAATAAATTGAAAATTTGCAAATATTTCCTAAAGAGCAGGCTTTTGCTTTGCCCAAAGACTGACCCTCGCAGTGCAGCGGGGCAACGCCGCCAGCGTCTTGGATACAATGCCCCGCGCTGCGCTGCCTTTGGAAGAGGAAGCCCGTTTTAGTTAATTTATGTTATGTGTTTTTATTTTTATTTTTATGTGAAATAAATATTACAGAAATAATATTTCCTACCTTTTATCATAAAATTTTAATTTCGAGTGAGAACTAAAATGTATGAAACTTACGATACATAATAAAAGTATTTCTTACTGGTACGTAGATTGTTTATTTAGCCGAAAATAAATAGGTACTTGTATCTCACAAAAAAAATACAAAAGTCCCTACTAAAAAGGCCTAGTTTTCCTTTTCAAAAATGTTCTATAAATTCATTATCAAAAATATAACTTGGCCGTTTCGTCGTTTTAGCACCGATCTTGGAGAATCTCACGGACGCATAATTGATTAAACATTAAGTTAGGTACCGGTTTTCATCTCTAACGTTGTTTTTGCTAAACAGTATTCAATGGGATTGATTTGAGTACTTGCAGACAGTGCCAAACTTGGCACCTTTTCAAATATCACTATTTTTACTTTAAGTGCTTTTTACTCAACCAGCTTCTCAAATTTGATGACTCATTCATTCCAATTAGCAACCATTGATACACCGCAGTGAATTTAACCATTAATAAAAGCAATCTATGTTTCGGTCTTTATGTACACACACACACATAACATAATATTATGTTTATGAGGACAAGAGTAATCAATTTTTAAAATATATGTAGGTGTTTATTTTATTACTATGGCAACGTAAATTAGTTGGGCGTTTAAGTTTATTTTCATTTATTTGTTCATGCAACTATATTTACTAGTAACATCTTTATTCAATCAAAATCAAAACTAATATCAAAACTATATTTTATATATCTTCATGCAAAAAACGAACGTTTATTTTATGAACCAGTGACATTAATGCTCGCAGTCATCTCAGTCGCATGCTCTTATTGGAAAAAAAAAGAAATTGACCATGTTTTTAGATAGTCATCGATATTTTCGAAGCACATTCGGCGCAGGCAGGTTCGTGCGGCATCAGTGCCGCGGTGCGGAGTGCAAACATCGCGTTACCGGCGAACAATAGTCCCGTGGAGACCATGTGTTTACAACTTTCTATGGGAAACGAGCCATTGTCGGCCACGAGAACGCGGCCGAATCGTAAGCGATGTACCTGCCTTTCATATAAATATTCATGTCAACAAACGATTTTGTTGAATGACGTAGCGAAACGTGTATCGAAACCTCAACGATCACATAAATACCTACCTACTTAATCACACATAGAAATACTCGGAAACTACTTTTTATTTACCGCGAACCGGTCGCAGCAAGCCAACTGAACATCACAACAATACAATTAAACGGAAAATTAAATGAATCCAATAAGATTCTTTTACAAGCTAGCAATTTTAGAACGTAAAGAATTTAACATATTTGCCGTCACTCAACTTTCTTCCGCAACGGTAAACCGGTGCCTAATTCCATAAAATTTCAACTAACAACGCTTTTAGCGTGATAAATTTAACTGCTTTCTTTGTAATTTACTGAGCAAACGTAGTTATTAGGTGTCCAGTGTCAGTCACGCGGAGTAAACGGATTCAGGTGTTATAATAGTCGAGTAAACACGAGAGGCGACGTGGAAGATTAGCCCGCGATCATCTCGCAAGTGGGCCACGGGCGGTGCGCATGCGACTATGGAAATTTAATCAATCAGCCCAGTAGTACCGTTAGATAATGGTCATCACCTGATCACACAAACAGAGATGGGTCAGAGTTTCAACTGATAGTTACCGTTAGGATCCAGGTGCGGGCGGCGCGCTAGGGGCTAACCGCGAGCCGTCATGTCACTTAGGTCACAAGCACTTTGTCACTGCACTGTCACGTCATAGAACCTGAGCATGTCGCGCGCGAGCTGCGTCGGGAGCGCACGGGCCAGCGAAATGCGACAGACCGTGAATGTTAACCTACCTGCTGCGCTTGCGTGTCACAGCGCCCACCGGACCGCGGCGACTGCTTTACCGACACCGCCTGCCGCCATTTTTGTAATACGAATTACGAACGCCGCATTTACTGCTCAATCGCTACAAAATCTTTACTAATTTAATACACTAAAATTCCTAAAAATATTAAAAGCTATAATTAAGTGTCAATTTTTGCAAAAAATCATTATTTCGTCGATAAGTTTAGCGTAAAAGCCTTAATCTGTTTTACCATCGCTTGTGCTGCCATCTAGCGTTACATGCTCTAAATATTTAACGAAGGGGCTGTGCTGATGTTGTTAAAGTGATGTTAAGTTTACTTCGGTTAATTAAGTTAGTAAATATCACGCATCTGTTATCCATTCCTTTTATTGGTAATCATGATTCTATCGAAAAACAAAATGAGAATGATTTCATCTAGTCCGTTTTTGTGCTCTTGGTATTCTTAAACAGACAACTTACTCGCTTGGAACGGATGGTGAGTTAGGTTGTAGTTAAAACAATACTGCCGTATTACTACAGATGGCGCTGATAGTCCCATGAAAGCCTCCATCTATAATCTATACTGCACATATAAAAAACCGAATTGATAACCTACTCCTTTTTTTTAAGTCGGTAATAGGTAGTGTCACCTGAGTTGAGGTCACGCACACAAGAACGTTATTTACCTACCTAATGACAGCGGGATTTTGACATTCACTCATTCATTTCATTCATTCTCGGGAATTTTACTATCAAGTTACAAAAACTACAATCACCGTACAACGTTGCCTCTCGAAAGACAATACTTTGACATTGGCGAAATTGTCTTATTAATTAGGACAGAAGCCATATTTTGAAAGAGAAGAAGAAGAAGAAGAAGACATTCATTCTCCTTTTATGTTAGGTACCTATCCAGTTCTTCATGTATAGGTAGTGCCACGAGAGTTGAAGTGAATGATACACACACAGCTACAACACAGCCGGATTTTGATATTTACTCATTCAATTCATTCATTCTCCTTTTGTGCAACCAGTTCTTTTTATAGCTGTGTGTGTAATCATTCACCTTAACTCTCGTGACACTACCTTCGAAAAGAAAAGTACAGACTGACTGGCTAACTGACTGACTAATCAACGCCAAACTCTTCGGCCCTAGATGGCTGCAATTTTGAATTAACCGACTTCATACGACTTTCTTTGAATAAAATATTGGTCCATCGCGGCATCGTGCCAGATCTATGCTATTCTCAGAGGATATTTAATTATTAATTAAAAAATCAACATTTATCTTTATTTGCCTTATTAAAAACTAGCTTAAACCCGCGACTTCGTCTGCGCGGGCCTAGGTTATCGCGCGGCGGCACCCCCTTTACCGGAATAAAAAGTATCCTATGTTGATCCTTGGGGCTTATACATAACAAATTTCATCAAAATCGGTTCAGCGGTATCGACGTAAAAGCGTAATAGACAGACAGACAGACTGAGTTACTTTCGCATTTATAATATTAGTACGGATTAATAAGTCACCGTTTGTACCTAGTCGTTCGAGATTGCTCGACATATTCTGTGCTTTACAAAACTGTAGTTGTCAAAATAGACCTAAATACCCACATATTTTTACAATAAATTTATTTCATGAACCACGTAAGTTTGCTAAATGAACATATCACGCTTCAAACATACCTAAGGGTTTTTTTATAGAAGAGGGGGCAAACGTGCATCCGGGGGGTTAACACATATCATGGTAAAATCAGGCAATATTTGCGTTTCCTTAAATAAAATGATTGCATGGACAAAATAATGTCATACAATATAAATTTTGGAAGCTACAATTAGCTTTCAAATGTTTTTATACTCACTCTTTATCGGTCCATAACTGATTGCTCTTCTCATCTATTTAAAAGTAGACTGGTAGAGATCCCTTAAAGGGATAAGTTGGCCTTTGCGCATGTATCTCCACGTCTGTCGATTGTAATATTGTTGTTTTTAAATCTATATCAGGAGCATAAATAACAACTCGATTTTTATTCAAATACGTACAGTCACCATCATTAATATCTACCACAGCGGAGCGTGCAAAATTATATGACAGGTCCTCCCGGCCCTAGAAATAGAGTCGTAGATATTTAGCACGTATGTATCAGATATTGGTGCTGGTGACTGTACAAAGAGTAATAATCCGTCAGGCGTTAAGTATTTATGTGAGTATTTCTAGAGACACGAAAAATCTCAAATGTCAAGATACAGGGAAAAGTTCATCAAAATGGAGGTAAAATCCTTATTGGTTTTATTTGCTATTCATGAGTGATGTGAGAAATACGATACCTCTAATATTTAAGACAAATAATTTTACGTGTCATAAAAAATTGTAATTTATTAAAATTAGAACAATAAAAATCGATTGAAGTGTGAATTGTAACTTGATACAATGCATACCACATTTTGTGAACCGAAAATATTAGGCAAAATTAATATTTAAGGAAGAATTATTGTTTAGTGTCATTGATTTAACCACATTTTTATGCAAGTATGAACATTAAATATATAATTAGCTATAGGACAACTAATCATATTTCACACTTATTATTACTATGGTATTTCACTGTAGCTATATCGTTAGGTATTTAATTAGGTAAACTATTTGTTATTTATTTAGTTCCTGTTGAAATGTCCGCGTGGCTTGCAGGGGTCGCCCGCAGAAAAAACTTACAAATCTTACGTCTGATCTTTAATTGTTTTGAGATAAATAAATAAAAAAAAATTACCTGATCCTAACTATTACCTACCGCCGCCGTACAAAATTCCGCGTTCTTGAATCTACATAGTGTGCTCGTAGATTCTGTGCTATTACTATAAATATAGTAGCGATATTTCTGTGTGATATTTTCAACATTTTTAGGCTTAAAAGTTTACATATTGGTTATGTACTTATTGTAAATATTGTGCAGAAAAATTCAGGAGTAAGTAAATTTCCAAAAAATGTTTCGCAACCACTGAGAGTTAACCTACCTACCTACCTACCTACCTACCTACCTACCTACCTACCTACCTACCTAGCCTAGGTGACCTAGTTAGCTCTTCGCAGAACACACTTGTCCTGTACTTTGCGGGTTCACCGTAATAAAGCAGAACAAGTACCTACACAACTCAGTTAAATAAGTAAACTGGAGTCTGTTGAATAAAACATATGTTTGTCCAATACCTGCTACGTGCTTTAACGTACGCACTCACGACATAGTAATGTAATAGATCCGGTCCGAGAGATTGCGTTTACTTTTCGATTGTAAGAGGATTTAAGAGCTTGTGTATAACTCTAAAAATAAATCTAGTAACTTACGAGAATGCTTGTTTAATTTTTAGCACTCTTGCTGTGTGGAGTTATCCGTTCGTAGTGTAGCGTCCAAAGTCTCTATCGACGAAGATAAACAAAATTTTATCTCATCTTTGGGGAACGTCAGCTAACTCCCTCGTGAGCCGAAGTGCTGCGGTTTCCTCCTGGATCCATCCAGAGGGAAGAGCGGTGCTAGCCCGGCTACATTATATCCCAATATACCCGCGGGAAAACCCCGAAATCACAATCGATACGTGAATGAATACCACAATGTAATAATTAGGAATTTCCGCGGGAATCCAATAAAATCTCGTAATTTCAATTCAACTGCGCTACACATAAACATAATGGTTCATCAATGCGAAGCGGCGTGTGAGTGAAGGTTAGTATTAAGTATATTTTGCAACTAAATGTAAGAAAATCTCAAAAAGATCGTAAAGTTACAATAAAGTTAATTAAAATAGAAAACACCGTATAGCTACCGCACCCGCAGTCCTAATAATGCTGTAGGTGTCCATGGCGTTATCACTTACCATCAGGTGACCCGTCTGCTCATTTGTTCGCTGTTTGATAAAATAAAATAAAAAAACCTATTCCAACCTAATCTATCGTTTTCCGTTTTTTGATGAAATTTGGCTCTACATCTATATATTCTAAGAAGGTCAGTGAACTTGCTTTTACTATATCTAATATCTGAGACCTGGAAACGGTTGTATAAGTGATACTCTGTATTTTTTTCAAAATTATTTATTTCATAGTGTTCAATGTGTGTTTCTTGATGATCTCATTATTTCCAACGTATTTTTTTCCACGCACATCTTTTGACACTGGAAGTATCGGAGGGAGGCCTTTGCTCAGCAACGGGACCGAATGGGCTAACAATAATAATAACAATCATTTTACTTTCGACTATCCAATATTTCGCAGTTTGTTTCCGAATTCTTCAATAGCTAATGTTAAAATGTACCTACTGACTTAGATCCTTACAAAATCTGACGAAAAATTTCAAAATTTCTTGTTTAATGTTCTGACCTGAGGTTTGGTCAAGCAGGATACCAATTAGTACCAACAGAATAACTGGTACCTCTTGTAATCAATTTCACTATGACATTTTAGCAGCACTGTTTCCATCCTGGAATAGATACATTTTTTTCCACTTGACTGTATAGTCAAGTGGAAAAAAATGTATCTATTCCAACCACTCAACGATATTTTACCACGATCTTACTACGCCGGAATAAGAATCTATGGTACATATTTTTGAAGGGTTAGAGTCCATGTTTTTGCACTTGACTGTACATTCTGTTTATTCGACGGTACATCGGTCCTAGGTCTAATCATTTAAGCTATTCATCATGCGTAAGCAATTAGACCAGCTACGCAATCGCCAAAGCTTTTACGTACCCCAGCAACCGACCCGGATGGAGCCAGCAGTGAAACGTGGAGGCAGCATCAATATTTAGTTAGGAATGCGCACAAAAACACCGCCGCAATATTTCGACCACTGGAGGATACAGCATAATGGCTCTTCTAACAAGCCGTGCACGAACTGCCAAATGTGATTAAATAAAACATCGCTATTAAAGTTAAAGTCAACGGCATGTGCGCGGAGAGCATGCGCGCACTAATAACGAGGTATGGAGATCTTACATAGAAACTAGCGACTGGCCCCAGCTTTGCAAAGCTTTAGTAAAAAAAAATAGATACATAATAAAAAAATATATTTTATAATCATCCACGTAACACACAAACACACCGTACCGTCATACCCTCGTCATGCCAGGCCAGATTGCTACATAGTTATAATGTACATTAACATATCAAAAAAATATCTAACTGACTGAAGGAGAAAACGAGGGCCTTAAGTTCAAATAAGATTTTGTTAAAAAAAAAAAAAACATTTTTAATACAAGCTTCTTTTGTTGCCTGTATTTTTTGTTGTAGTGTGGGTATCAGCCGCCCGAGGCGGAAGAAAATTTTGCCGCCCTCTTATTTAGGGTACTCATTCTAATCGGTCCGAATCGTGATACGACATTTTTTTTGTTATGAAATTATCATCATCATCCCAGCCTATACACGTCCCACTGCTGGGAACATTCCTCCTCTTAGAATGAGAATACTTGGGCCGTAGTTCACATATACGATATTAATTTTATGGTATTTTGCCAACGAAACTACGCTAGGTCATCAGTTCAGGTCATTTAGACCTCAGGCAGTAGATAAAACAAACAAATATATGAGGGTAAGTTAAATAAAAGCTTCTTAAAAAAATATCCTCTAATCCTAAATTAATTTGCTCAATGCACGCTACATTGACTAAGTATAGAGAATTGTTTAAACAGTATATTGACCTTGCGTACCTTGGTGATTCATGGGGCTTGTGGCCAATAATTATATTAATTACGAACACGTACTAGGATTTGATCTACATTGCCAATCTTAGGAACATATATCATTCAGCTGTGCATTGCCACATGAGTCACGACTCGCGTCATTTGATTATTAAAAAGAGTGGTGGTCAGTGATATGTTGTTAAATAAACATTAATCTTAATGATCGCTTTAGGGTTCCGTAGTACGAGGAACGCTTATTCATAGTGTCGCCATGTCCATCCGTGGCTTAGCTTAGACAATGTAAATGCTCGCTAAACTCGCTCACATTCACTCAAAGGTTGACTGGTAGATCCCTTAAATGGATAAGTTCGCCTTTGTACATATATCTCAAAGTTTGTCAGTTGTATTACCTAGTTTCTTTTCTTTTGTATAATAAATAAGTAGTTACAGAGTTTAAATACATAAATATATTTGGCACTGGTATTAGGTAACCACGCAAAAAAAGTAGTAAATGAAAAACAAGAACAAAAATATTTTTTTTCATCTGCTCTTCACGTAAAGTAGGGATGAATTATTTCTTATTTAAATCTATACGTAAATAGAGAAAAGGGGAAAGGGTTTTTGTTACAATCAAGAGTCCCCCCCCTTTGCAAGATAAACCGTTGGATTGAGAAATGTAAAATTATAATATAAAGTATACTTGTATAAATGTATTGCAATGGAAATCTGTCACAGTTATGGAAGCTTTACAAGTTAATTAGTACCAAATAGTCATTCAAAGCGTAGGTCAAAATTTAATAGTCAATACTTTTATATATTTGTCTGTTATTACTTTATTACTTTTATATGTTAGTACAGAACCCTACACTGACGTGGCCAGATTCGCACTTGGTCTTGTTTTTTCTACACGAACATCCTGGTAATTATGTAAGACAGATTATAGAATCATCTATACTTAGTGGTTTGTAGATGAACTTCGGAATTAGATACCGCCAATGATACTACCAAAGGTAAGGTTCCTTACCGGAATTGGTCTCGCCGGAAGATCAGCGCTGACTCCACCACAGGAGTTCGCATTTTATGCTGAGACGGGACTATTTCGGGCGCAAGGAAATGTGTATAAATTTTCAATTATTTTTATGTATTTATTTTCCGTCCCGATTTTTTTTTTTTCATTTTTATCGATGGTGTTACCAAATGCGTGTCTGACCTGGCCAAGTCTAGTGTAGGGTCTCATACTAATATGTGGCAAATATATAAGTATTGACTATTAAGTTTGAACTATGTTTTGAATGACTATTTGGTACTAGTAAACTGTGACAGTTTTCCATCGCAATAGGTACATTTAAAAAAGTATACTGTATAATAAAAAAGCCGTGGTGGCCTAGTGGTTTGACCTATCGCCTCTCAAGTTGAGGGTCGTGGGTTCAAATCCCGGCTCGCACCTCTGAGTTTTTCGAAATTCATGTGCGCAATTTATCACGAGCTTTGCGGTGAAGGAAAACATCATGAGGAAACCTGCACAAACCTGCGAAGCAATTCAATGGTGCGTGTGAAGTTCCCAATCCGTACTGGGCCCGCGTGGGAATTATGGTCCAAGCCCTCTCATTCCGAGAGGAGGCCTGTACCCAGCAGTGGGACGTATACAGGCTGAGATGATGATGATGATGATGACTGTATATGTAATTATAATTTCATTTTGTTCCTGTGTCACAAACCACCACACTGTAAAACATAAAAAATAAATCAAACAAATCAACTATCGCGACCACCACAATACATTCACCAGTTTCGAACTCGACCAGAGTTCATCCTCAGAGCAACACAGACTGGTGAACAGTTGACCAAAAGGTGACGACATCAATGCCGAAATCTCTATACCTATTTGTTTTGAGAATGGACGATGATGGTCCTGAATATTTCTACGTTTACGAGTCAGTTTCATAGCGTCATATAAATAGGTACCTATATGTTTTTGTATACGTACGAGCTTGAGCAGTATTTGAGGTTTTTCTCGATTTAAAAATAACAAACGACTACCTACTTGAACCTAAGTTAGTGCGAATTGTGCGCCTGATTTAGCATCGATAGAAAAAGCAGTAATTCCCACTTAAGAAATTAAGTGAGTATACTTCAATTTCTGTATTAGCCCGCGACGGATTTCCCGGCGTGGTATTTCCCTCAAAACACTTTACGTTAAGCAATTAGTTAAATTAAAGCTGAACGAATCATCAAAGCTTTTTGTTTTGCTTGTGTCAATGACTCCGGCGCAGTGCTTCGAGCATTGTTTATGTTGCCAAAAAACAAACAAAATGACATGCGAAAGAGACACCCGCATTAAGTCCAGAGGCCTTATTGCCTAACGTTTCTGACAGTCGCGATCGCAATCAAATGGCAGCTTTGGTATGAGAAATCTGTCATTTGATTGCGATCACGAGTGTCAGAAACATTAGGCAATACGGCCTCAGATTAGACGGTAAGAATAATCTCGCCAGTTGAAGTACAGTCATCAGATGTTTCGGAACGGGCAAGGTGATCAAAAATATCGAGACAGAAACTCTAGAACCTTAAAAATAGAGACTAGAGTGCATGTGCCGATATTTTTGACCACCTTCGCCGTTTCTAGACATCTGACGACGACTGTACATTGCGGCGTTCGATTGATCACTTCAAACTCTTTCGTTTTACGGCCTCGCAAATTAATTTAACTTGCACAATTTTTGTAGCAGGTCTAAACTACGCTTTAGACTTTTTCGACTCATAACTGTGAGATCTAACTGTTATTTACTGCTTAGGTGCCTACTATCTATCAGATTGGTATTATTTAAACTTTGGTGCCAGCGACTTGGGCTTTTTGAACTCCACATTTACTTTAAACTAGTTTTAGATGTGTCCCTGAAAAAAAAAATTAGTGTCATTGAATTTTGCCAACGTCCGATTTGGATAAAACAAAAAATAACCGAAATTTTAAGTCGATTAATAAACCTCACTCTATAGGTATAGTTTAATCTGCATGTACCTGTGTAATATTCAAGTGGAAACAGCAGAAAAATCCGTTTAGAAGATTCCAACATTAGCGTAAACAAACGGACCGACAGACATATAGATGAGAAAAATTGTAAATACCATCAAAGTTTATTTTGTCATCGTATTTAATGCCCTGGAGTAGATTTTCTCAAATTTCTTGTTTTAAAGAACGCTGAATCATTTTGTTAGGTAAGTAAATAAATAAATTAAATTAAAGTTAATAATTTTTTATTAAAAATGTACAACTGTTCCAATCACCTTGATTTTCCCGCGACCTCAAGTCACTATTTTCCTTAACAGGATGGTGTTTGTCTATAAATGACCCAAGCACTACTAAACACCAGTACCTACATAATTATGTTGTTTGCTTACTATTGAACTACAGGCTTAAATAAGTAATTTCATCTGAGCTCATTATATAGGCCATTCGATTTACTGTGATCAAGATTTGCTCTCAATTGGGTCAACGACACGGTTAGTTTTTCGTCAATGTCTTAAAATATAAATTAAACGCCGCTAAAAGACTTGTCAAATTGATTTGGTCCGGGGAACCGATTTTTAAGATCACTATTATACGAAAATGTCACTCGAAGGCGGTGAATTATGTGGTGATATGAAATACTTACAAGCTCTATAGAAAATTGCAGCTCTACTTAGGTAGGAACCGTTTTTTTTTGGTCCCGTTTAGGCTACATGGGCCCAAATTTTAAAAAAGAATGCCCTTATGGAAGGTCTTTGAACCCAGTTTTTTTTTTTCAAAATATTACTATGCACTCGTTGCACTCGCACGAGACATGAAGTAAATAAGTATGTGGCGTAAGAATGTAGCACACCAACCGGATCCGTGCACGTGCGCCAATTGCCCGCATATTTTTTAACAGAGATCTAAGCGCGGACGCATCGCATACCAAGTGATCTATACTTGAAAAGGCAATGCCGTGCAGTAAACTTTAAGTGTCACGGAACTAACGGTGAAACAAAATTTGTTATTTAACGTTAAACAATGTTTAGTCTCGCTGGATTTTTCGTACATCCGGCAGTTAACTAATTTCATTTGTTTTATAAGTAAACAGTTACAAATTGCAGTAAATTCAGATTTTTTTGCGATCTGTACCTCTGAATTGAGGAGACGGAGACTGGGGACTGATTTTGTAAATCACATGACTCGAAATAATACTTTATAAATTGCAGCTTCTTAAACCGTGATTAGATTATACCACGAAGCTTCGCCGAGTGGTATAAATAAGGTACGGTATTTTAAGACATAATTACCTACTTATTGCATACCTACAACACTTTTTCTACTAGTAAAAATATTAATATTACTTAACTAATGTCTTAAAATCATTAAATAAAATGAAGGCACTAGAGAATCCTATTCCTTTTGCTATATGCACTTATACTTTTCAGCAAACAATTGATTATAAATTATCTGAACACGACTCTATTATTTATTAACTCTGATGTTATTCTTACCACTGAAACTGTAAAAAGTAGTAAAAACATTCGGTACTCCTTCATTAATTAATCACTAAGTGCCCAATATCAACCGCACAAACGGATGAGCGGTTTAAGTTGTCTCATACTACATGGCAGTAGAGTCGATTAATTATGACTTATTGCCAATATCAACTCAACAGTACAACGGATGAGCGGTTTTAAGTTGTCTCATACTACATGGCACTAGTCGTTTAATTAATCACTTAGTGCCCAATATCAACAGCACAACGGATGAGCGGTTTTAAGTTGTCTCATACTACGTGGCACTAGTCGTTTAATTAATCATTTAGTGCCCAATATCAACCGTACAAACGG
The DNA here is from genome assembly GCA_037349165.1 of Choristoneura rosaceana. Classification (NCBI taxonomy): domain Eukaryota; kingdom Metazoa; phylum Arthropoda; class Insecta; order Lepidoptera; family Tortricidae; genus Choristoneura; species Choristoneura rosaceana. Next base: position 5,085,510 of record JAZBNJ010000009.1, read on the forward strand.
ATGAGCGGTTTTCAGTTGTCTCATACTACATTGCAGTAGAGTCGTTTAGTTAATCACTTAGTGCTCAATATCAACAGCACAAACGAATGAGCGGTTTTCAGTTGTCTCATACTACATTGCAGTAGAGTCGTTTAGTTAATCACTTAGTGCCCAATATCAACAGCACAAACGGATGAGCGGTTTTCAGTTGTCTCATACTACATGGTAGTAGAGTCGTTTAACCAATTACTTAGTGCCCAATATCAACAGCAGAACGGATGAGCGGTTTTAAGTTGTCTCATACTACATGGCAGTAGAGTCGTTTAGTTAATCACTTAGCGCCCAATATCAACAACACAAACGGATGAGCGATTTTAAGTTGTCTCAGCTACATGGTAGTAGAGTCGTTTAATTAATCACTTAGCGCCCAATATGAACAACAGAAACGGATGAGCGGTTTTAAGTTGTCTCATACTACACGGCAGTAGAGTCGTTTAATTAATCACTTAGTTCCCAATATCAACAGCACAAACGGATGAGCGGTTTTAAGTTGTCTCATACTACATGGCAGTAGAGTCGTTTAAATAATCATTTAATGCCCAATATCAACAGCAGAACGGATGAGCGGTTTTCAGTTGTTTCATACCACATGGCAGTAGAGCCGTTTAACCAATTACTTAGTGACCAATATCAACAGCACAACGGATGAGCGGTTTTAAGATGTCTCATACTACATGGCAGTAGTCGTTTAATTAATCACTTAGTGCCCAATATCAACAGCACAAACGGATGAGCGGTTTTAAGTTGTCTCATACTACATGGGAGAAGAGTCGTTTAATTAATCATTTAGTGCTCAATATCAACAGCACAAACGGATGAGCGGTTTTCAGTTGTCTCATACTACATGGCAGTAGAGTCGTTTAGTTAATCACTTAGTACCCAATATCAACAGCACAAACGGATGAGCGGTTTCCAGTTGTCTCATACTATAATATTGCATCCAACAATGTTATTAGCCATGTTGAAGTCACCTCAACAATAGTTGAAAGCTATTTAAAATCATTAAAAGTTTCAAAAGGAAGCGGACCAGATGGAATCCATCCAGTTTTCCTTCAAAGATGCCGTACTACTTTAGCCCCACCAATCTGCTATTTATTCAATCTTTCACTAAAGTCCGGTATAGTGCCAGCAATTTGGAAACGGTCGCTCGTTGATCCAATATTTAAAAGTGGGGATAAGCGCAACATAAAAAATTATCGTGGAATCTCTAAACTATCTGTAATACCTAAGCTTCTAGAAAAAATTATATACGACACGTTATATCACGTAATTAGGCCAATGCTTATCCCTCAACAACATGGATTCATTAACAGAAGATCCACAGAATCCAACCTTTGCGAATTACTTAATTACACTCTTGTGGCAATGGATAAAGGTTTCCAGGTGGACGCCATTTATACGGATTTTTCTAAAGCGTTTGATAAAATTTCTCACCCCATTCTTATAAGTAAATTAGAAACATTTGGAATTCATGGCAATCTTTTAAGATGGCTTACATCTTATCTTCGAAACAGAACCCAAGCAGTGGCAGTTAAAGGTTTTATTTCTAGTTTTGTGCCTATCTCATCGGGAGTTCCCCAAGGTTCCCATTTAGGTCCGGTGTTATTTAATATATTTATTAATGACGTCATCGAATGTTTTCAGCATTCAAAAGTCTTATTATATGCAGACGATATGAAAATATTCAGTATTATAACATCGGAAAATGACTGTCAAAATTTACAATGGGACCTCGATAGGCTAAATAACTATTGCCAAAATAATAAACTTAGTCTTAATATTGAAAAATGTTGTTGTATTACATTCTCTCGTAAGCTTAAGACTATAGTTCATAACTACTCTATAGATGACAAATGCCTTGAAAGGGTCACTGAAGTAAAAGATCTTGGCGTAAATATAGATAGTGAGTTACAATTAACAACCCATATTGACAAAATTGTTCGCAAAGCATATTGTATGCTTGGATTTGTATTCCGACAGAGCAGAGATTTTAAAGATCCTAACACCATGGTTCTTTTGTACAATGCATATGTTAGATCTCATTTGGAATATGCTTCCACCGTTTGGAATCCTCATTTTGCTGTCCATATTAATGCAATAGAAAGAATTCAAAATAAATTTACCAAGCGGATGAAGTATAAATTTAAAGAATTTAAAACTAATAGTATTGTATCTCTACAACATCGGCGTGAAATCAGAGATCAAATTGTATTGTACAAAATATTAAACGGGTTGCTAGACTCGCCTACCCTACTCTCGAGCATGTCCCTGCGCTGCCCGGACCACCGCACCCGCTCCTCCACCTTATTCGCACTCCCTTTCCATCGAACTGCTTATGCTAGGAACAGATTCATAGTAAGAGCATGTAAAAATTATAATGATAAATATTCTGATATTGACCTATTTTGCATTCCATCAGTACAAAAATTTGTTTCTGCAATTGAAGAGCATGAAAAAATTTGAGATTTAAGTTTTTATTGTAATTAAAAAAAAATCAACAAGTTAAAGTTTTGCATGGTGCTTTAACTCTTAATCTAGAAACATAAAATGTCTTCCCTTGAGCCGTTTTAGTTTAGTTTTTAATTTAGTTTAATTATTTATATTATACAAATTTATATAAGTCTTTTCTGAGCAACCATAATGATATTAGTTAATTGGTGGAAACTGTTTTGGCTTTTGTGCTATCGAAATTTAAATATTTATGTGTATTATTTTTTTGCTGTTTGTTTCCCTTTATCAATAAATAAAAAAAAAAAAAAAAATACTACATGGCAGTAGGTAGAGTCGTTTAATTAATCACTTAGTGCCCAATATCAACAGCACAAACGGATGAGCGGTTTTAAGTTGTCTCATACTACATGGGAGAAAAGTCGTTTAATTAATAACTTAGTGCCCAATATCAACAGCACAAACGGATGAGTGGTTTTCAGTTGTCTCATACTACATGGCAGTAGAGTCGTTTAATTAATCACTTAGTGCCTAATATCAACAGCACAAACGGATGAGCGGTTTTAAATTATCTCATACTACATTGCAGTAGAGTCGTTTAGATAATCACTTAGTGCCCAATATCAACAGCACAAACGGATGAGCGGTTTTCAGTTGTCTCATACTACATGGCAGTAGAGTCGTTTAATTAATCACTTAATGCCCGATATCAACAGCACAAACGGATGAGCGGTTTTCAGTTGCCTCATACTACATGGCAGTAGAGTCGTTTAACTAATCACATAGTGCCCAATATGAACAACAGAAACGGATGAGCGGTTTTAAGTTGTCTCATACTACATGGCAGTAGAGTCGTTTAGTTAATCACTTAGTGCCCAATATCAACAGTACAAACGAATGAGCGGTTTTAAGTTGTCTCATACTACATGGCAGTAGAGTCGTTTAGTTAATCACTTAGTGCCCAATATCAACAGCACAAACGGATGAGCGGTTTTCAGTTGTCTCATACTACATGGCAGTAGTCGTTTAACCAATTACTTAGTGCCCAATATCAACAGCAGAACGGATGAGCGGTTTTAAGTTGTCTGATACTACATGGCAGTAGAGTCGTTTAATTAATCACTTAGTGCCCAATATCAACAGCACAAACGGATGAGCGGTTTTAAGATGTCTCATACTACATGGCAGTAGAGTCGTTTAATTAATCACTTGCTCGCTAATCCTGCCGTGAAGCAGTAGTGCTTGCACTGTTGTGTTTCGGCGTGGAGAGTAAGACAGCCGGTGAAATTACTAGTACTTGAGGTATCCCATCTTAGGCCTCTAGGTTGGCAACGCATTTGCAATACTGCGGTTGTTGCAGATCTTTATGGGCGGTGGTGATCTTTTACCATCGAGACCCACTTGCTCGTTTGCCATCCAGTCGAATAAAAAAAACTTAGTTCCCAATATAAACAGCACAAACGGATGAGCGGTTTTAAGTTGTCTCATACTACATGGCAGTAGAGTCGGGTATTTCTGCTGCTGACCGTTTAAGTAGCAGATGATTATAATAAGTACCTGGGGCTCTGCTAGTGCTAAACCTGGACGCAGCAGGTATGGAGTAGCCTGACTAATCCAAAAATATTCTGCCCTCCTAAGCCGAAAAGCTCTAAAAAAAAATCGCTTTTCTGTCATTTACTATGTGATGTAGAATGTTTTAAGCTACACAATAGTATTAATAACTCAAGTTTTTTTTTTTGAGATAGAACCTTTTGGCTTAGGAGGGGAGTATTATAAATGCGAAAGTTCATAAGTCTGTTAGTTTGCTTGTTATACCTACCTTATCATAATAATAATATGTACCCCGCTGAACCGATTGGGATGACATTCGGTATACTCGTACAGATAGTTCGCCCTACATCACAGAAAAACACAGTTAAAACATAAGTTTACTGGTAGAGATTACTTTGTACTTAGCACTTTCTTTTTTGTGTAACATTTTTGTATTTCCTTTTTGTACAATAAAGAGAACAAACAAACAATAGGAGAGGAGAGAAAAACTAGAGACGTTGCGCTGTAATGTGATGCCAAAAGGACTCAGCTCAGCATGTGCCGTAGCCCGTAACCAGAGCTGCAGCGCACATCATGGCAACATCAGGTGGGATAGAGACGAATAAGTTGTCAGTTAAAAAAAACACCATAATTAATGAGGGGAGTTAATGAAGACATATCCTACATCAAACAATCAATCTAAGCCGTGATAAGTCCCGCTATGCAAGTTTGAAAATTTGACATTAGATCTGACCTTTGAAAGACCCACATTTCCAAATCCGTTAGATTAATCTAACACACGTAAAGAATCTGGAGCACACGCTGAAGCATCACAATAGAAGTTAGTCATCGGCAATACAGCTAAGTAGGTACAGTTAAGTGCAAAGATATTGACACGGCCAAAATTCGGGAGTTTTCAAAAAAAAGTGTGCCTTTTCATTATTTTTGAAATTTTGCAAAAAATATGGTTTTCCTACTCAGAATTAAGAGCACAATCGATTCCGATAGTTTAAAAAAGTCCCAAAAAAATGACAGTTTTGCCACGTTTTTTTCATACACTCAGTATGGGCGTAACAAAACTGATTCATACATTTTTGTACCAAAAAATGGGGAAAATTTTTAAAATGATCGGAATCGATTGTGCGCTTGATTCTGAGTAGGAAAAAACATATTTTTTCCAAAAATAAAAAAGAGAGGGTACACTTTTTTTTAAAACGCTCATTTACAAAATAAGTTTACCTATACACGACCTTAAGCACAAAGTCGTGTAGTATACATATTTTTTGTAACTTTGGCTGTGTCGATATCTTTGCACTTGACTGTACCTACACTTACTTGTAACATCACATGACCCTCGTGCGCGTAACGGTCAAGCGCCGATTCCGACTCGCGAGGGTTACCAGATGAAAAATCTAAGTCCGGAGAAAAAACCTGATTTCCATCAAAAAATACTGAAAATCTGTCGCAATTTCAGGTTTTTTCCTAAACGTAATTTACCGACAATTAAAAAAGTCAGTTATTATAAGTATTGATATTATTGAGATCCCACGCGTGGGGAGCAGAGTAGGCGCACTAGTGCTCCAACTGCCTACAACTTGTGCCTACCCTGCGAATCGATCCTATACACCCACGTGGACTACACATAACTCATGTTCAGTTCACGTGGATCACAACATCATCAACGTAGATTATTTAGTAAGTCTCTATTATGTAAGTATAATAATATTTTATTATTTTGTAACTTATTATTTTTTATTGAAAATTCTAAAAATCCAAAGATTTCCCGAGATTCCCAAAATCCGGCCGGAATCCTGAGAGAAGTCTCAAAATCCTGAGATATGGCAACCCTACTCGCGATGCCGTGGATGCGGAACTAAGCTCGAGGCTATGTATTATGATAATCGAGGCGAGATAATGATCGAGTGGTAATCGATTTCAATTAGAAGAACACCGACGAGCACCCCCCGCGGCGCGCCACCGATACATCTCGCATTCCGCACATAACTCGCGTAGACCTTTGGAGGTCTAAATGATGACGTCAGTCGGATCAGGCAGTTTAACTGCGCTCTCAGGACGTTTTTCGGTAGTTCCGTAAAAATTAGGTCAATGACGAGAATAAACGAGGATTTTTTTTATTCGCTATTTGTGATGTCCGCCTCTACTAGGCAAAGGCCTCTTCCCTGGATTCCCACCTCTCGCCCAGTCTGCAATTATGTTTGGCCAGTCGATGGAGAAGGCTAGTAAAAAAAATTCAAATACCTACTAACAGATTTTTTAAATTTTTTTGATCATCTCATCATCATCTCAGCCTATATACGTCCCACTGCTGGGCACAGGCCTCTTCTCGGAATGAGAGGGCTTGGGCCATAGTTCCCACGCGGGCCCAGTGCGGACACGAACCATTGAATTGCTTCGCAGGTCTGTGCAGGTTTCCTCACGATGTTTTCCTTCACCGCAAAGCTCGTGGTAAATTGCGCACATGAATTTCGAAAAACTCAAAGGTGCGAGCCGGGATTTGAACCCACGACCCTCTGCTTGAGAGGCGATAGGTCAAACCACTAGGCCACAGTAGTTTTTTTTGATAGGGTTGTCATATTTGTGGTTAATTGATTACTTTACATGTTTTTGTACCAGAACAATGACGCATTTCCTTAATTGCTTTTAGCTGTAGCACGTTCTAATTTTAAAACGTAATATGCATCTTTATGGGCAATAACAACAAACGGATCCTCTTGCGTGTATCCTCAATGCTAAATACCATAGTGTGCGATTACCTTTTCTTACGTAAAATGTTATTATCCGATGCTTGCATTGCCAATAGAGGCTCATTGGCATGCCCGCGCAGTTTCTCAGAGATTCCGCCTCAGTACCGCGTATATTACGTATCTGCGTTTAGACACGATCCGTCTTTTTTTATTTATTTTTTATAGTAGTTTCCCACGGGTACGGCTGCGGCATAGTAATTGTGCGATTCAATGGATATAAATTAAAATGGAGCTGCGGTTCTTACGAGTCTTCTCTGAAATAACATTTAATAAATGCGGACTCGACCCGAGAGCACCACGCCGGTAATACATCCTGTTGCTTTATTTGGAACCCTTCACGGTGAATAAATAACATGAAATTGAAAAAAAACTAAGCCACAAGCATGCGCATGCCACACGTCGTCACTTCATTCATCTGCTTTTCCTCTATTGTTAATGTTACATAATTAGAAGTCAAAGTTCACGGTCGAGTTCACTCGAGCAGCAGGCGATTGACAAACAAGGCGTGTCTAGATTCCTAACTAGGAGGCTGCATCCGGGCCGTGGCTCCGCAGGGATCTGGTTACCGCGGGGGCGTGCGAATGTCAAGGAACCCCAGCGCGGGCCCGCGCCGGCCGCCGGCCTGCCGCCGCGCCGCCGGCCGCCAGTCGCAGACCCGCGGTCGACATGTCAACGCGCGCGCAAGCCTCGCGGGCCGTCTGCCGGCTCGCCGCGATCTTAGCATTCGCAACAGCGAACGCCGTGAATGACGATCGTAAGCGAATAACATACAAAACTTAATCTCTCAAGTGATATTACTGTAAAAGTATATTATTATTTATTGGAGAAAGTATTTTTGGAGACATTTTAATTTAAATATTTTTGTTCTAGTAAACAATGAAATTTCGTGCAGTAGAGACGGACTCTACGCGGACTACGAGACGGAGTGCCGGGAGTACGTGCGGTGCGTCGGCGGCGCGGTGACCGGGCGCTACGCGTGCGGGCCCGGGCGCGCCTTCAGCGAGGTGGCGGGCGCGTGTGTGCCGCGGCGCCGCCAGCCCTGCGTGCGCCGCGCGTGCGCCGCCGGGGACGCGCTCGCGTACGCCGCGCCCGACACCGCCTGCCGCCACTACTACCGCTGCGAGAACGGCTCGGCCGTCGAGCACGCCTGCCCCTCGGGCGCCTGGTTCGACCTGGAGCGGCAGGCGTGCACGCGCGGGGCCGGCACCTGCTACGAGCCGCTGTGCGCCGGCCTGCCCGACGGCGACTACCCCGACTCCTCGCACGAGTGCCGGCGCACGCTGCGCTGCCGCGGCGGCGAGCTGCACGCCGTCGTGTCCTGCGCCGGCCCGTGCGACCCCACCGCCGTCTGTCCGCCGCCGCGCTCCGGCGCCGTGCCGCTGCCGGCCGGAGACGCCGACTTCTGCTCGGACGAAGCGTGCTCCTCGCTGTGCCAGCACGCGGAGGACGGCGCGTACGCGGACCGATCGACCGGGTGCCGAGAATATTTCGTGTGCGAGGCGCGGCGCGTGATCCGGCGCGGCGTGTGCGAGCCGGGCCTGCTGTTCGCGGGCAGCGCGGGGGGCGCGGGCGGCTGCGAGCCCGCGGAGCGCACGTCGTGCCCGCCGCCGGCGCGCAGCCCGTGCTACAACCGGCCGGACGGGCTGCACCGGGACTGGCGCGACTGCGGCTCGTGGTTCGAGTGCCGGCGCGAGCGCGTGGTGTCGCGCGGCGCGTGCGGCGCCGGGCTGGTGTTCGACGGCGCGCGCTGCGTCCCGCCGGAGCAGTTCGCGTGCGAGGGGCCCGCGCCCGCGGCCGAGTGCGAGCTGCGCCCGAGCGGCACGTACCAGGACCTCGAGTCGAACTGCACGCGGTACTTCCACTGCGAGGGCCCGCTGAGGACGATGATGTCGTGCGGCGCGGGGGAGGCGTTCGACGGGGCGCGGTGCTCGGCGGCGGCGGCGGCGCGGCGCGAGTGCCCGAGCCTGCAGCGCGACGCGTGCTGGGGCCGCGCGGACGGGCGCTACCGCGCGCGCGGCGCCGGCTGCCGCGGCTACTACGCGTGCGCGGGCGGCGAGAAGGCCGTGTACGCGTGCGCGGCGGGCAGCGCCTTCGACGGCGACGGCTGCGTGCCCGCGCCGCGCGCTCTCTGCACCGACGACGACTACTCCTGCAGCGCGCGCGCCGATGGATACCACGCCGATATCGAAACAGATTGTCGCAGGTATGAAGTGAATTAAGCTGTCTCCCAAGTAAATTAAGTTTCTTGAAATTCTTACGTTAATAGCTGGGTTAGCCAGCATTAAATCAATCGAATGCAGGCTGTCGTTGGTTTGAGTCGATTTTCAATGTCTGATCCAGAAGTGAATCATTGTAGGTAAAGTTATTGTTTGAGAAAAATCACAGCCTTGAAATTAATATTTCAATAATAATGATAATTCATTCGTTTAAAAAAGTTCTCGACTACAATTATATCTATAGGGCCAGAGTTACTAAAATATGTATTACCTACCTACCTATATATGACCTAAATATCAAGTCCATAAGGTTGTGTATATAGGTAGGTTTTGTAACTTTGGCCGTACCAATATTTTTGCAGTTGACTGTATCTACCTAACTAACTGCTGAAGACAAAAACCCGCGATAAAGGAAGTTAAAAAAAATCATTCCCTATATATACCGCTGCGCACAGACAATGACTATAATATAAATAATAGATGCAGTAAAGCCTGATTATAATAAACTTTTCTCAGATGCCTAAATCAGATAACTATCTAAAAAATTATACGCTCCTATCAAAGCGTTTACAATTTACCCCATGCTCAAGAGAATCTTTCACCTTCCAGCTACTTTTACTGCGAGGGCGGCGACCGGCTCGCGACGCTCACTTGTCTCGGGGGCAAGATATTCGACGGGCGCGCCTGCGTGGAGCCGACGCACCACGACTGCGGCGGCCCGCGGCGCAGCACCGTCGAGAACGGCGGCGAACGGTGCGAGAAGGACGGCTTCTTCGTACAGCAAGGTACGGAGTGCAGGAGCTACTACTTCTGCGTGACGGGAGAAAGAACGTTCCTGACGTGCCCGACAGACCAGGTGTTCAACGGGCAGGTCTGCGTGCCGGCGGGACAGTACTCGTGCCCGGGATGAGCACAGCCGACCCCGCCGCGGACAGAGCAACGGCGCGTCGCGCGCGAAGGAGAAAGTACCTGACTGATATTAAATCAGTAACTTATTTATTAAGAAACCCTTATAGGCTGTGATTAATCCTATGAACCATAGTCTTTTACATCATTTTTTTCCAAATAGCTACGAATAAATGATGTTTCCACTCATTGCAAAGTACGATTAGGTATAGCGTCATCTACCTCTAGTTCGTGTAATGTATTAATACGCACCGTTTATCTATATATTTTTTATTGGCATAGAAACTTTAAAGCGACCAAATGTTAATTACACAGTGACTATATCTTACAATATGACTTTACAAACACAAGGTATGTAATAAGCTCTGTGAATAAAAAAATAAAAATCTTTTAAAACGAGTTAAAAGAATAATGCACTTTCATTAGTTAATATAATTATAATTTTCGTAGCCTTGAAACAACAATAGGCGATAATATATTTATAAAATAATGTTTGCTTAGATTAAAAATAAAATAAGTTAAAATAACATTTTTTACATGTTGATAGTTGAGACAATTTTTATTGTCTGAGATTATGGAATAGATACAGTACCTATCTAGTGTCTAACTATTGTTAACGTTTGGCAATATTACATAGTCAAAGCGTGACACTTTTATACAATTTATGTTATTACGTATTTAATAAACAATTTTCTCGCCACAGCAGTTTTTCTTGGTTGAAACAATAAATACCATTAACTGAATGAAAAAAAAAACACACACTAATACGGACTTGCACGGACCAGATTTAACTACATAGTAAACTCGAGTTAACTGCTAACCCAGAGTTAAGTAATGTAAAAACGTATGGACTTTCATATCTATACCAGAATAATTACCGATTTAATTTTTAACCCTGGACCGTGCAAGGGCCCCTAAAAGAGTTTTTTTTTCTGGCAAGTACTCATTATCCGCAAAAGTTGATAAGAAACAATAAAAATGCAGTACAAAGCCATTGTGTTTCAATCTTATTCAAACAACAGTGAGATGTAAAAGGAGCTAACCGCAATATAAGACAACTGAAAGTAACCAGATTAGTTCTCTACGGTAACAATCGTTCCAACCCATACATCTAAGCCAATAAAATGGCCCTAATAAAAAAAATGTTTACAAACATTTTTTTATACAAACAGTACTTAAATTTTGGTCCACACTGATAACTTACCAATGCATTATGGCTAAACAAATTTCAAAATAGAACAAGTTAATTACCAGCAGAGTTCTGAATTCAGCAAAATTTTACCAAACGATATTACGAGTGATTTACCACGTATGTAATGGTAATGAGACAGACGGGTTATAGTTACAGTTTCATTAAACCCTTAATAAGGCCCCATTTATTGGAGCACACTACCACAGAATCAAAAGCAACTGTCGAATACCTACATACCTGGCAAAGGAAATTTCGTCACTACTTTTTAAAAAACTTGTATCTTAAAATGGATAATTTTTCCGAGTGCACTTTATGATAATTACGTCAAGGTTCAATTTTGTTGACGTATTGATTTGAGATACGTGATTTTTTCAAAGTAGTGACGATTTTTTTAAAGCTAGTACCTAGTATTTTCAATAATTACAATGACTATCGTAACTTATTACTAAAATAACTTATGGTTGAATTTCCAAATCAATGCATGTGGTCGGATCGCTAAATCGCCTCCATCTTATTAAGGGTTAATTGAAATTTCTTTTACACACGAAATTACCAGCTTTATATTACCTATCTCGCGAAATTTAGTTCAATCAGATCGGCTAGTAGTGAACACTTCCAACAGTAAGGGTACCGACATAAAGTCATCCCAATCTCACATATTTTACACAAATAGTATAAAAAGGACAAACGCAACGTCGGTCACCATGTAACTGTCTCTACAAGATGATTATTATTGTCCAAAGAGTAAGTATACGCTTATACTCCAATTCAATAGAATCTGACAATCCTGTAGACACTTCCAGCCTACTAATATGAACACCGGGCTGCCTAAGGCTTTGTGATATATGACTATTATTCTTTTTTTATTCCTTTTAGATGATAATTGCAACAACAGGGACATATATAATCAAGCGTGCCCACGTTAGAGTTTGTTAAATGTGTAGAAAATTGTCAGATTCTATTGAATTGTACTTTAGGTACTGTTCGCTTTAAATAAACAGCACCGATTAAAAATAATTTAACTATTTTCTAATGTCTTTCGGCCTCAATTTTAATATATTACTACACCAAAGTATAAACCAGTAGGTGATCTACTTGTCTGTGGAAATTTGGCGAGTCGTCTATCACACATGCCTGTTTATACAAGTATGGTTGTAATTCTAGAACATTATGAGTAAAGTGCAGTTTTATACGACCCTACAACTTGTTGAATATCGGACGCCATTACATGATCCTTATAAATTTAGTATATTTTTATTTCAGACAAAAAAACACTCCACATCAGTAAAAGAAGGGACAATTCAAATAAAATTATTGCCAAAATTTGATTAAATATATGAATTTAATGTTATTTAAAATTTAACAAAACTCCACAAAATATACTCTTCAGTAGAATTGTTTTTAATAATACTTACATAGTACCAAATTTGTTGTTTAACAATAAAATGACTTGATAATGTATGATTAACATGCCTAGTATAAAAAGTAAAACTACAATTTTTCTGATTTTTCTATAAATTCATTAAACCGACTGGAACTGTAAATAACTTTATACACGCAACTTACAATAGATACATTTAGAAGTGTATTGAGAAGTTTCTTTTTCACAGTGTCTCATTTTAAACAGCCAAGATGAATGAATTAACTCAATTTTACAGACATTTCTTCACAAACAATAAAATAATGCCTGATGCAAAAACTAAACCGTCTAAGAAACATCATTTTTGAAAAAAATCCGCAGTAGAATTTTCAATATTCGTAGAAAGAATTTAAGCTGCACTACAAAATAATATTAATACACATATCTGAGTGAAGCAAGTAATTTTAAATTGCTTGTTTGTTCTTCTTGTTTTGCTTGTTTGTCTTGTTGAATTTAGGTCCCAAAATAACTTTGAATATTTCTTTGTAGGACAACTCAAATGATTTTTTCTAAATGGGTCACAAATTAATAATAATATATGACAGTACTGAGATTAAAATCGTACAGAACCAAAACTAGACAAAACTACATTGATGTAAAGTTATATTTTATACATAGTATATCAACCAACACATATGCGAACGATTATGATACGACATATACTTCATGAACACACTGACTCTTGATACTAAGATTGACCGATGACACTTAAAGACAGATTTAAAAAAAAACTGTATATAATATTATTTAAGTAACTCTGACAGATGTTTAACCAATATGTATTAGAATCCTCTCTAATATTTCCTACGCAAGTGAGAAAGTTGTCTTTCTGAGAAATTTTAAATATCGACAACTACTTTCTACGAGTATAATCCAATAAATCAGATAACGGATAAATACAATCGGATAAAATAATCCGTGCAGACAAAATCGCGGACAACAACTAGCACAATATAAATCTCAGTGTGTTATAATGCATACCACCAGTCCGTTACGTTCATCAAACGTTAATACCAGTAACAGAGCGTAATGAATCTTATTACAACGTGATGACTGACGAGATAAACGAACGTTAAGTATAATGTTAGCGGTCATATTACAATATGCCATGCCATGCCACTATTAAAAACGCGCCGCGTTTTCCCTCTTTTTTGTTTGAACATGAAAAAAGTTGCCTTCAAATTGAAAGAGGACATAGAACCTTTCTTCATTAGGAAACAAGTTTAGCATCTCATATCTCGGTCAGTAACATGCCGTTCAGTGCTTAGTAAGAATGACTAGGCACAATATAGTACTGCTAACAGTCGCAAAAACAGGGTTTTAACTGTATTTGCTCTATGATTAGAGGCCGGATTTGGCTGTCTGGCAAATTCCGAGCTTACAGTGTGTGCGTTGCCAATAGTGCTGTCAATACGGATATCTATAAATGCATTATTGCAACTATAGACCAAAAATTTAAAAGTTTAGATACGCGTTATAAATGAAACACGCCCGAAATTAGTGAGCTAACATTTGGAACCATGACAGAGAAAGTGTTGGCAATTACCGTAAGACAGAAAGAGATGGCTCTACTTTCACGGTACCGCGTCGTAGCGTCAAAGGTTACTACAATTTTTCGCTGCAAAGGCATATCTTAACTTTTAAATCTTCGCTCTAAGCAGTAAGCACGTTGTAAATACATCAGCTGTTTCAGCTTATTCTATGAGCCGATCAAATTGGCACCTCATTTTCACGGATTCGTATGTACACAATACATAATCGTTTAAATTCCTTGTAAAATCCAAAAGCCTTGAACTATGGTAGTGTTTAATAATTCGCAGCTTTATGTACGGGTATGGAACAACAGTGTTTATTATAGGTATTAATATTTTTCAGGTAAATACGCTACTCAATATTCAAATAAAAACAATGTTTAAGTGTTTTATTTAACCAAGGACGCCGTTTAAAAATTATTATTTTTTATTTCGTAACGTATACTACTCTGACATCGATATTTTAGTTTTTGTAATGAAACGCATGACAAGCACATGATCTATTCAGAACTGCCTAATAGAATTCCATTAACCTCAACTATAAAACTTTACACTATAACTAGGTATATTTGTTAGAAAGAAAATTCAACACATCATGGTTGATAAATAGTTCGAAGTTTCTCTGAAGGAAAGGCTCAGTCTTAGTTCGTAACGAGACGTAAATACAGTGAAACATTCGTTGGACCATTACAAGAAAAAAAAATTAAAGTAATAATAAAGTTTATTAATAAAGACAATTCCATAAATATTTTATCTATAATTTCTAGATGGTAAATATTTAATATTCCTCCACTCGACTAAACGAGCCATAACAGCACTGCAACGGAAATATCGCAACCGCAAAATCAAGGACTCCAGATCTGTACATACAGTCAACCGTCAAAAATAACAACACACCCTATATTGTCTGTAACATAAGGCACGAGTTTAGATATTACATTTATGAACAGTTGGATGTACAGGAATTGAAGTCATTGACTTTACTATTGTCCGTACCTTTCACGCTTGACTAGTTGAACGGTGTCGTCAGTCAACATGCTACAAACGAAACAGCTGCATAATGCAAGCGGAACTATCATAGAACGCACACGAGCATAATAGATGCGTACATACACCGCAGCACAAGATTGTCGGGTTGTGGACTTATGAGCGTTTTCACGATATCCGATCCGATATTGAAGTCCGATATCGGACGCCGACACAATGGCGGTTCATTTATAATTTACAAAATGTATTGGATCGGACAATCTGAAAGGCAGTACTTAATTCGCACCTTTAGAATGATATCGACACAATTCCAAATATTCACATTTCTAAAATAATATTTGTGTTAAACAAAACATCATTGAGTTTTAAAATGAGAACATTTTGAATTGTGTCGGTTTCGTTCTAAATGTGATAATTATTTATTTACCTTTTTCAAAGGTTACAACGGATATATCCGCTAGTGAGTACAAAAAAGTGATCTTAACGAAATGGTATAAGGTCTAGCTTTACTGTCATTGATTTTAATATTTTAACCTAGCTAAACGGTTTGGCATTGATAAGGTTAAAACATTGTACTTTTCCAATATCGTGTCAGCGTCCAACACAGATATCGGATCCGATATGATCTCGAAACGCTATTACGCGTAAGGAGTCGTGTAAAGCTGATATAATATCAGTTTCAAACTCGTCGTGCACAATTCCGATCGCACGCTTGTTGACCGGACACAGTGCTTCTCGCTCTAATCTCTGCGATAATCATAGCATCCATACACTTAAGATTAGATGTCATCCGAACATGTTTGATAATCTGGTTAACAACATCAAATGCCTATGAATTATTATACTGATACAGTGATACATTATGTATGATCTAAAAAGAATAGGCAATCGTACTCTCTTCACTTCCTTATACCTGTAACAGTCTATCGGCGCATAGCATCGAGACCAATGTGGATTTTCAGTATACAGTTCTAGCGAATCCGGACTTCGCCAACTTGTTAATTAGGATGACACATTGAAAAGTAAACATGTAGCATTTTCGCACAAACCATGCGTACAATAGAATCCAGTCCTTAGTACAAAGGTACAGAGGTGGGTGATCCTTACTCACTCATGGTTCTAGCTACCATTTTGTTTTGAGTTATTAACATAATATGCACACATTGACTTTATTTTTTCATGGGGATGAACAGTAGGTATCCATATCAAATAGAGATTACCGCTGCGTCGTAGAAATACCTACTCCATCGTATGTTGTTCCCTTAAAATCGATGGATGGCCCCAAATTTAACCTGTGAGCTACAAGGAAAGCATGACGAAACTAACAACATTTAGCTAGCTACTCTTAATAATTTTGCCTTTGGTTAACTCAAATGGCCGATCCAGGGGCTTTATTAGAGTACTGCAATTGAAATTTATGCCGCAATGAAACATTCAGCTTTCAATGTGGTATTTAACGTAAATTGTAGGTAATTGTTATTCCAGCCATAAACATAATTATTTTACTTCAGACGATCAAACTGATGGCTAACGAACACTATTTATCACCAACCTTAACCCAATCAATCGAAACCAAACCAGAAAACCTCCCTTTACGGCACCTTATCTCCGGGACAGCGATATCGACGTACGAAGTATTAAATTAGTGACGCACTGAGGGAGGGTAGTGAAAATAATCTAACAAAATATAAATGATATGTCCCAAGAGCAAGGAAATTACCGTATTTTTTAAAAATTTGTTCGTAATTATGTATTGCATATGTTCAGTCATCCCATGCATCAATAAATTTGATTTCTGGACCAAAAAACGTTAAACATTATTAGAAAAAACATCCAACCGGGTCGTAATGACGACAAACTTGAAAGTGACAACTCATGTATACGCAATGTCACTACACGGCAGCTACGCCGATTGGTCGCCATAACTCACGGCTATTGGTCGCTGGCGTCGTCGGAAGGCTGTTATTGGTCTTAGCTCAGCTGCTAATGGTCGCTGGCGCCGTCGGGAGGCTGCTATTGGTCGCAACTCTTCTGCTATTGGTCGCTGGTGCCGGCGCGCGGCGCGGGCGCTAGGAGTGCGGAGACGTCCCAAACCTTGATGACGCGGTCTTTGCCCGCAGTGACCATTCGCCCCGTCGCCTCGTCTATGTACAGAGACGCCACCGCATGTTTCATGTCGTGGAATGAGGCTAGTGATTCGCGGCTGTGAGACAAATAAACAATTTTTACTTCTAGGAACAGCAGACAGCAAAGCACAATTCATATGTTAGATAAATAAAGTATCATAAAGGACGTGCATTAAAACGCGCCTTTTCTATTGTACTAGAATAATCTGGGGGGCCTCATTCAACTTTGCATCCTGGGCTCTGAATAAACTTAGTCAACTCCTACAGTGCGCTAAAAATTGTATACGGCTAACCTAGTGTATACGTAATCTTTTGAAAAACACTTTATCTTTAAAAATGATTGAATTAGTAACTGACAGTTTTGATCATGAAACTACCGTGAGACTCCCTCATATTAAATTATATTGCAACGGATAACTCACGCCTTAAATCGAGTTTAGCTCGACATGTTTCGGGTTATTTGGGGTTTGATGAAGGGTTTCGAAATAACCCGAAACATGTCGAGCTAAACTCGATTTAAGACGTGAGTTATCCGTTACAATATCATTTAATATGAGTAACTGACAGTAATAAAAACGATTGATCGACATTAATTTTAGTAGACACATCCGCCTGGAGATAGATTTCTCTATAGCGGTGTCCCCCAAGCTATACAAAGTATGGATAAGCAGGACAGGAAATTCCCCTTTGTGGATAAATGGTATGATATTAATGAGCGTTGCCAATTATTTTAAGTATGTTTTAAATGTTTATTAAGAAAGAGATGGTAGTATAAATAACGAATTTTAAAGAATAGCATATAAACAATATGTATAATCAAACTTTACTTTTGTTATCTTAAAAAAAAACAACTTCAGAAAAAAAAATGGTATTTTTCATTTTTTTTAATTTTCTTTTTTACCTCAGAAAGAAGCTATTTTTTACAACACTACGTGCACCCGCGGGTATTTTTCATTTTTTTTTTACCTCAGAAAAAAGCTATTTTTTACAACACTACGTGCACCCGAAGGTATTTTTCATTTTTTTTTACCTCAGAAAAAAGCTATTTTTGACAACACCACGTGCCCTAAAGGCGTGTACTCACGGCTCGTGCCGCAGCGTGTCGTAGCAGGCGGCGCAGACGCGCTGCGGGAACTCGAAGCCCATCACGGGCAGCGGCAGCCGGTGCGGCGAGCACGCGCCGCACACCGCCGCGCCGCACCAGCGGCAGTGGTGCTGCCTCTGCCCTGGAACACGGCGTTACCTCGTCACTATACAATACGTTTTTGCAGGTGGTAGGACCTTGTGCAAGGTCCGCCCGGATTGCTACCACCATCTTGCTCGCTAATCCTGCCGTGAAGCAGCAGTGCTTGCAATGTTGTGTTTCGGCGCGGAGAGTAAGACAGCCGGTGAAATTACTGGCACTTGAGGTATTCGAACTTAGGCCTCTAGGTTGGCAACGCATCTGCAATACCCCTGGTGTTGCAAATGTTTAGGAGCGGTGGTGATCTCTTACCACCAGCAGACCCACTTGCTCGTTTGCCTTCCAGTAGTATAAAAAAAAATAAAAAAAAATGCGTATTCAGAAAAAAATCATTTTTTGAAAACTTACAATTTGGCGCCAAAAATCCGCCATTTTGATTTTTTAAGAATTTCATGTACCCAGTGTCACTCGCGTCGCCAAGACGAATCCAATGACGTATCATTTATCAAAATCGGTTCAGCCGTTGAGTAGTTACGAGCGGACATAGGAATAGACATACATACATACGAGGCAAACACATAACCCTCCTTCTTCGCAGTCGGGTAAAAACGTGGGTCATCGAAGCGAATTAGCTCATTGAAATGACAATCATCATCAGAAGACGTCCACCGCTGAACAAAGGCCTCCCCCTTAGAACACCATAATAAACGACAACTCACCACTTGCATCCACCGGTTGCGAGATGCCAGTTTCTCAAATAAATGTCTAATATTGTATGTATGTAAACTCTTTATTGTAAAAAAGAAAACAATCAAAATACAATCGACAAACTTTGAGATACATGTACAAAGACGGACTAATCCCTGGGATCTCTACCAGTCTAGCTTTGAGTGTATAAGAGGAGCAATCAGTTAGAAACTCACAAAGGAGTTTACGTGTCAAAAATAGTAGAAGCTAAAATTCACTGCTTTACTTAATATGTACAACCATAATACATGAGAATACAAAGGAACGTTCTCGAATGTTTAAGATACGATGATGATGATTGTTTTTTACATCGACCATATTAACTGACCGAGCTGCTTTTTCTCCATCATGGCGCGCACGTTCCATATGAAGGGCGCGCGGCAGAGCTGGCACAGGTCGGCCTCCCGCCAGGCGGGCGTCTCGCGGCGCCGCACGCCCATCTCCCACACGCCCAGCGCGCCGTCCTCGCCCGCGGATGCCAGCCGCGTGCAGCCCGCCGCGTACCACAGACCCGTCACTTTGTTGCTGGCAACACAGATAAACGTCAAAACAAGCTCGCGTGCCCAGAAAAAAAAAGACACGTCAACGCACGTCGGGTTTTCAGTTTTTTTTTTTATCTGAATCCAGAATTTCCATTCAGAATTTTTATAGAACAAACTTAACTTATTGAGTTCTACAGGCTGGCCATTTACCTAAACGTCCTAAATTAATTACGTTTTCGGCGGAAAAAAAATTATAAGTAACAAAAATTATGACAAACAGTGCTGTCAAAAATTATGCGACTGGACACACACCCATAATAATTATGAATCATTCATGATTTTAACCCTTTCCCAAGCATAATGATATAGCGACCACATAAGTACACTAATATTAATATTCGACCTTCCTAAATTTACAATATCGTAAGTACAAAATTAATTGAAGTCGAAAAAAATATTGTCTTTAAATTAATCCCTCATAGGTAAACAATATAAGACTGTGATTCATTTTGTGGTAGCGTATCTAAATTCGCGGGGCCTGGAAAAGGGTTATTAATATTTATAATAATATTTTTTGCTCACTGTACTAGCAGTTTTAACCGAACTATATATTTATACCGAGCCAGCTTTTGCCAGCGGCTTCGCCCGCGGGAAATTCGCTTATCACGCGCTGTTGACTCGGGAACTGTGCATTTTTCCGGGATAAAAAGTAGCTTATATCCTTTCTGACCCATAAACTACCTCTATGCTAACAATCATGTCTATCCGGACAAACATACAAACACATACACTTTCGAATTTATAAGTCAATGCCAAAAGAAGTGGGTTCATACATTCTAACAGGGTAAGTTAATATTATTAACGCTGACGTGCCGTAATCACGACTTCCTGTGTTAAACAGATAAGAATAGTGAAAAAGCGGAAGTGTAAAACCAGAATTTATGTACATAAATTGAATACGAAGAAAGATTTGGTAATATACTGTACAAGTGCCAATTCACCGCACGTAAGTTTGATTGCGTGCCAAGCGCAAGGAGTTGCAAAAATAGGGAAAGCGAAAACAACTGCTTTCATGCTAAGTTGTTTTTTAAATGTTAAACTAGACAACACATACAAGGTGCGCCATGTAACAGAAAAAAAAAAAAAACACAGCTTCCATTCTTAATCTTGAGCTAATTTAGTTCTACAACTTTTGAAAATAACTTGTATTATGATTTTTATTATAGTTTAAAGTTTAATTGGACAAGTAATGTATTGCGAAATCCGGCATTTTGTTACGTGACAGGCGATGTCATTTAGGCTTTTAGGCATTGGATGCCGTATATGTAGAAAAAGAAATGTTTGAAATAAACATAATGATAAAATTACTTAATTATTGAAAGTTGCAGAACTAAAGTAGTTCCATTCGAGTAGCAGAAACTGTGCTTTAATTTTTTGCTCCTGTTACAGGGCCCACCCGGTATACAAAACAAGAAATGCACTAATTCTACTTATATCCGCGAAGGTTTCTGAGGATGGACGGTCCATCCGCCTATCTTCACAAACTTTTGGGTTTGTTATCTTTCACGAAAAAAATACTTATTAATGCTGACGAAATTTGGCACCTTTTTTTATAATAACTGGATACTTTACATACATACATAAAATCACGCCTCTTTCCCAACGGGGTAGGCAGAGACTACATCCTTCCACTTGCTACGATTCTGGCATACAACTCTTGCTTCCTCTATATTCATCAATCTTTTCATGCATGCATGCACGTCGGTAATACTTTACATCCCGGAAAATTTATTAATTCACATCTACAGCTAGTAGGTTTGTTACCTGTGGCCTTGTAATTCATACGCCGTCCCCTTCTGGCCGCCAATGTCCCAAACTATGATGGTCTGGTCGAAAGACCCACTGAACAGTAGCTGAGGCTGTGGCGCCCAGTTTAACACGCGAACTGACCTGAAATACGAATTTACATGCGTAATCTTAAAGAAAGAAGGAAAAAATTGTACTGCTACAATAGGACAACGAATTTACATGCGTTATCTTAATGAAAAAAAGAAAATTTAATTACTGCTACAATAGGACAATATACCTATGGAAACAAAAAAATAAGATTTGGGAGAGGGGCGGGCTGGGACGCGACGTGCGATTTTTCTATTCATAGCCCAGTCGAACACTCGTCACAGTGGTTAAATATGTACTAAATAATGTTTTGCTATCGCAGTTTGTCGTAAAAAATCGTTTTTATCTTGCCTTCTTAACTATCTTACTGAAGTTCACTGATGCTAATTGAGAAAGCAAGATAAATACGAAGTTATCCAATAAAATGGATAGAAAAACATTATTAATTAAATTTGTACGTGGCAAAGCACGCAAAGGACCGAACAAACGCTTGGAACGATGCGGCTCGGCCCGAAAATTAGGTTGGACAATGGACACTACAAATTACGCTTCAAACTCCATGTAAAGTAAAAAAGAAAAAACAGTAATTTTTGCATTAAATTATTAATATTTAATAGTTTCAACACAATAAAACCTGTTTCAAAACTTGTCATGTGCCTTGAAATGGCTTAGAATTAAATAATCAAAATAGGAAAGTTAAACTTAGCTGCTGACAGGGGAAGTTGGAAATCCGAGGGAGAGGCCTTTGCCCAGCAGTGGGACATAGAAAATGGCTAATAAAAAAAAAAGATAGTTTATCTCACCCCGTGTGTCCTTTGAGGGTGGTGACCAGAGTGGCGCCGTTATTGTCCAGCTTTAGCATCGTTATCTGGCCGCTGTAGTCGCCTACGAACGCGTATTTTGACTGGGAATCGAACCTGATATACTGTTTAGGAAACTCATGAATAAATCTTAAAAATAATCGAATTATATGAACTGAGAGTATAAACATTTTTGGGAATGTACTTCTGCCTGAGAGTCATAAGGTATAATGCGCCACGGTCATACTTAATACATGGTATTTAGTTACTCCAAAGTGAGGCTGTATCGTTGCCTAGATACATAGTTACTTTCACGCCGTCATTTCCGATAGTATAAAGCACCTCATATAAAATAAAATAAATAAGATCAAGTAAATAAAAGCAAGGACCTAGTTCTTCTTCTTCTTCTTTTAAAAAATGGCTTTCTGTCCTTATTAGGACAATTTCGCCAGTGTCAAAGTACTCTCTTTGAGAGGGACGTTGTTCGGTAGCCGTAGTTTTTGCAACTTGACAGTAAAATTCCAGAAACCACGTGGAGACAACTTGCACATTAAAAAATGTCAGACACGAGAGCAATATAGAATTTTATGATCACTGTTCACTGTTAAGCTTAATCGCCGCATAAAACACTATCAAAATTATACTTCAACCAGCCAAAAAAACAGAAATAAGGACCTAGTTTCTTTGGCCTTTAAGGCAACTCAACCCAAGCTGGGAATTCTCAGCTCAGTCTGTAGAACAATATACGTATAAACAAAGTCAAGACTTACAAGGACAACTCATGCTTTACTAGTAAAAGATAATAAAAATTTTGGTACCAAAATTGTTTATTAAATTTAGCTTATTAAGACAAAGTCCTAAACTAAGGAAATCTATGTTAAAGATCAGACTCAAAGAATATCTTCTTGACTTGCATTGAATGTACACTATCTATCTATCCATCTATGTATGTCCTATGTATGTCTATGTGTGTCTATGAATGTACCTGGCATTACGAATCTGTTAAGTACCCTAGTTTATATTGAGTATAGGATAAGTTTGATAGGATGAAATTGCATGAACATAGCAGTTTGGCGAGATAATAATGTTTAGTACCTAAGTAAGTTGTAATTTGAATATATAAATTAAAAAAAAATAAGTTAAGGATGCATAACATATGATCCAGTTCTAAAAGGATACTGTAACGCAGTGCACCAAGCTTCAAACGAGTAGCCTCCGACGCGACGGCCGGTCTCGCTGCAGTGGTACGCGAACAGTTTGTCCCGCGACACGGAGAGCACCCACTCGCAGCCCAGCGAGAACACCACGCCGGTCACCCTCGCCGTGTGCGCTAGGTACTCGCGTGTCTGCAACCAGAAAGCATTGGCATGCATTTTTTTATATTTCAAATAGCTGGCAAACTAGCATCCATCATCCAGTAGCCATCACTAGAAACCCTGATCTCAAATAAAAAAAACCGCATTCAAATCAGTCCACACGTTTAAGAGCTATGGTGCCACAGACAGACAGACAATCAATCTTATAACACCCCTCTTTTTGCATAAGGGGTTAACAAAAACTATTTGTTGCAGCTACTAGGCCTAACAGAATAGCTACAATTTAATTTGATACAGAATTCAAGTAACTTACAGGGTTAATTCTATTACAATCTACAGCTAGCGTGAACTCTGAGACGGTCCCATTTTCTTGTCCAATGAAGAGCTGTCGAGTCTCAGGGGTGTAGAACATGGATGTGCATCCCGAGGGCATGTACTGGCAGATGCTTGGCCAATACTGGCCAGAATCCCGTTTTAGCCATACTCGAACTGTCCTACAAACAATAAGTTAAAATAAAAAACAGTAGTCTCCGAAGAGAGAAGTTAGGTTACTCCGGTTTTTAAAAAGCAAATTGAAAACTA
Organism: Choristoneura rosaceana; assembly: GCA_037349165.1. Classification (NCBI taxonomy): domain Eukaryota; kingdom Metazoa; phylum Arthropoda; class Insecta; order Lepidoptera; family Tortricidae; genus Choristoneura; species Choristoneura rosaceana. Next base: position 5,109,677 of record JAZBNJ010000009.1, read on the forward strand.
GCCAAAATACCTCTGAGAAATCTGGAAATAGCTCTGAGATTTATATGAATATTAAGTTACAGGGTTATAGTTATAAACAGTGGTGTGCAGTGAGGGTAGGCAGGACCAATAGCTGCCCTTGCATGCACCCTAGCATGCACTAGCAATGGGGTAGGTAGCGCTGACTACCCTCATGGCAACACTATTGCTAGTGCTAGCAGGTGTGGTACTGGCACCACTCAATGTATGCCACTGGTTGTGAGTATACACCTTAACCATCTATGTATACTAATTTTTAGCCATATCAATATCTTTTCTGTTGACAGTACATGTAAGTACTATTTCAAAGTGTTATGTATGTTAAAATAATTTATGCTTAAGTCGACATGTTTATAATTCACTCGGTATGAACAGGTCATATTTCACTCATTACTTCTCACAAGCAAGCTTGTTTAAAAGATAAGAATGTCACACTTCTACTGAACTGTTTAACTTTGCATCATAGTGCTTTATTTGTTACTTAGAAAATATTTTACACGAACTATCTGAAAGCTAAACTGAAACCAAATCAGTAATGGAAATATTAACAGCAAGATTCATTATAAGATGATCATAAATTCGTAGAGCCTTATGAAACTATATCTTTTGCATTTTACTTCTCAAATAATCATAATTTCGTAAACAAAAAGCACGTTACTTGTCCTTTCGTAAGCATCTAATAAGATAACGATTAAACAAAACAGATGGCTTACAACGGATTGACACAAGATTGAGGGTACATTTTGGATCAGAAATATGTAAACTAGGATGGACTATTTGGATCCAAAATTTGGGGAGTACTATCTGAGTATGCTACATTGTAATAAAAATGAGTCAGAATTATTACTTATCGTCGCAAACGCTAATTACTCCGTCCTCGCCAGGTATCACAACTGCGGCGTTTACATCGTCCGTACATCCTTCCAATTTACTCAAGAGAGCCGGCTTCTTGGTCGTTGAAAACCTGTCGTTTGGAGTCCTCGGCGCAGGCTTAATTTCAGCAGCCATTATAAATAATATTAAATAGCAAATAAACACGATTTTTAATACACCTCTTTACACAGAATGAATAACGTCATTATATTTTGACATTCCGGGATAGATACAGGGATGCAATTCTCAGAGTTGACGTTACAAATGAACTCTGTAAAAACTTAACAAAAAATATTTATTTAGATTATAAATTTATATGTATAATATTTTTCAATGTCAAAAATAATATAACTTAAATAAAATACTGGTATAGGAACTTTTATAATAACTTAAAGCTTTTTATGAACGACAAGTATTATCATCAGTTTGGAGAATAGTCTATGTTGGAGATTACGTTCCCATCAACGCATAATAACATTTTCGAAAAGATTATTTCAACATTTATGATAGACAAGGCGTATATAATTGAAATAATAAAGTGGTTAATAACACATGCAAATAAAGTAAATATCTATTTTCATTTAATTTTTTTATTCATGTACATGTCACTTTCACCTTAAAGTAATCGGTCATCTAAAATAAATATTTGCTGCGGAACCTTGACAAGTGACCTTTCTACGACATTGACGTTATTATGACGTGTTTGAAGTATCTGACGTTTATTAAATGTTGCCACCTAAAGCCGATTTCCATTGAATCTACGAAATTAAGAATGAGAAGGACACGGTGTCGCAAATTTAAAAAGAAAAAAAATAACAATTTAAAAATCACGACTAGATCCGCTGGGCTACTACGAAACTCGAAAATCGAAGTTCGTATCGCACCGTCCCGCTGACGACGATTATATTATGTAACTAGCTTTTGCCCGCGGCTTCGCCCGCGTGAAATTCTGCTATCGCGCTCAGTTCCCTCGGGGCGGTGACTGTGCATTTTTCCGAGATAAAAAGTATATGTCACTCTCTATCTTAATAAACTATCTTTATGTCAAAAATCACGTCGATCCGTCACTCCGTTTTCACGTGAAAGACGGACAAACATACAAACACAAAAACACAGTCACTTTCGAGTTTAAATAATTTTGATATGGATGAATACGAGAGTGAGAGAGACGGTACGATACGAACTTCAATTTTCGAGTTTCGTAGTAGCTCTGCAGGTTTTTCTACGGAGAGTGCTTTATTTTTGTCACCGCTCATATTTATATGTTTTCATTTGTATACTATACAATAATTTTTCAGTGATCAGAAGTTGAAAAATATTAATAACTAGCCAAAATCATCGTGTATTAATGACGGGAAAAGATAAGAAACTTGTTTTGTTATCTTTTACGATTTTATAGAGCGCATGCATTACGCAAATATTTTACTTGTTTAAACAGAATTTTATTTCCCTTTCAAAGTAGTTTTAATTTGTGATTTTGTGTGAAAAAACAAAAGTGAAGGTGATACGATTTTTTTTTTACTTTTATGAATTTAAATATTTCGTCCCTCCAAGTTTTTGGCATAAAACTGTCGAAGAACTTAAATGTGCTGCAATTACTTGGGGAAAAAAAATTGAGGCTGTCCACCCCACTTGCCGTATGTTATTTCTGCATTCCGCAGTTTTTTCGGGTACCCTATTTTTGCCACGGCTGATAAATAGTAGTGCCGAGCCAGTGCTGCTGGAAATTTATTACAGTGTCGGTCCACGTGCCCTACGGACGCCGCAAAAATGGCTCACGCGTTAAAGAAATTGTCCGTGCAAGTGCTTAAAAACAATAATGTTGAAGCCATCGGCGCCGTTGCGGCGAGGAGCAGGTAATACACCCCATGCCGGCATTTAGTGGTTATTTACGTAACATTAATTAGCTGATTTAGCTGTTAATTTATTACGATTCAGAAGGATTTGTAGCTATTCCATAGGCTTTTTAAATCTAAACATGACGAATGGGTGTTTACAGAAACATCATTCTTGTTTGAAATAATTCTTATAAGAATTGTGATATGATAACATTTCAAGGTTTACATTTTAAATGAAAACTGCTTTATTCGTTCATCATGTCAGCAGAAAGACGTCCACTGCTGGGAATAGGCCTCCCCCAAGGCTCACTACATAGCTCAAGGATTTTATTTGTTAGCCAAAGTTTGTTCTGTGACTGTGAAGCAAACCTGTTAAGTAAGAAATCCTAAAAGAATTACAAAAGGCTAGTTTATTTGCTGACCAAAAATTTTTTCTTTTGAATCCAATAAGAAAAAAATGTTCATCATTTAAAATGTAAAAACATCACACTGGGATAACAGTATATTTGACTTTGGCACAATAATGCAGATCCGACTCTGTTAATTATAAATGGAAATGACTTACGAAATAATTATAATTGGACACTGATGGCCTTTGTAAAGTACATAGTGAAAAACGGGTAGGAAAAACCGGACATTTTTTCCTCTATTTTTCCTGAACATCTTAAGTTCTAAGCAATATAATTTGAAAGATTCAAAAAATTATTCCAAAAAAGTACCTTTGGTAGGCAAGAGGCTACAGATCAGTGTTATTGTAAGTTGTTGTTATCTCTAAGTCAGTGTTGTAATACATATTAGAATTAGATAATCAGATAAAGTCCGACCAGTGCGGGGAGCATTATCTCTATTGATTGTGCAGCAGACATACTTGCTACCCTGTATTTACTTGCTTGGCAGCAATATGAGTAGAGAAAAGTAGCAGTGTCATAAAACAAACTGCTAGCTTATAAATAACTTCTAGTACTGACATTATTATTTTAGAATAAATTCATTTTTATATGTGAACAAAACTACACTTCGATGCACAAGGAGTAGTACAGTCAGCTGCAGAGAAAGGGTACCCCCCTGTAATGGCGGTAGTATGGATACCGCCGTTAGAGGGGGGTACCTTTTCTCTGCAGCTGACTGTACATTTAGATTTGTTTTGTTAATAAGAAAATTAACACATACTTTTTTGCTGTTTTGGCCTTTGAAACTCAAAAACAAAAAAAATCATTAGTTATAATATTTTATTGAAAATAAAACTTACTTTAAAGAGTCTATCTAGAATTGGGTAAAATAGGAAGCTCATGCAGGCTATGTTCCAGTCTTAATCCCTAGGCTTGTTGTGGATAGCTACCAGGCCCATGTGGCATAGTTTGACTGAATATGTTTTTATCTGGCTATGCATGCATATATTTCTAATTATAGTTTAAATAGAACTTTTTATTTATGTACAAAATACACTATAGAGCAAGAGCCCGGGCCGGCCAGACATACCTTTTATCATAAAAGCTGAAAGTTTGTCTATGTGTGCCTCTAGTACAGGTAAGAATGATCCCCACCCATGATACCTGGGTAGTGGTTCCTTTGGGAGGTATCAGGTAGCAAAGGTGTATAAAATTCCATCTTACTTTCGTTATTTTATAAAACTCAATTTTTTTATATTTCATTCGTAACAACATCAAAATTCACTTTACTCATTGCCAGACACTTAGTATGGTTCCAACCCCCTGCCAGACACCCCTAATAGAGCAAGAACCCGGGCCGGCCAGACATACCTTTTATCATAAAAGCTGAAAGTTTGTCTATGTGTGCCTCTAGTACAGGTAAGAATGATCCCCACCCATGATACCTGGGTAGTGGTTCCTTTGGGAGGTATCAGGTAGCAAAGGTGTATAAAATTCCATCTTACTTTCGTTATTTTATAAAACTCAATTTTTTTATATTTCATTCGTAACAACCTCAAAATTCACTTTACTCATTGCCAGACACTTAGTATGGTTCCAACCCCCTGCCAGACACCCCTAAACTATAATATTTTGTAATTCAATTTACGTTATATTATAACAGCTAAATTTAATATATGTTTTTTGGGGAACTATTAAACGATGTTTCCTTAGCAGCCAGACATTTTCGAGGGTTCTATCATCCTGCCAGACACATTAAATTGAGCAGAAGTTGCGATATTATAGTTTAGGGGTGTCTGGCAGGGGGTTGGAACCATACTAAGTGTCTGGCAATGAGTAAAGTGAATTTTGATGTTGTTACGAATGAAATATAAAAAAATTGAGTTTTATAAAATAACGAAAGTAAGATGGAATTTTATACACCTTTGCTACCTGATACCTCCCAAAGGAACCACTACCCAGGTATCATGGGTGGGGATCATTCTTACCTGTACTAGAGGCACACATAGACAAACTTTCAGCTTTTATGATAAAAGGTATGTCTGGCCGGCCCGGGCTCTTGGACCACTACATTCTAAGTTTTATTTTTTTATAACGGTTATGGGCCCATAAAAAATGGGAACTTCCCTGTATTTTTGAAGTATCTAATATATTTTTTTATTGACAGTGGAACCCTCTCCCCCCCCTCCTTCAGATCCCATTCCTTCTGTCCTGTGCTACCCAACCGTAATATGTTGGTATGTTTGTGTTTCTTACCATATTTTTGAACCATTCAACAAAATGCATAGTAGATAAAATTATCATCCATAAATTTTATATTGTAGACCTAGAACCTTCTCTACTCCTTCCATCGAAACGAAATCTAATTTGTACACTTTTAAACTAATTTTCTTCTGTCTGCATTCATGTAAGTATGTTTAATTTTGCCAAACCTCTCCAGCCATTGGTGGGGACAAGTGAAGATGGGTCCCCCTGACGTGATTCTCGGCATCACAGAGGCATTTAAGAGGGACCAGGACCCAAAGAAGGTTAACCTTGGAGTCGGTGCCTACCGTGACGACGAGGGCAAACCTTTCGTTCTGCCTTCAGTCAGAAAGGTGAGTTGCTTCTAAAAATTTCATGTATTCCAGTATTGTCTGACCAAAACTATATTCAATCAATAGCAACCTTGGACTCATCGACTTTATAACCTCTTGGACTACATAGCTTAGTAGAACTATTAGTTAGCTGGTGTTAGGTACTAGTAGGGTTGCCAACCATACTATAATATATAGTATTGTACTATATTTCGGGTCTGCGTACTACATAATTATATATACTGTTAGAAATAGAAAGAAATATATACCTAGTGCCATCCATGAAGACGTGTGATTTTGACAAAATTGGACATTAATGACAATGTAATAAAAACCACGGCACGCGTCATCGTGAATAACTCTGCCTATATAGTACGTAAAAATACTATATTTTCAACACCAAAATCTAACAAACAAATCCTATATTTATAATAAAAGAAGCGCGTCTATTCCGAACTCCGAACGTCTACAATCCTTTGCCTTGGTTCTGAACTTGTCAATGTCAAATTGAATTTACTAAATCAAAATAAATAAATAATAAATATATCTTTGTCTATTTTATTTCTTTCAAAGAATACTATATTTTTTAAAAGTGTATTATATTTTTATAGGTAGCTTATTTTGAAACATACTATATTTCGCCGAAGAAATGTTGGCAACCCTAGGTACTAACTTGTCTCCACCTAGATCAGTGTTTTTCAAACTGTGGATCGCGATCGCGACCCTTCCGGTGGTCGCGGTATCTTTAAAATACTCTCACCTTTATTGTGTATAATTATCAATGTTTGTATTTTCAACATAGGATAATAGGTACAAAAAAAAAGTATTTATGTTGTATTGTATTGTACAAATAACTGTGTGTGGAGGTAGGCAGGGGGTCGCCAAATATTCTTCAAACCAAGGGAGTCGCGTCCAGAAAAAGTTTGAAAAACACTGACCTAGATTATAATTAGGGCCGAATTGACTACTCATTGTTAATTATGTGACAAATGAACGTGATGCCATGTCTGTTTATCCGGACAAAACAAACAAAGAAGGCATCACAGATATCACCAGTGACATACTAAACAATGACTTCTGATCGTGTGATATCCAAACAATTTCTGTTTAAACATGTTTCATAGTTTTTCACAAAAGTTAACTGTACTTAATTATTAGATTTTTTATAGGGAACTATAGGTCTATTTATGTAAAACTATTTCCTAGTTTTAGCTAAAATGCAAAATTATTGTATAAGACTGTTTGTTTCTGATTAATTAAAAAATAAAAAATAATAATTTCACTAATGCATTGCCATCGGCCAGGCCGAGGAGATCCTACACAGCCGCCATCTGAACCACGAGTACGCGCCGATATCTGGGGAGGCGGCTTACACCGAGGCCGTCGCCAAGCTCGCGTTTGGCGACAACAGCCCCATCTTCAGCGACAAGTCTTACTGCACTGTACAGGTCAGTATCACGTTTTTAAACAATCTCACCCTCAACCTAAATAAACAAGTCCTATTTACTAAAGTAGAAAAATCGACTACAGGATTACCCACGAATCTGCTAAGTCGAGCGCGAAGCAAACACTGCCGTACCATCCTTTACTGGAACCAGTTCGCCGCATTTTCAGGCCCCTATTTGAGATAATGCTTACAGTATTGTTGCTATCGTTGTAAACTTTTTTATAGCCTATACGGTGGCCTACTGCTGGGCAAAAGCCGCCACTTTTTCCTACTGAAGTTACTTAATAAAAAATACTAAGTAAATTTTTTCTAAGTTCGAAAATTCATTTTTTTTGAAGTAAGTAAACAACTTCCAAGAGAAAAATGCGTTTTATAAATAGCTACGCGACCTTATCGCTTCAAGTTATAAAATTCCATTCGATCGAACTCCATACCAATATTATAAATGCGAAAGTGAGTAACTCTGTCTGTCTGCTAGCTACCTCTTAACAGCAAAGCCGCTGCACCAAACTTATTTTTTTGCAAGTACTTATATAATTATAATTACTCTGAATATCCTATATCCTACTAATATTATAAATCCTACTAATATTATAAATGTGAAAGTTTGTGGGTGAGTGAGGATGTGAGTGAGTGAGGATGTGAGTGAGTAAGTATGTTTGTTACTTCTTCACGCTGAAACGGCTGGACTGATTTGGATGAAATTTGGCAAAAAGTTAGTTTATAACCTGGATTAAAACATAGAATACTTTTTATCCCGATATTCCCACGGGATAGGGATAAAATTTCGAAATAACAACCGCTGGGCTTAGAGTCATGAAATTTAGTATGTAGGTAGTTGGACGTTTGGAATTACTCATAGGTGACTTTTTGACCCGATATTCCCACGGGATACCTAGGGATGAAATCTCAAAATAACAACCACTGGGACTAGAGCCATGAAATTCGGTATATAGGTAGCTGAACCTCTGAAATACTACATATGCTATTTTTTAACCCGATATTCCCACGGGATAGGGATAAAATCTTGAAATAATGACCGCTGGGCTTAGAGTCATGAAATTTGGTATGAAGGTAGTTAGCCATCTGGAATAACACATAGGCCACTTTTTGACCCAATATTCCCACGGGATACCTAGGGATAAAATCTAGAAATAACAACCGCTGTGCTTAGAGCCATGAAATTTAGTATGTAGATAGCTGGACTTCTGGAATAATAGATAGGCTACTTTTTATCTCGATATTCCCACGGGATAGGGATAAAATCTTGGAATAATAACCGTTGGGCTTAGAGTCATAAAATTTGGAATGTAGGTAGCCGGAAGTCTGGAATAACACATAGGTGACTTTTTGACCCGATATTCCCACGGGATACCTAGGGATGAAATCTCGAAATAACAACCACTGTGCTTAGAGCCATGAAATTCGGTGTGTAGGTAGCTGGACCTTTGAAATAATACATAGGCTATTTTTTATCCCGATATTCCCACGGAATATGGATAAAATCTCGAAATAACAACTGCTGGGCTTAGAGTCATGAAATTTGGTATGTAGGTAGTTGAACGTCTGAAAGAACACATAGGCTACTTTTTATCCGGATATTCCCACGGGATAGTTTTATAACTAAGGGACCGAATACATCCCCGTTTTATTAGTTTACGCGTGCGAAGCCGCGGGTAAAAGCTAGTTGAGCATAAAAATAAGCTTTTCAAACGAACTCGTTCATCTATTGCTTACTTTTCAGCCTTTACAACAATGTACTATTTTTATGCGGGATAAACTATATGTTCTTCGGGATAGTGATTAACAAAGTAATACGCAGATTTTGAACATAAAACTACCGTGAGACTCACTCATATTAAATATATTGATCCGGATAACTCACATACAGAGCGATGTTGTTAGTGTTGTGGACTACCCTACATTTGACAGTTTTAAAGAAAATGATGAAAACGCGGGTAGTTGTGTGCCGGTGTCAGTTTCGTCGGGTAGTCGCGCGAGCAAAGCGGCGGAGCGCAGTGTGCGTGTTGCAGCAGCCGACGAGCCGCGTTGCTCCGAGTAGGAAGGGCTACGGATTAGCCCGAAACATGTCAAGTAAACTCGATTTAAGACGTGAGTTATCCGGGTCGATATATTTAATATAATACGCGGATTAGATCTCGGGCAACAGCCAGTGTATGATTATCGCGAAAACAACAGAAAATAATAAGACCAATAAGATAACAAGTGCAAACAAGGGCGGATGCGGGGGGTCACGGGCGTTAAGACACTGCTGTGCCCGCTGGCGCTGGGTCTATGACAACAGTAGAAATGTTTCTAAACTCATTGATTTTAATAAACTTAATTTTTGCATTAAAAGAGGAGAATTGATGTATTTGATTATGTTATTTACGATAAGTTACAATGTTTTATTTGCCTAAAAATAACTACAATTTCACCATATGCCCCCCTTCCCCACTCGCCTGGCTACCAAGCTTGTTTCACCTTTGAGTTCAACAACATGACAAGCACAAATATGATCCTGTCGGTAATAAAGCAGCTTTAATTAGGCTAGGCACTACTTATTGCTGAATTTTCTGAATTATAGTTACTAACCCTTAAAACGACCCAACGAATTAGTTAATTGATAAGAACCTCCCCAAAGCATCGCCTGAGTCGATCAGCTAACCATCCTTTGTGTTCCAGACCCTGTCAGGCACCGGCGCTCTCCGGCTCGGCCTCGAATTCATCTCCAAGTACTATGGCAAGGACAAAGTGGTGTACCTGCCTGATCCCACGTGGGGCAACCACCCGCAAATCTGCAACCAACTGGGCATACAGCACAAGAAATACCGGTACTTTGACCCGAAGACCATCGGCTTCGATCTGCAGGGCGCCCTTGAAGATATCAACGTAAGTTACCGTTACGTTATCTATCGTAGACTGTTGAGACTTCAGCTAACGCACAGGTAGTTAAGGGCAAAAGTCTACTTATGAATTACAACAATATATTCGCCGAACTAGTGCGTATATTGGCGAACGAATACTGCACGGTATTTTACGGACTGAGTTATGTGTACAATCAAAGAAATTTAATTGCATTCCAGAGTGGAACCTTTTGTCATGCTGACATTCTCTGCCTAAGAAATCATAGTGATGTTGATTGTGAAAAGGTTCTACCTTGGTACACAATTCCGTTTCCTTGACTATACAGATAAGCGGGCACCGTACACGATTGCCAAAAAGGTGCAATCTTACTTGAATATGTACACGGCTCTGGTCAGTGTAACATTGTGCATGGTATAAGCAATTTATTAGTTATTTTCCCAAATTCTATTCTCAATCAAATCTATCTTTTTCTATATATTTTTTTTGTCTGTTCATGATTCCAAACTCAATATTTTAAGTATATTTATTGCCTGTGTAAATTTTACACTGCTAAAAACACTAAAAAAAAATTTATCGAATCTAAAGCGCCGCAAACTTTGTAGGTACTGCATGCTCCGGAGTGACGTCCGCCCTTTTTAAACGATTTATTGTAAACTATGCTTGTATAGGATAGCTACAAAGAATCGAAGCAACATCCTACACCAAGTTAAAGTTCAGTTAGGTTTTTAGAGTCAATTTTTACTAATATTTTACCCGACTTAACTTTACTTCATGACTTAACTTCACTGATATTTTACCCGACTTACTTCTGACGTATTTCATTCATGACGCAGCTTGACGCAGCATCATTCTACTCAATAAAACAATACATTCAACTTTACATATCGTGTTTTTAGCTTGACTTATAAGTAAGACCGCTTCAATCCAGATAATGATATTGATAAGAGAGCACGAGCACCATTCGTGGCGGCTACGTGATAGTTTCAAGAATTGATAGAGGGTTGCGCATCGCTCACACCATGTCACACCATAATTTCGCACTGTCACTATCCTGATAAAGTTATGTCACAGATAAATTAGGTGTAATCATAATCATAGTAACAGATAAGTTTTAATAAAGAATCACGGAATCACTTAACATCAGCAAGGCTACCACGAAATTCGAAAATCGAAGTTCGTATCGTACCGTCCCGCCTAAGCTTATGTTATTTAATAAGAGAGTGAGAGGGACGGTACGATACGAACTTCGAATTTCGTGTTTCGGAGTAGCCCTTCTGGTGACCCATCCGCTCGTTTGTCTGTTTTTTACATTAAAAAAAACACTATGTCTCTTCTTTTGATGCAAAATAAGTTCTTATTTAAAAAAGTTACAAGCTTTTTTACGATACTTTTTACTGACTATTGCATTTTCATCCAAACTACATATCAATACAAAATTTCAAGTTAACAGGATAACTGGAAGTCGGCGAAATTAGTAAGATTTAAAGACAGCCTATTTAATTACATGCGAACTTTGGAAGTAAAAAAAAACAAAAAAAAATATGAATTTGAGTGACGCCTCTATAGGCCCAATATTTAGACTAGCACTCAAGAAAATCATGATATTTAATGGGTTAAATAAAATTTGCATTCAGTTTTGTGAACTAAATACGAAAACATCCGGTTAATTATGGCGCTACAGTGACTTTATTGTGTAAGCACTCAGAATCACAATAAATCACGGTTTCACAGAGATGAAATATCGCTAGATGACGTTAGTATCGTGAAGTCCGTTTGACGTTTGCTCGTGGTTAAATAACTAAATGAGCCAATCGCAAGCAAACGTCAAACGGACCTCACGATACTAACGCCATCTAGCGATATTGCGCCTCTGTGAAAACCCTCATTCACCGCTTCTTTCTGTCAAACGGTGTAGAATGAGAGTAGAAAGAGACGGTGAATGCGTGCAATCGCAAGCAATACAGTCTCTGGTCAGTGTATTTGTTGCTGCTTGACGGCTTTTACAAGCACAAAGAAATGACTTCTTATAACATGATTGTGGTACTTTACCACAGATCAAAACTAGGTTTCAATGTTATACTTCAAACTAACTTTCTGCCCGTCACTTCGTCCGCTTTGCATTAATTTTTCGCGGGAAACAATAATCCCTACTAATATTATAAATGCGAAAGTAACTCTGTCCGTCTGTCTGTCTGTTACGCTTTCACGTCGAAACCACTGAACCGATTTTGATGAAATTTGGTATATAGGTAGTTTGAACCCCAAGGATGAACATAGAATACCTTTTATTCCGGTAGAGGGCGCCACCGCGCTATAACCTAGATCCGCGAAGACGAAGTCGCGGGCATAAGCTAGTAAATAATAATTCCAGTATAAAAGTAGCGTGTGTCCTTTTTTTTTACTTAAATCAGCCAAGCGGATTACGTTACGTGAGATGTGTAAAGATGACTTACAATCCATGTTTCCCAGCCCAACTAACAATTTAACGTCGTTCAAAAGTTTAGTAAACGTTATCTTAATACCGTTGATCTTAATAGCTAAGTCACACTAACGTTATAATAATGTTTACTAAACGCGAAAATGGCCCCAGTTATACGACCTACATTGTCATATAATGGTCATACAGAAGTCACAAGCCGACTTCGTTAACGTCATTCAAAAGTCATATGAATGTTATGGAATTAACACTTTCGTCGCGCAGTAGTCGCATCATAACTTTACAGCGACTCGTTTGTTGTATTGTGGTCGTACAGGTGTTTTTGAATGACTAAAACGTTTTATTTAAGTCAAGGAACAACACATATAAGACTTCTTATTTATTCTTCTTGTTAGTGACGCGTGTTTGTGGTTTTGTTTCGAGATTGAGTGCAAAATAAATAATTACAAGGAAATAAAAGGTGAGTGTTATTTAACTTTCATATCTTTTGCTAACTTTAGGTAGGTATCTGTCTCTCATGCCGTTTAGTTCGACTGGGAATTGAAGTTTTATGATAATATGCCTATGTGAATACTATTCAGATTTTCATGCCCCCTCGTAATTTTGTGTTTAAATCGTTAATATCATTATATTTTTATTGATAAAAAAAAAATTATATCTAAAAATGTAGGACATGTTGCTTTTGTCGCACACTTATCTCTTTACGACGTTGTAAAAACATAAAGTTGTATTAAGGTTATTTCAAAACCATGCAATACGCCATGACAGCTAGCTATTAGGGTTACTCAAAAAAAAATTTAAACCCTTTTCATATTGTAATAGGTATTCACCAAAATTAATTATCTTTAAACTCATTTCAGGAAATAACGGTCATAGTAAACGTGCGGTGCAGATTTCAAAATATTTTAACATTCATGTAACTTTTATCTGAAAATATGGTTCAATATTTGGATATAGATACATTTCTAACGAGAGCAGATTTTAGACTTCTTAATAGATTGGTTTGGCCATGGGAAAACACTCATTTTATATTATCGAACAAGTGCTATGGTTGCCACAGTATCATTGACTTTCATACACTGCGGCCATTTCATTTCATTATAAGAAATAAAAATAAATCACACACGATATTTTATAGTAATAAAATAAATATTGATACTGAACCTTTTTGTTGTTCATGTGTTGTACACTTTTTTTCTTCAACATTTGTGACCAATGCCACAGTGGTTGGCGTTGTACTTTTTAATAAAAGGAAATCTCGATTAACTTTCCTTTTGAAAGTTCCACTACGTTTTAGTCTTCTCCACGAATTTTTTGCTTCCATTTTTCGTAGTTTTTATCAAACGTTCCGCAAATATGGCGGCTTAGACGTTTTAAAGTCAAAACCTCACTTAAATGCGACTACAAGTTTGATTAAAGTCAGGGAATGACATGAAACTGACATCATGTAATATAAAGGTCATAATTAGAGTCGTAAATAAACAACCAAGTCATTTAAGAGTATCTAATTGACGGCTGTACAACGTTTTATAAACGTCACTGTGAAAACGTCTATACAACTGCTACATTATATAAATGTCATATAAAGGTTTTTCAAATACCTAATTAGGTCAGTTCAAAACGTTTAATGGACTATAACGTTAGTATGACTTTTGCCTTGTCGTACAAACGTTTTAGCTAAGACTGTAATATAACGTCGTATAGTTTAGTCTTACCGACGTTGTTAAGACCAGTTTATTATGACATATTCGTCGCACGACTAATAAGTTAAATTAAGGACGTCTACAGGACCTAGTAGTCATCTCATTACCATTATAAGACTGCTATCCAATTTTATGTCGTACAAGTCAAGACTTATACGACGTTTTTGTTTGTTGGGAGTTCTATGCTCTTGTTTCTAAGTATAATAGATTTTGGATGATTGATTGAACGGAGAACCTAACCTTGGTGGGTTGTTATGTACTTTACGAAAGTGTGTCATGCGCATACACTGATCTAATTGCACTAAAACAGTCACATGCATGTATAAAATGAGATAAATATTATTATATACATTTTGAAATTGAAACTTACAGTTGAATTGAGAACCTCCTTTTTTTGAAGTCTGTTAAGCTTCAAAAATTACATTAATCGGGTAGTTTCGTGGATGAAAAATCACACAAACATTTGAATACATATATCCCACTTACCCGTACTAATATTATAAATGCGAAAGTGTGTGTGTTTGTATATTTGTCCGTCTTACACGTCGAAACGAAGCGACGAATCAAGTTGATTTTTGGCATAGAGATAGTTTATGGGCCAAAGAGTGACATAGGCTACTTTTTATCCCGAAAAAATGCAGTTCCCTAGGGAACAGCACGCGATAACCGAATTCGTGTGCCATGGATGTTTGTTATTCTTTTACGCAAGAATTATCAGTAGATTTTATAAAACTAAAATAATGAAGCACAACAGAATAACACATTTTATCCCAAGGGATCGGTATAAATTCTCATGTAATTTAAAAAAAATCCCCCGGGAATTAGTAAAATCCCTGCTGCTGGGTCTAATGGCTTACAACACTAGTATAATAATAATTTGACGAAGGTACTGCAAAAACATAATCAAAGATTGCGTGTTTTCCAGAAAATTCCCGAAGGTTCCATCATCATGCTGCACGCATGCGCACACAACCCCACCGGCGTGGACCCCAAACAGGCGGAATGGAAACAGCTCTCTGAGGTACTTAAGTATTACTCACTCGTTAAGATATTTGAGAAATCGACATATTTTATAGTGAACAATAATGATGTAGTACCGTATTATGGTGTCCAACGGAATTATACCACAATAATTAATAACAGATTACAGCCAATCACCTCTAAACCTGTCCAATTAGGTGCATATATTCCAAGGATAGTTAGAATTTTGTTTATAACTTGATAAAGTATGGAAAATTTGACATTATAATAGCATACATATGTATGTTTACACCAGTGACTACACTACAGTCATAAATTATTGTTTAGAAAACAATAAGAAAAGAAACCCATTCTTTTATCTTCATGAATCTTTAATGCTGCGTACTTTCTGTTCTAAAAAACGACCGGAATACTTGACTATAAAGCTTGATATCACGGGTTTGATTCTCGATATATTTGTATGAAAAATATCAGTATACTTATGTCAAATGTCTGCTATCTCTAAGTATTTCGAAAGTACAGTTGTTACCGAATTACAATCATAATTTATCTATTAGTAAACCGTCCAATTTAGAGTCGAACGCGCGAACAGAGTTCCTTAAAGTCAAGAATTAAAAACTTCTTAAACGGCGTGTTCTCGAATCTGAGTTCATCTTCTGCGTCTGATTACCGTTTTTTTTTAGGGCCAATCAACTTTTTTACCGAAACTAATCTGTCCGCGACATTTTTCAAACAATTGCAGATTTTTGTAAGTAAACATGTTTTTTCTGTAATTTAATAGCTGGTCTACATGAATACATGCCATCCCACGTAAGTTCAACCTATTAAACAATGAAATATCTTAGCTAGAAGCACTAATTTTTTGGTAACGCCGGAGACAATTTTTCTAACGCAGGAGACGCCCAAAGTGTCGGTAAAGTAGTTGATTGGCCCTATAAAGTCATGTATTATAAATATTTGTATTGTGTCCGCCAGGTCGTAAAGAAGCGCAAGTTGCTCCCTTTCTTCGACATGGCGTACCAGGGCTTCGCGACGGGCGACGTCGACGGAGACTCCTTCGCTGTGCGGCTGTTCGTGTCCGAGGGACACCAAGTCATGCTGGCGCAGAGCTTCGCCAAAAACATGGGTGAGTAGATTCTCTAATAGAATGCAGAGAATTTGTTGGTGGTTTATTGCTCAATTGTTTTCCGATTTTTGTAACTGTATTTTATTATTGTTATAAAACAAAGCTAACGTTACCTGTAGGTTTGTACAGAAAAGTCTTGAAATAAGTGGCGTAGCTAGGTAACCAAAGGCCCTGGGGCAAAAAATAAACTAGGGCCCCAACTAAAGTATTTAAAATCGTTTTTCCCGTATTCGTTGTGTTCCTAATTCGACATATCGTCACTACTTTGAAAGAATCTCGTATCTCAAGTTAATACGTCAACAAAATTGACTCTAAAAATAATGTTCATAAAGTTCACTCAGTAAAGTTATCGATTTTAAGATATGGGCTTATTTCAAAGTAGAGACGATATTCCAGATTTTTCATTTATAGTTTAAGTCAAAGTCCGAGGGGCCCCCTGAGCTTTGGGGCCCCCGGACACTGCCACGACTAGCCCTTCGGTAGCTACGGATATATTCAAAATCATGACCAGCTTAAAATTTTACAGTAACGGTGGGTTCCGACAGTTTTTGTTTTACTTAACAGAGTTCTAGGCTGGACTCGTTTTTTTCCCTTTTTAATTTTTTAGGCAGTTGGGTTTTCTTGGATTTTTTTTTTATATTTTGATGTTTCTGTGAAAATTATTGCTAAAAAGTATACCTAATCGTGGCATTATGTGAGTGTTATGATTGTAGGGGCAAAGTTTGTCTTAGCCATAAACCGTCTTCCATAACATTCTCAGAGGTGACTAAAGTTATCATAGCTCCATGGCAAAAACCATCATTTAAGTTGGATAATTTTAATTGACAATGGTATTTTTAGTGATGTAAACAACATTTACATTTTTTAGATAAGATAACAAGGTCAACGTAAACAGTTGGATACGTCATATAAAATTTGTTATTAAATGTTATCTTATGAATGGAAATGTGGGTTGCTTAGCAATAGCAATTATTCCTCTCTCCTAAAGAACTAAGTTAACACACATTTCGTCACTACTTGGAAAAAATCTCGTATCTAAAATCAATATGTCAACAAAATTGAACCTTGATGTAATGTCTATAAGGTTCACTCAGAAAAATTATCTATTTTGAGCTACGAGTTTTTTTTTTAAAGTAGTAACGATTTTGTGGTTTTATATGTTACGTTTTTTAAAAGAAGTAGGTACAAAATACTTACATCTAAACAGCTCTGCTAACTGTGTAGCAATTTGTTGGCAGAAAGTGAAAATCTCTCATTCACTAAATGATGCCACATACTAAATACATATAACTGTAATTAACACAATTGTAATGCTTTATAAGTACCATACTCCATCCGTCTCAACTTTCGAAACATTTATCTTATCTATCTAAAAAGCACCTGACTCACTGGGTTATATATCAACGCGCAGTCCAAACCGCTGGGCCTAGAAACTTGAAATTTGGTACAGGAGTACTTTTTACGATGTAAGTGAGCACTAAAAAAGGATTTTTAGAAATTTATCCCCTAAAGGGTGAAATGCGGGGGTGAAGCTTAAGTGTATAAGTTATAAGTTTTCGATTACAATTAAAAATTATCTGTGTAAGGGGAATGGATTAAATTTCCCCTAAGTTTGTATGGAAATTTTCTCATTTCTGGCCTTAGAAGTGTGAATTTTTTTTAAATGAAAATTTAAGGAAATTATTTAAAATTTATGCAAATTTGCATGCACCCAGGTGGGTGGAAAGAGGGGCAGCTGCCCCCCTTGGATTTTGTTTACCTCCCTACTAACTATCTAATGTTGTCGATACAAGTTCGATATTTATTTGACTAGGTGCTTATAAAGTTTGATATGCAGATGGCCCAGAACCTGGGTACGCTCTTGCATCCTCGCACACATTTGGTGAAAATTTAATAGTAGGTTTTGATTCCATAAAAATCTTGCAGGCTTGTACGGCGAGCGCGCCGGCGCTCTGTCCTTCCTGTGCGGCGACTCGCAGACCGCTGCCAACATGATGTCTCAGCTGAAGATCCAAGTGCGCACGATGTACTCCAACCCGCCGCTGTACGGCGCGCGCATCGTGCAGGAAATACTGACCACGCCCGACCTTCGCCAGCAGTGGTGAGTCAGCCTAAAAGCCTTATCGCAGCGGCGTCCTGGGCTGCGGTTTTCAACTTTGTACAGAAGAATATTGATTTGGACACAAAAATAGCATGGTGTAACATGGTGGCTCCATCTCTCCGTGCGGAGGTGCGAATCCGTACCACGGTTCGCATTGTCAGACGACGATGCGGTGCGGGAAGAAGGGTATGCGACATTAAGCGCCTTAGAAATAAACATAAGACACAAATAAAGTTCCGGACGGAGATGCGGAGAAAATCCGTACAGTGGTGTACGGATTTTACGTACGGAGAAAATCCGTACAATTCGTCGCTCCGCTCGCCGCCACAGGACGCGGCGGTAGTGTGGCAAACGCCTAATACACACGTAAAGTCGAAGTCTAAGATAATGCGATATGCTTACACTTTACTGTCTTGTTACTTCATGTTTGAACTTTTGTATAAGACACATATAGAAAGGATTCCCAAAGTGAATAACATCGTGCTGTAACCGCACCTGAATAGGAGTTGAGTAATCCCAAATACAGTGTCGTAGTGGTCTAGTGGTTTGATCTATGGCCTCTCGAGCAGAGGATCATGGGTTCAAACCCGAGCACGCATCGCACCTCTTTTGTTTTTCGAAATTTATGTGCGAAATTGCACTTGAACTACGACCTTCACGGTGAAGGAAAACATCTTGAGGAAACCTGCACAAACCTAAAAAACAATTCAATAGTAGTAATTAGGACTCAATGGCGTATGTGTGAAGTCCCCAACTGAACTGGTCCCGCGTGAGAACTACAGCTCAAGTCGTCAGTATACCTTCTGCCGCCTAACTTTGCCTAAAAGTTCATTACCACGACTAGTACCACAAAAACAAAATACCGTTAAGCGATTGGAACACAATCCGGGAGTAACGTAAAGACGTCGCATAAAAAAATTATCTCAAAAACAATACTCCTCCTTGCAGTCTAGTAAAAATGCGTCAAAACTGAGTAATAAGTAATGAACTTTTAGGCAGATTTATATGGCGCGTGGTATAGTCGCACATAGATGATGATGAATCTCAAATACTGTTCATAACGTGTCCAGGTTGAAGGATGTCAAGCTGATGGCTGACCGCATCATCACGATGCGCTCGGAGCTGCGCAAGGGGCTCGAGGGCGCCGGCAGCAAGCTGCCCTGGCAACACATCACCGACCAGATCGGCATGTTCTGCTTCACAGGACTCAAGCCCGACCAGGTAACGAACCAGGCACAGTAGGGTGAACATTCGAGCGTTTTTATCTATATTTAAGTATATTTATCCGTTGCCTAGTGTCCATAGTACAAGCTTTGCTTAGTTTGGGACTAGGTCAATTGGTGTCAAGTGTCCCATGGTATTTATTATTTTATTATTATTTATTTATTTTTACCGCAAAAATGCTGAATTTTTTTCTCAGAACCTCAGAATTCATCATAGGTTCTCAATGTAGGCGATAACGCCCTTTGTGGACGCGTACTTTTTTGTTTTTAATAAGCAATATTTTTGCATAACGAAATCGAATCACTACGGAATAGAAAAAACAAGAGGAAATGTCAAAGAATCCCGGTTTGTACGCGAAACGCTAGCTTAGTATTTATTTTCAGTCGCCTTGAAATGACTATTTTTGTAAATATGTAACTATTCAAACTCCCCTATTTTCTCGTATGGATAACTTTCGTTGTGACTGAAAAACGGAACCACAGTATATATATAAGCTAAAGCAGTATGGAAGCTACGAACAAATCAATCGAAACGAACCCACTGCCACAGACGCGCGCTCTACACGTCCTCTAAGGGGGTCTCGCGGTACTGCAGTAGCTTCCATACTGCTTTAGCTTTTATATATACTGTGGCGAAACCTTTATAAAAACTAATCTATTTCGCATTAAGTTTTAATCTAAATTTGTTCCGATTTTTAGGTCGAGCGCCTGGCTAAGGAGTTCCACATATACCTGACGAAGGACGGGCGCATCTCCGTGGCCGGTCTATTCTCCAAGAACGTACATTACGTCGCCGAAGCCATGCACAAAGTGTCATCTTAACTCAAAACCCATACATATCGAATCGATCTTACTGCCCGCGAAAGAGGTTAATACTAATTTCAAATTTGTACCGACAGAACACAGTATTTATTTTGTCATTTTGCAATTTTTGCATATTATTTTTGAAACTTTTTAACACTTCAGTGTAAGAGATTGTGATTTATGCCATTTATTTTAGTTTTATTTGTAATTGTTAAATATATATAAAACAATTTTATATAGAATTTTATTTTGTCCTCTACTAATTTAAAACTACGGTTATGATTAAATATTTATTGTTAAAATAAGTAGATAAAATAAACTTGATGCCAAAAACACAGAATTGTATTAACAAGTTGCAGTGATTCTACGACGAGAATTAAAATATATGCGAGATATTTACAGCTGACAAACAAATGAACGACTTATTCTAGAGTTTAAAAACGGATGCAGGTCAATCGTTAACATTGTAATTTAAAATGCATACAAAACGCGAATCTTATACATCCTACACTTACATTAAGTGTTATTCCTTTTAGGAAATTGCTTATTTTATCATATAATTTTGGGAACACAATTTTATCCACAATTTGATTGTTTTATCAACAGCAATCTTAATCATATTCACCTGCATCAACATCGAAAAGTTGATGTGAATCTAGTCACTAAACTATGGCTATGTCAGTTTACTGTAGGACTTATGCACATACACGTCCATAAAATGCGGCTTTCATACAATTAATTATTATGTTACAAATACACAAATACATACTACGGGTTGACATAGTCAATGATATTTCTTTACTAAAGATATTTTATGTACAAATTGTCATTTAATAAAGTACTTCCTAATCATGGCACTATTTCTTCAGAATGTCGATCCATTCGGGTGAAATTTAGAAATATGTACCGTCATGCTTTACGAGACAATCTGATGCCCCGTTAGAATTCAAATCCCGACCAGGCGGACACACAGTTACGTGCTAACTTAGAAACTATATTTTATATAAGTAATTGAGTGGCCATTTTTATTAGACTAAACAGAGACAACATACTTTATGTACAAAAATTTTGGATACCTTATCCTATATTGGTCTACAATATATTTTAACTACTTAAGCTTGAGTTTACATAGTTAGCTGACTTCAGACGACGGCTACGGACGGCGTAGCGTACAATACAGCGTTGTTCTAAACGTACTTTATTGCACTGATAGCACAGTGGACTATAAAGACATGTATACACTTTTTCACCTCATTACAACATAATAAGGTGAAAAAAATAATACATCTTTTTGTAATCGACTGTACATGAGGAGGACATAAAAAAACATTCACTTAAATTACTGATATTTTGAAAATTATCTTAAGATCTCGAAAGATTCTATGTGGCTTACGTTTCCTTGACATAGAACCATTTTGCACCAATACCCTGCACAAATATAGCTAGAGTATAAAATATAATTACATTACAACAATATAAATTAATTAGTGTTAGTAGAGTTGCCTGATAAAAATATCACTCGCCGTTTGAAATCAGCCGTGTGACAATGATAATAAATAGTAAGGTTGGGTATTCATAATTTAGCTGTTATATTTAAGACTATGAAAGAAAACAAAACATAACAAACTCATAAATACCATCTGTGTAAACATAACATACCTACAACAGAATTCGTTTTGAAACTGACTGAAGGGAAGCTGAAAGGTCGTTAAAAAAAAGATGAATTCATAAAATATTTAGCTTAAAATTACAAATTAAATAACCTACGATTTGTGCGATAAGACAGGTTAAAATAGAGACCAGGGCCCGATTGCATAACAAATTAGAAGCTAATAATATTAGCGATTTTGTATTGAAATTCACTAATAATGCTTGCTTGTAATTTGTTATGCAATTGGGCCCAGATAGTGGTTCAAGTCGAAAATTGTAGCAAAACCGAATTTGGCAAAGGTTTGTTTTTATTAAGATGTCTAAATTGTAACTGCATGGATTTGACCAAACAAGTATTATACCGGGAGACAATAGGTGTAGTTAATATTCCAACAGAGAATAGTTCTTGCTCAAACAACATAATACCATGCAAGTTTTGTTATTTTTTAACTTATTCTTCACTTCATGTTTGCATTTTCTGTGGAACATACAACTATCGTCGTTTATAAACGACGATTTTACCTATTTTCAGTATTCAGAAGACGTGAGATTTGGTTCTCTGGGCATTGTAGTAGCCCCGCAAAGATCAGCCAAAAAACATGTTGGAAATTCCAATGAAATAACAATAGGCGTCATAAACTTTTCAAACAAATGAACACATTTATTGCGTGAACACAATTCCGTACCCAGTATAAATATGCTAAAATATAGCTCTATAGATACAATTTATTAGCCAGCCAATTCAATACCTATTTATCAAAATTGTATATCAATTTTATTGCTCTCAGATATTGCTTTTATTTCTTCTGGATCAGCCAGATAGCAAATATGTGGAAGAAAGAAAAGGAAAGAAAAAGAGTTCATACTGAATGAAACAAAAGTAGTGCAATCAACCCACTTGCCGAAAGTATCAGTGCATGTAGTAATTCATAAAAAACACAACCTTTATTAAAAAAAGTTTCTAATCAGAGAAATTATCATATTTTCTAGGAAGAAAAAAAGGAGGAATAATTCGTAGTTTTCTTTTGGCTAATATGTTCAAACTGTTTAAGAATATAGCAACTATTTAAATCTCCTTTGAATATTTATAGTGTTGGGTGAATATTCTCAGTAGGTTAGTTGAATCGTGACCTCATTTACACATGCAGGTAGGTAAATAAGTTTTCGAGACAATTGTACATGTTAATAATTCCATGCAGTGATTTTGTACATAAATTGTACAGAATGGAGTTGTAACTACATTATATTTATTTTTTAATATTACACATAAACATAAGTTTACATAGTTTACTTCAAACGACTTGAAATATTATGCTTGAATGTAGGACAGTTTGCCAGATCAGCACAGAACGAGTAACCTCGTCGAGGCAGCTGCATCCGACAGGATTTCGATCGGTACACAGGATAAAAAAAGTCAAACCGAAATTTGCTGCTTCACGTGGCAGCTCGCTCAGTGTAGATCAGGCTGTTGTCATAATCCGAAAATACTGTTGAACGTAAGGATAATCGAGAACGAAACGACTATTTCATAGGAAACTATAAAGTAGGACTGAAACTAGATCGCTTCTGCTGTAAAACCATAGACATCTTCGCTGTTAGCCTCTTTATTCGAAGACGTAATACATTGTCTCAGCACAGGGCGAACTGATTTCAAAGGAATAAATTATAAAGCCGTACAAATATTACGCCTCGTCTGTCATCACTTCACACGTCACATTAAATGTCCGCGTCAGTCTCGACTGGATTCTTATTTGATCACTGTTTGTCTAGAGGCGAATGAGTTTCGGGGGAGGGCGGGGAGGCGGGCGCGCGCTCGTCGTCACCGGCCATGATGTTCTCGTCGAGGTACCCGAAGGCGTCGAGGTTGATGTCTGCGGAGCTGATGGCGGTGCTGTAGACGTCGATGCGCTTGTGCCGCGAGCGCGCCTCCGCCACCTTCTCTGACAGTTTCTCTTTGGCCTCCGTGAGCGCGTCGCACTCCGCGGGGTTCTTCTCGGCCGGCTTCGACTTGAGCGCGAACGACGAGTCGTTGCTCGACGAGCCCTCGTCCTGCAGCTGGCTGAGCAGCGTCCGCGTCGCTATCGACATGGCGCCCGAGCCGTACAGCTCGCTTCTCTCACCTAAAAATAAATAAAAATAAATTTAATTCGAGCAGTGAGCGGCGCGGTGAGATTCGACTCTTTCATCTGATGTCTTACCGCTGGGTGTCGCCCGCTGCGCCGCCTGCGCGTGCTTCGCCTCGGGCTTCTCGTCGTGGACCATGTACTCGCCGTCGCTGTCGCTGGACATGCCGAGGTCGAGGTGCAGCGAGTTGAGCTTGTCCTCTTCGTCCTTGCCTTTCCTCGAGACGGTGTCCAGCTCCATCTCCCAGTCGGTGACGCTGGACGAGTCTTTAACGCCCTCCGAGTCCTTCGTGAGGGACTTGGCGTCGTCGTCCTTGTCCATGGCGGGCAGGCCGGGGTCGCCGATGTCGGCGCTCCGCTCGCCGGCCGCCGGCGCATCGAAGAGCACCGGCGTGTCTTGTGTGATGGCCTGGTGCTTTTTGCTCTCGTCGGGCAGCCGCCCCGGGTTCCCGCTCCGGCTGTCCAGTATCTCCGACATGGTGGTGGTCCGACCGGGTTGATCGTTATTCAGTTCGAGAACTATCACGTTGCCCGGACACTTGCCGGCCTCGACCTGATCCGGCTTCGCGGCTTGCAGGTGCTGATTGACGTTCTTCCCCATTATTATTTTAGTCATGTCGTTACCGTTTTTGGTGAACGATAGAGATTTGCCTATCGTCGCGCCCTTCTGCACGACGATGACGCTGCCCTTGGCGCTCGCGGGGCGCACGATCGGGTTGGGCATCTTGGTGGCGGTGACGGGCGTGAGACCCTTGACCGGGACGATATCGGCCAAGTTGGCGGTCTTTATGGTCTCTGCAGCGATCACGCGCGGCGCCGGCGCCGGCGCGCTAACCACGCTCGCGGGCTTCGATACGACCGTCACGGCGGGCGACCTGGTCACGTGCGTGAGCGATTGCGAACTGACCGGGACCAGTTTCATTCCGGTCGGAATACCTTTAAAATGTATAAGCGGCAACTGCACTTCGGACCCCGCTTTCGTTCTCGCCTTGGCGGGAAGGACGACCATCTTTTGGCCCGGTTTCTGATTTAATACGAATGTCTTCGCTGACACTTTTAGATCCGTCGCCGGGATGCCTTTCGGCGTGAAGGTTTCGGGGCGCGGCGACACGCTGGCGGCGGACGGCGTCGCCTCTTTGCTCGGCGTTCTCATCGCTGATGAAGTGATTATGATTTTGGAGTTCAAATTCTTGTGTTCGGACTGCGGCTTCGACACGATGATCATCTTGTCGGGGAGCGGAGCGGGAGCGGAAGCGGGAGCGGGGGCGGGCGGCGGCCGCGGCCCGGAGCCGATCACCTTTGTGGTGACGACCTTGCCGGGCGCGTTCAGCGCCTTCTGAGTGGAGCCCGGCGCTACAACCACCTGTCGATTCGAGAGGACTTTGATGCCCGATTCGGTGGGTTTCTGTAGTATTTTCATTTCGGACATTTGTACTTTTTTGTCGGCAGGCTGGTCCGGCCGCCTGCCTTTGACGAGGACGTGATGGGGGTGCCTGGCGTGCTTGGGGTGCGGCGGAAGGGCGGTGTGCGGCGGCGCGCCGGGGTCGTCGGGGCTGCTGGGCGCGCGCAGCTCGTGCGGCACGGCGGCCGGCTGCGCCAGCAGCTGCAGCGTCGGCGACTCCGTGACCATACCGGGGGACGACAGCACTTTAGGCTTCATATCGTCCATATAGTTCGGCTTGGTCTTTCCGCCCAGTATGGACTGCGTGTAGCTCGCCTGGAAAGACCCCGGCGGGCCCCCGTATTCGATCTGCGTCCCCGGGTTGAACTGCTTCCCTGGCGACTCGGGAACTTCTTGTGCTTTTTTCATTTGGGACTTGGAGAGGACGATTTGACCGGCGTTCTTGTTTTGCCGGTGTGACCTGTGCTTGTGCGACCGCGGTTGGTGCGGTTGACTTGATTTACTTGTTGACACTTTGCTGACTTGGTTGTATGAATGCTTCGACTGTCCTGACGATTTACCTGTGCATAAAATATGGAATGTTAAAGATGGTTTCTATATTTTGAAAAACTCTCAATCTCATCACATAAATTTAAATAATGTTATTATGTAAAATAAGCAACTTACTTGTGGCAGGTTGTGTATATTTGGAATATATCTGTGATAGGTTGAGGTGTTTTTGATTGGTGTTTACAGGGATGTTCCTCATGTTTTTGGTTGGTAGGGTGCATTCGTCTGGTATTGAACCACCTTCTGGTATTTTTCTTTTACGATTTATAAGTTCAGTTTCCCAGAGCTGGAAAAAATTGATAATTCAATAAATCATGTACTTGATTAAAGTTGTTGTAATGGCATGTTACAAATACAGACACTTATAATTTTAGGAGATTAATGAAGTGAAAAAAGTAAGTGAAACAAAAGTATAATGTAAACTTTGTTTACTTACTTTGGACGTTTGATCTTCCATTGCCACAGGAGGATATAGCATTTCCTCCATCATATCATTTGATGGCAACACACTTTCTGCGGTCTCTCCTTCGGGATCTGGTAACTCTTCTTCACTGGATTTCGGAGCAATCAGTTTTTCAGCTTCTAAATTTTTTAGGATTTCTTTATTTTCTTCTTTGATGGCCTCAGCAGTTTTATCCGCAATCTCTGTGTAAGCTGTCTGAGGGATTCCTCGAGGCATTAAAGGCACTCTTCTTCTGCCTTCGCTGATCCATCCTAAGCCTGTATTTGGACCTGTTAAACTGAAAACGGGGTTTAATTGTTAGAACTATTAAGTGGTTGTTGATCAAATGTCATTCCCTAATTCTTCCACTAATAAGTTATAGTGTGAACAGCAGTTGATTTTTCAATAAATAGTGCAAAACAGTAATATTTATTTGTATTAATACTATTAAGTTTTTTTCATACTGATATGGGCGTTCCAAAACTGACTCAGAAAATTGTGTATGTTTTTTTTTTTACATATTTTGAAAGAAAAGGGCACACTTTTCTTGAAAATGCCCATTACAGTCCTGTTCCCGTACCAGTTTTGACGAAGCTTATAGAAATATATCGGTACAACACAGGTATCCCAATATCCTGAAAGATACTAGATACCACTGAACCCTATTTTATTTTTTGTTGTTTGCTAAGTTTAAAATTGTTGGATAGTTAATTTATTTTAAGTAATTTTTTTTATTTTATTTTCAGTGGTGGAGCCTTGTGTGTGTGTCCTTGTAGTAAATATTAATAATGATTTGCCTAAAAAACCTTCAGATATCAAACTTCATAATTTATGTTAAGATTAATGGGGAATGGATGAAAATTTTAGAAACGCGGTAGGAATAACCTTTCTAATTAACAGAAAAAAAATGTCTGATTTTTAAGTAGCATCAATTAATAAAAAAAACTTAAAGAGTTTTCTTTACCGCCAAATTACGACAGTCCAGTCGGTTACGGGTTGTTCCATAGTCCAGAATAAAAAAACATTAAAAAAGAATTTATGTCTTTGACTCAATCATTTTGACAGGTGACATTCTTTACATTCTTTAGGATCGCCATGATGTTGTCCAACCTCCGATAGGAGAGGATTGGGAAGAAGAAGATTCTTTACCGAGCCTAATAATACTGTCATGGAAATACCGACCCTGTTTTTCATCTACACATGTATAGAAGCTCATGTCACTTTCTATGGGCGTGTACATGAAAAATAGGGTCGGTATTTCCATGTCAGTATTGTTCGGCCCAGTAAAGAATGTCACCTGTCAAAACAATTGAGTCAAAGACACATAAATTCTTTTTAAATGTTTTTTATTCTGGACTATGAAACAACCCGTAACCGACCGGACTGTCGTAATTTGGTGGTAAAGAAAATGCTTTCATTTTTTTAAATTAATTGATGCTACATACAAATTTGATATTTTTTTCTATTAATTAGAAATTTTATTCCTATTGATATAAAAAGTTTAAAGCGTTTCTGAATACTTCATCCGTTCCCCATTATGTTGTGCTCAAGCTAAAAGGTGACAAAATCAAGTTATAAGATAGAGACAAAAAATGCAGTAATTTTTTTAATCAATGCAATTTTAATTAATCTTTACAAATCATTGAGATACCTAGATATCAATTATTACCAAAATGAAAAATAAAAATAAAAAATTCCAACTGCATTAAATTTAACTTGGGGATCTTCAAAAAACGAGCCCACTCCTTCTTCAGGTCAGCAACACATCTGTAACTCAACTTATGTTATAGGTGTCCATGGGCTGTGGTGATTTCGAGTGTCCCGTGATATTATTATTATTATTATTATTATTATTATTGCTTTCCACCAAGTGGCCCGCCAGCTTGTTTGCTCACTACCTTACAAAAAAAAACTGAAATTTTTACACTTAGTCGCCTTTTAGCTTGAGCATGACAGAATTGATGTCCATGTTATAAGGCAGAAATAATAGACAAACAAGACAGACACTGAAAATAAAAAGGTTCATAAATTGTATTTTCTATAAGTTATAATAAACTATGTGAATAATCTAATGTAAACAATTTAATTAGTAGATAGGCAGCTTGATAAGTTTCAAGCTATCACAGAGTTGTTTTTGATTGCAAGTATTGCATAAACACTACATAACATTGTAGATTCACTTTCAACATAAAATATTTAATATAGATAAAAAAATCATGAAAAACTATGTAAATAAATGAAAAACTTCACTGTTGCTTTTATAACCTGCTAAAAATATATTTTCTTTATATTCCAATTAAATTTAGTACAAAATAATACATACACATTTTAATTTGAGATAATTCAATATATATAGGGGAAAACATTATTTAGCTATTATGTCCAATTAATTTTCTAGAATAGCTAAATTATGTTACAAATAACTCCAAAAAACAATGTGTTTAAGTCTTTCTAATTTTTTTGTACCAAATAAGAACTTTTTGAATGTTAAAAAAAATTGACATTTCAAATTAGGTTACCTGTCAGATTACAAATACTAATTATTACATTAAATTGCATGAAACCCCATAAGGATTCATTATAATTGTTAAGCCAGTACCACTACCTACTGTTAAAAGTGTCAAGAACCTCAATATCTATGAGGCCAAGACACCCACAAAGCCTAGAATTAATTCCAATAAAACCATGTTTTCTTCTAAGCAAATTGCTCAAAATGCATCATTTCCACTGAATATGCTCACTACGCAACAAGGTTTATGGTAACTTTAACTCTCAGCCATCTTTGATACTACCCATAGGTGTATAAAAATAAACTAAAAAGCTAAAACAAACATCAAATATCAACTTACTGATGTGCAATTGTAGCCAATAGCTCGTCATTAGAAACGCGCCGCGCCTCCGCGCTGTGACGATCACTGCTAATATGCAAAACGGCGCGCAGTTCCTCAAGCAACTTTTTTCTGTTGTCTTCCAATGCTCCTTGTGCTCTGAACACACTGATCATATTCGCGTAGGCTTCTAATTCTGCAAACAAAGGAATATCCTATTAAACGTTTCATCATTTCCAAGCAAATCTAGCATTATAACAGCTTAAACCATACGCTCACAGTCAAAGAAAATGTTAGGAGGGAAAATGAATGCCATTTATAAGACTAAAAATATATACCAAGTCTACGAAGCGTTCGACGACATTCGTCGTGCGTTAAGTTTAGAAGCATGGGCCACATTTTCAGGCCGTTTTATTAGACATCAATAATGCACAGTTTGATTATAATATTATGACCATATTTCAGGAAATTATCAATTGGCAAATATCCATACTGTTTACTTCACTTCAAACGACAATTTCGTTCATTTTGACACTTCAATCGAGTAGATGCGAAATAATAACGGATGGCTTGCATCTTGTCTGTGGTATTTAAGGATACCAGCTTCGATTCTCAATATCCACTAATTAACTCAACTCTTTGGCGTTTCGAGGCTTCAAAAACGAAACATAATTATAAGATCCACACTGTCTATCTGTTTGATTATTTGTTAGAAATATTTTCTCGAATTTACATACAAATGATGAAATTAGTGTTATATATATTTATTGGTACAAATATGGAATAATGAAATAAAAAATATCCTAAAAATAACTTAACTAAAATACTAAATAAGTATTACAAACTAAATTAAAACTATTTTAAAAACTAAACTATATCTAAAAAAGGCCCCTGCGGCATTGTGCCGAAGATGCTGGCAGCATTTCCTCGTTGAATTGCTATGCTAATTCTTTGAGCGAGGTAGCTGCCAGCTCTTCGGTCACCGGTGGCATCGATAAGCCTCTTCGAAATTTCTTTGAAGAGGCTTATTGCTCCTGGGCCCCACGGACCAAGGGTCTCGACACCGAAAAATGAAATTAAGGTGTAAAAATATATGAGTGTTTAAGTTTAAAAAAAGAGACACTGTGTCAGGGTCATTATTTGACCGTTTCTAAGCTACCTACTCTAATTCTGAAAGTTTGTTTTTTATTTAAATAAATTTCAAAAATGCTTTGATTTTTGTGGTCGTATCTTTTAAAGAAAAGGCTTTGAACTTTAATGACATTTTTGACTTTTTTTTAGAGGTCCTGTACTTCTACTAGATAACCTAGGAACCATAACGGAATCTTTTAGCAAGTCAACTAAGATGTGCCCACGTAAATCTAACCAAATTAATGCTTTAATAATGACCCGTCACTAAAAGTGGTTGAAAAAAATGGCAATTTATATTATTTTATTTCTATTAATTTTATGGGTACGAAGCAGGGGGAAAGGTTTTATGCTAGAGTTTTTTGACGAAGCATGTTGTTGATGAATGAAGCATGGCCGTGCTGTCTCCGACAGACCGATTAATTTTCAGTTACGAAAAAATCATACAAATTGTATTAAACAAGTATTAAATATTTCCGTGTGTAAAAGTGTTCCGTTTTTTCGTTTCGACAATGGAACTATAAAAATTGCTACATAAATTCGCAAAAGTACAAGTAATAAGTACAAATAATACAAGACAATACTTATCATAATTTAGAAACGTAGACTGAACATTTCACTACTTACTTACAAGTTAAAAAATTGACGTTACAAAATGCATTTTCTTTAATAATAATGTTCAATTGAAAAAGAAATAGGTTCGAATAATTTTACCAGTTAACCAATTTTATTGCATGTCCCTAAATGCATCCCTATCCCTAGCGATTAGCCGACGAGATCGGCTTTCTTCGAGCATGTTCGGCCATTTTCGTTAGCGCTTGATCCACCACGTGCTTTGTTCCAAACAGCTGATCTAGCGCCGTAAGGTAGGTACATAAATGTCGATGGGTATAAATGATAATTACTTATTAAATAATCAAGGACAGTGGCGTAGCGTGCTTTGGCGGGGCCCCGTATAAAAATTTGTTTGGGGGCCCTTATGAAGGGTAAAAAATTCTCACAAATAAAAAAACTTCTGAACTAAAAAAAATTGGGAAGTTTTTATTAATTTTTGTTACGCACGCTGGGGGCCCCCTTGGCCCGGGGGCCCCGTATAATTGATACGGCAGATACGGCGGTAGCTACGCCCCTGATCAAGGAACTAGTGTGAGCTACATCTTGTCTCCGTACACAAGCTACTTAATAATAATAATAAATATCATGGTACATTTGACGCCAATTGACCTAGTCGTAAACTAAGCAAAGCTTGTACTATGGACACTGGGCAACGGATAAACATTCATAGATAAATACATATTGAAAAAGATTATAGTTTGAAAGCACTACTTTACCGTGGTTCAAAATGAAAGCGTAGATTTTGTTCTGCAACCCCAAATTATATAAGCTAAATTAATTGAATAAAATTAAAATAGGTATGTTTCAAACAAGTAAATTGTTGTCTTAAAAGACTACTGTTGAATATTGTCTTTTCAATTCCAATACTCAGAGGGAGATTAATTTTGTATGGCCACATTGATCGAAGTGATCCATAGACAATGTGGCGTTTGGTGGAGGTTTGATATATCGTGAACATTTACGAAGCTTGTTATAAACACGAATATATTTTTTTTTTGAAAAATAAAAATAGTATTGCGAGTAACAGTGTTGGAGAAATCGATTTAAACAGTGATTTGTATTTTGGTTTGGTTTCATAAGCTTTAAAAAACCCCTAAAATTGAATATGTAAAATTCTCGTGTCACAGTGCTTGTGACCAAACTCCTTCGAAACGGCTTGACCGATTTTTTGTTTTTATGTATATTCGATAGATCTGTAGGGCTAATACTATGAAACTCGAAACTCGAAGTTCTTATCGTACCGTCTTTCTCGCTCTCGTACTAAATAGGATAAGTGTCAGAGGGAACGCACGACACGAACTTCGAGTTTAGTAGTAGCCCTGCTGACCTACGTCTTACGTCGTCCTATTCCTATTGGATGTAAACTATTTTTCATACTTCTACCCGGATGGAGTCGCAGGCAACAATTCTAAATTGATTTGGGTGACTCTCTTTCCCGGCCCGGATAACACCGATATGTAAATACCAACCCAGTTTTTTGTGTTCACACCCATAGAAACTGACAGGAGCTTCTATGAGCGTGTACTTGAAAAACAGCAAGGCTACCACGAAATTCGAAAAACGAAGTTCCTATCGTACCGTCCCGCCTACGCTTATGTTATTTAATACGAGAGTGAGAGGGACAATACGATACGAACTTCGAATTTCGTGTTTCGGAGTAGCCTGCAGGGCCGGTATTTACATGTCGGTGTTATCCGGGCCGGGAAAGAGTGTCATTTATTTATATACTATCTGTGCGATGCGAATTGTCAACAACACTTCAACGTTTTTCCTGAATTTGATTTTTGTTTTAAGGCTACGGTTTTATACTAAGTAGCTATAATTCTTGTGGTTAAATGACTGTAAATTATAATGGCTGACGTAGATGAAATTATTGACTATATCAAGTCATTAAAAAAAGGCTTTGACAAAGATTTGTTCCAAACCAAGATAGATGAATTGGCTCAGGCAGTTGACACCCTCGGCTTGGACATCGAAGATTTTCACACTTTGTTTAAAGTTTGGTTGAATTTATCTATACGTAAGTCATTTGTTTCTTATTTATTATTGAGTAATATCTAATTTTGTGTAAAGTTTTTGTTATAAAACAACATCGATATTGGTTTTTTAGTGTACTAATATTTGTTATTTATTACTACTAAGTTAACATCTACTGCTAATATTCTAGTAGGTATCCGAAGCTCCCATAAGTCCAGTCAATAAAGACGTCTCATATACTTATTAAAGACTAAATTTGCCTGTTACACTACACACAATTTCGAGAATCCAATCCTTATTCCTTGTTTTTATTGTGAAGGAAGCATCAATGCCAAATTTTAGCTTTATTTCATTGAATCAGTCAATCAGCCACAAATTTCCTTTATATTATTAAGGTGAAAAAAACATATAAGCTTGAAAAAATAATTATTTTTATGCAGACATATTTTATATTTCAGCCATAACAAAATGGGTGAGTATTGGAGTGTGCCTTGTGCCACGGAGCAGCATACCCGAACGATCAGTAGACTATGCACTACGCTGGTTGCTTGCTACACAGCATGACCAGACTGCCTTTCCCAGGGTAGCTTTCTTGCTGGACTGGCTTACAGGTGAGACTGCTTGCATTTAGACTAGTGGTTATTAACCAGTGGTCCGTGGTCCACTGGTGGTCCCTGAAAGAACTCTAAATGGTCTGCGAAGCCATCGACAATAAAATGGCAAGATGATGTGCCACTCAAGTAGTGGTCTCAACTGATCATTTATTTACAATTTTACTTTTACCATATCGTCGACTGTAGGTTCAATTAATATATTACCTTCAAATCATTGGTGGTCCATGGCAAGACAGAAATTTTGTCAAATGGTCCCTCCTAACTAAAAGGTTAAGAACTGCTGATTTAGACATTCAGTAAAAGATGCATAGTGTGTATGACAGTGTGCATCCTCGATAATGGAATTGCTGTTGTACTTGATTGTATTGATAAATTAATATTGAAAGTTTATAGATGAGAAGTCACCTTAAAATTGCCACAGTAATTCAGATCTCTGAATCTTTGACTTAATTATTAAATTTTATAGAATACAGTTTTTTCTCAAAATTCAGTACAATGATAAATATAATAATTTTTGGCATTTTTGGCATAGGCCAACTTGCAACTTTCTCCACTGTAAGTAACTCTGGACCAGAAAGGCCCCAAGTTTATTCAGATTTCATTTTCCCATCTTATTTTCAGATATCCTTGTTTTCTAATTTTTTTTATACAAAATAGGCTTCTAATTCCATAATAGCTATTTAAAAAAAATTAAAGTGACATCACTTTTCAACTATAAGTATATTTTTATGGGTTAATGATGTTGTTAATCAAAATTTATTTATTTCATGAAACTAATCTGCATTCCAGCTGCCATGGACTGTGAGTCAATTGACATTCCTGCATTGGACTCTGCCTATGAAGTATTTTTTTCATTTCTGACCTATGAAGTTCTGGTAAGTTTGTTATTGATAAGTAAATGAAAAGTATAATAGATGTTTGCCAGCTGTTAGAGACACTGGCACACTAAGAAAGTGGACTCTAAACCTCACATAAGACAATGAGGAATAAAATTACTACAGGCAGCACTATGACCTATGACTATACCTACACTAGATAGAACTAAAGTGGCATGAATGCACCAAAATAAAACTTGGTTAACTGTAACTGTGTAGCTCATAGATATACCAATATTTTTTTGACTGGATGGAAAACAAGCAAGTTGGTCTCCTGATGGTAAGAGATCACCACCACCCATAAACATCTGCAACACCAGGGGTATTTATACCGTTTTTTATTTAGTACTCAAGTCAAATTTAATCAAGTGGTTTAAAATGATGAAATGTGTTATAAAAGTATGCAAAAATTGCAATGGATTCACTCCAGTAGTAAGTATCCAGGAGTATTCCAGAATTAATAAAAAGTTGTAAGAAAAATATTAGATTTTTTAGATAACATTGCTTGAATTTTTTTTTATTCAAAAGTTTCCACAATTCAGAACAAATCCTATTAAGAAGTATATATTTATAGGGGCCTCCACACATAAACTAATAACTATTTTTATTTTCTATTATCAGACAGCCCATGTGCTAAAGCTGGTCTACACACTGTCCAAGCCAACAGATGTCACTCGGCCCAGAGTGCTGGAACTTCTGGATTACACCAGGAAGAGGGAGAATAAAAAGGTAAAACTAAACTATTATTAACACATCCATACTTAATATTATAAATGCGAAAGTGTGTTTGTATGTTTGTCCGTCTTTCACGCGGGAACGGAGCAAGGGATCGACGTGATTTTTGGCATAGAGATAGTTTATGGGCCCGAGAGTGACATAGGCTACTTTTTATCCTGGAAAAATGCACAGTTCCCGAGGGAACAGCGCGCGATAGCCGATTACCACGCGGGTGGAGCCGCGGGCAAAAACTAGTTTATACATAAATTATTTAAATAGCAATAATGAAGGATTGAAAGAGGTTGATACAACACGAATTTCTGAGTAGCCCCCTGCGCATTGTTTCCAGAGCATGTGTCGGCAACTCCAGGTGCTGCTAGGTTTGTTCAAGTCTTACAAGCCAGAGCTGGTGCCCGAGGATGTCCCAGCTGTCCCAGTGCACACCACATTCAAGAACAACATCACATTACTTACCAGATTCAAAAGATGGCAGGTAATCTAGAACTGCATGCAGATTTGAGAAAACAACCCTTGTTTCATAGAATAACTATTTTTAGTTTTATTCAAAAATAAGTTTTTGTAAAAGATAAAAAAAATTGATGTCTGTTCTGGCATTGGCATCCTAACTAAATATCTACACCAAAATTCGAGTCAAATCTGATCTGAATCAGATCATCTGATATATGGCCCACACAAGTACACTTATATGCCTACATAAGTACAAACATGGGCGAATGAAAAACTTGTAATAATCAAACTTTATTGCTTAATGTCTTAATAAGTGACTTTGTAACCTATTTTTTTAGCGGTAATAAGTGAATGACTTTGTTTTAATAATTTTCAGGACCAAAGAAATGCTTCAACAAAAGAGAGTCAACATTTGATGTGGACCAACCCAATGCTGGTGAGTATAAAATTGTTTAAAAGGATCTTTCTTCAGCTCTTTGCCATCCAATACTGAGTGTAGGCCTTCAAGCAGTGCACTCCATTTTTCTCCATCTTGTGTGTTTCTTATGCACTCCTTTCTAGCAATTTTGACCAGAGGTCGTATCGTCCAACGCGCGAGCGCTCACAATCGCATTCACCTTCTCTTTCCATCTTATACCGAGTGATAGAAAAAAGTGATGAAAACGATTGTGATTCCAAGTGCATTAGACAATAAGACCTATTATCGGTCCATCGTTGAGAGTGGTTTACCGACATTCTAATGTCCTAGTCCTGTTCTGGATCTACACTCAAGTACTAATTTTACCCAGATATCGTGATTGGCGCGGCAATTGTGAAAACACTACTTTATTACAAGCTTTTATTTAGTTTCACCTGTCCTGTTGTCTGTCTGTCTGTCTGTCTGTAGTTAAATCTTGCATGTTAAATTCGACTTTCTTCCAGTAGCTGGATTGACTTAAAATTTGGCATATTTATGTAAATCACGTGACAATACAATAATCTAGTAGTGACATCCTGGTAGTCCAGCCAGGATGGTATCTGCAGGACGGAACTCTTCAAGGGTTAATAGCATCGACTTGAAATTTGGTATGCAAATTTAGTTTGGGTGACAATGCAAGTACATTGAACAAAAAGTACACTCAGCAAAAAAAGCTTGTATTAAAAATGTTTTTTTTTATTGTTAGGTTATTAATGTAATATTTTTGCTGAATAATCAAAGTATATATAATTAACAGTTTGGTGGTATTTATTTACAGGGCAGACAAAATAAGAAAGGGGACAGTCTAGTACCTAGCATAGAGTTCCTCAATATTGGTGTGCAGCAGCATGCAGACAAAGAACCACGGAAGAATTATCTCGATTTTACAGAGTAAGTTAGATATCTTAAACATGAACAAATAAACCCCCGTGCAAAAAAATCGGGCACCTATGGTTTTTCAGATTTTTAGGCATTGAAGCTTATAAAGTAAGCTTTCTTGCACGGAAAATACAAAAACCATAGGTGCCAGTTTTTTTTGCAAAGGGGTTTATATTAAAGGAAGACATTACCTACTAATAAAGGTTGTAATAGTCACGAGCTAAAAGACAAGTAACTTAACCTTTAAAAAGGTAGAGGCGATTTAGCGACCACATGCATTGATTTGGAAATTCAACCTTATTGTTTTGGTATTAAGTTACAGTATTAATTAAGAATGAGTTACCTGAATGAGTTACCTGAAAATTTATATTACAACATCTGTGAATACCCCCACAGATGTAAAAAAATTCTAAAAACATTATTTCTACCAGCAGGAAAAATAATAATGTAGTGTATTATTGGCTTTTCTTATGGCACAAAATTACTAAAAGGTACCTATTTATTTAAATGCAGTCTAGTATTAAGCGATGCAGCGACAGATAAACCGTGCTCGGTTTAAGTTCGCTTCCTAAGCTACTTATTGTGAACTTTTATTTTATTTCTTGTATAAATAAATAAATAAAAAAAAGCAGTGACACTAGCGAGCGAGTGAGCTACGACTAAATAAGAAACAGACAAGCTGAGATATTTGGTGCATAGGAGATATTTGTGTCTGTCCAGTGGTGGTGTAGCGGTATAGCACGCAGCACGGAATGCTGAGTCTCTTTTGGTTTTTCTGTGCATATCAAAAAAATACAAAAAGACAGAAAGAAAGAAAGAGGGAAGTGGGTCTATATCGACTGGTAGAAAATTGTTAGTCATAATGTATTGTTTGTCATAATGAAATGCTTGTCATAACTCTTTTTTTCTCTGAAACCATTTATTTTTCAGAATTGTTATAATACAAACCTAACCTAACCTATACAGTTCTACAGGAAGTCCATTTAAAAAGTTATGAAAAATCAGCAGTTTTTTTTTTACTGACGAACAATAATTATGACAAACATTACATTACGACTTATAAGATTACTAGCGTTTACATGCGGCTACGCACGCGTAAACTATTCAGTCTGGTAGTTGTAATTGAAATTTCGGGATTTTACAAAATTGCCCTAGGAATTCCCAAAATTTATATCGTGGTCTTCATTGATGTTGTTTTAGAAACAATTGTCCAAAATTTCAAAACTCTAAACCCAGCGATTGAAATTTCAAGATTTTATCCCTATCCCGTTCTAATATCGGGATAAAAAGTATCCTATGTTTTAATCCAGGTTATAAACTAGCTTTTTCCCAAATTTAATTCAAGTCCGTCCAGCCGTTTCACCGTGAATAAGTAACAAACATACTAACTCACTCACTACTCACTCACTCACAAACTTTCACATTTATAATACTAGTGTTTACCCGCGGCTTCGCACACGTAAAACGTGGGAATTCCTAAAAATTAAAATAAATAACATTCACAATTCATTGATGGTAAATTAAAAATAATCATGTCAAATTTCATTACTCTAAGCCCAGTGGTTGTTTCGAGATTTTATCCCTATCCCGTTGGAATATCGGAATAAAAAGTAGCCTATGTTTTATTCCAGATGTCCAGCTATCTACATATCAAATTTCATCCAAATCCGTCCAGCCGTTTTAGCGTGAAGGAGTAACAAACATACTCACTCACTCACTCATTCACTCACAAACTTTCACATTTATAATACTAGTGTTTACCCGCGGCTTCGCACGCCTAAATCATGGTCTAGCAACTGAATTGAAAATCCGGGATTTTTTAAAATTCCCGTGGGAATTCCCGAAAATGAAATCGTTGTTTCCATTGACGTTACATTAAAAACAATCATGGTCAAATTTCATCACTTTAAGCACAGCGGTTGTTATTTAGAGATTTTATCCCTATCCCGCGGGAATGTTGGGATAAAAAGTATTCTATGTTTTAATCCAGGTTATAAACCAACTTTTGACCAAATTTCATCCAAATCCGTCCAGCCGTTTTAGCGTGAAAGAGTAGCAAACATACTCACTCACTCACAAACTTTCACATTTATAATATTAGTAGGATTAGTAGGAGTAGGATTAGTAGAATGACAGTCGAAAGGATCCCACCCAAAGTGCACCTCGCGTGATCGAGCCCTCGTTCCAGGCCGGTGTCGCTGCTTCAGTTCGCGGCGCGCGGCGCGGGCGCGTCCCGGCCGGCGCGGCTGCGTGCGCTGCTGCGGAACGACGCCGGGCTCGTGCTGCTCGCGCTGGGCGCGCCGCCCGCGCACGCCGCGCTGCTTATGGATCTCGCGTGCACGCTCAGCGGCTGTGAGTACACATCGACACCATCGTGTATAGAAATGGGCAGGATCCTGGTTTAACCGGTAAAATAACCCGGCGTTAAAATGCCTTTTCTCAAACATGCTTTGTAATGTTTATGTTATGTTCCATAGAATAGGCTTCAAAATATAAATACATTTTTTATAGCAATTTAATTATATTGGGATTATTTTAATTTTTTATAAAATCATGTTAGAATTAAATAAACACTGATTGATGTCTAGGAGTTTTTATTTATTTTAGTGCATGTTTGAGAAAAGCTCTATACAGGCCTCGGCGTGAAAGAACATGCCAGCCATGCCATGTATGATGTACGCACTGAGAAAGTGTGTCAATAGAGCATTCTTAACTAGCGAGAGCGGCACGAAGCGTTCTTACTGACTGGCATGTACGGGTGACGTAGGATAGGTGTAACAGCGTGGTGCTTGGTATTAATTGTGTTGTCTGCAGGTTTCCTGGACGCGTCGCCCCACAGCGAGGCAGAGAAGCGCGACGCACTCCACCGCATAGCGGCTCTGCAGAGAGTGCTGT
Source organism: Choristoneura rosaceana (assembly GCA_037349165.1). NCBI lineage: Eukaryota > Metazoa > Arthropoda > Insecta > Lepidoptera > Tortricidae > Choristoneura > Choristoneura rosaceana. Next base: position 5,149,680 of record JAZBNJ010000009.1, read on the forward strand.
GCCAGCCGCTGCGCCCCGTCTCTGCCTTCCTCGCACACTTCTTACCGCTCTGGGACGAGGCGCAATACTTCAGCGAGGTCAGTGACCCCGCGTAATGCGTGGAACAAAAAATGTATTTCAACTACTCTAAAAATACATACGTTTGGGCACTTTTGTATTACCTGAAATTAATTATGGCGATTATGCGTTACGGGGTAATGAATGTCTGTGTTTTGAGACAGTTTTGTCTTTCGGAAACTTTTGTCCTCCCTTTTCCGAACAAAACGGGACTGCGCAACACTGTGGTTGCTCGACATTTTTATGGTACGGTTTTAAGGTGTGTTAAATATGATTTTAATCTAAACTTTGTTCTCACGCCCGTTATAACAGACTTTGAAAGCCACACTTAAAAACCTCACGCAACAGTGGCGCCATCTAGAAAGACAAAAATAATAGCCCTCATTGCTACCATGTGGTTTCGATTTGTGGCATTCGAACATGGCGGATGTAGACAATATCTAATTTTGCTATTTCAGTTTCTTTGGCTAGTTGAAGTATAATTTTGATAGTGTTTTATCGGGCGATTAACCTTAACAGTGAACAGTGATCACAAAATTCTATATTGCTCTCGTGTCTGACATTTTTTAACGCGCAAGTTGTCTCCACGTGGTTTCTGGAATTTTACTATCAAGTTACAATAACTACAATCACCGTACAACGTTGCCTCTCGAAAGAGAATACTTAGACACTGGCGAATTGTCCTATTAATTAGGACAGAAGCCATATTTTAAAAGAGAAGAAGAAGATTGCTACCATGTGTAACCTCCGTCTGTCAGATCCTGGAGCTGCTGGAGTGGGTGGACGTGGAAATGGTGGCGCGAGTCCTGGCGCCGCTGCAGCGAGCCTACCAGCGCGCCGCGCCCGCGAGACAGTGCGCGCTGCTGAGGACACTCACTACTATGTACTCTAACCTTGTGAGTACTTTGTTGATCTTGGTTGCGGTCTGTTAGGCTCCTGCTTGAGCTTGTTTTGAACTGGTCAAACGATAATTTTACACGAGTGAACCGATGTTCCTCGTGTTACGAAAATTAACTTATAAAGATGTTTGTCAACTAATAATTTCAATTATCTCCAGCACGTGTTGCGTGGTGTGTGCTTGCTAAAATGAAAAGGAAAATATACAAATATGCGTTCAAATATGTTTTTATTGCTTAACGAACCGAGTTGTGAAAGAACTTTTTAACTATTTTAAAAAACATTGAAGATATCAGTATCTTAAATATTTCAAAAAGAACGATTTAAATTCTCAAATAGACAGGAAGATCTATCTTGGATTAAGACAACAGAGACCATTAAAAGTTTATACTAAGTTTAATTTTTCTAAAAAGACATGCAAACTTTAATCGCTTATATCTTGCTAATAATCGAACGGATTAATGATTTTTTACGTCATTCGTTTTAAGTTCCAGTTTTATAATCATGTTAAATTGTTTAAAAGAAATGGTCCGCGCATGTTCCCTAATAACGTGATGGCAGCAAAAATATACAATACCTGCTTATTGGCCTTGAGGATAAAAAAATCAATCAAACTGTCACTATGAAGCATATTAAATGATATGGTAACGGATAACTCACGTCTTAAATCGAGTTTAGCTCGACATGTTTCGGGTTATTTCGAAACCCTTCTTCTAAGGAGCACGCGACTCGGCGGCTGCCGCAACACTACACTGTACTATGAAACATTTTCAATTACTTTTGTGTGCGCGCGGGGCCCCTAGGCCTTTCCTACCTACCTACCTGGTGCCTACTCTACCTAACGGTAATCCGTGCGTGATCCCAGGTGTACGCGAGCGCGCGCCGCCGGCCGGTGCTGGGCCCGCCGCCGCCGCGCGCCGCGATCCTCGCCGCGCTATGCGCCGTCGCGGAGGCCGTGCACGGCATGTGCGGACGGGCGCTGCAGGCGAACCCAGGTACAGTACTAGCTTATCTAAACGATGTAACGCTGTACAGATCGATTCGCAACAGCTGAGGTCTCGATTCGTCTAAATTAATTTTAGGTTCTCGGTGCCAAGAAAAAAACTTGAATAATCTGTAATCCTGCTGCTGCTGTAATATTTAACGCAATAAAGAGTTTGAGTTTGAGTCTGGTGCTAGCAAAGCTTGAAATTGGATGGACGGATGATGAAAGCAATAGTATGTATGGGTGAAGATCAAAAAGCTGCGTTGGCACGTAGTTTTAATTTCCATTAACTTTTTACATTGTGACACGAAAATTATCCACACAAATGATTAATTAATATGATAAATTATGACGACACTTTTTGGTCTTCATCCGCTCTTAAGCGATAAGGCCGCTTATTGCTTACCTTGTAATTTTCTCTGTGTACCTGTTTTCTGTATCGCTTATTATTTCTGGAATACAATAAAGAGTATTTGTATTGTATTGTATTGTATATGTACATAACTTTATTGTACATAATACATGAAAATAACAGTTAATAAGAGAAGGAGGTGTACAAAGGCGAATATAATAGAATGATTCGACTGACCACTTCAATCTCACAAGCTTGCACCATTTTTCTTGAAGGACTAATCTTAGATCCTAGCAGTCTCGCGCAACTTAGAACAAAAAAACTTTTCTATGGAATCTGCATGGCAAACCATTACCATAATATAATATAAACTAAAACCTCAGTACAGTTTAGCTGTCAGGTCAACTGTCATGAGTGTCATGTCAGGCATGTTGCTTAGCTTGTGATTGTGACTCGCATACTTTATTCGTTAATTTCTTTAGATTTCTATTTAAGTTCGTCTTAATTGTTTTCTAAAGTAGTGACACGTGACTGACGTAAACATATTTTGTGAAATTGGCACCGAAAAGACGATTTATAACGTGTGAAATTTGTGGAAATCGAACAAGTCGACATAATCACGAAAAAAGGATTTTTATGGCAAAATTTCCCTTTGACGAGAACCGGTAAGTATTGTCTTAGATACTTTTAGCTATATTTTGTAGCAGCAAGTTAAATAAACAAAGGGAAATAGATATTTAATATCCTTATCATTGTCCACTAGGGATGTGTACTACAACTATCGATAACTGTAGGCTTATTTGTTTATCAGTGCAACTAATAGGTATTACTTTACATAAGAAGAAGAAAGATCGGAACTTTATGACAACTTGCATGCAATATGACCATAATTATAGGCATTTTCAAACTTCCGATATTTCAATGCAGTTGAAAATATCTTGATCATGGGTAGACAAGACACAAACGGCCTGGAGAAATTATTGAGTTTAGTGATTACATAACATTTTAACCGTAAATTAAAAAAATAAATACCTCTGTTTTAACGATAAAATGTTTTCAGATGCAGGGCACAAACTAGTGGGAAAAGAAGATTTGGTGAATGTTTCCATAAAAAAATTACATGTATTAAAATACATACGTGAAGATCACTTTGAAAACAGGGCTTTGAAAAAAATAAAGGAAATCAATAGAAAACTTGTATTTTATTTTGGGTCCACATCTAAATCCAATACTATGTGTAGGTATACGACTTAAGTGTGGACTCGATCTTAACCTAAATTTGATTACAAAAATTGTTGACCTAAGCCTGTATTTCAACCCTCACCATTTTATCGATATCGATAAAAAGCGCAAACGTTTAGCATGCTGCACTATTTAAATCTGTTATGTTGGTAGTGTTGTTTTTTGGCGTTAAACGGATCTTTGGCTTGGCGTACATTTTGGTAATGGTTTGCCATGCAGACTCAATACAAACTCGATTCCATTCGCTAGTATGGGAGTCCCGCCTCTTAAAACGTAGTGGTTATATTCTCTTTGGATCCTAGTAAATCGATATGGTGAGTATGCGATGCCTCAAACCGTGTCCATATTTCAGATGACATGAGGCTCCTGTACTCGAGCGTCCAGTCGGCGGAGCGCATGGGGCTGGCGGAGCTGGCGGGGGGAGCGCCCCCGGGAGGCCTGCCCGCGCCCGCCGCGCTCGCGCTGCCGCTGCTGAGCGTGTCCGCCGCGCTGCTGGACCGGGTCGCCGCCCTTATACTGCTGTAAGTACTTACTGAACAACGGATTTTTATCCATCTAGCTTTCGTCTCATATTTTTTGGTCATCCATCATTCAGTGTAGTATGGTGGTGGTGATAGATGGGTTTGTGATTTGTGTGTGTTCTCTTCTCACAGTGTGGAGGTAGAGGAACTTCATGAACACATTTTTTGCATAAACGTATTTATCATAAGGTATCATAAGGTCAGCTAAGCAATTGTTTCAGTTCATCCACCATTATCTCTCATTTACTGTAGTTTTCTAGAATTTTTTGCCGAACAAAGGACACACTAGACAGACACTGGCAAAAATCTCCATACATAACCAACTTCCATTACCAGCACTGTGAGAGGAAAAAGAATCCTTTTACAAAACCGATTTTGGAGCAGGAATTATTGGTCCTCTCCCAGTGCTGGTAATGGAAGTTGGTTATGTACGGGGAACAAGGGGCAAAATTGTCCTCTGATAACAAAGACCATTTTTTTTGTAACTAACCAACTAATTCCGCGCTTTATCCATAATCCGTGCCAAGGAACTTTGAACTGCCGAAAAGTACAAAACCACCCTCCTTTCAGGTACAAGAAAGTAATGTTCGCTTTACAATCGACAAAAGAGAACCAAAAGGATCAAAGGCATACCGAACACAAGCAAGTATTGAAAGGCTACACGTCGGACCTTGTACGTTGTCTGGTGGAAGAGGGCATGTTCTCAGGCCGGCAGAGCGGCTTCGCCTTCAGACGGCTACACCCGCAAGTAGCACAGAAACTCACTGAGTATGTCCCAGATGCCGATAGTATGTTAAGTATAAGACATCATCTCGCTCTTGCCCCGTACACGTACTTACAGATAGAAGGTACTAATTCTGCGTTTGCTGACAACGAACTCTGGTTCGAAGCGGTCATAAACCAAGAGTTCAAGCATTTGTCTACGCTATTTATCAAACTTGGTTGGGGTAGAAAAATTGTAAGTTGAAGTCCCTAGTCGCTATCTTGTCACATAAAAACGTTACACTTGAGAATGTTTTGAGAAATGTGGAATACCCGACTAGCAGGCGTTTTAAATACGACTTATAAACTGTAAAATTTGACTGTAAACCTTCAACTGGTATAAATATAAGTTAGATATACATCGTGAAAAATTTGCCGTCTTAGTGTGCCTTCTAGTTTATTTATAAGAATTTTATTCTGAATAACGAACTTTTTGAAATGATAGCGTTATGCTAAGATGTATTATTATATGTATCACGATTCACAGCAGACCAAGAATTATCACGTTGTTTTAAACGTGCCAATGTTTGATAAGTCGCCATAGCGTTAGATCCCACCGTATTATTCTGCGCCTATGTGTTCTTTGATTGAAATGTGACTTATGAGGTTACACAGAGGTTCATTCAACGCCGCAGGTCTGCCTAGCAAAATCATGTCGTTAGTTGTTTCATATTACTATCGTACGTAACGTAACTAGATCCAGTAAAGATAAAGCTACTACGCTTCAGGAGTCTAACCTGGCTCCTTAACATTCCGTGTTATGTGCTCAATGTGTGTGTACACCAATCTGTGGTTACGTCACGTAGCGAAATTTCCCAATGTATTCTTGAAATGGTAACGATGGTTCTACGACTTATTTGTCCGTAGCGCTGGTTACCTTGCGATCTTTGCGAACAATTTGTCGCTAAGCGCCATCTGTGCGCAAGTCTGCGGTACGACGTAGTTGCACACTTTCATAAAGCATGTACTGCCCACAAGGAACGAGAGATGGCGCTGTTTTCAAATTCTAACGAATTATCTAATACATAAATGAAATTAAACTTTTTCTTGCCATTACAATTACAAAAATTAGAGAAACAAACAATGACATTTAAACCAGGACGCACATTGCCGAACAAAATCCCCTTCAAAGAATGTCAGAACTATTGATTTGTTTGCGTGACAAATAAAATCATCTCACACAAAATAATTTAAATAATACGAGACGAAATTTGAACCTAGTCTTTACTCTGTTACGGGCGAATTTCGCTTGACACCAACGCTTGACACTTGACAACAACGTACTGAGAAAAAAGAAGGCCAATTTTACCAAAGTGGCAGGCGAGCATTCTACCAACCTATCTACCTACTATCGACCTACCGATCGACTTATCGACCAACCTATCGACCTAACCTATCCCGGTGATGAACCAGTGATTTTAGGCCAGTGATTACCAAAGTGGCGCTCATTTGGCTCGGACATATTTGGGCGCGCGATTGTGAATCTACAGGTATAATTCATCAAAGGAAACAAAAACAAAAAAACTATTCGCTATCGAAGTACGAAAGTATAATTTTTTTGTATCCGCCTCTTTTGTATGACACTTTATGCAAATGGAAGCTGAATGCAACAAAAAATAAACGCACCGTAAAATAAAATATAAAAAAAAAGCTTTAAGATTTTTCTAGGCAACCATTTGACTATGACAAATTTTCCATCAAAGAACATATAGGAACAAATTTTTTCCTTATTAGGTACATTTTAAACCATTACATTTAACAACTCTGGTCGCAGTTCAAACTGTACGAGGGTCACACTGAAAGTTTCGGGAATAGATAAAAGTATGCAGTTAAATTGGATAAAAGTATTATTATTGTTTCTCAAAGTATTCGCCCTTATATTTTATGCACTTTTCCATGCGTTTAAACCAGTCTTTAAAGCACTTATTGAACGCTTAAGTAGGGGTCGATAAAATGGCCTTTTAAAGGCGTCCACTGCTTCTTCCAGCGTCTGAAACCGCTGACCAGGCAACTTATACTTGATTTTGGGGAATGTGAAAAAGTCATTGGGGCTTAAGTCGGGGCTGTATGGAGGATGGTCCAGGAGTTCGACGTTTTTACCGTTCAGATACTCATTTGTTTTCCGAGCGGTGTGGGAGCTGGAATTTTCGTGGTGAAGGACGATGCGGCAATTAGGGTTATTTTTTCGGAGTTAATCAAAGATACTCGGCAAACAAATAGTTGTGTACCAATTGGCATTAACCGTTCTACGATCTTCGAAAGGTATAGTACCTACATGACCCGATTTGGAGACAAACGTGGCCACCATCTTCTTGGCCGTGCTGCGAGAGCGAATAACTTTTGTCGGCTTGAGCTCATCTTCGTAGACCCATATTCGAGACTGGTTTTTAGATTCAGGCTCATATGCATATATCTACGACTCGTCACCCGATACGACACTAAAAACTGCATTTTAGCCTCCTCCGCTGAATTTATTCAAAGTTTTGCGGCACCAATTGACACGAGTCGCTTTTTGCTCGTCAGATAATAAATGAGGGATCCAGCGAGAAAACAACTTTTGCACGCCCAATTCTTCCCGTAAAATAATTTGTATCTGACTCATTCTAATACCCAAGCACTCTTGAATTTCCCAGTATGTCACATGCCGGTCATCTTTTATCATTTGACGCACAGCATCAATGTTTTCTTGAGTGACGGCCGATTTTGGTCGACCCTCACGCACATCGTCCGTGAGTGATACACGGTTGCGTTTAAAATCTGAATACCACCTGTATATTGTAGTCTTTGAAGATGCTTCATTACCAAAAGCAGCAATCATCCGGTCTCCACATTTTTTTTGTGTTAATCCACTTTTAAAATCGTAATAAATCATAGCTCTTAAGTTTTCACGGGACAATTCCATTTTTGTCAGCGACTCGACGACTTCAAAAAACAATTGAAACCGAACCATTACTTTTTTTTTCTATGTGGCTAGTGGGTTAAGATACTGAAACTTTAGAGATTATAAAATGGTATAATATGTGCCAAAATTAAGTTCCTAAGTTTTGGATTCCCGAAACTTTCAGTGCAGCCCTCGTAGGTGACCGCAGATAGTTGTTTTAGTATGAAATCATTTTGTATTGTACACTACAAAGACTAGAAAGATACGGTATTTAATGCGACTATCATTTTGATAACTTTAATAATAGGTATTAAATCTGTCTTTGAATCTATTTATTAAAAATAAAATGTATAATACAAACAGAACAAACAAAGATAAGCTCTCGCCCGTTTCCCTTTGGGGTAGACATGTCCGAAGCAGGTGGCGAATCAATAGTCACAGCACGGAGCTATCGTGACATGTTACCCCAACGTTTTGACACAACAGTACTGCCAAAGCACTTTACGAATACTGAAAATGTATAGAAATAAAATAAAAAAAACTTGAAGTTTGTAATTAACCGGTTGGTTATTTAATAGCTATTTTTTATCATTGTAAATACTAAATATTAAATTAATAATACAAGTAACTACCTTATAGTTTTTTTTTTGTATTTTTAGTCCACCTTTGTCTATTAGAAGCATAAAATTGATTTAGAGCGGGTAAGTACGTCCTTTGTCCGTTAACTAGGAGCCGCCGTAAAAAGCTCGAGCTCCCTGTTTTCGGAGGTTGAAAAAATATTTGAGTGTCCTTAATTTACCGGGGATTGATTAAATTATCCGGGGTTCCGTCCATCGCTTTTCAATTCCCGGGGCGCTCGAAAGAAAACGAGAAATCAAAATAGGCCCGAGAGGTGCTTGGGACCATTAATTACTCCCTAAAAAAGTGTAGCCCGGTGCCCCTGCCACGCGACCCGCTCGCGCGCACAAATTAATACAATATCATGATGTATTATGTATCGTATCGCGTGGGTACTGCTCTATTCAGCTCTGTCCTACTTAGGGTGACTATCATATAGGACTCGCTAGAATGTATTATACTTTCTCCGACACGGTCGCCACGCTTTACGGTTCACTTCATGTTGTAATATATTTTCTCCCTCAAACTCGCTTGATGAGTTTCATTGTTGTAAAAGTCGAAAAGGAAATGATTGAAATGAACATATTGATCATTGATTTTTTACTTTCTTTCGCATAGAGCACAAAGAAGTGATCTGCGTTAGGCAATAGCTAGGGAGCTTTTTAACAAAATTGCGTTTTTCAACAAAGGGTGGTAATAATGTTATCGCTATATAAGTAGGTATATATTGAATCCAGTGCAGCCCGACTGAGCTGAGGACGTTTTCCACAAATTGTCAGCGGGTCCTGCGACAGCCGCGGCCGCACCAGGCGTCAGTGACGTACGGTTTCGGGCGACGTAAGTTATTTTTCCGTTTCCTCTTGTTACGGGCGCTCATTTATTTTTCGTGGTCCGCTCGAAAGCATAAATTATGGACATCGCGGCCGGAGTCTGCACGTAGTGGGGAGGGGGCCGCCCCACGCCACCCCTCGCCTCAATGAGAAATGTTTCAGGGCCCTTTGTCCCCTTATGCCCCTTTTTGCGAGCGACATCTTCAAGGATACTGTGTTAATCGGACCCTGCGATACTTTTTACGAATAACGTCAACAGAAGTCGCCTGGAAAAACTGTTTTTTCGGCAGGTTCGTCTTTTGCTTTTGATGGTCCTTTCTTTGTGAAAGATCGCTATTTTGTCTGCTATGTCAGCTTGGGAATTAAATCCTGATACATTTTGCGTTAAAATGATTTGGTATCACTTTAATACTATTTTTGTAATACTTTTTTCGTTATTTTAGTGTCGTAAGAAAGGCTGAACAAAATTGTGAACCCAATTATACATAGTTGCCATTCTGTATTGCTTACGTTCGCTCACCCTGAGATAGGTATGGCCTGTGCTTAGTAGCGGGTGTAAAGTACCTATAAATGGTAACATAAAAAAAAATACAAACATTGAAACATAGAACCTCCTCCTTTTTTTGAAGTCGGTTAAAAATAGGTAAGATTTTCGATGATGAAGTGAAATGAAATGAATGTTTATTCACAGAACATAAGCCTAAGCAGAGCATAAGGAACCTAGCTAATTTTAAATAACCTACCTGTTAAACTTAAATTTGAATAGTTCGATTCAATTCATGGGCAATTTAAACATTGAACTTGTTACCTACTCTTGTTACTTCTGCCGTCAAATAACCATAAAATATGTTTCATACAAATTATGGTAACGTCTTAATGATATAGAGTGTTCCTGATTACGTAACCTTCATATAAATTCTCATGATATTATCACAAAATACGGCACGATCTCATGCTCTCGGAGGGTTGTTTTTGTGGGTAAAAATATGCGCCACTGGTAACAATTGATAGGGGAGGTGTGCGAAGGGTGCAATAGTTCATATCTCGCTCGCGGAACCCTTTGTGACCCCGCTTTCCTTTTTATCCCTACTCAAAAATCGCTTTGAGAGTTGTGTTTTCGCCGTCCTGAGGTAACTACTGCTCCCATTTTTTGTTTATCAAATTTTTGCTTGGCGCTGGAGCGGGGTGCGTGCGTGTTTTTGACCGTTATTACTGCGTGGGATACGGTTGTCTTGTTTAGTCACGGCTATACGTACTCGTAATGTCTTTTGTCTACTTAGGTGCGTAAGTGGTTTTGAAAATTCGATCATATGGCCTTCTGGATTATTTATACATCTAGGTGTAAAAAACTATAAAATTTGATCAATAGAATATCATCAATTTATTTTAGAAAGAAAAAAAAAGAAAATAATTTATTTATAAAAGCAGTGACACATTACACAGGTTTTAGAAAATAATTGTACGTTGTGGAAATAATGACTGGTTTTCGAAGGTACCTATCCTAAAAACTACCTGCACTTTCTCAAAGTAATTTATGAGCGAGCGAAGTGTCTCCGTTTCAACTAGGGTAAAAATGGTTTAGTAGTCTTACCGCTCCGCTGTCCAGCTATCCGGTGCATCTCTACTTACATCTGCCTACAGGTCGTTTTATTTCTCGACCGATTCTCTTATTTGTGAGCAAAGGGCTACTACGAAATTTGAAAATCGATGTTCGTGTCGTGCTCTCTCTCACTCGTATTAGGTAAATAATATTAGCGTCAGCGAGACGGTACGATATGAACTTCGAATTTCGTGGTTGTCCCTCAGGTTCGATAATTAGGTAGGTATCATATGATTTTTTTGGCGATTCAGTTTCTTTTTTTAAATGATGGAGCCGAAAGAGACAGACTCGCGAGATATGCACACTCACCACAGTATTATATATTTCACTCACGAAGTCACGTTGTCGTTTAGTTTTCATGACATTATCTTGTTTTTAGAGTTCCGTAGCCAAAGTTTCGCCATGTCTGCCTGTCCGTCCGCGGCTTTGCTCAGACTATCAATGCTAGAAAGCTGTAATTTTACACGAATATATAAACTATGCCGACAAAATGCTACCTAGAACAAAATTAAAAAAAAAATGTTTAGAGTCCCTTTTAGTGTGGGGTATCATTGGATAGGTCTTTTAAAACCATTAGGGGGTTGCCAAAACGTTTTTCGATTCAGTGATTTGTTTGCAAAATATTCAATTTTTATTCAAAATCGAGCGTCACCCCCCCTCAAAAATCTAAACCGGTGGGAGGAAAAATTTGAAAAAAATCACGGTGGTAGTAAGTATATCAGACTTACAAGGAAAACTATAACGGTAAAGAGTAAATAGCAGCCTAAGGTATAAAATATACCTAAACTTGGAATATTCTGGACAAAATACGAAACTCTTAGAAAAATATTACTTAATTTTTTTCATAATGGCTACGGAACCCTGTTTCGGGCGAGTCCGACACGCTCTTGGCCAGTTTTTTTTTATGCCATCTTTCTAATATTGGAGGGATGGGGACACCATTTTGGATGATTTTGGCGACTTTAAATCAGGGTTATTACTTTATAGGTGTTATTTTTAGGGTTTCCTACCAAAAGGGTCCAAACAGAACCCTACCTACTATCATCTACTATTGCTCTCGCCTCGCTCATTGGTCAGTTTTTCTGTTTATCCTTGACATTTTCAGTGTTTATTAAATAAGGTAAGTCGGGGCAAGGGCGCCGCCAGGGGGTAAACGCGCCTATCAGTAAAATATCGAAAAGTATCATAAACACTAATAACGAAATCTGACAACCGCGCACCTGAGAACTGACCTAAGGCCTGTAAGATGTCGTGATACAATACAATACAATAAAATACAATACAATACAAATACTCTTTATTGTACACCAGAAATAGTAAGCGATACAGAAAACAGGTACACAGAGAAAATTATATGGTAAGCAATAGGCGGCCTTATCGCTTAAGAGCGATCTCTTCCAGGCAACCTTTTTACAGAAAGAAGGAAGGACTAGTTTACAGCAGGTGGTGATATTTTAATTTTAACTTTGTAACAAATAAAAAACTTTAGGGTGGTCCCAAATACAACAAATATGTTTTTATGGTGTTCTTCTAATGACAGTGTACGATACACGGTAGTGCGGAACCCTTCGTGTGTAAATCTGATTGGCAATTAGCCAGTTTCTCTATTTCACAGGTCTCACTCAACACATTCAAATTTTAATTGAGTTAAGAATTTAACTTGACTAAACTAACACTACTTGACAGACACTACGAGTATTGTTCTAGGTATAACTTCGAATTTGTTATAACGATTCTTTTAAACTTCTTCCAGAGTCTTGCGAATCTTATAAGTAACCTAGGTAGGTACTAAGACATTTTTTAAAGAGTAGGTTAACAATAGATAGGTTGACAGAGATTGTGTTTTGCGTTCTTGAATAAACTTGATAGATATGACCCAGAAAGCTTAGTGCCTAGATACAGCGTTACTGCGTCGATCCTCGGAGCCAGTGTCGCAGCGAGCCAACGACGCGATTCCTATCTTTATTACGGGTATCTGGGAGCGGGCAGTAGCGATTTGTTTTACGAGATGGCTGTTTAGCTATACGTACATATTTAAACAGTCCAAATGTCAAAGCCCTTCTAAACCTCCGAGATCTGCAAACACGGGCGTTGAATCGTGTTAGTGTAGGCGAGAGCAAGCTCGCCGGCTGCTGTCTGTACCCGAATCGATAAAATTCGGGTCCGTGCCCCCGAGCGTCGCCATGGCAACGCGCCCGAGAGGGGATCCTCCCGCCATCTCCGAGAACACCGATGTTGACTTTAGACGGATAGGGTAAGAGGCTTATTAATGGATTTGTGTTACTTTACTCTTACCTATAAAACAACTCGAAAAAACTGTTTATCTTTAGCGCTCTGTTTGTACTTGGCTTGAAAAATGTGCCGGTAATTATAAAAATCCTCTTAGATTTAAAGATATTTAGTAGAAAGATAAAAGATTTCGTTTAATGGATGTTCGCATTGTTTTTTGGTAGAAGGGCGGTGAAAAGTGGAAAACGAGAAGGTCTGCAAATAATGGTGGCGCATTTTCTTGGAGCGAGCGCCGCCATCTTCCCAGACCGCGTGACGCCATTTCAAATTGAGTGCGTTCACGTCGGTGAGCCCTCCTAACATTATTTTCGTCCCGAATCACACTGACTACGCGGACTCCTAATGTAGGATGTATTGAAATGAAACGAACTGCGGATCGTTGAGCACGGCTTACCCGTTGTAGGAATTTGACAATAAATCGCCAGTGCTTCTTTCGTGGGGTTCTAAAGTGTTACCTGTAAACGAGAATCATCTAAGTAATAATGGCCCTTTGTGAATCTTCTTGCCATCTTAAGATAAAATTACTTATTCAATCTAGATTTATTACCGGTAACGAATAGGCCGAAATCCGGCATGATCCGAATATTCCGTTTATAAATTGCTTGATAAGCCAATTAAATATTTGGAAGGGTATGTAAGCTACAAGTATAATCCCGGCATTCCAATTAAGCTTCGTAATTGGGCACATTAACGAACCCGTTTCAATAAACTTTAAACTTATTTTGGAGTACGTATGGTTTAATTAGCAGATTTAATTCATCGAACGTAGGTATAGGTATACGTGTCCCCTTGGAAAGACTGTATCGCTTTCAAATATCCAATTTGTAAGGACATCAAAAGAACGGAATATGCAATAAGGTAAGTAGCCGGGAGCCCTGTCGCGCGCCCCGGCGGGCCGCGGCCCCGCCTGCCTCCGGTGACAGTTTATTCGGCTGCGAGGGTGCGCAAACTTTCGCCTTTAATATTTCTTTGCGGCGCGGGATTACTTAGCGATGAATAAATCGCATTTTAAAGTGAAAGGCGATTTTGCACTGAGTGGGTGTTTGCTTTCTGCGATTTCAATGTTACGTAGGTAGGTACCATCAGCCAAATAAGTGGCTTAACAATTTTTAAACAAGTTCCTACTAAATAAATATGTCGCTGAAGTCGAACTTTAAAATTGACAGACACGTCTATTGGCATTATTGTTTTATGACATGCAAACGATTATCAGCTTTACCTATCTAGGTATCTAGTATCTAGGTATACAATTCATTTTAGTAAGCTATAAGCATCGTCAGTCAAATTAGCAACAGGGTGTTTTCTAAGTATTAAGGGATCAACAAATGAAAATGGAATTTGTAAATCACAAAAAATAAGTCGAGATTATTAATCATAATCAACGAATCACTTTGTATTGGTTATTCGTGTATTGTTTATTATTCAGGTTGGTATAATTGGTTTAATTTTTGTAGGTATAGGTAATTTAAAGATTCAGGGTATTTTAGGTACAGTGACGGTTATAATGTAGAGATATATACTAGAGCGTAGCACTAGTTGTTTTGTCTAGTGTGATAATACGAAAAGCCGGCTGCAAATGTGCTATATTAATACACCTGTATTACCCACCTGGGTACCTACCCCGTCTGGTGCTTTCGTTTATTTTCAGCTCTACCGCGCTCTACGCAGTCTCTTATTTCTGAAACTGCCTTTTAATTATTTTCTTTAATGAAACTTCGTCGCGCAACCGAGAAACCTTTGTCGTTTGAAACCCCCTTTGTGAAAGTATAATAGAATTCTAATTCTAATAATTAACGAATAAAATGTGTAATATGTTTTCTATCTCGTCGTTATCGCTTTGCTTTGTTCGCTAATGAACCCATTTGGCAACGGGTTTTAAACGCCGCACGGTGCTAAGCAGGATATATTTATTATGGCTAACATTTGGTTAAATTACTTAGTTTCTGGGTTTAACTAACTTGCCTAAATATAGAAGGTAATGTCAACCTGTGTTGAGAAGAATCCGGCAAGGAACTAAAAAAAAAAATGATTTTCCCGAGATAAAAAAACTAGTGAAATCATATAAGTAAATGTTATAATTTTTCACTTCTCATGCTCATTAATGTTACTTTAGTTTCAGCATATCGGGACTAAAGCTTCTTTTTATTCTCTAGGGATTAAAGTATTTTTTATTTACGTTGGGAACCCCTAAATAGTCAACACGGTGTTTGTGAATGGAGGATTTTTAGGGCGTAAAAATAATCAGAAATAATGTCAAAATGACAACTGTGCAAAAATATTAAAAAAAAACACGATTTAATTTCGTGAAACACATTTAATGATTAAGAATATGAATGCATTCAATTATATTTAAGGATTAATTCATTTTATTATGCATAGTCCGAATAATCCAATTAGTTTTAAAATAGTTTTCAATTTTGAAACTGTTGGCTAAATATGTATGCAAGCATTAAAAACATCACTTCATAATCAATAAAAGAAAACACCGCGCAACCAATTCTTTTTTTGGTATTTGAATTTTGTCTGTCCATTAGTCGCGCGTGCGTTATAAAAAAGTAATTTTTAACAGAACATAATATTGTTTTTTTTCCTCGCAATCAAAGTGAAAAGTGTTTAACGTGAGACTAGACAACCATAATGCCACTCGAACTATATAGTCATCTATAAACATCTCGTGTCATTATGGCTTGTTTTAGTCCCTAGTTGAAAAGTCTACTATAATCTAAAAACTCGATCGTTGTTTTTTGTTTTCTTGGCTAAAATAATTGCGTAAAGCGTTCGTTTCAAGTTGCGATAATTAGATTTTATACGATGAAAAACAAAAATCTCATGTTTTTGTGTTGTTCGTTCACTGGATCTCTTTGGAGTTCTGTAAAAAAACAGTCAAACCTTTCATGTGTTCGTTCGTACTGCGTAGTCTGCTTTTTTGCGACGAAATTATGAAAATGCTATTATCGAAAAGCGACTCTCACAAATATCAGACGAAGTGTGTTTAGGTAGGTAAGTGACGTCGTTATTACCCACTGTACTTTTGTAAGTACCTGTTGCTAATTAATTGCTTTGTAGGTATTTTGTAGGTAGGACTATTCGTTCGTACTGCGTAGTCTGCTTTTTTGCGACGAAATTATGAAAATGCTATTGTCGAAAAGAGATTCGCACAAATGTCAGACGAGGTGTGTTTAGGTAAGTGACGTCGTTATTACTCACTATATTTTTGTAAGTATTAGTTACTTTTGTAGGTAGGACAGTCAAGTGTCCCTTTTTCTCGAACCGGACGGTTTCTTTCTTGCTCGCTAATCCTGCCATGAAATAGCAGTGCTGCACTGTTGTTTCGGCGTGGAGATTAAGACAGCCGGTGAAATTACTGGCGCTTGAAGTATCCCATCTTAGCTGCCTCCAGGTTGGCGACGCATCTGCAAAACCCCTGGTGTTGCAGATGTTTATGGGCGGTGGTAATCTCTTACCATCAGGAGACCCACTTGCTCGTTTGCCATCTCTCTTTAAAAAAACGGAAAGGTTTTCGTTACAGAGCCAGTCTTCTCAACTACTAACTTGTCTTGTCGTATACAACGTTATCCCTTCTACCTTTACGTTTTACTGTCGTAACCTTTAACTGCTGTAGGCAGTAGAACCCAAGGGTTCAGTCCGCTCGCTCACTCTTTATTATCACGCGCGTAAGCGACGCCACACGTAAATGTGATGGGATGTGATGTTCAATTGTTTGAACACGGCATCGCGTCACAGGCGCGACGCGTCGTTTACATTTATGATTGCGGTTTATACTACTACTATGCCATGGTGTTGGCTGTTTTGGCGGTTGATGCCATGTGAATTTTGGTGTTCGTGCATTTAAAGAAAGAAAGAAAGAAAAACATTTATTCGTGACATTTACAAATTAAAGAAAAAGAAAATCATGACAAATTTTGTCACGAAATGGAATGGAATGACAGAAATTCATTGCAGTATTTTATGTTTTCAAATTTCTTAGTAAGCCTTGTTATAATAAGTTATCCTAGTATGAAAATGATTTCCTTAAATAACACTTGACGCATAAGCTTTGAGTGGTACTTAAATAAATCACAATAATTTACACAGCAGGTTAATTTGCCTACAATAATGATGGCAGTGTCGTCCTAGCAAGTCCCATTTAAAAATGGAGTTATCTAGGACTAATTTCAAACATAATTAAGTATAGTGGGTAATTTTTCCTTTTAGATTAACTACTACGGGCTAAAAGCAAATTTGCAAATACGGCACACAACTCATAAAAAAAACCTAAGAGTTATTAGGGAGTAAACGTACATTTTCCTTCGTTTTTTGTCCGCCATGTCCTTTATTTATTAGGTGACATATACAGCCCTATACAGCCTTATTGCAGGGCATGTATAGATGCGTAAAAAGGCCCTTGGAGCGTGAGCGGAGGTCGGCAACAAAAGGCATGAATCTTATTGGTGATTTATCGAGCAGCGGTTGCTCGGAGACCCCGGGCGGACGTGCTATCGCAACGCGCGGTCGCTGAGGGAAGTTCGAGAGGAAAACGGTGAATGTAGGATAGAACGCTATGGAAAATTCGAGAGAATATGATTTCGCCACAATGCAAGAGGTATTGAGTGTTTCATTTCACTAGATTTTTAATAAGTGCCCACATACTTCAGGTGGTGAGTCTTTCGTTTGGTACGTTCCTAGCGAAAGGTAGATACGATAATAAGATGAACTTACTGATTGAGACATTCACTTAGGTGTGTACTTAATGCAAAAGATAGTATATGTATATGGCGAAACCAAGGCGCTTGTGAGTGTAGAAGTGACAGTAACAGTGTTCTAAAAGGCACTGGCACTGAAAACTAACCGATGCCTTAGTTAGGTTAGTACTCAATTCTAAATAAATGTCTTTTTACAATACAGGTTGCAAGTTTACATAATCACACTTGATTTTCTCCATAGTTTAAAAGTGAGAAAGTTTGGATAGGTAGGTACAGGAACACTGGTTCACTGAGATCTTTTGGAATAAGTCCCTACCTACTTACATATCTACTTATCAATCTATATATTAACTTATTTAAGAACCTACGTTAAGTTAAACGCTAAGCATTTATTAATCCAATATTCGTTTGTATGATATTTGAATTAAGTAACAGTATTGTAATATTTTACAATGTTAATGGAATAGTGAATAACAGTGTCTCGAGGAAGTAAATATTTTCGTTTCAAAACATGCATCCCAAATCAAGCAAGGGGTGAACAAAGGCGTAGATGAAATATTAATTAAAAAACTGCCAGTTACATGGACAAAATACAACACCATCCGCTTTGTCTTGCATCCTTTTTACACGCTTCATTCTTTACCGTCGGACGCAATCAATCTTAATAATGAGTTAGCAGAAGGAGAAGAATCTGTCGTCATCGCGCCGACACCGCCCCAGATCTCTATTCGATATTCTAAAGTGATGTAAGAAACAGTACCCTTAGTGTAAGTTTTCGTAGCGCCTCTAACGCAACGTTTGCAATGTTCGTGTTTGTTGAGATTTTAACGCGAACGTGATCGAGACGTATTTTGTAACCGAAAACTTACACTAAGGGTACAGAGTTAAACCAAATGCTGTGAATAAATCTATCGATTTTCTTAGCAAGATGGTAGTTGAAACTGTCGTTGAATGATAACCTTAACTCAGAACCACCATTTTGACCACCATTCTCTGAAGCATTTTAGTGCATTTTTAATTATTTATCTTTTTTATATGTCATAGTCATAGTCGTATCTCTTTATTCCATTGACACAAATAAATTATGCACTAGAACAAGTCTTACATATTATAAAAGTACCTACAGTTAACAACAAAGGAAAAAAAACTTAAATTACAAAAATTGGCATAGAATTAAACGAAATATGTACCTAATCTTAATTTGATGTCAAATAATAATAATTAAAATTGTAAACTATAAAAATAATTACATTAATTTAATTGGCATATATGTCTATTTATAATATTATTAAATTAAATACTTATTTCTGATTCAAATTTTATGTCAAAATAGTCTTAATATTATACAGAGCCTCTTGAGTCAACTTCTTTTTAAGAAAGGTTATGAACTAAATGTAGTTGTTTCCCGTATTCTCCGTCTGCGATGAATTCGGTATTACTATCCTGCGAAATTAAGCATTTTTCCGGGATAAGAACTCAGGACTTTAGCTGCATGATTTAATATCTTCCGTCGAAAATATGAAAACTTGTTAGAAAAAACTCTTTTAATAATGAGAAAAATATTTAAAAAATCAGGGTAAAAGTTTAATTTTTATTTTATTTTTTAACGCTATGGTATCATTTTTGATACTTCATGCAAATTGTAGTTAAAATTGTATTCTGCTTGCAAAACAGAATAAGGTTTACAAGACCGTATATCTACCTTAAGGGCAATTAAAATAGTTTTTTTTTTTGAGAAAATGAAAAAGAACCTGTTATATCATTTTTGCATGCGCATCTAAGGGATATTCTAGGTAGGTTCAAGAGCGAGACAGACCATCATGATTAAGTTCAGCTTCTATATCGCTTTAAATGCGTGAAATAGCGGCGCGCAAAGAGATTTATGCTTGCTCGGACGCGCGACCAACCTCCCACCGAAGCAAAATCAACCAGCTTAGTACACTAGCGTTATCTCACCATGATGCATTTGTCCCTTTTTGACGAGATTGTGGAAACAAGTATGTAAGAATAAATTGTGTCTATCCTTCTGTATTAGTTGTTTCAGGTTCGAAACTTTTTTTTTCACAAGAGTTCGTGATAAAAATAAAGTAGCCAAGTCACATAATATACGCTTCAGGTAAAATAGTTATTTGTTATGCAAGGCTGGAAAGCGACTGTTTGGCGCGAGTGCATATACTGAAACCCGAGCAAGCGAAGGATTCTAGGATTGAACCACGAGCGAAGCGAGTGGTTCAAATGACGAATCCTGAGCGCAGTCGAGGGTTTCAAAGGCACGAGACGCTAAACAACTTTACAGCCGAGCGAAACACACAATTTTTCACCTCACTACAGCGAGAAAATGGCAAATGGAAGAAAAACCGTGCAAGTAGTTTTTAATAAGTCAAGTTTTATTAACCACTTATCAAACATTTTTAGCATTATAAAGGTATAATAGTATTTAGAATCCAAATCGATATAACGGTATTACAGTGGATACGTACATACCTATAGTTACTATTTTAAAAAGGATTGCATGGCATAAGTATCGAGGTGTACTAAAAATTAAAAGTAAAATTACAAAATAAATGCTTAGTAATAAGAATATATTAATAGATTAATTAACAGATTTAAATATTAGGTACCTACTTTAACAAAAAAATGTATGACGAACTTTCTTTGTGAACACGGCAATAAGTATTCAACGCTTTCTTCCTCAACCTCGTATCTACCCGAATTGTATACAACAAATAAACATTCTATCGTACTAAACATAAAGATGATTCTGTAGATAGCAATTTTGTGGCCAGATACGAGGTTGTGAAAGTAAGCGGTCAATGTATTTTCAAGGGGGCAGCCGTTCACGATAACGTTCGAATTTCAAAAACTCTTTCCAGCCTAGAGGATAAAAAGCTACTTTCCACGCAGATTTCGAAGGTTAAAGAAAGCATTTTCGAGCTAGTGAGGTGAAAATGAAATTGAGCCCTTTCCAAAGCCTGCCGAAAGACAGTTCCATCGCACATACGTTTCAGCGCGGCTCACGGGGAGCCTTCGACAAATATTCAATCAAGTTTATAGTCCCAATTCTTTGCAACCTCCGGCGCTGTTTTATCCCACCCGACGACTTTCGAGCCTCATTTAGCCCAAACAGCCGACGCTTGCCAGCCACCGCAATTTCAAGCCCAGATATTGCGGGTCAAGTTACAACTTGCAACAAATTTAATGTTATTCCCGCCTTCAATTTTAGATAAGGCAAGGGGAAGTTGAAAAATAAAAAATAACGCTGCTTTTATAAACCGTTTACGTTTATAGGCGGTTTTATTGCCGCTCTGATTTCCCGGCGCGGTGAGGCGTCGGCGTGCTTGCGGTATTTACTTACAACTGATAGAAGTAGTATGTACATTTTTGATCATGAAACTACCGCGAGACTCACTCGTATTAAATTATATTGAAACGGATAACGCACGTCTTAAATCGAGTTTAGCTCGACGCTATTTCGTAGCCCTTATTCACAGGAGCACGCGACTCGGCGGCTGCCGCAACATGCGCACTACGCGTCACCGCTCTGCTCGCGCGACTGTCCGACTAAACATACCGGGCGCATAACTACCCGCATTTTTATCCTCACTTTTTTTTTCTTTTACGGTATTGGGGGCAAACGAGCAGACGGATCCCCTGATGGTGAGCGATTACCGTCGCCCATGAACACCTGCAACACCAGAAGAGTCACAAGTGCGTTGCCGGCCTTTAAGGTAGAAGTACTTTCATTGTCACTTTCTAATGTAGGGTAGCACACAACACTAACAACATCTCTCCGTAAAGGCACATTCCCACCAACCGATGACACAGCATATTTAATGCTGTTTTCTAACTAGGGGGGTTGTTGGGGGTAGGTAGAAGGGCTACGAAATAGCACGAAACATGTCGAGCAAAACTCGATTTAAGACGTGAGCTATCCGTTATAATATCATTTAATATACTTAGTATAGTACAGTTTGAAAATTATTATCTGAAGAAATATTTAGCATCTGTAATTTGATATCATTCCTTGTTTACGTCGCACGCATATGCACAGTACAGAGTACAGGTATTGTTACTAAGATATTTGTTTGCAACGGTATGTAGGTACATAGATCGTGATTATATTTAACGAGCTCCTTATATTAAAGGTAAAAAAGTCTAGCAGGTCTAGTATTATGAGTAGGTACCTACTTAAGCACGGTCTGTATCAAGTAAAAAATGTCTAATAACCGTCAATCCGTTATTTCCATGATATATCCATAAACTGGACGTTAGCGGGCAGGAGGCGCAGCGGCAGCGAGCGTAGGTGTAGCGGGTTTTCGGGGATGAAAAATAGATCTAGCTTGGTTTTATCTCTGAGAAAGCGCTTATTAGCCAGTTTTATTAGTAAATTAATTTTTTTTTTCACCGTGCAATGAACAGAGACCACGCTCGCCGCTCCGCCGCCCGCCCCGCTG
Source organism: Choristoneura rosaceana (assembly GCA_037349165.1). Lineage (NCBI taxonomy): Eukaryota > Metazoa > Arthropoda > Insecta > Lepidoptera > Tortricidae > Choristoneura > Choristoneura rosaceana. Next base: position 5,171,871 of record JAZBNJ010000009.1, read on the forward strand.
CCCGCTTGTTCAGTCCACCGCCTTAGAATCATGTAACATCGTTTTTCAATCCGACATAACGGTACCGTCCCTAAATTTAATTATATCCTGAGCCCTTGTTAACCAACAGGTAGAATTCCCCGTAACTTAATTAAAACGAAATAATTCATATACTCGTAAGTACAATCATCGACGTATGATTTCAAAGCACATAAATATTCGTAACATACCTGGCTCACAATCGCTTCAAAATAATGAGCGCCCTCATACAGGCTGATAAATTAAACGGAACAAAGGGTTGCCAGGCGTGACGGAGGCGCGATAATGGACAGACATTCATTAGCTCGTGTTGCGTAACATTTCCTCGGAGATTTGCTGGAGGCCTACGTGGGTTTGAAGCGTAGGCAAGCGTAAGCTAGAAGATAACGCCCAAACATGTAGGAGAGAAGACCGAATTAATGTACATGTCTCTTCTACAATGAAGTGTGGTCCGTGGTGACACAGTAGTACTACCTATGTTATGGCGAAAGTCATGGTAGGCGCTGGTATCTAGACTACCTAGTTTAATTCGTCTTGTACTAGTAGAGCCGTAGAGGGTGCCGTAACCAAGATTAAGACGTCTTTTTGATAAAATATTAAGGATTTGGTACATTGTACGTTAACATCACATGTGGTTCCTAAAATACCTTATCAAATTTGAAGCACAAGCGTCTTATATCCACACTGTCGTTACTCACAGTGTACATCTGCATAAAATACCGCGGCGCGTTGCGGGCTCGCACACAACGCGCCGCGTCTAAAACTCATCCCTCAAACTCGCAAACCGCCGCGAGGGACTTTCTGGGTCGGATGCTGGTTAATTATTTCTCCAATTACAATTTCCGTCGTACTCTAAATAATGCTATGTCAGTAGAGCCGAATATTGATTTTGCTGATGTACGAACGCGATAACATAGGTATTATATTTATAACACACGCGAACATCCCAGTTAAATATCAAGTTAGTAGTACGCCATGCATGTTGCCCGGGGCTCGCGGTCCGGATGTAACTATTGGCAACCGTGCAGCTTGAGCTCGCTCTTTATGTGCGACTTTAGACATTATTTGCGTGGAATTACGTTTTCGAGTCGAGTCGTTACGATATTAAGTTGAGATGTTTTGTACTGTGGGTGAATTGCATCACCTCGGCGGGCACCTGATTCTCGGCAGCGCTCCCGGGGGCCGAAACCTTCGCTTTGTTCTCGGTAAATAAGCACGAGCGTCCACCATTTCGGCTGTTCAGTATTGCACACGACAGCGGCGACGTGCACTAATTACTTTGAAAGCATACGCCCTCTTTAAAACCTGTACATACAAGTATATAAGTACTGAACGTCGACATCAGAGGGATCCAATATCGGACTCTAATTAATGTAAGATATGGGTAGTGCAGGGATATAGAGGGGCTCTAATTGGAGGAATAGAAATAGACGCAGGTGGTATGACTAACTTTCGGAGACCCTAGCGGTAGAATGACAGACGGGTCAGAAAGTTCGTATTACATACAACGAGCATAAAAATAATGTGTAAGTGAAGGTTGTAAAGGATATTTTAGTTTCGTCATCCATTGAAAACGGCCTTTTGTATAGTCTGAAAAAATATAATCTAGATGGCAAAAAATAATAAGCAATTGGCGAAGACTTTCTGTTTATCAATCTAGATACGGCAAATCGTCACAATTTCGTTAAAAGAGATTTCAGCTAACTACACGTACAAGAGTATCCCGTCATTATTACGTCATCAAAATTGATCCTCAAAATGTTCATAATGTTCACTCAGAAAAATTAACAATTTTGATTACTAACGAGCTTGTTTAAAAGTAGTAATAAAACGCTTTGCATAGATTTCGCGTTTGGAACATTCAATAGTGTTTTTCCAAAAACAAACTGTGCCTATGAATGTTTCATACAAAACCACTTGAACACATTACCGTTGTTAAGTCGGAGTATATTTCATACAGTTTGGCCGAGCGCCGAGAAAAACAATTGCTTTCCTTTACCCCCGTTTTTAAAATGGTGGACTTAAATATGAAGCTACTTCACTGCCAATTGCGACTAAACGATGTTATAATGCGTAGTTGAATTCGTTTGTTGACAATTTTCCAGTAGGTACCTGCCAAAAAAAAATGCATTTAATTATTATAATCATTATTATTATCATTACATTAAAACATGTTCGGTTTGCATATGACAGCTTTCTTTATATGTATTATTAGGTAATATTAGTCTCTGTGCTGTTAAAAAGATACATTTTTGTATTCTATGTGAATAATTATGAAATATTCCATTTTGTTAAACTACATTATGTGTGTACAAAATAATGCTAGGCCTCCATACTACAGCCACCACAAATAATTTGTTTTGGCCGTTTTATTTCAAATAGTTTGCACGTGAAAGTGCCACAATCTGGAAGAATTTGGGCTTTCTAAAGAATATGGTGCCTATTCTTATAATAAATTTAAGTAGGTATTGCGAATTGGTGAAGATGAAATTTGGTAAATATGGAGATAGTAGAAAGGACATAGGATAGTTGGAAAATTAGGTACATAACTAGTTCTCGCGGTAGAGCGATAAATAAATAATTAATAACAATAAGCTGAATTATTTATTTAAATTTTATTTTCTCACAACTTAAAGCAAACATCGGTAGGTATGTAACAAACATAACCACACGAGGGACTCATGCCGATAAAATTACAGATATAAATCATCAAATTATCGTTACTATTGCACACGGATTTGTTTCTGTGCGCCTGGGGGCTACTACCAAATTTGAAACTCGAAGTTCGTATCGTACCGTTTCTCTCACTCTCATATTAAACAATATTAGCATCAGCGGGACGGGAAGATACGAAGTTCGAATTTTGCACTTAATAAGTACAGGGCCTGTTGCGAGCGCTAATTTAAATTACGAGTAGCTTGTGTGAATGCATTCATAAAACTGTCCGACTGGTTGCTGCGCGTTAAAACCGGAATTTGATTACCGACTGTGCCTAATCAGAACATTTGGGATAATATTCAGAGATGGCTTAATTTAACCATGTTTTCTAATCGCATGTTTGACGTACTTACATACGACCGATTACCTAAAAGCGCGTTGAAATGCGCATCAACGAGCAATATACAGCGCTCTTTGACAATCTCGAGACACCCCAATAGATATATAGAAATATCTGACTGGTTGACATATCAACACACAGCCTAAACTACTTATACTTACGAATTACTAGATATAGAACTTCCTTTTATCATGTAGACGAGCAATACGGATGAGTTTTTATTTATTTCCAAAGGGGAATAAAAGGCCAGAAGTTGGGTTTTATACAACTTATGTAATTTTAAAGTCCGGGCAGCGCTCGATCAGTCTGTTACTCACTTAACTTTTTTATATTTTAGAAATTATTCAAATTCTGCTTCAGAAGTAAATAAAATAACATAACCAGTTCAAGTTTCCGTATTCCCATATCCTAGGAGTTTCGGTCGCCCAATACTCGTACGTACTTGTTTCATTTTCCGAGCTTTCTGCTAATTGAAAAACTTTCTCTTTTACTCAATATTACTTACCTACTAGCTTACGCCCGCGGCTTTTTCTTACGCCGTGAAAATCTAGGATAATTGTATCTAAATCAATCTAGTAAAGCAAAATCCTTCGATAGTCTTCTATAGTTTTTTAATGTCAAGATCAAGTGTCACATATAAACAAAAATCATAAGTCAAAATTAGTAAAAGCATATCAAAAAGGTTCTGCAACAATCTCCTCCTCGCTGCGAGAACAGCATCTGTGGTGGCAGCAGCTGGCAGTTTCAGTAGCGGCAGCGGGCTTGTCGGCGGTGGCGCGCAGAAGAGTAACCTGCGGTCTGGTCTGGTCTGATCGCACCATCAGCCACGTTTAATCGCCCTGGATGCCATTGCCATCCAAGCAGTGAGTTAAAGAGATCCGGTCCCTTTGTTTCCGTATCCAGAGAAATCCTGTTCGTTTGAACTTTGGCGTCAAATGCTAGCGGAAGTTTGTCAGGTTTGTTGGGGCTGCGAACAGCAAAGTAAGGTAAAAACCATGATCTTTTACCAGTCAAGCGACCCGTGACTTCATCTGCATAGCACTTCTCTAACTTGTTGACAACCTGCTTTTCAGTATCTGCGGCAAAGCTAGCTTCTTTGTCCATGCTTCTCTCATTAATCTTGAGTCGGTATTCTGCGCTTCGTCTGTTGTCAGGAAGTTTCACGTCATCAGATCTCCACAGAAGTTCAGACTCCCGTCTGTTATCTAGTGCATGTCGTTCTTCAGATGAATTTGTGTGACTGTTGTTGCGCTTGACCCCAATGGTGTCAATCGTGCCCCAATCGTGCAGACTATCATCTTGGTGATCATGCAAGTGACAGCCATAATCAACACCGTTTGGTTTTCCGGCGGCAAATCCATGTAAAACCCAACCTAATCGGGTAAGCGAGGCAACGGGCTCATTCTTTCGGCCTTCTCTCAACTGCCTGCTCACAATCAAATACCAATAATCTTGGCCGATAATCATGGTAGGTTTACCTATAAATGTCGGTATGGGAATATCCATCAGGTGTGGTAGCGATGCCAAATCGGTGCAGTCTAAGCTTTGCGTGGGAAGCGTCAAGTTGTCAACTGTGCGGACGTTATCTAATTTTTGTGTGCCCTCTAACGTGCGAAGTGTTAACGACACGCGGTGACTTAGCGTGCGCAAACAGTCCCCTACAGCACCATGAAGGTTGAGGTCCGCTACCGGACCATCGACACCAACTACTTCAGCAACATGACGCTCAACTAAGGAAACCGTTGACCCTTCATCAAGGAGAGCAAAAGTCGACATGCTTCCTGCTGGCCCCTCTACAGTGACTGGTAAGACCTTCAGGTAAACCTTCTTACTCGCTTGGTCCCAAACATTTGCCGTCGTATAAAAACATTCAGGTTTACCTTCTTTCTTGTCCTCGCCATTCTGCCAATCGTCCCTATGCAGCAGCGAGTGATGGCCACGCTTGCATGTCGCGCACTTCTTCTTCGAGCGGCAGCGGTCGCGGCGGTGCCTCGACTTCATACACGCAAAGCATAGCTTTTTCTCGCAAGCCCAATCCCAGCGCTTATTGACATCGAGTATTCTGTAATCAGAGCAGTTATCTATTGAGTGGTCTGTCTTACCGCAATAAATACACGTGAGGCACATCTTCTTTGTTTCAGCGACGGCGTTGACAGATGACTCGTCCTCCTCCTCCGTGATAGTGAGTACAGGTCGCTTAGATGTCGGTGGGATAAATCTCGCTGTGGGCTTCTCGGGTAATTCGACTGCACCGGCGTTACATACCTTCTCGGCTTCTGACATGAGGTATTGCGCGAGCGCAGATAGTCTGGGTGCACGTTTGTCTGACGCTGCCCAATAATCCAACCAGCGGTACACCAAAGACTCCGTCAGCTTACCGACTACCTCAGTAACCAGGTCTGGACTGTGTAGGTATTCCAACCGCTCTGTCGCCTCTATTGCCGCTACACAGTTTGCGACCTTGGTAGCCAAGACGAGTAGGTCGGAGCGCGCGCCAGTGAGCTTCGGCAGCCTCTTCATGCTTCCTATAAGCTTGTGCAGCACCAGGTCGGGACGGCCAAATCGCATTTCCAACTTCTTCAAAATGTCGGCTGCGGAAGAGCGCGTGGTGATTAATTTGGCCGCCACCGCTTCCCAAGCCTCTCCAGTCAGGCATCGCTGCAGGCGGGCCACGTTCTCTTCGTCGGAATATTGGCCGATCACCGTCGTCGTTTCAAAGGCGCTCTGAAAGCGAAGCCAGTCAAGCGGGTCACCTGAAAAGGTTGGCAAATCTCTGGCTGAGAGGCGTCCGATGAGCTTGTCGCCGGTAGGTGCGGGTTGGCTAACTCGTTTGACAGCCTCAGTTATTGCAACAGCCAACGAGGCGATGTCTTTGTCAGGCTGATCTCGCAGTTTAACCCGCTCAGGTTCGTGATCATGGTGGACGCACTGACCTCGATGCGCGTCAACCCATTCTTGCACCCTGGACTCCGCCGACGCACGCGACGACTTGCCGTCCTCGTCGAGGAGCGCTAGTTGTTCCGATAATCGCGCTTCGATCAACTCGCGCTCTGTTTCTAGTCGTTTTTGTTCTAATTTTGTCTCGATAGCCAACTTTTCTTTTTCCAGCTCCGCCTTTTCCCGGGCCGCGCGCGCCTCCAGGAGTCGTTTCTGAGAGGCAGTGCTTCGCACCGTGCCCGCGACGGATGAATGTGCTGATCGCATAGAAGGCTCTTTAGTGACAGCCGCATTCGATTTTCGTACCTCGCTTTTATTTTTGTTCGTTTCGACTCCGGCAATTCGTCCGCTACGGAGTCGAATTTGTTCCTCATCCATGTCCAATTTAATCCGGTTCGTAATGGGCCACTTTGTATCTAAATCAATCTAGTAAAGCAAAATCCTTCGATAGTCTTCTATAGTTTTTTAATGTCAAGATCAAGTGTCACATATAAACAAAAATCATAAGTCAAAATTAGTAAAAGCATATCAAAAAGGTTCTGCAACAATAATAGTTGTTATTTCTTGTTTACATCATAAAGTGAAACTCTACCAAGAAAGGAAATGCCATACGTGGACAAGTCTGTTCACCGACAACATAAATATTACAACTCTCTTCCATCTAAAGCGTTAGGCTTCCCGGGGGTGCGGAAGGGTAACGTCTGGGCCTGGTTCACCCTGGATAACAACGACTAACTAATTTATAAATTAATTAATAGACTAGAAACTCGGCACGCTTATTATTTTTACTTATAAAAACAATTATATTAACCAATCATTTACTGTATGTATGAGATATAAAAAACACGACAATATTCAAACGACACATTTGAAGTCTATTCTAGAACCGTGACATAATTATGGCCGCCGCGTATGGACACGCGTTTGACAAGAACTGAATGCCCTTTACCATGAAACTCATGAAATTAAACAATAGTCGTTAATTTAGCCTTTCATTCGTATATGTCAATCCAGTAGCTCACTGTATTGCTCTATTTTTTTCCCCAGCAAACCTGCCAAGTTGCACCCCGGCGGATCAACTTTTTGCGCTATTTTTCATCCTTTATCACCCCCGGCGGCTTGGCACTCGATCAGGTAGGGTCACGTACAATAGCCTCTCGCTCCAATAGCTTTTTCCTCGGACGGCAAGTTTCCCCAGGTTCGCGGTCAAATTTCAGTCAAAGTAAGGGCTTGCATTTTCTGTTGAATGGGAAATATGTGTGGGCTGTAAAATATCAGTAGCTGGATTTAGATTTTGGACTATGATTTTACACATCGTTTATTTACAAGGTACACACTTTATGTAATGTACAGAGTAAACTGTAAGTAGTGGATATACTTACGTTGCTGGCTAGATCATCTTGAATAAGTCTTTTTTATTTAAATTCATACTTATTCAAATTTATCTCATATTTTCAACTTCAATAGCAGCAGTATAGGTGATAGCAGGGTGTCATTTATTGGGCATTAACATGTCGAGTACTGGGACATTTACACATATTTACGCGAAAATATTAAAACTAAGAGCTAACAATCTGAAATTAGTATACATTTCTAGTTGTATACATAGCAAAAAAAACTGAATAAAGGCTATTATTATTATTATTATTACATACCAATGTTCTGTTCGTTCATCATCATCATCACATAGGCCTCCCCCAAGGCTCTCTACTTAGACCGGTCTTGTGCTTTTTCCGCATCCAACGCGATCCCGCGATCTTAACCAGATCGTCGCTCCAACTTGTTGGAGCCATACCATACAGCTCGTCTACAGCTAGACAGCTCGTCTCCCGGTTCGCCGTTCGAGAACCTTCTTGCCCCATTGGCCATCAAGTTCGTTAAAATGAACATACATATACAATTGCATATACAAATGTTTCTTAACTACATTGACATTTATTGATAACAGCGTTGACATTTGTAGAGGTTGTCCACATTTGAACGGGTGTATGACTCAACCACCGAAATTGAAATAACCATTTACACGTATCTATGCACGACCTGAATTGTTTCAATTTCGTAAAATTTAATGTATAAGGTTGAGTCAGAGACCCGGCGATTTCTGAGTATTGCAAACTACCTGTTATTATGAACTACCACCATTTTAGCTTGCTCGTCGCTACCACAACTAGTATTACTATAATTTCTAATAAGTATGTATACTTTAGAGTCCATTCGCCTCGTTCATTCATTAGGCATGATGACTCACGAAACCACCAACCAACCAGTGTACTTTTTATGAGCTGTCAAAACACAATCCTCCCATAGATTTTGTATAGCAATCCATACTAATATTATATGCGAAAGTGTGTGTGTTTGTATGTTTGTCCGTCTTTTACGTCGATAGTTTATGGATCAGAAAGTGACAAAGGCTACTTTTTTATCCCGGAAAATGCACCGTTCCTGAGGCTGCGTACGATAACCGAATTCCACGCGGGTGAAGCCGCGGGCAAAAGCTAGCATCTATAGTGTTTTTTTTTTAGGTTTCTGTACCTAAAAGGTGCCAACGGAAACTTACTACTGAGACTCCGCTGTCTGTCTGGCTGTCTGTCCTTTCGGCTGTCTCAGGGTTCTACCTCTTGAGTCGTAATAGTAGACACTTGAAATTTTCACAGTTATGTCTTACTGTGGCCGCTATATAAATACTGAAAACAGGATAAAGTAAATATTTAAGGGGGCTCTCATACAACAAACGTGATTATTTTGCCGTTTTTTTACTAGAGTTGCGAATTATTGTTTTATGATATATGGTAGAGACCCTATTACGTGAACATAAGTCTATGTCGGTTAGGTATCTATATTCAAATGCTACCTGCAGAGACATTAGTCACAAAGAGTTAGGATAATCTCCAGTGTGGCGGTCGTCCAATTAGGAGTTAGTTGGATTACATAATTAGGTACCTTTACGTATGTTTTATCTTAGTTACCTCGCAACGGTAAACTAACAGCCTAATAGGGTTCAAGGCTCATTGTATTATGCGGTACTGTATTTATGTACTATCCCAAATATTTGGCAATGACAGATTTTGTTTAATTTTGCGAGAGCTCTTAACTAGCATGATGCTATAGGTTTTTAGTTATGTCTGACTCTGTGAATCAGGATCCAGTTATTAGGCAGAAAGTCCCAAACGAGATTAAACGAGTATTATTCGGTATACCTAATGGATTTTTATTTACAACTGTACACTTATGGAGTGTAGAGATTGAAAATAATCTCTGTGTATTCGTCGAAATGTGTTAAACATGTGTCCCTACAGGTAGCAAGTACAGTAGCAAGCAATAGCATTCTAGAATACCTACAGAATCTGAACTGAATTCGAACAGTTACTTACTGCTTAGAGTTGGATATACTTTTGCAACTTTTCCCTAACAATCACAACACAACACGTACACTTTACTTAAAAGTTAAAAAGATTTTCGTTTAGAAATCATTAAATTAGTTTGTATATATTTTGTGACAGTTCAAAATCAAACGATTCAAAAGAACTTTATGTTTTAAGGGTAGTTTAATTTAGACCCAGTGTCACTACGACGATCTTAAAATTTGTATTACCCTGTAATTGTTAGGTCAGCGAAATGTTTCATTATTCATAATCCAGTAACTTTGTCGCCTGAAAGTATGGGGGCAGTATGCGTCAAATCCGGTAGTTCTGAAATTTTGCAGACTTGTTTATGATGTTGGCCTAATGAATAATCCAAGTTTGTGACCTCGAGCGCCGAACGCAACTTTGTCAAAAATCGAAAAAACCGCGAAAAAATCGATATTTTTTTCAAATTTTGGCGATTATAACCCTAAAGGACTAGTGTTTGAAAAAACTTTCTTAGAACGTTTTAAAGAAGACTAAATTTGCGACAACATGATACAAGAATTGTCTCTGTGGACCCAATAGTTTCTAAGATTAAGCCTTTCAAAGTTTATCATTTTTTCGAACTTCGCAATTTAGGCAACCACAACACCTATAACCTTGACGAGCTGCGGTACCGACTATTCGCTAGGGCTGCGACAAAAACCAGCTTCAATCTAGCCAGGTTACCTCCCACAAGAGACTCTGCTCGATTTCACTCCTTGCGGACATACCATCAGGTAAAAATTTGTCCTTGCATCAGTAATTCACATAACATATCATTCATCATTTTCTATTCTCATGTACAATCTTTTTACAGATACAGGCGTGGTTGGGAGTCACACTTAACCCTGGGGGTGGCTATATACACACCACAAAGCCTCAATCCCAAAACGATGACCAGAGATGCAGCCCCACAACACCTCTTGCAGATGATTACTTGCGGCTGCACGAAGGGTTGTGGGATCGCGTGCAGCTGCAGGAAGACAGGATTAAAATACTCATCAGTCTGTAGGCACTGCAGCGAGGCCTCTTGTGACAATATACCTGATGTTGCAGTAGTAAAATCCTAGAAGGCGACGATCTGTCCGATGTCGAAATGGAGGATGACTTGACGGCACAAAACGTCGACGATTCATTACCATCCCCTGATGGGGATATGCCATCCCAATGGTATCCCTTTACTTGACCGAACTTCATTTGCACGAATTTCATGTGCTATAATATACAAACGTCATAATTTTGTTTCCTATAAATTCATTATCACTACTCATTTTTACCATATTAATCAAATGACAGAATCTTTGTTTCCCATAAAGTTACTTTCAATAATTTCATTTTTCATAATCATTGTAATCCATAAGTATCACATGCCATAATATCATTTGGACGTCAAGAGGATATACTGATAAATCCCATACGTCAAACAAGCCTTTGAATCAGGTAAATTTTAATCACATAGATTAGGTTAGGTTAGAATTGCGACATTTGATTTGTGCGAGCGAGCGAAGCGAGCGAGCTAGACGGTCCGGAGCAGAAGCGACTCGGATAGGTTAGGTTCAGAAGGCTAAGGCGGGAGCGAAGCGCAGCGTAGCTCCCGCCTTAGCCTTCGATGTTAGGATTTTTTTTATAACAGCCCGGATAATAAAGATAATAGATAGATTAGTAATAGAAACCAACATCTCAACTACGCGGAATAGGAGCTCCGCGCAGCGGAGCTCCGTCGACATTTATCACAGTCGTTCAGGCTTCAATCAAACTTAGGTTAGGTTAGGTTAGAATTGCGACAAGGCGCGAAGCGCCTCAACTACGCGGAATAGGAGCTCCGCGCAACGGAGCTCCGTCGACATTTATGACAGTCGTTTAGGCCCCTACCAGACTTAGGTCAAATTAGTTGTTCAGAGGAATAAGGTAATAGATGGATTAGTTATAGAAAAAAGCAATTCTAATCAATCATCGTATATTAAATTTATTACAATACAACAAGGGGAAAAGTTATAATGTATTTGTTACATTTTACTCAGTGTAAATAAATATAGAAAAAAGCAATTCAAGCCACGATGAATTCAGAAAGAAACAATATTTGGTATGGCGTTTGAATATTCTATTAAATGATATTATTGCACTTAATGATATGGAAAACAATACGTATTGCATTCGTATCGTTATGGCATCAAAGTTTCGGGAAAATAAGAATATATCAAATAAATTTTCTGGTAAACGAAACATTCGAGCAAATGAAGTTTCGGGCATGTGGAGTTCGGGATAATGAAATTATGGCATATAACTTTCGGTCAAACAATAGACAACCCCATCCCAATACGTCGATCCAGATACGGACGAACCTCAACCGGGACCTTCCAAAAGGGCCAAATTAATTTGATTTGTTGATTTTGAATATTACTCAATTTCCTAACAAATAAACTTATTAACTTCCGTTGTACTTTTCTTTTTTATTTACTTCATTATTCGTAGCTTAGCTTTAACATCATCGTTCACACTCCTCATTATCTTTTTTAACATCCTATCATAAAAGTACAGGGCTTCGATAGTATAATCAGGGTCAAAATTCATTCAGAACGACAGAATCGCAAAAAATTGCGAAGTTCGTAAAAATGATAAACTTTGAAAGGGTTAATCTTGGAAACTATTGGGTCCACAGAGACAATTCTTGTATCATATTGTAGCAAATTTAGTCTTCTTTAAAAACGTTTTAAGAAAGTTTTTTTCAAACACTAGTTCTTTAGTGTTATAATCGCCAAAATTTGAATAAAATACGTTTTTTTCGCGGTTTTTTCGATTTTTGACAAAGTTGCGTTCGGCGCTCGAGGTCACAAACTTGGATTATTCATTAGGACAACATCATAAACAAGTGTGCAAAAATTCAGAACTACCGGATTTGACGCATACTGCCGATGTATAAAGTTACTGGACTATCATGTATTTGGAAGGAACGACGCACTTACATTTTATTCAACGTTTTTATCACGTTTATAAAAGGTTCGGCTTGGGTTTTGGTTTGGGTTTCGGCCGAAATATAATCAGAACCGAACCTTCGGTTTCGGAAAAAAACATGTTTCGGTCGGTACTTGTCAACTCTTGGCGAATAATCTGTAAAGCGAATTAAAGAGTCTGAGTGGGCGTCAGCCCTCTTTTGTTTTTTCTTCGGATTACTCAGTTGCTTATCTGCGAGCCCCAGGCAGTGTAATATTCCGATTTATTTCTGATGTTTTTGCCTCAGTTTGTTGAGGTATTAGCGAATGATTATTGATTGCTCGTGCAACTCCTATATTTGTTTTTATTTTGTAAGCTTATTTGTTTTCTACTGCATTGTTGCGTTGCCTTTAGTGCCACTATGCCCATATTTCTAGCCAAAGTCAAAGTCACACAGGACAGTAACACAGTAGGTATAAAATCAACCAATTTCATTTCTGGGCTAGCTCAGAACCTTATTGTCATGGTGACATTTTTTTCATTCGGTGATCATTCTCGTAGACACATTACAATATTAGATTACGATAAGGCAATCGCGGTCCAGAAATCAAATTGGCTGTCGAAAGATACTTTACCCTTGTGAGAAATTAAAGTAGCTAATACATACAATACTTAAAGATAGATTGTGTCCAATTACATAACCGAAATTAAAAATCGTCATTACTTTATATTTAAAAGTATGTTGGAACTTTATGCCATCCCCAAGCAATAAATCCATATAAATTGCTTCATTCAATTCTTCAATCAATTAATTGCTACATAACATAATCCAAACTACCTACTAACACTTGTTGATGAGATCCAAGTTCCATTTGGCTGAACAAACTACGCAAGCTACGAAGTTCTACGCCGTAGAGCAGCTACGAGCGGCGTAGCCGTCTACGGATTCAATAGTTCTTTAGTGGATTATAAAACTTGCGCTTTATTTTACTCACAAAGTAGGGCGTTAATGAGCCATTTTATGAGACTTCCTTTTTGTAGGAAATACCGGGTATTTGTTTGAAGTAATTTGCGCTCGTCTGTATTTATACGACGGAAATAAAGTTCGTTGAAAAATAAACGCGTCTAAAGTTTTATTTATAGAAGATTTCTTCAGAGATCTTCTTTCTGTGAAAAAGGTTGCCTGGAAGAGATCGCTCGTAAGCGATAAGGCCGCCTATTGTTTGCCTTGTAGTTTTCTTTCTGTGTACCTGTTTTCTGTATCGCTTACTATTTCTGGTGTACAATAAAGAGTCATTGTGTTGTATCGTATTTATAGCATAGCAACTACGTACATAGAAATTAAACCAGGCTTTGATAGCTAAATTACGTTTAAATATCTCAAAACTCGATCTTAATCAAGTTTACAGCTTAACTAAAGTTGTTATTGTCACTTAACTTGCGCAGTTTAATCCTCGATTTAAAAAGGAGGGGTCTTAAAAGTCTAACGCCTTAATCTAACGGACACTTCTGTGTGTTAATACGTCTTAGATCCCTAATCGATGGATCGAATCAAACTACTTTCTTTTCAAGTGTAAAATGTGTGCGATAAAGTTTCTTGTATCACCGCAAAACATAACATACTTGGTAAAAAACTGACTACATCTTTTTTGCAGTACACTGTATGTAACTACGTAGTTATAAAAGTTACTATGGAGCATGCCGTCCCACTATAAAACCCTGCTCCGAAACTTTTCACTCCTCGACCCCTTCAAGGCATGTAGACATAATGTATGTGGGCAACAAAATTCTCAATTCCTCCTCGCTGACACATTTTCGATGTAATACGCTTCATAAAACGCAGCGCGTGCCGCTGGAGGGCGGTATTCACCGATGCCCGAGCGATATAGCGATACCAATTATAAGTGATTTCGGTAAGACCAGCTTTGTTATTGAAAAAAAAAATGGTTCTAATTTGTAAGAAGGCGATCGAGGAGACGAATGAAACTCACACACACACTCTCTCAACATATACAACTTAGACTATAAGTTAGACCTAAGGCTTTATAATATAGAGAGTATTTACACAGCACCCGAGAGTTTCACTCGTATTTTCGATCGCCTTCTCCTTAGAAATTAGTCAAAATTGTATATGTTGGGAGAGTGTGTGTGAGGCGCAACTCACACTACAATTTCAAAAGCAGAATTGATCTTCAATGTCGCAGCCAAATTAGAAAACAAACATCGAGCATCACTTAGCGTAACAACACTGCACCTAGAAAAGCCACTTTGCAACCATAGGAATGAGATTTATATAATTTCACTGGCATCTTACATCTTTTATGTTTTTTTTAAGCATTTATTTGTAGCTTTTATGAGTACAGTGAATAAATCATTTTTTGTAAACCAATAGATTTCTCAATATTGAAACCCTGTAAGGTGCTGCAATATAAATATAACTTTAAACTGTTCTGACCAAACAACTCATTATTATTACTGTTTGCTTTAATCTCTCAAAACTTAAACAGTTAAATTATTTGGTCATCCATTACGTGTAAATCCCACTCCCACTAATTAATATTATAAATGAGAGGAACCGATTTAGATGAAATTCGGTAAACAGATAGTTTTCATCCCGGAAAATTGCATAGTCCACGGGGTAGCGATAAACGAATTTTGCGCGGACGGAGTCGCTGGTAACAGTTAGTAATACAATAATTTAGGCTCGCACAACAGTAGAATTTTTATTTACATATCTATATTAGTCTTTATAGAGCCTCAGATAGGACGTTTAAAACGCTCTTCATTCAGCACCTTCAGAATAAAATGATATGATTCGATATAATCTCATTTGTAAGCTATACCTGGTTGTTTTGATACAAAGTTTATTATTGAAATGAAAATATGTCGAATTGTGTCAGTTTAATTCTGAACGAGCGAGTCTATTTATCTTTATACATCCTCTCGGGTTTTAATCTCCTAAGGCCCAATCTATTTTTAGAACATTGACACCTAGTGTCCTAATTTTAGGTACATATGCGCAATTTTAGGTATAGGTATGTCGGCTGCAAAGCCCATAACTTTTAATTGTAATATCAGCGATCAAATCATCAGAGACATATTTAAGAAAGTAAAATTCCGATTCTCGCATATTTCGAAGCACGGAACGTGTATTTAGTGTGTCTTTAATGTCATAATTTTAGGACCTTTGGATATTTCACAAATTTATATATTTACTAGCTTTTGCCCGCGGCTCCGCCCGCATGGTATTCGGTTATCGCGCGCTGTTCCCTCGGGAACTGTGCACTTTTCCGGGATAAAAAGTAGCCTATGTCACTCTCGGGGCCATACATTATCTCTATGCCAAACATCACGTCGATCCGTCGTTACGTTACGGCGTGAAAGACGGACAAACACACAAACATACAAACACACTTTCGCATTTATAATATTAGTATGGATATGGATTAGGAGGTTAATGCATGGCGCGTAAGTGTGAGCTCTAAATCTCGTTGCTCTTGTTTTATCTCCTAGAATGTTTGGAATAAGTCTCCAGACCGTTATTACATTTCGTTCGGACGTCGGCATCCGACAGGGGCGTGCAGCGCAGAAGTCGAGATACCTTGCATTCGTGTCCGACGGCGCGGAAAATATTGGACGCAAATATACAACTTTGTATTTAACAAAAAAAAAA
The DNA here is from genome assembly GCA_037349165.1 of Choristoneura rosaceana. Classification (NCBI taxonomy): domain Eukaryota; kingdom Metazoa; phylum Arthropoda; class Insecta; order Lepidoptera; family Tortricidae; genus Choristoneura; species Choristoneura rosaceana. The sequence goes on from JAZBNJ010000009.1 coordinate 5,187,874, forward strand.
ACAGATTTTTATTAGGTAGAACACTAACTAGTCGAATAAAATTGTTAGTGACTCCTACTTTGTAAGTTTTGCTAGCTGGTCAATATAATGACTAATTAATCTCTCTTTATTTTGCTAAATATTAACTTAATAAGTTTACATAGGTATTAAACATTTCTGTACCTACGTACGACTAGTAAATTTAGAGAAAACCAAATTTAAAGGTAGAAGGACTACTGGAAGTAGGTCAAGTTAGACTTTCAAGATTTCAACTTAATAAATATGTATTGCTAAAAAAGAGCTTGTAAAATGTTTTTTGTATGAAGATATATTATTATGTAGAACAAAAATAATTAATAAAAGCTTCAGCTCTTAGCATCGTTTTTAGTAATACTTATGTCGTTACCTACGTAGTTTCCTTTCGATGAATTCAAATAGCTTAATATCTTGTGTTCTAATCTAATATAATGAAGGGGTGTAATCTGAGCAGTGCTATTTTGGTACCGTATTTAATTAGCAAATGTGAGTCTATTACAATACATAGGTATTATTTGCTATCATGTGACATGATTGAGCACACATTATTATCTCTGTACCTATAGCTCTACCCGTCAACAGTAGAATGTGTCTCTATTGGGTTCTGAATACCCTCTGTTATTTTTAGCTTTCAGCTACGGGCAGACGGAGATGTTACTAAGGTTACATACAGTAGAAGGTTGGTAGCGCCAGGGTCGGATTACGAGTAGCTCGTAAGAAAATTAAGCAATTACTTAGGGCATCACGTCGGGAGCACCGAAAAAAATTGCTAGTACATAAAAGGTAAAACTGGTTAAAGCTACTTATGGATTTGCCACAGGCGTACATTGCTTAGGACATCAAATAGTCTTGTCTCTACCAGTCTACAATTTTTCATTGTTCATAGCTAATTTTCTCAGAAACAGTCGCACGCGACCCTGTTGCTACGAGTATATTTAGAAAAATGTGTACATGGCCTGGCCTCTTCATAATTTCTGAGAATTTAATAAGGAAACGGATAAAGCGGATTTCCTTTTAATATGTGTACGCTGGTTGCGCGGGTTCGTGCCGCGGCAACGGCGCGCGAGCTCAGCGGCGCCGTGCGATGTTGACCGGGGCCGGGCCGGTCGCGGCGCGCCGGATGCCGCCCGTCACTGAGCCGTTATTAAATTCCCTTTCGGTTCTTCCGCCGCTGCAATAAAACCACTGACGAAGGTTCAATAAGAATTCAAATTAAGCCAGATTTCGCATCATAACCCAATAAAAACGCCCGCACGAAAACGCTCGGCTCGTCAAAAGGAGACTAATAGAGCCATAATCTCCTACTGAATATAGTAAACGAATCGAATCGAATGATCCCCTCGGTCGGAGATTACATCAAAGCGGTCTCACCTAGCGAGGTCTCGAACAAAAAACTTGTTCGGGGCTGAGGGCAGGCTGTGCTGCCATCTCGCGCGTTGCTAGGAGACGCGCCGATCAATACAGCCTCCGCCGGGCCGCCTAATTATCCCGCCCCGCGCCCCGCGCCCCGCCGCCCCCTGCGCCCGCACCCGCACCCGCCACCTCACAGATTTAAATATCGAATGATAGAATTCACATCCAAATGTTTTTCACTTCTTTGTTTGAATATTTATTCTGATGATGGCCTTTGTTGTTTGAGTGTCCGCTCCGACCTTTTTGTTCAATTGTGCTTGACGTTTATCGTATTTTGTTAAATAATGGATTGAGTTTGTTTTTTAAAATTAATTATGGAAGATGTCTTTATGAAGGATTACCAATCATAAATACCTATGTATTCATTTTATTTACTGGCAGTACATTTTTTTTTAATTTTTATTTTTCATTGCCTTTTTTCAGAATCCATGTATGTTATGTACTTATACAACAAAAATATTGCTTAACTTTATTATGAGATAATATTGTGCATGTTAAAAGGCTACCATGCTTTTACTATGGACAAAAGTAGTTAAAAATCTCAAATTGTAAAAAAAAAATGTTTTTTGTTTTAAATAAAATGTCTTTTAAATTATCAGTTTAATCTTCTGATCGTTTTGTTACTCTGGAGATGAAAGATATTTTAGTTGTTCCCCTTCAGCTATCGTAACCTTGACAACAATGACTCGTGACTAAACTCAAAGAGAATAACTACGTTTTAACTAAACTAAATAGAGAGGTCTCGTTGTTATTTTCAGAACGAACAAATTATTGCTCAGTTATTGAATTAAATTACATACGAAATAAATAAAAATAACTATTAAAATGCATCACAGAGCGAAGTAAAATTGTTTTAATTTAAGTAATTTGAAATAAATCGGTTCATAAATGACGGAGTTCTGAGGTAACAAACATAAAAAAATATATAACCGAATTGATAACCTCCTCCTTTTTTCAAGTCGGTTAAAAAGGAGAATGAATGAAATGAATGGTGAATGTCAAAATCCTATGTATGGTTGGCAAAACAATAAATACACACAGTAGACAAAGAACTATTACTTACATATTTCAAGAAATATCACATTTATACATTTACACACACTTATTCATATTATGCTGTATAAAAAACTAAAATTGGTTTTGAGGAGTCTAATTATGTAAAACAATTGTGAAAAATACTCTATAATGGTACGTAGGTAAGTCGTAACCAAAGTTTTTGAGTCCTCATAAATAGCACGCGTAGATATGTTAGAAGTAGACGTCAGGGCCTAGTCCGTAATTCGAAAATCGAAGTTCGTATCGTACCGTCCCTCTCACTCTCGTATTAAATAGTATAAGCGTCAGAGAGACGGAACGACACGAAGTTCCATTTTCGAATTTCGTAGCAGCCCTGCTGATCCATCATGCGGGCAGGTGTATTATACCTAATGCTCGCCGCTTATTGCCGCTATCTTGAAATATTGGCATACGATATCGCGTCCCATCTGGGGCTCGATCTTGTACCTACTTTAAGCTTCCATTGGATTTTCCCTTGCAGTTCTTAGAATTACTATGCTTTTTACAGTTTGCTGGATATTATCGTTGAAGTGACTCTAATCTTGATATTTAAAGATTTTATCGAATCTAATTAAAATCTAATTTTGTGTATTTTTTTGTCGATTCTGTTTCTTCAAAATGTTAGAAAGGGTGGACTCCGTTGATTAAAACGTAAAAAAAAAACTGAAGTTAAGCGACATCGGCTGCGGTCAGTACTTGGATGGGTGACCGCCTCCGAATTTTATCTTTTTGTTTATTTTTCATTTAATTTCTCTTTTTTAGCAGTAAATAAAAATGTCTGAGCTTAGATTCAGCACTTATTTTTGGTTTGGAAATATAAATAATTACTTCTTGGATATAATTTAAAACACTGGTGCCAAATTTCATACAACCGTCTCTAATGCTAGCGAATGAAATTTTTTATTCAAATTCCATTTAAATATCGACATAAAAAGTAGTCTATGTGTTATTCCAGACGTCCAGCAATTTACATAAAAAATCATTCAAATCTGTCGAGCCGTTTTAGCGTGAAGGAGTAACACACATAACACATACATACACATGAACATGAAGTTCAAGATAAGTATGTAGGTAGGTACGTAGGCACCTTACTAATTCCTGGTTTCGAGACAAGAAAACCTAGCCCTATTCCATTGAGGCGCTCATTAATTATGAATCACAATTCTGAGTGACCAGGTTTATTTTATTGCTTACGTTAGTTACTTAGGTAGATACGAGTATACTACAAGGTTTCCCGGCGGGCAGAGAAAGTACACACATAAAAGCAGTAACGACCCCATTCGGCAGCCGAAGCCTGACCGCGATCACCAATACTGGAATGAATAAAGTTTACTATTGTAAAAAGTTGAAAAAACATTTTTATGAAGCGAATCAATTACGTAACCGTGGCACAAGGTGATTTGGCTCACGCAGGAGTTGGCTACGTGGATGAAAGGTTTATTATCACAATTAGGATACTTGTAAAGCCGTTTTATTCTTGTAACATAGTGATTAGTATCACGATCACAACAGTTTGCGCCTGTAATAATAAAAACCGGCCAAGAGTGTGTCGGACATGCCCGAAATATTCTTCTAAGGATTCCTTATTTTGTACCTACGGAATTTTCCAAGTTTAGGTATATTTTTTACCTTAGGATGCTATTTACTCTTAAACTACTAATAATTCTCAAGAAAACTTAACCGTTATAGTTTTCCTTGTAAGTTTGATATACTTACTACCATTCTGAATTTTTTCACCCACCGGTTTAGATTTTAGAGGGAGACGCTCGAATTTAATGAAAATTTGCACTTTCAGCAGCAAGAGCAACAACAATTTCAGCAGTAATATGTCAAATATACATGATAAACCATTGTTGCTAAACGCGGCAGTATTGGTATTCAAAGCACGGCGCTGTAGCCTGATCCTAAAGTGCGTCGGTACGGGACGTGCCTGCGCTTGCTAGAAAACTCTCACCGCGCTTATCTTCTTTTTTAGGGCTCCGTATCCCAAGTGAACAGAACGGAACCCCTCTAGGATCACTTCGTTGTCCGGCTGTGCGTGCGTCTGTCAATACCCTTTTTTAGGATTCTTAGTTCTACAAGAAACATTTATAGTTTCACCATGTCCGACTGTCCGTTCTAATTTTGCATGAGTATATAGTAGGAGTATGTTAAATAAAACCACGGAGACAATGTGGCATATCTATGGAAAGGTCTTTCAAAAACCTTATAACTCTTATAAGTTTGCTAAGACCACTTTTGATTAAGAGTTTGATTAAGGTTTGCAAAATCAAAGTGGAAATTTTTGTAAAAGGCAAGCCACAAGCTCTAAACTATTGGCTTAAAAAATCTGAAACAAATCACTATTAATAAAGTAGGCTTTATAAGTGAACCAGAATATCCGACCAAAACTTAATGTTGAACATTTGCCGCATATGAGTACCTACGGAACACTAGCTACGCTCGGCCCGACACGCAACTGGCAGGTTTTTTAAATTACATATCGAGTATCTCTATATAAACTTATTTGAGACTTCGTTTATTGGAAGAAAGTTCGGGAAGAACTTGAAAGTATTCAGCGGGGGATCCTTTCGACTGCCATAACCTTATAAGTCATAATGTAATGTTTGTCATAATTATTGTTACCTAGTCATAAGTTTTTCCCTGCTGAAACCGTACATTTTTAAATGATCATCCTGTAGAACTCTATAGGTTAGGTAAGGTTTGTTTTATAAAAATTCTGAAAATAAATGGTTTCAGAGAAAAAAAGTGTTATGTCAAACATTACATTATGACAAACAATACATTATGACTAACAATTTTCTACTGAAAGATATAGACCCATTCAGCGGATTGGGTTTTGACAGAACGATCTGTATGAATCTGTATGTATTTATGTTTTACTGTGTCTTTGTTGTGATGTAGTGTGTGTTTTATGTCAATAAATGTTGTGAGTTTGAGGCACGGTTTTGTATTGCTTAGAAATTAGGGTTTAAACTCTGTATAAAAATCTGCTACTTTTCATGTGCAATCATTGAGAGTATCTTACAAGGTGTTAATTAAATAACTGAAAACCTCAGAACACTCCAAAAATATTTTTTCGTTTTAAGTTAGTTAATTGAATTTATTTTTGAATGCTTTCATTATTTTAAAATATACGAGTATTCGTATGTTTTGCTAAGTTAGTAATTCTTTTTCATTTCTTTCTAACTCTACACCATCTCTACACTCATAATTTGCATAAATTTGTCAGTTTAGTTTTGACGTTTTTAGAAAAAAATCACACAACCTCGCTAAAATAGTTAATTGGAGACTGTTGCAGACGTAAATTTTAGACTGGGCACAATAAAAAAGGGATTTAAGAACTAAACACAACCTAATTTAAGACATAATGTAATGGATTCTATACTCTCGATTTTGGGCAAACTACTTTCTGGTTTGCAATTATTTAATCAACACTGTATATTGTGCGCCGATATTTTTGAGTAGTTTAGTTTGAGACTTTTTTTTGTCAGTTAGCTAGGTACGCATGGAAAGCTTGATTGCTGCAATACCTAGTCGTTCTTGTTCATTGCCTACTTAGATATTGTTAGTATCGGTATTATAAATTGGCCAAAGTTATCTGTAAAGAATTGATACCTCGATGTACCTCATACATATAAATGAGTAAAATTTTCATGGAAAAAAATCTCGACGGAATAGCGTTCATTTTAAAAATGTATCCATGTTTTTTTCAACTAATTACGACCGTCACCGCTCAAAATACACGCTTGGCCACTTTTTAACACAATTACCTTCGACGGTTGCCGCCTGTACCGTAGCTACGGAGAGCGAGGACGTGGCGGGAGAAGCCGAGCTGTGTTGCCCGGGAGAGATTTGCCCGGGCAAGCGTTACCCGGGCGAGGCCGTTGCCGGGACGCCGGGCTACATAGTTGCCCGGAACACCGGATGCAGTTTTATGCCCGACCCAACGCCCCTCTATTTTATCTGAACTACCTTTATGACGACGTACTTTTACTAGGAAGTCTGTGAAATTAACTTGAAAATTTTTAGCTACGTAGGTAAGAAAAGCAGTACATACCTAGCCAAATAATTCTTTTAGATATTCCCCGTGTGCTCGTACTTTGTAAATTTTCCAGCCAATTTTTACTTAGGTGAGTAAAGTTATACAAAAAGTGAAGAGTTATCATCAACTTTTTCTTAATTAATGAATGTTAGGTAGGTACACTGAACGCGCCAGTGCCTAGTAAGGAGTCACTTACGTTCCTATGCATGGAACATCCATTAAACACGGTCCGGGGTTCCTTTGTTTCTATTAAACACTGTTTTAAGAATGTTTATACCTGCTAAGCTGGCAACGTTGCATTTTTGTTAGTTATTACCAATTATTCCATAAAAATTGGAGCCAAAATGGCAAAAACGGAACCCTTATAGTTTCGCCATGTCTGTCTGTCTGTCTGTCCGTCCGCGGCTTTGCTCAGGGACTATCAATGCTAGGAAGCTGTAATTTTGCACGTATATATAAGTAACTATTTCAACAAAATAGTACAATTAAAAGTTCAAAAACAATTTTTTTTAGGGTACCTCCCGTAGACGTAAAGTGGCGGTGATTTTTTTTTCTCACCCAACCCTATAGTGTGGGGTATCGTTGGATAGGTATTATAAAACCATTAGGGGTTTGCTCAAACGATTTTTCGATTCAGTAATATGTTTGCGAAATAATCAACGTTAAAGTGAAAATTTTCATTAAAATCGAGCGCCCCCCCCCCTCTAAAATCTAAACCGGTGGGTGGAAAAATTTGAAAAAATTCAAGATGTTAGTCAGTATATCAAACTTCCAAGGAAAACTATAATGGCTAAGTTTGCTTGAGAATTATTAGTAGTTTATGTTATGTATGAGTACCTAAATAGCACCGTAAGGTATAAAATATATCTAAACTTGGAAGATTCTGTATAAATACGAAATCCTTAGAAAAATATTACTTAATTCTTTCGTAATGGCTACGGAACCCTGTTTTGGGCGTGTCCGACACGCTCTTGGCCGGTTTTAAAGAATATAAAAGTCTATCACGAATAATTATTCATCTACTATCAGACCACATTTTTAATTTTCATTCAATTTTTATGGAATAATCTAGAAAAACTAACAAAAATGCAACGTTGCTCAGCAAGTATAAACGCTCTTAACTTGCGTTACATATGCTGGTTCTGAAGCATGTGAGCGTGTGCAAGTGCCTACTCGTTAGCTGAATAGTGTAGCAGATTATATTTTAGCAACAGATTAAATTGCACCGAATCTTTTTAGTTAGAGTCAATTTCTCTGCCTTCACGTAACGTCGTGAAAGCGTCAAGTCGTCTGCCTTTCACTGCAATAAAGTGTAATATAAACAAAAATAACCGTCTGCTTACCTTCCTGATAATTAAATACGCTTCCTCCATGTTCTTATTTATAAAAAAATAAAAAAAAAAAAAATAAAAAAACCTTTATTGCCACAACTTAAATTTTACACAATGTTAAAAAGATTTAAAAAAAGTGGGAGAAAAATAAAAAGTTGAGACAATGGGGATCGTGTGAGTTGGATCTACCCCCCATTGCGTCATCTTTAATCAAGAACTGCGCTGAAAAACTTATCTGATTTTGTCGGTTTAGTTTTTCAGTGGCTATCAGTTCTGTAATCTTCAAAGAGAGTCTATTGTTTGGTTGTCTTTAGGAAGTTGGCTTTGTTGAATCTGATTCTTTTGAAACGAGAAAAAGATTCATTGCCGAGGTTCTTGTGGAGCTTCCTTAGCAGATAATGTTGTTAAAAGAGTCGTGGTTATAATCTGTAGCTAATTAAATTGAAAGCATTCAACCTTAGGGTTCCATTCATTTATTTATTCATCAAAACCTACAGGTTGCTAAAAGCAAAGGACTGACAGACTTCAATCAAATCAATCAAATCAGCCCACATCCACCCACTGCTGGGTAAAGGCCTCTTCATTTTCACGCCACTTTGCCCGGTCCTGTGCTAGTCTCATCCACACTGACTGACTTAAAGGAGGAAAATCCAAATCATCATTAATCAGTTTATAAATTTTCGATTTATTCCAATGAGGACTATCGTTTTCGCGCTCACCAGTTGGCGCCGCTGTAGACAATGGTCCTACCTGAAGTATTAGTGGTTAGTTTGTTATTACGGGCATGAAAACAAAATTCACATTTAAATCATACCTATCTCATACCATAATACCGTACCATAAAAATACAGAGCCTGCCATGCCTGCCACCGTGTTCTTTAGTCCCGTTTTGTAAGGAAAAAGATAGGCCAAAGGTTTCCGAAAGATGAAACTGTTTGAAGGTAGACATTCATTGCCCCGTATCGCATATTCGCCTTAATTAATTTCAGGTATTGCGAAATATTCGCTCACCCAAAACAGTGACATTTGTCCTTTTTTGAGACCTCTCGCTACACTAGCGCCTCTAGCGGCGAATTTATATGCGATAGCCCTTATTTGGGTCCGACTTTAATCTTTTCGTTCCAACAATGTTTGGTAATTTCTTACTTAGTTTATTGACGAATCTGTCGCATTAATGAGGTAGCGTCAGGTGAAAATCAAGACCAGATATTTAATGTCATCGCAGAAGAGTGGTTTCCCTGTCGGTATTCTACAGGCTACATTTCGGCGAATGTGCTTTGGAACTGCACGACCTTATTCTACCTGTTCTTTTCTTCTACAGGTCGACCAGAAGTAGGCGGGGTCTCCATCATTACGTAGTCAGTATTGTATTCCCAAAATTCGCACAAAGCGTTTTCGCTCTTCCTTCATCAACCGCACAGCAAAGGAGTGGAATTCTCTGCCTGCGACTGTGTTTCCTGAACTTACCTGAGCGCTTTCAAGTCTAGGGTGAATGAGCATTTACTAGGCAAGCGTACTCACATCGTAGGCCTCATCTTCGCTTTCCATCAGGCGTGATTGTGGCCCATACGCAAGCCTAAATTGTATAAAAAATTTAGGTAACAAGTATTTATTTAACTAAAATTTTTGTTAGGTTCGACCGAAATGTTAGGAAATTATAACGTCATTTCATTCGGTGTCCGTGACTCGCATTCTGCATTTTATTTTCGTAGGACCTAAAGTAGTTGAATGGGTTTACTTGCTTTCACTTGAGTGATTCGTGTCTTAAGAAAATTGTGTTCAGACTCAGTCTTTCAGTGGTTGAAAATGTTCCCTGATGCGAAGTCATGAGGGTAACCGCCGCGGAAGCGCGAAGCTTGGCGTTCGTTAGAGCGGTCGGAAGCCGCCGCTCCTACCGCCTTTGAGAGCAAACGTCGATATAATTGGATTGCCTCGGGATTCTTAGAGCAAACAAAACAACATAGCTCTGCTATTTACATTTTCCACATGGATTATGTAAAGGCATAGATGCGGATGTCGTTATCTAACAGAAATTTACGAGAATTTAGACGAAGCCTTAAGTTTGTTTACGTAGGAATCCATTTCGATGTCCTATTTGTTTCTTCTTAGGTGAATGTTATAGATGCACAATATTTTTTTTGTATCATTGCTAGGTATGTTTGTATACCTACTTATTTATATCTGTACCGATCATTGCATTGCCCAAAAGCATCATGTGACTACAATGTAGAGTTATTTATAGCTTCAAACGCTTGCATTTCAGTGATTGCGGCAATAAAAGATTTGAAACTGCATATGCCATATTTTATACCTATTTAAACAAGGCCATGATAAAGACAATTTGGACTCAATCAAGATTTTGTAACGGCATTTATAGTTTTACCTAAAGGAGTCGTAACTCACACAGAAAGATCAATAGGTATCGACACTTTTAGAAACTCATACTTGTTCTCTTAAACCTCAAAATTAATATTTTTTCTGAGTGATCTTTATGAACATTATGGTTGATTATGCTGAAGTAACGCTTTGAGAATTCTAAGATGTGAAAATTTTCAAAGTAATGACGATATAACAGTTGGTACACTGCCGACGGTGGACGTGACAATTACAGAGTAAACTCTGGAGTGAATCAGTACTGTACTGTTATTGGATAACAGAGAAAAGTATGTTAAGAGCAAGAGCGCTGATATTTTAATGATTTAACGTATAATTTTTCATTAGTAAATTACATTTAAGGCCTTTGCACACTCCGTCGAAGCGCGTTTGTATCGATTCAGACGCGATACGCACGCCAGTCGTATGGCTGCTCTATGAAAACAAAACAGGCTGTCATCGCGCGTATCTAAAACGCAGAACACGGTGTGCAAAGGCTCAACTTGCCTTATAATAGAAGGTCAGGAAACTACGAATATAATGTAAATACGTTTATTAAAAGCATATCTAAAAAACTTGACAAGGCTCCGAGAAAACCTCATAGGAGACAGTGACAGGGCTGTTCGCTATACAAAATACGACAGCCCATAGACTGTACTGATGGCCAGCGTTAGGTACGTTCAATACCTTATTTATAAACCGAGTTCAAAAAAAGGAGGTTCCATGTTCGACTGTATGTATTAGTTACAACATTTTCTGAAAAACTCCTCAATCCAAGCCAAGAGTAAAATTCTAAAGGGACCACGTTATTAATACCCTGTGGACGTAATGACGTGCTACAAAATTACGTGCATACTAGGTATGAAAGTTTTCCTAACACCGTAACAATATTTTCCACGCTTAAAGCTTTTGCTTTTCTGTCATCCTGAAAGGACGTCACTACACTGCAGTGGGCGTATATACTTATAAGATTTATATTTTCTGAAAAGTCCTCAATTGAAGAGGAAAGTTTCAAAAAGTAGCATTTTATTAATACCCATTGGACGTTCTTGAGTGCTACATAAGTAGGTAGGTAAGTACATAGGTATGAAAGTTCTCTCAACATCAGCACAATATTTTTCACGCTTAGCGCTCTTTCTAATGGCCCCCTTAAAGGCGGCGCTCGGAGGCTGTCAAACGTTATTTTGCTCGCGTCACAGTTCTCGCCCGTAAATTGGCTTTAGCTTCTTTAAAAACAAATAGAAACGAGAGAAGCAATGAGTTTCTACGTCGCTGTTTTTAAGTTCACTTCAGAATTCTACAGAATATTAATTCTAGAAAGTGTTTTATTTATGTTAGTAATTGATTCAGGAGCCTTGGCGTTGCTTTGCGGTTGCAGAGCGGAGGTCTACATTAATGTGTTAGCAGAGTAGCAAGGTTATTGGTGCATTTATGTTTTGCTGAATACATTTTGCACTAGGTCTCAAAAAACATTAGTGGTAAAGTTACAAAACATAGTGGAATCTTTCTAGTATTAACTAAGTCCCGTTTAAAACACGTATGTTTTCATAGATTACATTTTGTAATCAGGAACCCTCGTATATTTGTGCCTGTTACGTCCACACAAGCTAAATTCTTGAGACGATCGTGATAAATGAGGTATTAAAGGATAGGTACTTAATGACGTCGCAAGTATCATTTGATTGATGGCTCCAAAATCTTACGTTAAAAACATTTATAAAATACTAGCATCTGCCCGCAACTTTGTCCGCGTACAAATAAATATTCGCAATGACTGTTTTCGAAGTAAAAGCATGTAAAAGGTAGGAAATTGTTAAATCAGGGTGTAATCTACCTCAGTGCTGAATTTCATTAAAATTTGCCGATTTGGCGTGAAGAAGTAAAGCATAATAATTGGCACACAAATATCCACAAGCTGTCGCATTAACTGGTACATATTTATTTATTATTGGTATACTGTCTAACTACTTCAGAATCCATACCTCCTTACTCATTCAGACCTACGCGTCTGTTTCAGACTAATTTTGGCGTGTTGTCTGTGTACAATCTTTCGTGATTGACTACATCGATGTGAGAGCGACATGCTCGTCCACCGGCCTGACGAATGAAATTTGTAGAGGTTGGTGCAGAACCGCCTTGGCTTATTCTTACTAATCTTCTTCTTCTATCTATATAAATAAAAACGAATTACTTACCGAAATGTATGTACGCGTATAACTTCTGAACGACGGAACCGAATTGGATAAATTATTTTTTTGCTGTGTTCGTATTGTCAGGTCAAGATTAGTGTGGAAAAAATTAAAAAAAGGAGACTGCAACTGGGGAGATGCCGCGGGCAACAGCTAGTACTTACTAATAAATACCGAAGCAATTCTACCTGTCTGTCTATCACCTCTTCACGCTAAAACCGCTGAATCGCTTTGGATGAAATTTGAAAAGACGATAAGAATAAGAGAGGAAGATAGGTTTTATTTCGGAAAATCGCATAGTTACTATGGAATGGCGACAGACGAATTCTCGTCAGACAATATCGCGAACAACAGCTAGTTTAGAATAAAAGGTAGCATAACCTACGTCTTTTTCTGCGTCAAAGGCTGTTTGCACGTCAAATTTGGTTGAGGCACTGATAATAATAATAATAATTTATTTCGGACATAATCCATAGCGGGTTAGTAACAGTGAATATAAAAACAAAAATAAAAAATAAATATGTGAAAAAAACATTGTTATAGGATGTAAATGTAGGATTCTTTGTGATCTGAATGAAACAATTCTTTTTGTCATTTTATTATTGAGGCATCAAGACGGAAAAGACACACGCATTTTCACATACATAATATTGTATTTAATTATATATAAGGTTATGATATTTAGAATGTTAACGATGATTAGGATTACGATCAAACGCAAATATTAACGCAAAGTGTGCCTCAGTCTCATTTTGTGATGAAACGTCTCATTTTGCCTGAAGTCGAAATGTGCTATTTAACGCTTCACAGCACTCCTGGGTTCAATGATCGACCTTTTGTAAAGCACTAAATAAAATAAAATGAACAGCTACCAGTAGTTATACCTATTTGTGTGAATTTCAAAAGAAATGTACGTTTAAAGAGCGGTATCGACTCCGGTGCGACATCAAAAGGCTAAATTGTAAAAGAAATTGCACAGAACTCAGATGCTGAAGGAGCTCTCAGGCGGATTTTGTAACTCGTTTTTACTTAGTTGCCTTCCAGGTAATTTCTTAGGGCGTAATTGTGTTTGAAGTATATGTGGCGCAATTTAAAGGTATACTTCAATTATCGATCATTCTCCAAGCTTGACCGCGTACTTACAGCATCAGCATAATTATCTCATCGGTGGCCGTTTTAAGACTGCAGCGAATCTTGTGTCTCTATTGGTGGCTCGATTTGGAAGCTAGTTTGGTAGCTAGACACCAATGGCTGCATGACTGGTTGCGCCGCCATGGTGTCCCGGTGAAATATAGCCCTAAATAGTTATTACATTATGCTTGACATATAATAGATATTAACTTTGGCATTAAAGGAGAAACGAAATAAAAGCAAATGGCCCCTTAGTCATCTCTGGTGATTAATTCTAGCCCAGAAAAGTGATTTTGATTAAATGGCATGGCATGGCGTATACCAACTAGGTAGTTTGGTGCTACGAGTTTGGTGCTAGTTCTGGCGCGTCCATCCATCGCCGTGGTTTTCGGCGTCAACTATTCCCGGCCCGACTCCGTACTATTTCAACTATGCTAAGAATAACAACTAAACTTAATGGCTAGGTTGTTAGTTGTAGATCTTGTTAAGCAAAGTCTTGATTCGCCTGAGAACTTGCTTGTGGTTGTTTGTATGTTGAGTTTTAGTGCATTGTTTGTTAGTACAGCAGCCTGTTTTCCTGAGTACAGTGTTAAGTTGACTAACATGACATGTCTTCTGGCTTTAGACGATTACCTTAGTATCTTTTTACATGACTCTCTTACTATTGTGACTGTCAACTTATTTTGCTGATGTTTTTTTAGTGACAATGCGTACTTAACGTCCAAAATTTATATCTAAGTACGAGTATAAAATACTCGCGGAGGTGCACATAGTAGGCATATTAATATTATAAGACGCACCAGCGCAGCGGTAATGTAATAATGTACCCTCAAGAATTTGAAAAATAATTTATACTTTATATTTTTATTTTTATTTAATTTTATTAATAACATTTTTTTATTGATAATACTAGTGTTTACCCGCGGCTTCGCACACGTAAATTATTAGGTCCGGCAGCTGAATTGAAATTCCGTGATTTTTAAAATTTCCCGCGGGAATCCCAAAAATTAAATCGCTGTCTTCATTGACGTTACATTAAAAACAATATGTATCGAAATTTTATCCTTATCCCGTGTGAACATTGGAAAAAAAGCAGGCTATGTTTTATTCCAGATGTCTAGCTATCTACACACCAGATTTCATGACTCTAAGCCCAGCGGTTGTTATTTAGAGATTTTATCCCTATCCCGTGGGAATATCGGGATAAAATGTACCCTATGTTTTAATCCAAGTTATAACTTTTTACCAAATTTCATCCAAATCCGTCCAGCCGTTTCAGCATGAAGAAGTAACAAACATACTCACTCGCTCACAAACTCATTCACTCACAAACAAAATTTATAATATTAGTAGGATTAATAGTAGGCATAATTAATAATCCGTGTTAGCTCCTACATTTTGTAATGCGTAAATTATATTAAACTAGCTTATGCCTGCGACTTGGTCTGTGCGGATCTAGGTAATCGCGTGGTGGCGCCCTCTACTGGAATAAAAGGTATCCTATGTTAATTCTTGAGGTTCAAACTACCTATATACCAAATTTCATCAAAATCGGTTCAGTGGTTTCGACGTGAAAACGTAACAGACATACAGACAGAAATTCGAAATATTCACATTACTGAAATGAACTTTGTATAAAACAAAACTTGAGTTTTAAAATGAGAAATTTTGAATTGTGTCGTTTTCGTTCTAAAGGTGCGATATTATAATATAGTAGGGCAGTAGGGATAGTAGGGATAGTTGAGTGTATTAAATAGTAGATAGTAGAGTGTGAGTTTGACCATTTAATTTGTAATGTAGAAAAAAAAAGTAAGTATTGCTTCGCCCGTCATTTTCTACTTCTCAGTCAGTCAGCACTTTTCTAAGCTTATGTAGTTAGAATTAAATCCATACTAAAGTGATAAATGCGAAAGTGTGTGAGCTTGTACGTTTGTCCCTCTTTAACATCGAAACGGAGCGACGGATTGATGTGGTTTTTGGCATAGAGATAGTTTATGGGCTATAAAGTGACATAGGCCACTTTTTGCCCCGGAAAAATGCACAGTTCGCGAGGGAATAGCGCGCGATAATCGAATTCCACGCGGGCGAAGCCAAAAGGAAAGCAGAAGCTAGAAAAGTAATTTAGGATGAACAGATGTGTTTTATTGGTTTCCTAAGATTCCTGGAGATAAAGGATCTTAATTTAGACCCGAATAGGTACTAAAAAGGACGGGTAGAGTCCATTATAGCTAAATTGCGTAATGTTTTACTTTCTAACTTGACACAATTTGAAATGGTCATGATACTACCTCAATTGAAATCCCTCGTCTCTCTGATTAAAGAAAATAATGAATTTTACTGAAATGGGTGTCATAAAATTTCCTAAATGTTAAATATTCTTCGAGTAAAAAAAAATACAGATATAACCCGCGTGACTGATATATATATTTACACGAAGCAAAAACAATTCTTTTTTATTGGCGTATGTGTACAAGTTCGACGTAAGCCGTATAAAACGAATTGTGTGTATATACTAACAATTTGTAAATGTTACATACAATTTGGATGCACATACATATTTTGTGGATTTTATTTTTTTATAGGGTGCATATAGTTTTGGCCAAGGCTGTACGACTAAATTTCACTATAACATCATTAAAAAACAAAGTTACTGTAAAATTAGAAAATTAATTTAATGAGTTATTTTTGGACAATTTATTAATTCTATTCAATTTAATTTTCATGTCAAATTTCATTTTATTTTCATGACATTTGGCGTCACAATTGCTATAAAAAACTAAAAGGCGCTGCATATGCTGAATATGGCCCTTTTTGCTTCTTTCGGCACAAATGTCTATCTTTCTTTGTCAGTATGTAATAAGGTTGTCTTATTTTTAATTGTGTTTTTTTTTTGCCGGATTTTGGCAAATAAATTTATTCTTTCTTTCTTTTCTTTCTTTACCTACTTAATTTTACTCGCAGCAACGAATTATACAATAATAACCAGGTGAAATGAAAAGTTCTGATCTCATTTTTATTGTTACGACCTATTTGAGTTGCTGCTGAGTAAGCCGTGGTAATGCACGCTGTGGTGCATTGGTTTGACCTACAGCCTCGCAAGCTGAGGATCGTGCGTTCAATTCAAACCTTGCACCTCTGAGTTTTATTAAATTCATTTGCGAAATTACATGTGAAATTTATCACGAGGAAATGTGTAGAATCATGCTAAATACAAGCTAAATAATTCAATGTTGTGTGAAGTTCCTAAATCGCACTGGGCCCACGTGGGAACTACGGCCCAAGCCCTCTCCTTTTGAGAGAAAGCCTATGCCCAGCAGTGGAACGTATATAGGCTGGGATGATGAGTTGCAGTACCTACTTAGTGGGTATTGTCGCCAGAGCCGGATTAAGCCATCGCGGGGCCTGTAGCAAATTTTATCATGGGCCTTTGATTTGCTTCAAGTTCATAGTATAAGTAAAATTTAATAGTCGATCATTTTGATACCATCTCTATCTTTGGCAGCGGTTTGTTTTGGTTTTGTGGTGGCAGTATTGTACTTTACTTACATTGATTTAGAAAAGAAATACATCTAAATTTACTTTTTTCGATCCAAAGGCATTGGTCAGCGGGGCCCCTAGACGCGCGGGGCCCGTAGCATTTGCTACTCTTGCTACGTGGCTAATCCGCCACTGATTGTCGCCAATCGGATATACTCAGAACAAGCCAAGAGAAGGTGCTTCCAAAGTATGACCGAACTATTACGAGTAAATAAGTAGGTAAACCACGATTCACCAATATTTTTTAAGACATTAATAAGATTATATAAGAGAGAAGAGATTTTACCCACGTAACTTGGTGTTAAGACTCCGATCAAATATTATAGTTATTAAGATTGAATTCTCTGAATACCAAAGTCAAGGCTTGTTATTGTTATCGAAAACACAAACTGAAATATGGATGCACAGAAAAACCAGAAAAAGAGACCAGTGCTGGGAATCGAACCCAGGTCCTCAGCATTGCGTGCTGCGTGCCATACTGGATAGGAGTACTGACACGAATTTGTCCTATGCACACATATCTCAGGTAGCTTTTTGCTACTACGCTATTCAGGCAGCTTTTTGTATTTTCGATATGGTTTTACGGGATGACCGTAAAAATAACAAATTTGTATAAGTTATATACCACGTCGGTGGCAAACAGGCATGCGGTCCGCCTGATGTTAAGCGGTTACCGCCGCCTAGGAACGCTTGCAACACCCGAAGTATCACTCGCGGGTTGCCGACCCTGCATAAACCTTTTTATTTTTCTTTTTTTTTACTCACCAGATCAAATTTAATCCTGCGATGTCACTGCATCGTCATACCTAGTCCTACGTATCAAATACCAATTTCGATTATTTTGATTTTTGACCCGACTTTTACTATTTTCTAATGTATTTTTTTTTATTTTTCACTTATGTAAACGACTGGATGATCAAGTGGTTAGGGAACTCGGCTACGAAGCTTGAGGTCCCGGGTTCGATTCCCGGCCAGGGCAGATATTTGTATGAATAAAATGAATGTTTGTTCTCGAGTCTTGGATGTTTAACATGTATTTAAGTATGTATTTATCAATTTAAGTACCTATGTTTATCCATTGCCTAAGTATCCATTGTACAAGCTTTGCTTAGTTTGGGACTAGGTCAATTGGAGTCAAGTATCTCATGATATTTATTAATTTATTGTTATTATGTCAATTTATATCATTCTCCATTTATTTTATACTCCGTTCTCGAGGAGGAACACCCTATTATAACGTAAAAGCTGGAATCTGACCCAAAATGCTGTATACACAGATCAAGAATCATGTCTACCGTCGATTCGAGTTAAATCGTAACTAGAAAGTAGAGTTTCCAGGAGAGCGCAAAATGTTTATGTTGAAGTTTTAGAATCGCTTGCTTTGCGCTATCTATAGTATCTTCTTATATCAAGATACGATTTTACGATTCCATGCTATGAATTGTTAGACCATGAATAAATTGAATAATCATCGCATCTTAAAATAATCGTATTACTAACAGCTGAACTGTGTATATTTTACGTATTTTATAACTAAAATGTGTAGTAAGTAAGTAGAGTTTTTTCAAAATAGACTCAAAACAGAGGGCCAATGAATGGAAATTATTTTGACATGAAATCGAAACATTATTATATACCACAAGCGGAGTATTGTAATAACCACGTTTATGAGTTCGTTTATTAGATATGTACTTAGGTACTTATTAAAACCTGATAAGTACGATAAAAACCTAACTCTTTATACGATGTTACTGGCCGGATATATGGTAAGATTGTAATGAATTTAGGGTAAAAAATTGCTACATACCGATACTCAACATTGTTACTTGCGATGTTTTGAAATTTTTTATTTTTTTTAATATCGTTTAGAAAATAATAGTTTTGTGAGTCTTTTTATAATTATCACTGATGCCGTGCTCCCCTGGAGATAAAAGCTTAAATTCAGTTACGATGTTAATCTAATAGACGTTTGATGTAACCGTGGCATGCTAAAGTTGTCGCTGCCGTTTTGAGTTGCTGTACCACTACCATGAGTTTACAGTGACCATACTCGATAGCGACGGTGTAAATTATTTGTATAGAGAATTGTACAGCGCCTCTACAAATAATTTACGCCCTCGCTATCGAGTACGGTCATTGTAAACTCATAATAGTGGTACTGATATCTTAGTTTTAATATAACGAGTTCTTCACGAGTTTTGGCGATACCCCTGCGGTGCTCGCGCGTCCCCGTCACTACACTAAAGTTTGGGAGTTTTGCTGAATAGCCGATGTTGAAAACTAACCCCAGTGGAGAGGGGACGGGGGACTTGGAAGTTCTCGTCCCGAGGGGGCTTAAGCTCCGATCGGAGAGCTCGGGAGGGGAACAACTTTCAGATATCGCATTATCAACATATTTGTAGGTACCCAACTACATTCGGATTATTAATCTCACATCGTAAGCTTCTTCTGATGCCACTGTCAATTATGCTGATACAGCGAGCAATATTTTTATACAGAGTTTGCTTTGTATTCGTAAAGTTTTTTTCCAACTTTGAACATGAAACTACAGTGAGACTCACTCATATTTAATGAAATTAAGCGGAACACATGTCTTAAATGGAGTTTAGCTGCACATGTTTCGGTCTTCGGGCTAATTCGTAGCCTTTCCTCTTAATTATTTTAAAAGCTTTTATTTAACTTCACATGAATGTATGTGTGTATGAATGTACGTCCTGGACCTTTTACCAGTGGGCGAATTGACGTAAAATTTGGCATACTTAGGTAGATCCGGTGATAATAGAATAATCTGGTAGTGGAGTTCTGGTAATCTAGCCACGATCGACTCCGTAGGAGGAAATTCCTCGATGGTTCATGACGTTAACTAGAAACTTGGTATGTGTATGTAAATTGAATGAAATACAAATGAAAAGGTACAGTCAACAGAAAAATCTGAAAACTTATTATTTACCTAACTAGTGTTTTATGTTTAGTCTAGATAAAAGGTCCGCCATATCCCAGACCTATGAAAAAGTAAAGACACAAATGTGCTACTCGTAACAATAGAGTAGAAACTAGAAACTTGGTATGTGTATGTAAATTGAATGAAATACAAATAGATATGTACAATCAACAGAAAAATCTGAAACTTATTATTAACCTAACTAGTGTTTGTAGTTTAGTCTAGATAAAAGGTGCACCATATCCCAGACCTATGAAAAAGTAAAGACACAAATGTGCTACTCGTAACAATAGAGTGATGCTAGGTGAAATTATTTGCTTCATGTTATACACGTGTCTATAGCTCACTGAGTTTGCTTATTGTAGTTTAGTTGCGGGTGGTTTTACTGTATGCACATGACGAGGCGTAGATTTACTGGCATCACTATGGCATTTCTAGAACTCCATAATATATATTTTATAAATCTGCTTTTATTTGGTTTGAGTTCCGCATTAAAATGCCTGATATGACTATTTTATATGCATGAGTGTCACGATAGTTTTATTACAGAAATTGGCTCGCCACGTAATAAAGATGACAATTCGTATATGTAGATACCTACATATTTTCACGTTATGATTTTGATCTTTTGTTTTACTCTTATTAAGTATATCTATTTTACAGGCATTGTTTGCTTACCGGGAGGCTTCACCCCCTAAAGTATAAACGTACGTATATTTTATAAAATAAAGAAATTTTGTATTTTTGTATTTTTTGTATCTCATGTTTTATTCGACATCGCTGCTTCTCCCATCCACCGAAAATATTATATTAATATTATGTCTAATATAAACTAGCCAAAAAATAATAATAAGGACCAGTTTTAATTTATAATGATTTAATGTAATTTGTGTGATTTGAAAATAATGGAATCTTTAGATTTTCCCTTTTTCATACAAATTAAATAGTGCTATCAATGTACGCTATCCTAGAGTCCAATTAACGTTGCCTGTCATCCTACAAACATCAAACATTTACATTGCTTCATCGAATGAACTTTAAAGTGTAACAGAAATAAATAATTGTTATTATTTTTAATAAAGAATTTAAAAAAAAAACCTGTTGAAATACTTTCGTTTAAGTAAATATCGAAGTAAAGTATCAATTCTCGAAATCACATCGCTCAAATATACACTACCAAAATGGGTAAAAATCTTTGTATCAGGATTAATAAGTAACTTTGAACAATTTTTTCTGTAATGATATTTTCGAGTGACGTGGCTTCAAAAATAGTTCCCCAGCTCGGCGGGTTCTCGCACTGAAGTGGCTATTGTCCCGCCCAATGCAGGACTTCCTGCACCTTACTGCACTTGTATGCAATTACGGGCAAGGCACTTCCTATTCAGTCCACATGATCCGGGTAGCTACCGGGACTTTATTCAAAATACTCTGCTTTATGTTAAAGCCGTTTTAAAGGAAAATATTCTGACTCTTTCTGTGATTTTCTGCTGTACCTACCTATAAATACAAAGTTGCTTTTAGACAAAATGAAAACAATTAGTAGTATCGAAAACACAAACTGAAACATAGATGCACAGAAAAACCAGAAAAAGAGACCAGCGCTGGGAATAGAACCCAGGTCCTCAGCATTCCGTACTGCGTGCTATTCCGCTACACCACCACTGGACAGGAGCAAAGACAAATTTTTCCTGGGTTTGTTAATTTAATTCATGGGCCACCATAGAACCTTTTCAAAGGAAATGTCATTACGACTTTCCTTGTTAATTAATGCGATGTCACTATGACGTTTACTGTGAAATGGTTCTATGGTGGGAGCTCGAGTTTGTCCTTTTCCCTCCTTTACGAGGTTCTCGTCTTGGGAAATGGTAATGTCGATGAGTGCGCTGTCTGGCGCTACTATGGGTCGCTAGCACGATATCAAACCTACCTCTTGGCACATTATTATTAGTACCTGGGCGACCGAGCTTTGCTCGGGCTAAAACTCGGTAACAAGCATTTTCCCAGAGATAATACCAAGATAGATCAATTTTTCTTCCCCGAAAACCCGTACATACTAAATTTTATCGGAATCGTTGGAGCAGTTTCAAAGTCCCCGAAATATATCTATCGTAGCTTATCGGGCAGGATCCCTTAAAGGGATAAGTTCGCCTCTGTACATATATTTTAATGTTTGTCAATTGTGTGCTGGAGCAGTTTCCGAGATCCCCGAAATATATCTTACCTTATCTGGCAGAGATCCTTTAAAGGGGTAAGTTCGCCTCTATACATATACCTATTTCAATGTTTGTCAATTGTGTTGTTTACTTATTTTGTACAACGATGTACAAAATAAGATATACATACATACCTACAAATATATACAAGATATTAGGTAGATAGATTACTATTAGTTACTAGCCTTTTAAACCTGCAGACATGGCGAGACTATAAGGGTTCCGCTTTTGCCATTTTGGTTCCGGAACCCTAAAGTGTTATCAATGTACGCCATCCTAGAGTCCAATTGACGTCACCTGTCACCCTACAAACATCAAACATTTGCATTGCTTCATCGAATGAACTTTAAAGTGTAATAGAAATAAATGATTGTTATTATTATTTTTCAGTAAAGAATTTAAAAAAAGATTACTTGTTGACACACTTTCAATTCTCGAAATCACATCGATCAAATATACACCACCAGAATGTGGTAAAAATCTTTGGATCAGGATTAGTAAATAACTTTGAACTATTTTTCTCTAACAATATTTTCGAGTGACGTGGCTTCAAAAATAAAAATAGTTCCCCAGCTCGGCGGGTTCTCTTTTAAACCTGCAGGGCGCGGGCCTTCCTCCATGTTATCCATTTCTCCTGATGTCTCTAGTAGTCTAAATGTCTGTGTACGTCTTTCTTATAAATCGTTGCCTAGGCTTACTACATACTTAGCCACCATTCACCGTCATCATCGTGCGGTAACCAGTCCGTAGTAACTACACCCTCCTGACGACCAGTGTCCTTTATAGAGGACATTAAACGTTTGAACATAAAGTTTAATGTTAATAAATAAAAAAAATACTTGGTCGTCAGGATAATACATCAAGCCGGTAGGGGATAATTAAACAATACATCAAAATAAACCTTTTATTGAATTTAGTTATGCTTACATTAAGTACTTAAGAGTTAAATTAAAAATAAATCTCAAATCATTAACAGGTTTGGCGTTTTCATAGGTGACTTCGGGAAGTGGTCCCATAGCTTATCTTTTTCATAATTTAAAACTTTTTGAGGCCAAATAAATAATCTAGTGCCTAAACTAACTTAAGAGATCAAAACTTAATCAGGTAACGACAAAAAATATAAGGTACTTAATGTCTTATAAATACAGAATAAATATTTTGCATTAACGTTAAACAACAGGGTTCAAAAAGTAAATCTGATCTGTAATGATTATCCTTCGACTAATATCACCAATCACCAATTTATCACAATTGTCATCGCGCCTTAAAACATCTAGTTGCGTGTGCGCAGTGCTTAAAGGATCACGACAAAAAAAGACAACACATCAAGATATTTGATTTAAAACGATTCGAAACATCGAAGAAAGACTGAAGTACAACGACAAGTTTCTAATATACCTACAGTATAAAAATGTTGAAAATTTTTCACAAATTGTTTTGTTCCAGACAATGAATCAATAACAAATGTAAAGTGTAACAGTTCGTTCAGTACAAGAATGTACCATAATAAACTTAAACACAGATTACAGTGGTATTCCACTTGCCTACTTATCCTTTGTCCAGTGTACCTACCTGTAACTGATCAGTACCTGGGCGACTGAGCTTTACTCGTGCTAAAACTCGTTAATAAGCGTTTTCCCAGAGATAATACCAAGCTAGATAGATTTTTTATGCCCGAAAACACATACCAAATTCCATCAAAATCATCCGGAATCCCCAAAGTTTAAAGGAATTAGATAGATAGATAGAAATTCGATGATTTGATCAAATATACTCTAGGGAAACCGTAATTGATTTAAAACTTTAAATGACGTTTAAATCTTTTGACTACGAAAAAAAATTACAAAAATATTGGACAAGAGGAACAAGTGGAATATCACTTTTAGGCATGCCTAAATTTACAGTTTTCTATGAATTGACATGTGTTAAACACATATTGAACAGCTGTGTAAGTTTTGTGGTAAAATAGAAAATATTTCCTCTGCTACCAGTGCAGCAAGCTAAGCTTGACTTTTCCTTAACTTATCATTCAGTGGACCCTCACCCTCAGCTCTTGCTCACAATTTAAGGGTTAACTTCTTATTTCTTTGCTTTAAAATATAGGTTTCGTTTCGATAGCTTGATATGTTCCATAAATATACACTTCTCATATTATCACAGCCCTTAATTTAGCAAGATAAAATTTATTATTAAATAACAGAATTTAAACTATAAAATAATGAAGTAACTTGGATGGTATATTCTTCATTAATTATTATTGATATATTAAGTACAAGTTTAAAAAGTCGTTCAAGATAGATTAGTAAGTCCAGATATTGTGTATGTAGTAGAATCAATGTGCTGTCTGAGGAAGATTTGGCAATATTTTTATTGTTCTAAAAAGTTTCCGGAACAACGAGAATATGTAGTTTTGATTGATTTCTCACTATAAAAATAGTCAGCTAAACGCTAGGTAAATTACCTCTTTATTTATTGAACATTATAAAACAATTTGTGGTGGTGCACTACTACATACGACATTACTGGAACTTCAGAATTAATCAATACAACATCCTAAAATAAAGATACATTTCAAATCTTTTGAGCTTTGTTATTTTGGTCTCAATGTATAATTAAAATATAAATAATATTGTAAAATCTCCATTGCTCAGGTTCTTACCAGTTGGCCATGGCCAGGGTTGATCAAGCTAAAATAGGATTGGAAGTAGCCATGGCACAGCAGACTCTTGAGCGATCAATATTTTTATCTATAGGTAGGTAGTGAGCTTTTAAACGCGACCCGGAATCTTACTTCTTGGTGGAGCGAGTTCTTCTACTCCTTCTCATCATGACAGTTGGCACATGAAGTGATAGAACTGATCGAAGTTTACCGGTTCCAGTTCGAATTCCTTATCTGATTTATGCAAAAGCTCTGGATTTCTCTTGAGGAAGTTCCTAACCCAGTCCTCTCCCGCCATCCTCGAGTTTGTGTCGAAAGGATGATTCAAACTGTGGTCTTCGGCATATTGAAAAGCTAACTCCCGTATGTCCCGCCGAGATACCCCCATGAAATACTGTTCCATACTCTTTATGTAGCCAACCAAGTCTTTTTCCTGGCTCTCTGTAAATACTCTTCTATAATGGCCCATCAAAGGTTTAGGGTCGTCGGGTTGTTGGTACCTGATCTTGCTGGCCCGTCGCTGCAAGGTAGAGCGGGGTATGTGGAAGGTCCTGGCAGCCAGTTTGTACCCCATCTTCCCTGACACTACGGCGGCAACGGCCCTCGCCATATCGGCTTCGTTCCAAGACTGGCGGCCGCTCATTCTTTCGTATTTTCTGACCATTTCACTCTGAAATAGCAATAATAAAATAATTAGTATACTTACATGTCATACACAGATGACATATATGTCAGACATATGTTAGATACACGTTCCGAAACAAAAAGATAGCCGTAACATTATAATGTTAACCTTTGTGAGTTATTTTTAAGGATAGGTAAACAAAATGAGGAAATTGTTCACTTAGGCACGTGTAATACATACAGCAAGCGAGTTCATTAGTGGGTTGGTGGCCACAGTGCTAACTTGTGCAGTGAATCTTTGGCCAGAGTAAGTATGTCAATGTCGGCGGAGCGGGCCGCGGGCGACGCGGCGTGGTGGGCTCGGGTGACCACGAATGGACGCGTTCGAAGTGGGCGAAAGACATTGCCAACCTACAGGCTTAACCTATTTACCGCTTACCGACTACTCGATAAAGCTGCGAATGCGTCACGTTTGGGAATGGGGCTTAGTCATAGCCGTAACGACGAATACCTACTCAGTACTATGTCCATGTATTGATGAACACAAAACAATTGTATCATTACCCTCACCTTGGGTTTTGCAATACCTATATTATCATAGTATCAAAGAGTCAAATGAACGCAATTTAATTTATTTTATTTTAATAACCTTATTGTGTACCTACCTAAGTCGGCACAAATTCGTTCCCATTCTTTACATGCAGAATTAAATCGTTGCAAATAACATCTTGTAAATGAAACTAAGTATTTGTAGCTAAGTGAGTCTCAGCAGGTATTGTAGAGTCGACATCTCTTAATGTTCGGCGAAGGGTAACCGCAGCCTACCGGTTTTGTGGACCATGATCAATGCCAACTCGAGGTGGAAAAGTATCTAAATAGCTACAAGTTACGGGTCTTGGCGCACTATACTAACGTAGTTAATGAATAGGCTTTTCATCCAAAAAAACTTGACAAACGTGATTTTACATAAACTTACGATGCGCAAAGCATTTGTAGAACTACTGATCGAAGTAAATTTAAAAATACCGCACAAAAAGATACCTTAACCAGAGCAAATATTACACGGTGCAATTGGAAAGACAAGTTCTGGGTGAGAGGAAAAGTGGTCGCGATCTCCTTTCAATTTTTTCATTTACATCTTATGCCCTAAATGAGGTAAATAAAATAAAAGCATTGGCGCCAGCGAAGGCGAGCGGCTGGTGATGTGTGCACCACATGCGGTATCTACTTAGGCTTGTGTTGCTAACCCTGTTTTTAAATTTCATATACAGTTGCAACAAGACTTTATTAAAACTGCAGCAAAACCCTTAACACAATAGACTTACCTATTAACTAACAATACTGGACTTGGACTTGGAATAGCGTTATGGTTGCGTTGAAGTTCTATTTTTCGAATTGCGCTGCTGATAGTGTGTTGAGCACAGCGTGCGATAAAGTATGGCGTGTTTTTCCAACGCGATAACTCGGGAAACGTCGAGGCCCCTCGTACGTATCTAGCTATGCGTGCGCACGCAGCCACAGTGCATACTCGTACCCATATTGGGGATCCGGTATACTAAATTGTATTTTTAAGTCCTAGTTGAATCTCAAACGACGAAACACATTAACTTCGGCAATGAATGTCGTTTGTAAAGAGCGTAACAAACAAACCGTCATTAGTAAATCGGTTTAGCACTAAACGGGAAATACCACACGATCATACAAACGTCCTTGAATGTCAGCGTCATTTACTCTTTAACTCACAAAAAAGAAATACGTTGTCAGCGGTCAGCTGTTCGCGTCAGCTCCGTAAACGCGTCTATCAACATGATCCCCTACCATGTTATTTTTACTACGCTTCCATATAAACTTGAGTATAATCCATTGCCGGTCAGTTTACATTGCTCGGGACTCTGACATAGTGTGGAATGGCAATGAACAGCGTTCTCCTAGATAAATCGCCTTAGATACGCTATCGAGTGAAATCGTGGTAAAGGTACGAGCACGGCGTGAGGCGAGGTTAGTGTGACGCGTGACTTGCAAGGTCCCCGCTGCAATGCACGATGCGCCAAGGTTGCCTCACTCTTCTGTATCGCCACAAGAATACTACGGCCTAATTAAAGATTTAAAAAAATCAGTAGCATATAAGTGTGATATTTGTAATTGCAACGACGTCAGGTGGGATCGGCGCACCGAGGAGGCGCGAAGGTGAAATCTGCATCGGTTGTTACCACGGTGCATCGCTCGCTGCAGTCGAACAATAACTTTCGAGACGTATGTGACGTCAGTTGTAACTAGGGTTGATAGTGAAAAAGGTGGGTACTCACAGTCGTTGTTTCGGGAGCGCGTAGGTAGCCGGGAGGGGGGTGAAGTGGGGGGCGGCGGCGGCGGCGGTGGCGGCTGGCGGCTGCGGCGGCTGCAGTGAGTACGTGCGACCAGGCGGACGGCGCGCGCGGCACTGGCGCGGGGCCCGTCTTGCCCCGCCGCCGGCCCTGGCGCGTGACGTCACCTGGCCAGGGCCCGACTACGCGACGACTATTTTTGTCCACACCTAATTATCTAGATCCTTCCTTTGTTTAACAGAGTACTTACCAATCACTGAAAGGGAAGTATCATATCATTTTGTATATCTACCTAAAATTATAAACTTAATGTAAACTACATACACCTTTACAACCTACTAGTATGTAATCGGCAACATGTGTACAGTTACCAGCACCACTATCTGATATAACTAGCGTGCATAATAAATATCTGATACGACTCTATTTCTAGGGACTGAAGTGTCATATTTTTCCACGCTCCGCTGTGGCAGATATTAATGCTGGTGACTGTACGTACGGTTTACTTTTTTTACTATGAAAATATAATTTATATACTTAGATACCAATGTTTTAAATAGATACCAATAGGCATCAAGTCATACTTAACAATTAATTAGTTAACGATTAATAAAAACTAATATAAAAGGTAATTTGTTAAGATACAAAGTCCAATACAAACGACCTAAGACTATTAAGTACAATCAAGTGCAAAGATATAGACACGACCAAAGTTACAAAAATATGTATAAACAACCTTAACGTTAAGAGCATATAAGGTCGTGTACCTATACATACTTTTGTAACTTTGGCCGTGTCGATATCTTTGCACCTGACTGTAAATTTTGCTAGACCTTTATCAAACATCTGTCATTATTTCGTCAACAGAATTCCTTTGACTTAAACTTAACACTTTTTGCAAGGAGAGTTCTGGGAGTTAAGTTTTGTCAGTAGGTAGGTTGTCAAAAACAATTATACATGAAACAGGCAGAAGAAGCCAGACTTGTTCGCAAAGCGAAAAAGTGTATTGCATGGCATTGACGTTTTTGCACGCGTCACAAAACCTGGTCCGGTTGGCATCCACATCGTTAGCAGGAAAACACACGTAGCAATGTGAAAAGACGACATGTCATGTCTTTAAACATAAACAAAGGGACAATGTACATGTAGCTTTGGGTACTATGACATTGGCCGGGAGCCAGCGGTTAATCGCTGAGTGACAAGACAGCCAACGGAGATACCCGAGTACCGACGCGAGCTAAACTGTGGCCAAAATTGCAACGGGTGAGTCATGGGTTTGTTACCCGTGGAAATGGGACGCAGTATCAGTAAACGGGTCGCTGGACAGCTCCATGAGTAAGCGTATTTCCCGCTGCGGACCTAATACCGGCTTCCATCGATATAAGTCAATGCCAGCTTCTCACCGGCTCTGAGGTACCCTCTAGGTTATCACGTCACTGTATTACGCTGCTTCGTAATATACGTGCAAAATGCAGCCGATTATGCCAATGACAAGGCTATTAAAAATAAACAAAGCCCCTCTTTGTTCTTTATCAATCCACCCGTGAAATTTAAGCGGGTCGCTTGATAACAACGAGAGCTAATATCTTGCCATTTGAGGTGCACGCGACATATTTATTAAAATTAACATTATATACGATTATGTTTATGGATGATCGATCTCAATTATCATTCTAAAGTATCTTAATTTTAAAGTACATATATGGCAATGAGGGTAGGATTTTATCTTGAGGGTACAAAGCAAACCAAATCAAAACAGGAACATATTTTGATTTCAAAGACACATATGAAACTAGTGGAAATAAACGAATTAATATACGATAAATCAATTAAACCATAATTAAATAAGTATAATACTTTTAAGCTACCGTTTTCACATAAATATCAAAAAAAGTCTAAACATTAAATTAAAAGAATTAAAAACCCGACTGCCAAGACTAAAAGCAGTACTATTATATATTCTGTACGTCAGTACTATTATATATGTATTCTGTGCTAAAAGGAACAAATAAGTCTAGTGGTCTAGAACTCTGTTAAGTAGCTAATTTAAAGTTCAACAATCGGGACCCATTTAAATTATTTTCTGAAGTGACACGTTTTAGTGTAATTAATTACCGTTGTGCAACGGGCCCAAAATTTTGGTCTTTACACACTTCACCGTAGGTTCATTTAAAACTCTGAGGTGTACAGTCGACAAAAATTGATCAAGATACCAGAGTGGAAACTTTGTGCTACTAATGTTATTTTGACATCCCATACTTTTTTCAAGGAAATCATAATGGAATTGATTATTACAAGGTTACCCTGGTACATGAATCAATTTCTTCGACTATACGTACACCCATCATAAAAACACGATAACACAATGTTAACAGAAGAAATTTTTCGTCCAATTTTAAAATTTTATGTGTCAAAATCTGTAGTCTGTTTTATAGAGTAGTTGCCATATTTTGCGTTACTACTTCATTACATTTTAAACGTATAGCAACATCACGTAGCTACTGCAGATGATTCATTACAAGTTTAGCTGAGTTGTCGCCATGATCGTGTGATTGTCGTCAGCCGGTATTCGCGGCTCTAGATCAGTGATATTGCGATAATGATACGCAACGATCGACGATAGGCTGTCTACAATTACTGATAAATTGATAATAAACAGAGTTCGGATTCAAGATACTTCTGTATCTCATTCTAATATTCAAACGCAGTTCATACATACGAGAGAGACGCAACATGGGCCAAAAAATCATGTTGGCACTTCTCGAACACTAAACACTTGTTTATGTACACCATACAAAATATACCCCAGACGCCTTGTCCAAACCTTTTGAGCGTTATGCAAGCAACAGTAGCTACTGACCCAGTAGTGGTAAACTGATTTTTTTTAGTTTTAGGAACATCTGCAATCGGCACATCAAACCATAAGCAAATCTGTTACGTGTGGTATGGCACACTGAATGAAGACAATAATATTTAAAAAAAACATACCTAACGCTCCTTTGGGTAGTCGGGTAAAAACAAGCTTAAGGGTATACCAAACCGGATATCAATCAATAGAGATTCAGAGAATTTAAATATGAACTGATAATATAACATTGCCTTATCAGTCACTGTACTGATATTTACATAGCTTACCTACCTACGTACTGAATAAGTGTAACAAAGGAAAAACAATCATTGTTATGAAAGTAGGAATGTTCCTATAGGGCACACCAATTATTAAAAATTCTGACTCAAAAATTAATTTCTTGTGCAATTTACTAACGGAATTTTACGGTTTATGTGGTGATTTAACAAATACATAGGTAATACATGGGTAAAGTACTCGAAATTCTTCGAACGAATTATTGGCAATCGAAGTCTCGGGAAAATGCTAGTAACCTCATAAAATTACACAATATTAAATAAATAACATAAGGACAGAAATTTTGCATTACTCACACAAAACTTGTTTAGACTGCAGTACGCTGAACGTAAGGTGCGTTTTAGTTTTTACCCACTCATCAAAAAAAGATTAATACCTACAATAAACAAAACAGTATCTAAATTCGTGCCAAATGAAATAATAATTAATCAAAGTAAAAGGGGCGACCCCATGAATATATAAATTTGGGTCTCCCGAATAATCCAAATTTAAAACGTTTCATAACACAGGGCCGTGGCGTGGCGTTTACTTGATGTGATCAACTGATCATAAAAATCACTCGCGGTAGAATGTAGAATTTTATTAATTTGCTGATACTTTTGTACCTATTGTGTTAATTTACTACTTACGTACCTATGTAATATCATATTGTAACTACCATAATATCCTAATAGGTAAGTATTTAATATTATAAATGTGAAAGATCATGAGTTCCTAGTCCTACCTACCTACGTCGTTTGTATGTTGTAATGTTTATTTGTAAATAATCACACTTTATTATGTTTTAGAAAAAAAAACTTATTATTTTCCTAATAAAATAATTTACCACCAATTACCAATGTATGCTATTACCAATATACGCTACGTGCTACTATATTGTTTTTATTCAAAACGCCGCAATTGTTGACGAAACAGCTGTTCTGAAGAACGTTCGGGTCAGGAGTACTCTAAACCGACGTGCACGCATGAAAAAAATTGATGAATGTAGAGGAAGCGAGATTGTATGCCAGAATCGCTCTACAGCTGATATTTTTGAAGCTACTGCCGTGAGTCTTCATAATAAATAAGGGAAAACAATCCATACTTCGAATAGAACAATAATTACGATTAGTTTCAATACATAATCTCGCGAAAAAGTTCCACTAAATGTTTTATCGTTCCAAATTTCACCTGTCCTTGTACCAAAAACCTAGAATTGTGTTGACAAATGATACGTCACCTGATTCAAAATTTCTACCAGCATACTAATAGTATTGGCCGTCTTTAAAAACCTGAGACATTGTTGCTACAATAAGAAACAATAATTTCCCATGCATATAAAAAGTGTGTGTTACGTTTCGAACCATTTTCGGGAACACGTACTTAAACACGTTTAACATCCTGAAATTTTCAGATAATAGATTGTTAGCTTAACTAGTTTAAGGGCAATTTCTTACCAAGTTTGTTGAGCCTGGTTTTATTTGTATACTTATTTCCGTTAAAAAATTGTAGGTGTTCAAGTTCTGCAAGGTAACACTAAAATTCACGTTTTTTGCCAACTTTTTAGTGTTTCGTCAGGTTTTTGGTGCTTAATCAATACTGTTTTGTAATATTTAATTATTTTGTCGTATGGGAAAAACGTTTTAGAACGTAATGTCTTAAGTTGTTTGTCATTATACCTTTGTATTATTTTTTTATGATGGTTAAAGTGCGAGCTTCAAACGAAAAGTACAACTTTTGGCGGCCAGACCCTTATATTATTATGACAGCCCGTGGTGGTAACTAATAATACTTGTAGGAACGAATATAACGCTATTTGTGAAAATGCATTATAACGTGTATTAAGAAAAGTGTAGATATTACAATCGTATTATAACAGGCCGTGCCATGCCAGTTTTAGAATAGAATGGCTCTTCCCGTACGTGTCGTAAAATGTGGCTAGGGGACCTGATAGAATCTGACAGCAACGTTCTCTTTTGCCAACTACGAACTCTGGACTCCAGTACTAATGCCAGGAAGGCAAGAAGAAATAAGTCCTCGAGGTTTGTGTCGTGTCTCTCACACTTGTATTAAATTAAATAGTAAAGGTAAATGTCAGAGGGATGGAGCGACGCGAGCTTCGAATTTTGTAGTAGTCCCGCTGATCCCCAGCCGACGGCCAAGATAACTCTGTCAAGAGAGCAGAAGAAGATTACAATGCTCTGTGTGACCAAGGGTGTGACGACATGGAGACAGTGAAAAATTTCAACAAAAATGTGGTGCTTACATCCAATAAATAACTGAGAATACTAAATAGTAAAAGTTTTCGTGAGGTTTGATGTTGACCCCATATAAACTATATAAACACACTTTTCACATTTACATTGTATAATTTTAAATCTAGCCGCTACTAGCGTGCAACCTGCAGTGTTTTTGGCGTATAGGTAACATTTTCAAAGCTACGCCAAATCAAAACTTTGCATACACACTGTTTTGAAGTCCGGATCTGTAATATATGAAAATGCACGTACGTACTGGTGCATATAAAATTGGCGTTCACCTATGGCGATGACTGACGGATGCATCCGCCGTTGGCGTTAAAAAGGTTAAGGCACCGTCGTCGCGCGAATCTTCACACCCGTAGTATTAGTCCGCTCTTGGCATTCACCGCGTGCCTTATGATCGGTTTGTACACATAATGGCTCCGGCAGTGAACGCGAGGAGTTGGACTTATCTTCTCTCTTCTTTCTTCGCGTCTTTATTTTCAACCTTTTGTTTCTTGATCCTTTGATAGCGTTATCAAACCAGGACATGATCAGGTTTGTACAGTTACCGATTTATGTGCCGATGCTTCTGTGTACTTTTAAATGCCGAAACACTTAGATCCAGTCAAAAAGCGTTATTGCTTTAAAATATGGCAGAAAAAGATATTTAATGCGAATAAGACGATGTTGTAACAAACAATAAATATAAATAGGTATTTTTCTCTCCATTGTTTGGGTTGAGAGTTGAACGGGCGACGAACAGGTATTTGATGTCAGCTGGCAGTCAGGGTTTGCTTATAAACAATACGAAATATACTTAAATGTGTTTTTTAAAGACGAAAATATTTACAAACGTTATTACACAATGTTTTTTGTACGTATAGTCAAAGTCTAAATATAAAATGTACGTTACCAACATTAAAAACATTTGTACCCAGGTGCAGGTGCCATCAGATAATTCGTAGCTGCCAAGGTGATATAAAATAATAAAAATATCGACACATGAACCTTAATAATAAAGTGCATGTGCCATGTGCATTTGGTGAGCGTCAGAGTATCGTTGTACTAGCAACACTGATGACAGTTCGAGAACTTAATCTAAGTAACAACTATTTTTCGGCTGTAAGATTTTAAGCCTTTTGATTTTAAGCGCAAAAAATATATAAAACCGGTCAATTAAGAGTCCAACGGTTTTGTAGAAATTGGAAGATATTTATTCAATTAAATTTTAGAAAGATACTGACAGATACGATTTTCAAACTTTTTATTGATTATGCGCTAGATTTTATTTGTATTGTTAAATTATTATTATTTTTATCTATATTTTTTTATCTATATTGATTAAATCACAAAATATAATCTAAAACCGACGAACAAAAGTTTCTGTACCCTTAGTGTAAGTTTTCGGTCACAAAATAAGTCTCGATCGCGTTCGCGTTAAAATCTCAATTCGTATGGAAACACGAACAGCGCCTCTAGCGCAAAATTTGCGATGTTCGTGTTTCCCTACAAATTGAGATTTTAACGCGAACGCGATCGAGACGTATTTTGTAACCGAAAACTTACAATAAGGGCAGCAACAGCGAAATTCACGGCGAAGTGTAAAAGTGAAAGTGAAGTTTAGCCAATAACCAAGTTTGGTTTAGGTCCGAGTATTAGTTAGTTATAATCTTCTTTCTATCTATTCCGTAATTTGCCGCTCTTTTAAATGTACCTTCATGAAAATGGCTACCGGCAAAACTTAAAGCCCAAGTCAAGTCAATAAAAAAAAGCACCTACTCTCATTTATGAAACAACAAGCAAAATGACAGGTCTGCTTTAAACCCTAGAATAAATTAGAAATCTTTTAAAAAAGAAAAAGCTTGTGCAAAATATTGTATTCTGTAATTTTTAAAAGTGCAGCCGTTCCCAAAGTGTTTTCTGTACGGATGATCCATGGATCCCGGGACTCCACTAAGCATCTACGGGGGCTTCGCAAAAGTACCTACCTACTGGTACTGACTACAATCAACAAAACACTTAAGATGTATGCTGTAAGATAGCAAAGTACAACTCGTTAAATTAATTGATTTTACTATTTATTTAATTTTGGGCTCCGGTAAATATAGTCCCACGCCCCAAGCCCCAAGCCCTCTTGTTCTGAGAGGAGGCCTGTGCCCAGCAGTGGGACGTATATAGGCTGGAATGGATGGATGGATGGATGGTAAATATAGTTTTCCAATAAGGTACCGTCGAAAGAAATGCGTATGAGAAAATTACTACGAGCTTTACGGTGATAGAAAACATCATAAAGAAAACCTGCACAACCTGTGAAGCAATTTAATTCAATGGTGTGTGTGTGAAGTTCTCAACCTGCACTGGGCACGCATGAGAACTACAGCCCATTCATTCTGAGAGGCCTGTGCCCGGCAGCGGGACGTATACCTATTGGCTGAGTTGATGATGACGATGACGATGAAAGTAGGTACTGTCTTTGTCGGCTGTAAAATATCCAAGAAGAGGCTTCTAATGCCCTACGCTAGCTGACGCGGTTTGCACGGAGCGGGTGGACTACGCCTATTGAAAAGTATATGAGCAGCCGCTTTGTGCACCTGTGCCACCTAGAGTTCTCCCTAATTGATGGTACAAAAGTTACTGCTAGGTTCTGATTTACAATAAAATATTAAAAAGTTAAATTAAATTTACTTTTACTCCAGGATCTCAAGATACAGGCTCAGCCTAGTTTGAGGACCGCCAAATATTACTTTTTTGTATAATTTATGTCTAATTTTTTAAGTGAATAAATGATTATTATTACTATAATTCGTAAGAATAACGAAGTTACGGTTGATAAGAATCAGTTATCGAATAACATTACGTCTCCTGAATGAATGCTGCTACGATTATTTACTATAAGGTTTCGAACAGGCGCTTAGATTGCAATCATGGGCAAGGGCGTTAAGGTAACGGGTGAGTAAGATTCTTCATAAATTAGGTAAAAGCTTGTTACTTTTTATTAAAAATGACCCTTTTTTGAATCACGATCTTCCCAAACGTTCGCCTTTTAAATTTGAAG
Organism: Choristoneura rosaceana; assembly: GCA_037349165.1. Classification (NCBI taxonomy): domain Eukaryota; kingdom Metazoa; phylum Arthropoda; class Insecta; order Lepidoptera; family Tortricidae; genus Choristoneura; species Choristoneura rosaceana. Next base: position 5,224,144 of record JAZBNJ010000009.1, read on the forward strand.
CAGGTCACATTTATACCATCGACTTGGGAATAGTGACTAGTCTAACTCATTGGTTCCAAACCCACAAAGGGGCTTTACTTCACTCATAGCGGGTACAAGCACGAAGAGGATTCACGCTGCATTTCTTTAACAGGGTTAAATGACAAATATCTACAACTCTGAGGGGTAAAGGTTGAGAACCACTGGTGTACCTAAGTGAACTTTTAATTTATGTATAAAGGAATATAATGTCTCCCGTCAATATACATTTCAAAGTCAACTTTAACAGCTACTTTTTATGATACAAACAATATCGTAATTGGAGAGCATCTTTGTTACCTACCCTTAAATGGGTACCGGCAATATACTTACCACCAAAGAGATATCAAAGCAAATCCAAATTAGCAATATTTACCCCTGTTTAGACGGAATAGACGGAGACGGCATCACATTTATCCGTCAAATAAAATTGGTTAGTCGAACGGTCCCTAACAGTTCAAATCAAATGTCTTGGCTAGATTGTCAAACCTATCCGTAAGGGTCAAAAGCGCAAAGGCTAGAAAGATTGAAATTGTTGGTAACATGACCTAGAAGCCGTTGTAGCCTAGGTTTTAGTGGTTATCTTAAACAGAGAATCGTGGGTTTGCAGCTCTGAGTTTTTTGGAATAAAATTGTTTTTTTTTGGAATCTTTTTGTATTTTTTATTTCAATTCCAACTTTTTTACTTTTACGGTCATCCGGTTCTGGTTTTTTTGGAATAAATTAATGTGAGAAATTATATTTAATACCTTACATGACTTTTCAGTGACGAAAAAGTCCCATGGAAATCGCACACATCTGTGAAACAGTTAAATGGTGCGTGTGAAGGTTCCAATCCGCACTAGGTTCGAGTGGGAAGCTCCTAGTTAGGTAATTCTATAATTCAAAACGGCTAATTCTAAGAGGAGACCTACACCGCAATCGGAAGGGAATGGAATGAGAATCAATTTATAATAAAGTTACATTTGCTCTATGAAAAAGAGCATACTTAATAACCTGTCTGTTTGTGGTTGTTTATGTATAGGAGTCCCTGAAACTACTGGACCGATAAAAAAAACCGATAACAGATAGTTATGCTAATCCAAATAAATAAAGGCTGCCCTGCTTTTAACCCAGAGAAATTCAAAGCCAGAAGAAGCTGCGAGCAACAGCTAGTTTCGAAAGATAGATATGTATATAAATATAAAGGACACTCCCTGAGAACGTTTTGAAGATTAAATTTCTTTCGGGCTTATAAAACGACAAAATCGAACTATAAAAGACGACACGCTTATTACAAATCGCAGTACCTAAGTTAAGCAGCGTTTCCACCAAAAGTGTAATAGAAACGCTTCATTTACTTCACCTATAATATCACCTATGATATGGAAACGCTGCTTTAGCCAACACTTGGCATTGCTTCTCAAGGTCGGCTATGGTAAGGTCAGGTGACCTTGTCCCTGCCCTTGACACCTTGCCTTGATAACCGATAGCGCTAACACATACCTAATCCGGTAACTGTTTACTAAAATAGGTGACGTGTGGTTAGTATTGTTAACCACACATTTCCTACTTTATACTTACAATGTATTTGCAATTTTCAAAGCTGTACTTTGCCTGCTAAATGTAAAAGGATTAGAGCTAAATAGGGTAGGTTTCAATCCATTGAACCGTATCATACTAAGAATGTCGTTCAGCACATGCACAAAGATGCACGTGATGTTGCCAGATCGGTGATAGCAGGCAGCAGCACGCATTGGTGCGGTAGAGCACAAGCACAACACAAATTCACCCGCTAACTGCATAGTAAAATCTAACTGCGACCTCAGAATGGCTTAACTACGCTGCTTTGCGCCGTTCAGTAAGAGTTTTGACGGTGTACAAACAAATGCGTACCAACTCGTGAGTCTCAACACTATACTTTAGTCTCAATACTTGGATTGAACTACATTCTTACTTATATCTGGTCGTATTTTCCCAGTATTCTAATTTAAATGCAAACTATAAGATTTATCAGTCTGTTGCCAGTGATGACATACGGATCTGAGACGTGGGCGCTAACGATGGGCCTCATAAGTAAGCTCAAAGTCACTCAAAGGGCTATGGAGAGGGCTATGCTCGGGATTTCTCTGCGGGATGGAATCAGAAATGATGATATCCGCAGTAGAATTAAGGTTACCGACATAGCCCGAAGAATTGCGAAACTGAAGTGGCAGTGGGCGGGGCACATTTCTCGCAGGACTGATGGTCGATGGGGTCAAAAGAGGCTGTCGGTAGGCCTCCAACAAGATGGAGTGACGATCTGGTTAAGATCGCGGGAACGCGGTGGATGCGAAAAGCACAAGACCGGTCTGAGAGGCCGATTAAGTTAGTATCAATGCACTAGGAAAGCAACAGTAAGAGAGGAAAGGTGACGATAGGGCGGCGTAGCACCACGGCGGATATGACGACCAGCATCACTCTGCCAAGAGTAACGACTGAGAAGAAGAAGTAAGGCAGGCATTTGTTCCTGAGATGTATTACTCACTTGAACGAACCTACGCATATACAGTCGAATAAATAACCCAGAGTAGAACTTTTTAATAATGAATTTCAATGTGATTTTCTTGAACAAAGTATGAGTGTCAACATGACATATTAGGTAAGTAGCACATAGGTTCCACTCTGTCAATTTCTTCGACTGTACGTATACCTAGGTCAATGCAAGAAAAGTTTAGAAGTAATAATAACACTGACGAACCCGAAGTAATGGATAACTTATCCCATTATCATAAAGTCAAAGTCAAAGTTTTTATTTGCATAAAATGTGGTACATTGTGGTTCTTAGCATATTAAGTAGTCGCACACATTTTGCGAACTATTGGCATGCAAACAGAGAGGTTTAGTGCTACACTAGGCAGGGCATGTTCTATAGTATAGTGTGTATAGGTACTATACAAAAATAATTAGGAAAAAAATAGGATTAACTTGACCATGTCATACTCAATAGAGAAATTAAATTAGAAAATAATATCAATGATTCTACTTTAGACTTTTAATTACTACTTTTGGTTGGATTTCTTTTCCACATAATATTTTTATAAAAAAAAAATTAAAACTGTTTATTTCAATAAAAAAATACACGTACATTTCATTAATTAACTACTAATCCTTATAATTTTCCGATCAACCGACACAAAACCGATCATCAAAATGATACGTATTTTGATCTGAAAACGATATTTAATTTATTACTAGCGATACAAGAACAATTAAGTATGTAGGTATGTTTAGTATTATTTAAAGAAACCATTAAAGTAGCTTTATCATTTTGTTTTACAATAAAAGTACGACTAAACATGAAGTAAAAAAACTCTGCCATAACCAAAATAAAACACACTTTTTGAATAAATTCTACTTACCTCATTTAATTTTAATGACTAAAAATGAATTCACCCTTTGTCCACCCAAATCACGGTATCACAGTAATTTTGTATTATAAATGAATACGTGATAGGTTTGATTTTTGTCACAATGTCGCAATGAAATTTCAAAACGTCAGAACCTCAGAGCCGCCAAACTTGAGGACGCTAGGTGGTGCTGATGTCGTGCACAGAGCCAAAACATTTCACAGGTCAAAACACCGCACGCCCGTACTTTAGAATCACATCCGAACTGATGTCATTGACCTTCTTTTAGCAATAATAATAGATTTATAAAATTTTGATAGCGGCGGCTAGATGAGGGCTAGCATAGATCGAGGGTGCATTGTGCGAGCACAATGGCGTAGCAGCTGCGCCGTCGAGGGGGCGAAGCGTTTCAAGCATTAGATGCAGCGAACGTTGTCCGACACGCGTTAGGAGAGAGAACTAGTTCCAAAGCACGACCATTTTTGGATTCCGAAGTCGAGGAATTAAGTTTTTTTTTTTATTGTAGTCCAGGTGCTGGAGATAATGTTACTAATTAATTAGGCTACAATCTGTTACAAATTGAAGAATATGATTTAGTGTTTATACGTTACATCAGAAAATATATCAATGATTCTACTTTGACTTTTAATTACTACTTTTACATAAGTAATATTATTAATTTATCGGTATAAAAGAAATAATATTAGCCCATTAAGGCTAATATAATTTGCAAATGTTGACATATTTATTGACTCGTGAACATAATTTAGTTATTGTATATTTTTGCACTGCACGAAGAAAACTTTTATTTATTAATTTGAATAATCACACTAAAATATTACCTGTTCATTTTCTTTTATTAAGAATCACACTATAAATATATGACTGTCCAAAAATTGGTAACAGTACTGTAATGGTTGATTTAACTTCTGTATATTTATTATTTGAGACAGATGGTAAATTTATTGATATATTTTTTATAAACAAGCGGATAAGTCATTTTAGGAGGTTACTGCAAGTAAGTGTAATGGTAAAGAATAATATATCGTCGACGGTTAAACAGTTAGTCTTCATTCATAACCCCATACTTAACCTGTCACTACACAGTTTATTTCTGTCGTCAACTTCAAGATGATGAAATTGAATTGAGTACCTACTTATTGTTGCACAATATCTCGTCATTCATTACAAAACGCTTCAAAAACATGTTCAACTTTAGATCGTCATTTTTAATGGCTACTTGCTGGAAACACATAAATCTGAAGTTAGCTTTAAGCTTAGTTTAGTAGTGTCAAAATGTAAGGAACTGTCAAACTTAAGCTAGGTTTTACTGCTAAATCTAGATTTATTTTTTCCTGCAAGACGGCCTAAAGGCTTCTCTTAGTAAACTGAATTTAATTTTAAATCACACAAAGGAATTACTGTTAATTTTATGTGATAGAGTATCTGTGACAATAAGCAACTGAGAGGCATCACACATATCTGGCACAAAAGATAACAAAGTAAAAGAGAGGTAGTAAAATAAAGCCTAAGTCTTGTATTTCCACGATGAATGTTCCGCCAACGTAACTGTCATACATATAGGTACCCAGTCCTGGCGTCCCCGGCGCGTCGCCGCCGCGTCGTGAATCGCGCATCGATCGCCGCTAATTTGATAACGCGCATTACGTCCGTGCTATCTCTACATACCTAACTACACACCGCATTATGTACACAGAGTTTACGCAAACCGAAATGTTCCCACACGCGTTAGCACCCGTTCACATACGCGTTTGCGTAGCTGTACTAAAGGGTTCACTAACATTTCGCAACTAACGTTTGGTAACCTGATTCAGTACGCAACTTTTCATTTGGCAACTATACATGTTTCATGATTTTTATAAAACCAACTTAACCTTACCTTAAGGGTTAGGTACACGATGGTCCTGAAATAAATCCTGAAATATTCACAGTTTTAGAGTTTGCGAAGTGAAAAGTTGCGAAATGAAACTAGTTGCCAAACATTACTTGCGAAATGAACGGACACCGTTCTAAATATTATGCCTCTACTATGAGTGTCACTCGTATAGTGAACGTGACGCAGTTTCCGCTGTAAGTAGATACGAAGAACTATAAGTTTCGCATACTTTGCAATGTTTTTACTGAAACATTTCTTAGTTTTCTTTTGTGGCCTATGAAAGTACGCAATAGTAACTTTAGTATAATTATTTTACGTAATAATACACATTGTTTAAACGGTAGACTACTGGATGATTGCACTGGCCCAAATAGATAGAGTAATAAGCATAATTAGAAGAATTTGTTGTATAAAAACAATATAGTGATAGATGAATTGGATGGACATTACTCAGCTATAACTAAAATCAAAAATGAGACTGACGTTTCAATTAGAAATTGACCTACCAAAATTACTAAATTAGGCAATTTATGTAAATATACGTCTCAGTCTGATTAAATTATTTACAAAATAGCCGACCTCAGTACGTTGAATCAGAATTTTAATATACATATAACAACCTTCTTTATCAATTATTACGCATAATCAATCATGATGAGACTCACCAGCGATTTATACCGGGTTTATAATTTACAGGGAGAAGCACCCGTAAGGGTGACTCCGGAACACTATTAGGTAGGTACTTAGCCTCCGTTGTCCGTCTGTTTGTCACAGGGTTGTATCTCAAAAACTGTAATAGTAAGACAGCTGAATTTTATCTGTAATGTGTATTTTTATTGTCTCTACATGTAATAATTAAATTTAAAAGGCTCTCGCACAAGAACGTTTTATGCTTGCTTTCGTTGTGTCTCTATATATGACGTTTAAACATATAAAGCTCAAACACGGATTAATAATAGAGTCAAACTTACTGCATATATCAACAAATAATTAAAGCCGATCAAGTATGAGCTATGAAAAAAAAACCTACTTTGTTAATTTGTCTGTTAGCGGCTATACTTTATGAACACAAACAGGTAGATACTTTAATATTTTTAGTGTGCCTTGTTTCCCTCCTCCCAGATATAATATTAGTTTTGGATACGTAAAAACATCACGCCTGTGGTAAGTATATAACCAATTAATGAGAACCAAGTAACGAAAAAAGTTATATTTGTGCTCGACTTGACTAGGCCATTGCCGTACCCCCAAATTAAAACTATAAAATCGAATAACAGTTGCCACTAATATTAGTACGGAACTCTACAAAGTGGCCCGACACACAGTTGAATGATTTTTTGCCTTAGTCTGGTCTAGCAACATATTCCTTATGCCTGAAACGCAGTATACTAGTATTGTATTGTATTGCACATTTTCGTGAGTAGAAAACGCCAAAAACTACCAAGTTGACACACGACTTTTACAGGATTAAAGCAAATGTACAAAATTCGCTGACTTTGACTTTGTTCATGCTAACCTTATTGACTTTTTAATCCTCTCTGACGATGTACATACTAATAGGACAACGCATCGTAGATCGCGTGACGAAGAGGGAGAAAGAAGCACTTTATGTGCAGTGTGAGAACGTGGCGTTGTTGGGCAAAAGTAACAATGAATGGGCTGAATTGAAAGCACGGAAAAACTACTTTGATAGCTTCTCTGTCTTCTTTTCTCTTCTTGTCTGTGTGTTTCATCAATGTACCTAGGTTATTAAGAAATGAAATCTACCGAGAAACGGCTAACTGATACTGTCTTTTCCAACCTTGATATTGACGAAATCATCGATACTATCGAACGAGCTATACTTTCAAGAATTGAATTGAAACGCTTCCTTCGATAATAGGTGTCGTTTCGTATCATGTTTTACAGGCCCTATACCACGAAGTACAAAACTCGAACTTCGTATGTTGCCTTCCCGCTGATGCTTATGTCATTTAATACGCGAGTGAAAGGGACGGTGCGATACCAGATTTGCGAGTTTCGTAATAGCCCCTTCAGGTATAAAAGCGTTAGTTGAAATTCTACTGTAAGGAAATGAAGTCCATATTTAATACCTAATAATGATTACTATCACATCAGCAACATATAAAGTAATATCTGGCAGACCCCAAACTAGGCAGAGGCTGTATCTTGGGGCCTTGGAGTGCACTATACTATAAACGATTATCACATCTGTAATACCTAGTAGACGTCTAGTGGAACTTGAAGTAATATGAAAAATAAAATAATGAAGCTAAACACTAATACAATTTAACAAAACTAAAGCGGAATGAGAAAAAAAAAAAAGATAAAAAAAAGATAACAATACAAAAAAAAAAAAAAACCTGTGCGTGAGTGTGTGTGTGTGTGTGCGCGTGAGTGTGTGTGTGCGTGTGTGTTTGTGTGTGTGTGTATGTGTGTATATGTGTGTGCGTGTGCGTGCGTGTATGAGTGTTAGTGAGCTTAGGGGCTGATGCGAAGAAGGGCCTCCGTCTCATTATATGACAAACACTCAAGCCACTTTCTCAAAAATGACATGAGTTTGCCCCTTGTGTAGCGTTGGATACTGTGCCCCCTACATACAGCGTTATAAATACGTAAGTGCATGTAGGCAGGGAATCGCTTTGCAAAAACGGATCTGGTCCTCGGTAAGGGAGCTCTAAACCCACGTTTTGTCAGTAAGTTTGAGACAAGAAATCGTGACGTGCCTTCAATTGTATATATTGATTGTTGATACCTGTACAAAAATACCCACAGAGTTGGTCCCATTGTAACTGATTGTAACCAAGTGTAATACAAACAGACTTTACATTAACCGCTTTGATGTAACTGATACACGGTCACTAGCAAACAATCGACCAATCAATAGTAGAACCCATAGCTACGATGATTGTGTTAGCTAGTCCATTGGTTCCAAACCTGGATGTTATTTACCCCTGAAGTACAGATATGCAAGTTGCAGAAAGTTTCCAAAAAGTTGTAAAAGTGCTCGGATATGGAAATGTGCTTGATCTTATGTACCTATAGCTTAATTTTTTTACGCGGATTGAAAAGCGACGACTCGCCAGCTATTACATAAACCCCTAAGTGGTTTTCAATAGAGGCTTCTAATTTTCCACTCACTTGTACCACTTGTTTATATAAAAATAAATTTAAAAAAAATCTGGAATTTTTCACAAGAAATATAGGACATTTTAATTTAAGAAACGGAAAGTTTTAATCCCCATACAAAATTGTGAGAAGTTTCCAAAATTTTCCATTATGAAAAATTCCGCAATTTTGGGAAAGTATCCTTTGGCACATCAGTACCCGAAGGGGTAAACTGTGCACACGCTTTATCCAAATTGCTGGTTAATTATTTCACAAGTAACAGCTAGTTAATATGGCGATAAAAATATTCCAAGTACCAATCGAGAATGCCAGTCGCTTATAAAATCCAGGTATCTATTGGATTTGAATCGTTCTCATTACGATTTAAATAGGGTCTTGCACAGCGAAGGTTGTTTGTTACAAGAATAGCACCAACTGGTAGTGTCATTCATGCTTCGCGTGCGTTGCCCCGCCGGTGACGCGGCTCATGGCCAGGGGTGTAGGAGTGTGGGTACAGACGGGGATGTAATGCCAGCCCGTGTCGGCAACAGGCATGGAGAGGTACCATCGATCGCGATCAGCTGCGGACCGCGAACTACCCTAGCTTGAACTGATTCGCGAAATTTAGTTCTTTTCATTCCGAATTTATAACAATTGGAAATACTTTCTACAGTATTTGAAAAGGGAATCAGGCGATATAAGTATGGTGATCAATGATCATGAATGAACTTGTGATTCCGTCGACAGGGTTGTTTGGCAATTTAGTCATAATAAAATCTGGGGGACCATCTTAACAAGGATAAAAATGATAATCTGCAACAGTAACGGATAAGTGTGCAAAGTGAAAGTGCCTATACAAACTATTATTTGAATATTCTTTAAATATTTATTATACCTACGTTTAAAACCGATTCAGTAAAGTTTAAAATGACTTGTTAAGTTTTTACTATAAGAATAGAGCATATGTATTGTATAATGCCTTCTGTACTGAAGAAAGTATTTGGTAAATTTTACAGCATGTTTGGAATTAAATCTGTGTTACATAAATCGCTTGAAATTTCCCAAATTACCAGAAAAAGCAGATCACGTAAAACCACGCAACGTGCGGGCACAAGTACATTACGTGAATCGTAATCAAAGCAAATGTTTGACAATCATAACGCGAGGTGTAAAGGCGGGCTACGGTGATTGATCGCCCCCACCTCGCACAGCGCTGCATTCTCCATGGTGAAAGAATGTAAACACTGGGCCCAATTAGCCCGACCCCCGTAGGGGAAGCTACTGACCGACACACAGTTTATTTATTTACTCGCTTCCACTTCGGTACGTCTGTTACTTTTTGAAGGTTTGGTTTTTTTACTCCTCATCTGAGTCTGATGTTTTGACGGCCTTGTATGGGTTGAAAGTTGGAGTGCCTTGCAGTCTGGATCAAAAGACCGTCGATGCAATGTATTGACATGGCATAATGTGACGGGAATCCCAACAATCCGTTACTGTTGCTTGCTCCAGATTTCATCAAAAAAAATGCCAAATAGAAAGACAGTGCAAACTTACAGTCATATCTTTCTTCATTATTTTAGAGCGCTCTTCCATTTAACTCCACTGTCAATGTGAATGTACATATTGTACATAGAGTGCAGCAACGCCATTATACGTTAAAAGTATACGTGCCTAACAACACATACATTGAATACAACCAGACGAGAGGGAAGCCCTGCTTCCGTTAGCCCCCGCAACCCTCAGCACATGCACCATCACACTGTTAGTTTGTTAACCACGGTACATTGTTTTCCCATTGGTATATGTAGTAGAAAATAAGAAGAAAAATCGGACAAAATCAGTAACATCCCATGGAAAATATGACAATGACAGTTAAGACTTGGTTAAGACTAAAGAAAAACGACAAAATAAGATGTCTTTCAATGAGACTTAAATTTTTTGCTTATTTTTTTCGTGTTAGTATTAAACATATTCAAACTTCGTAGAGCTAAAAATTAAAAGTCAAAAGCTTAAAATAACTGTTCAAATTAGGATCAAACTCTTAGCAAGATAGTCCGTATGTTTTTCTTCGTCGTAGTCTAACTTTGATCTATGTAGGTTTTCAGTTATTTGATTAAGACCTACTACTATTACTGATTTATTTCTATAAAAATATAATTTATTAAGACAAATAAATCAAAACGCAGAAATAATACTAAATTAAAAACTTTTTGTCTGCTACAATATCGATTTTTTCTCATTTTTTAACTAACACAAACGTATCACTTGTACACTAGGTTAGAAAAAAAATCTATTCCCAAGTTGTCTCCAACACACCCTCGCATTACGTAAGAGAGGCACCCCTCATCAAATTGCCACCCAATAAAACCATACATCCACGACCTATTTTTTAAACTTTAGCATTCAATAGAACCCTTCCTTTATTTGTAAAAAAAAACCGGACGACCTTAGCACACTTTAAAGCTGCTTTTTATTATTTTTCAATGTTGGCAGCGAAATAATAACGGTAGGGGCCGCGGAGTGCGGCGCCCGCAGGACGTTGAACCGCACTTTCCATTTTAATCACTAAACTATGCTAAAAATGACGTGTACATATTGCATTATGGACAGGACGTAATAATGATATCTCTGGAATGAAGGTAGAGAGAATAAATATAAATATCTTGGGACACTAGGTACACTGCTATACTTTTGTGGACGGCAACATTTCAGCAAGTTCAGCCTAAGTTCGCCCAGATTTTGGTTAAGTTAAGAGTGGTAGAGATTTAGTACTTAATGAATTACATTTGATCAATGTTTTGATATCTACATATTAGGATTTTTACTCGTCAGCATATGCTACAATCGTAGATATGACACACTGTAATCTAATCAACATATGACAAGGAATATTACGTGCATTCCAAGTTAAAATGAAAGTTTAATTCTTATTCTAATAGCTTCGGTGTCTACAACTTTTTAGGGTTACGTTGAATAGCTCAAAGAGAACAGGTCTTCATCTATTCTAATGCAATTCCAACGGCTAGCCGCGATACAACGTGGGATATTGGTCGCGCGGCACCGTTAGCGCGACAAAGAAGCAGGGGCAAGTCAAGACCGTGGGAGATGGGACCCTGTCATAATTTCCCCTGCTGGCCCCACCCCGCGCAGCTGTCGCGATAATAAATAGACTCGTCGATGGATCGATTGTTTGATCGACGAACTTTTATTGTTCTGCAGTTTGATTGTACGTCGCGGGACTTTTGTCGGCTCAGACGCGAGCGCCGAATATCTGCTATTATTATTTGCTAATGACAGGACCTGCGCAACGAGGGAGAGTATCGACAATATGAGTTATAAAAACCAGCTCAGAGTGTAAAGAAAGTGTTGTTCGCATGGTTTACTATTAGTATAATAAAACTGGACAGCTGACGTTCATAATTATTAATTAAACGTCACAAACGTTAATGAAGAGCCGTCAGCCGTGGGTTCGAAAATAACAATACCGACTACACCATAACCGGTTGGATTACACGCATCACGCTTGTCACTAGCCGCATATGCTTGGATTCGTAGTGAACACAATAGATGCATTTTAATATGTACTATTACTTATGCAGATAGGTTGCGCGTGCAAATAATGCACCGAAGGGTTTGGCGCTAGACAAAGCAGTTTGGATTAATCACCCAAAATATGGGGTGTCTTTTGGCGCAGAGTTGAATGGTCTAGGAGCAGGGGTCGTCGGTCGCAGCTGCGCGGGCGCGGATCAAATTGATACGCGAGCACATGTCGCGCGCGTGCGCGGTGACGTCACGCGGCGACTGCCCAGCCGTGTCAAACCACGCGAACAGCACTTTTTACTGGCACATTCACTTAATATGAGTTGGCTTGCACTTCAAAACACTCTTAGGGATTACTCGTATCATACAAATTAGGTACACGTAAATACAAAAGTCCCAAGTTCCAATTGCAAGACCGCGTGTAAGAGGTACAGCGGCAGACAAGAGAAAAGCGTTTTCAGAAAATCAGTATAAATCCAATTTTCAACCGACTTAAATTTTCTTTTCGCTGAACACTGTCTGTATATCTATATTCATAATAATATTAAGATATATGGCCAATTCAGGAGTTGTTGTGTATTGTGTACATAATCTGTATCTAAAAAATTCAGAAATCGGTTAAACTTTCGAACGTGGAAGGTAAAAAACCCTGCATTCTAGCCTCCTTTTTTTTAAATAATATCAACAACGCGGATTCAGATAAAAATAGGCTCAGACAATTTTTCTTGTATCACAGAGGATTTATTTTTATTTTATCCCAGTCACCTAATACCTTTGCTTTAAGTAAAATAAATACTAATTCAAATAAGTAATTTTTTTGCATGAAAAATTAGGTCAGGTAATTTACAAATATATTCTTAAATAATCCACCAAAATTTATCACCGCGACTCGTAATAATAATTCGTATTTCCAAAAAAACTGTAGAATGACCGCAGGCTATTTATTTATGGAATATGGAAAATGTTTTGATCGCACTCCTATGCAAGTTAAGTTCTTTTGTTTGGTTTGTGTTTTGATTTTATTACACGTTATACATAATAAGTAGGCACCGGTAGGTACTGGTAACGACGGAAACTTGACAGAACTTCAATGACCGGATGGAAAGCCGCTACTTGGATTATTTCAGAGGTTATTCGATTATGTGTCGTCTCCGTCTATTCGAACAAAACGAATAGAGACGGTATCACATTTAACCGTCAGTTAACACTAATCAATGCATAGTAAAACAACCCCTAAGCCTAATAATTTGTAATCTATAAAACTCTCAATGTGGGAGGACCGCAACCTTCCCAAGATTCATCAAAATGTATACCTAATGTATACAAGGTAACCAAGTAAATGTATGTAGGTATTATCAGCACATGATATACTTTAATATCACATAGTCATTGCAATATCGTCGTGTCGGTACAGCCCGCCGGCTGTGCGGTACCGGAACCTTTGCATGTTGATCCAAAATGATTGTCGTTAGGGCAAGTTAATGTATGAGCGACACTAAAGGTTTGAAATATTATGGCGTAGATTTTCATAACTGAATGTGGCTAAAAGTTTATTTTAGTTCGATCGAGAATAAATGTAATTGTTTTGTTTTCTTTTTGACAATGCAACTTACAAAAAAACAACGCAGTAGTATGGCATGTTTGGGTATTTAAATGATAATTAATTGTTTTCTTAAAGTAGGTAAGTCATGATCGGAAAAAGTTGAACACCGGTAGTCAAAATCTGTGTAAGTTATACCATTGTACGACAGACTTTACAACGAAATGACATAATAATTTCGCACTTTTCAATATCTTTTTTTTTGTTATGCTATGCTACTTTGTCACGAATAAATGATTTCTTTCTTCTTTCTTTAAATGGATAATTTCTGTGCCACAGTTTTTTTCTATTCAGTCGTTTTGTACGTTTAAGTTACTTGTTAACACAATTCAACTATTTCAACAAAAATATGTCCAGCAGGCCTATGTCAAGCAGTGGACGTCTTTCAGCTGATATGATGATGATGTTGATGATAAAGAGGTTAGTATAAATAACAGTTTATTAAAAATAATACTAAAAAGTATTCATTCATTTTTAGACAGGCAAAGAGAAAGTTAGTAATCTAACATTAAACTTACAGTAAGCATTTTAAGCCTTAATTGATTATTTATATTTATTTGGATTTCAATCAGAATATTAAGCATGTCCTCAGTCATTAAGCGCCTTTTTTACACCGAGCCACGATAAAATACGTACAATAATTGCAAATAGTTTACTTTGTGAGCTGAATATTTTTCTGACATAAGTTTTCCATCACACTGATGTAGGAAATTACATATTTTCAATACTATTTTTCTTAATATTCTATGGCGTTACTGACGTTTATTGATTTTTGTGCAAAACTAATCTCATTCTATTGTATGACACGTTTAAAAAATAAATTGGAACAGATTATTATTCGCAAAAAAATGAAGTCCTTTGATTGACGAGATATATTATGATTTCAGATTCTGGCCGTTGTGATGCGCAACAAATGTTTAAATTATAATCTTTGTACTTAATAATTTCTTTGCAATAAATATGTGATAGATTGTTTTTGTTGATCAAATTTTCTGGACAAAACTAAAATAAATGTCTCATTTACCACACGTTTTTTATTTAACATCAAAGCCGCTTCATAGAAACTGGGCTAAAAAGAGACGAATTTTATGTCAGTGTCGTGTAAAAGCACTGTTTTTATTAACCAACGTTTCAAGCTATAAAACAAGGAGCCCCGTGACTAACTGTAGAATGTGCCCGACGGCCGATAACGTATCGCCCGGCGATCGATACCTGCGTAAGCGTGGGTATGACACGTGGAAATAAGAACTGATCCACTATCTAAAGCTCATAGTATTAGCTTAAATATATTTTGAGCATGCAACGACGTCACGTCCGAATGCTTGCGATACTGTGAGATGATGGTTGTTAGGGAATCTAGTATCTATAAGGCTATTTGTCTGTCTTTACTTAATGTATAAATATTGTAAGTTTCTCGGTGTATTGGTTTATCACTGTAATGTCGTGCAAATGTATTTTAATAAATAAATGGCGATTGGTGCTGCGTAGCTATAAAAATATTAAACTAACTCTTTGCTCTTTAAACATTTAAATAAAAAATATTTTTGTTTAAAAACACTTTTTTTAATTATTAATAATTTATTATAATTTTTTTTATATGGCTGTAGTCTGAAATGCGAGTTTAATCAACGCGACGGGTGAAAAGGATCGCATGTTTCGATTCCAGTCATAAATATTGAGTATTTGAATTTATAGTTAGGTTTAGTTTCAGATTTTAGCAATATCAAATTGTTTTTAAAGATTGAAAATAAACAAATTATGTAAACGAATCTACAAGTGGCAACTATGAATAGTTTCTATTATTTCGTAGTAGGTATCTATGTCTCGTCCGAATGTTTGCGATACTGTGAGATGATGGATGTTAGGGAATCTAGTATCTATAAGGTTATTATTAGTCTGTCTTTACTTATTGTATAAATTGTAAGTTTCTCGGTGTATTGGTTTATCACTATAATGCCGTGTAAATGTATTTAAATAAATAAATAAATGGCGATTGGTGCTACGTAGCTATAAAAATATTAAACTAACTCCTTGATCTATAAATATTTCAATAATTTTTTTTTGTTTAAAAACACTTTTTTAATAATTAATAATTTTATTTATATTATTGTAGTTTGAAATGCTAGTTTAATCAACGCGACGGGTGAAAAGGATCGCATGTTTCGATTCCAGTCATAAATATTGAGTATTTAAATTTATAGTTAGGTTTAGTTTCAGCTTTTAGCAATATCAAATTGTTTTGAAGATTGAGTATAAACAAATTATACAAAATAATCTACAAGTGGCAACTCTGATTACTTTCTATTATTTCGTAGTAGGTATCTATATCTCGTTAAGTGGTATGTAGATGACTTGTTTTAATTGTTATTCCATGGTAAAACTCACCTGGACATGTCTTATTATTATCAGCCGACAATTGTTTTTGCTATGAAATGATAATAATATAATTTTCAACACACCTGCTCGTAAAGTAGGTCTTATTACAGCGTATTTACACTGATAATGCAGAATATTACCCATGCCGTGCCTTTTACATTACATTATCGCACTAGTGCCTTTTCATTACATATCTTTTTAAATATTAGCAAGAAGTATTAATGTTTCGAAAACAGCTAAGTAGTTATTTGCGTAAATATAAAATTCAATTCAAAATGTGATAAATAATTAAAGAATTTCATGAAACTGCTTGTTAGCTTGTTGGTATTTATAATTTGACGGTGTATTTTTAACTATAAATACCCAATTTCAAAATTTATAAATATGTGGCTGATTAGCTACTTTGCCGGTGCCCTTATCTCAGACTTGCGCGCGCATGCAGCGCTGAGCGCGCGAAAAAAAAAAATTACGGCCGCCATCTTTTAAATGGGTTTCTGTTTGTTAAGTTTATTTAAATAAATGTGAACTTTTATTTACTTTTCCTCGCAAGTGTGTTGAAAAACGTCGTATGAAACACGTGAGCATTGGTCATTACACTTTTCGTCTCCATTAAGCCTTCGCCTTCGGCTCAGGCTTAAAAACCGACTCGAGTGTAATGACCAACATAGCACACTTGTATCATAATGTACTATTATCACTTTTATCATTCCCCTGTCCGACCGCGCCGCGAGCGACGGGCGTCTACGCCGCGCGACTCGTAGCAACTGCTACGAGCTACGAAACACGATCACCGCGCAGATTATACGTTGTAATAGACAAACCGACTCTTATAAACCTGCTTTATTTTAGTATTATAAAAGCTTGTGATGCGATGTAAAGTGAAAACAATGCTTTTTAACATTGTTTGGGGGAGAATGAAGAAAAAAACCTTCAACATACTATAAAGAAACAGTATGAGGCTTGCGAAGATAAGCGACTCCGAGTCTCTTTAAAAAAAGCTACGAGAAACGTTTTTTTTTTTAATATAGTATTTTCTCGTAGTAAAAGTAAATTTTGCAGCAAAATGAATTGTGAGGTACATAGCAGGGGCAGGCCGGAATCTTATTAGATTTATATTCGATTGTCAGCGTTTGAATCCGCACTGGCAGTTGATATAAAATTCGTGTGCGCGTAACCTACCGTGATAAAACACATCAAACAAGCGACATAAAGCGTGGCCTGGGGCACGGGCACGGGCATGGGGCATGGGGCATGGGGCACGAGAGCGAGATGCGGGGGGAGGCTGGCAGCGCGCCAGCCGACAAGGTGAAGTGGCGGCGCCAGTGAAAGTCCTCCCGACGACCCTCCTCCCTGCGAACTGACTACCTATACTTTACATTTCGGCGTGCAGGGGTCGGAGGAACGATGCGTATGTGCGAGTATAATCGTGTCTGAGTGCGTTTATACATTGCAAAGTTAACATTTACTTTGAATTTTGTTTAAAAATCGCGTGGCCAGATTTGAAAATGTATTTACGATTTGATGAAGGCGTCTTGAAAATAAGGAGATTGTAGAGCTTTTTAATAGAGGAGGTTTATATGTAATAGTAGTTCATATTTACTATAATAGTGTAGGCTAACAAGGCGACACATTGTCTAAATAAGATTAAAAATGAACGCATGACTGTTTCTTAAAAATTTAAATTTTGTTGTTTTGTAAATTAGCTTTAACTACTGTTAAAAATAATACTGAAAAAATCTGTTTAGTGAATTGTTGGTTTATTTAACGTTTAAACTAAATATTGAATATTTTAGTTAGAAAACAAAAATGAGCGCTGCGTACATAATTCTAAAAATGTTCGCACTGAAATAAGAGTGAAATATTTCACCAAGCAGGTAAGTTTATTTTTAAAATATGTAAATTGAGTAATTATTCTATTATTATAATAACAATCTCATTAATTAATCTTTATATTGTTAAATTGGCACAACACTGCAATTTCAATAGGCGTCTTAATCGGCGTCGTTAAATTTTGCTTTTAAGAATTATCGGAATTATGAGTACCTATTATCACAAGGCCATATTTTCACTTGGGTCATTTGGAGCACGAAACGAATAATTCGGAGGTGTTCGTGGGTACGAGTACATTAAACGTGGTGTGACACAAATCGGCGTGCGTGCATGCGTACGTACCTCGAGGTCGCGGCGGCGGCGGCGGCGGGCGCGGGCGCACACTCACAGCACGACCGGTACTGACACTCGCGGAGCGCGCGGCCAACGGTACGTGCAAACACCAAAAGCAAAATGGACATACCTGAGGGTGGCGGCTGGCACGGGGCGCGCTCGCGACTTGAATGAGCGGGCCGGGGCGGAGCGGCGCGCGCAGGGGGCGCGGCCAGCCCGCGTGGCTCCGGCCCCGCGCCCCCGCCCCGCCCGGGCCCGGCCTGCACCGCTCAGCTGAGCCCTGATTAGCCCCGGCCGGGCTATTCAATTAAGGACCGTTCGGTGCATCTCGCCGCGCGGCTAGCCCGCTCCGAGGACTCTTCATTACGACCTCTCCATCGTGGATCCCATTACTCTTATTCGACCCCGATGCGACTTCCGCACCAGACTTGAATAATGACGATTCCAATTCCTCACTTCCGGGAACCCGCAATGAAATTTACACGAAGAGATTGTTGTACAAGCGAGTCCCTACCTACACACTTCTGTATACGCTTCCATCGCTTACACTGAACTGCAGCCAGTAAATTTGTCAAAACACCAAGAACGTGCAGTGCAATAAATCAAACCCGTGTCTCGCTTAGCGACCTGTGCAGAGGCTGCTCGGGCTGCTCTACTTTTATTAATTCACTGGAAAATAGCGTTCACATGGATATTTAGGCAGGATGATGAATGTCTTATAGCGGTCTAAAATTTGTAGGTACAAAAACGCTTTGTATGCAAAATTAGACTTTTAACTAGTTTGACAATCTATCATCATTTAGTATGTTACTAAACAATCCGCATCTCCACAAACGCACACTAACAAATTATTCTCTACATTTTGTATTTTATTGAGTCTACACAGATTTACATTACAAAACAATGTTGCACTTGTGGGTTGAATCTGTTCGCTGGCAGTGAAGGAAATCTTTAAATTGAATAACAAGTCGCGGCGCATTGTGCAGCCGCCGCGGAGTGGAGACTCCGCGCGCTACATAATGAAAGAGCCGCACAGCTCCGCCGCGCCCGAACAAAGTTAGCTCCGCGACAATTAAATAACGGAGCAGCGGAGCGCAAGAACGACCCATAAAAGACCGTAAACACGCTGTTAGGGCGAACTTTGCCCCAGCTATTGTTATCTACTAATTATAACACTTGTGTATAGTTCCACACGCTTAAAGCTCTAAACAATGTAGTTGTATTCGCGTAATGCCTGTTATTAAATTTATAGGCACTTACGCTGCAGAATAGCGACAATTAAATAAAGGTTACTGGGATTAAGTAGAATGATACGCTATTCTTTTCTTTTATCCCCTTTTCTGTAAGTTTAATCCTAAAAAACTCTTTTTAGATGAATATTTTTTGCATATTTTCCCAAGTCATTGGAAAACCACCGTGATTTGAATACTAAATAACCATGTTTAAACGACCATAAGCATCCATAACAAGCTTTTATTCGGATACCTAATTATCTTAGAACTGTCACTAATTCAGTTAGCTGAAATAGCTCGGCAGGTGATGTTGGAACGGCCCATAAAAGCCCATAATCGGCCCGTTAGGACCGACTTGTGCAATAACAGTGGGCTACTAATTTATTCACCCGCTCCTTTCATTTATCTTCTGCGCACCCCCCTGGGCCTATGGTAATAATAAGAATATGGCCGCAAGATATCGTTTTGAAATTAGAAATTACGTATTCGTGCCGATTGGATTAAACTTGTCGGAGGCCTTAAACTTCTAATTGGAGTCTAATAGGAGGCTTAGAAGGTTCTCTCGTCTACCCATTCGTTAAAGTTCATCCTCGCTGACAACTTAATTTCCTCGAATGAGTGTTAGTCGCAGAATAAAAGAGTCACTCGTGACAATGATGTAGCAGAGTCCGGTTGATGATTTCGCTGATAAATTAGCCATACCTATGTTGAATTGATTGCATTTGGCGAGTCACGATGGAAACACAGCGTGGAACGTTTGGGGTGCAACATTGCGATCGGTCGAACTACATGCAACGATTTGTATCTAAAAGAAAAGCTTAAATAAGGTCACTCAAAGGTATTTTTTCAGTTAAAATATAAAAAGAAAGATTTAAGCTGTTTTATATACTTAGGCAAGCATAGAGCAGTTTTATACGGCTTAAAAATTCCAAAATTAAAATTTATTTGTAAAATTGTCTTATCTTCCCATTTTATTTTAGAAAGCTTGCCTATATTAAAATACTTAATCCGCAATCTATTAGACATTCAAAAAATAAAAATTTATCATCGAAAAAGTTACTTTCTTTCGAGTACTTAAGGTTTCTCCTTACCAAATACGCAATACGCAACAAGTAAAATAATAGTTACTTGCTTTCGATCACAAACCTTGTCATGAAGCCTAGCTAAATTTACTTGTAAGATATTCAGCATTTTCACTTAATACGTATACAAATTTAAGTGAAGGGTAAAATAAATGCGTCGTAAATAACACCGTAATAAGTATAGTTCCTTTCCCATGTGGGAATCTGCATAATATTTCACAGTGTAGTAGTATTATACGGATCTCGGTCCTATTCTTAAAAGGATAGAACTTTAAAACGGCCGGCCGCATCGTAACCCATTAAGGTCTTACGTGAGAAGAGTTGGCTGGTTGCCAGCCCAGGGATACGATCACCTTAACATTTTACAATAACTGCATTTATACGCAGTCGAGCGCATATAATGTTTTACAGGGAAGGTGGAGCATCGGACAAGATTAAAAGCGACGAAACGTGAACACATCGGAATCAGATTTCCACATGCGAGCAGTGCAAGCCAGGGAGGCAGGTTACTGTACTACCTACCTACATACGCAAACCGAGTAGAATGCAAAATGTGAGGGCTGGCATGGTCGCGTCCTCGGTGACTTCCGATCTTCCGATGCAGTCACAGTTGGCGGCGGACGGGTTAACAAGCATTCCCGGAATGTTACCTGTGTAAAAGGCATGAAAATAGATAATAAACTAATAAGGTCACTGCCGTTGAACAGATGGATTATAATTGAGCGGCTGAATCTGTCATTCACAAGTTATGCATACTTATTTTTCATGTTTCTTTTCAATCCCCGTTTGCAAAATTCAGAGGACTGAGATAACGTTGTCTGATTGTTACATTTGTAATGTTACCAGTGAAGTCAAGTATGAAGCAAGCTCATCTTCATCGTCATTCGGAAAACGTCCATCCTTGAACAAGGCTTCCCTCTTAGAACGCCACAATGAACGAAAACTCGCCACTTGCATCCATCGCACCGGTTGCCCGCAACTGTCGCGATATCGTCAGTTCATTTACCTAATGGAAGGCCTGCCAACGCTTTGTCTCCTGATCTTGTAGGTACTACTCGAGGCCCTCTAATATTTAAAGGAATAGGGTAAGAATTATCAAATATTAAACATTATCTTCTAAAATGGTCCTTATGTTTTGATGCAATGAAGCCAAATTTTGTATTATGATATTGTTTGTACGGTAAAAGTCACGTACAGTTGCTATATCATTTATAAACCAGCGTTTCCTGATAATAAGAACATTTAGCTATAATATATTCGGAAAATAAGCTACTTTTCTCAGGCCAATGCTCTGGGGCTTAGAGAAACTGACTTATACCCCACGTTCAACCCGATATCTCAATATATGCTTTGCATGCATTGGAATTTTTGATGCAATGAGTACAAAAATATTGCAGACGTTTTTCGTTCGGTAAATTTTGTTCAGAACGTTCAGAGTGCTGCACTTGGGTTATTATTTTTCACGAATATTGCAGTACGGTAAAAATAATGGACTTTTTTTAATAGCACGGGTGTTGCGAATAGAGTCAGATTCACCTTATAGTCAGAATGGCACAGGTCAAGACTTGGTCAAGTGACGAGTTGTCGTTCTTTTTGGTGTTCTAAGGTAGGCCATTGTTTTGCAGTAGACGTCCTCCTGCTGATGATTGTGCTTTTTGAAAATGAGAAAGTTGTCTTAAAAATATATTTTCACGCAACCACACACTATCGTGGCAGCCCTCGTATTTAAACCACAAACAAATACCTACACAAAATAATTCACATGTAAGTATTCATTCTCAATTATTATTCTAAATCATTATAATTAAGAAACATACTCGAAAATATGCGTTTTCCCAGACATGTGGCAAAACTAAATCGATTGCTCGCCACAATATCTCTTATATAGCCAATTTTACCGAAAGCTTTAGTTCGTACCGAAATCGATTTGAGATACCAAAATAAATACACAAACAGGAATTGCTCGTTTAAAGGTTTTAGATACATAAATTTTAAACCAGCTTCCACAGCAATACGAGTATTCTTTGCTGCAATTTATATTTTATGTTTATACCATCGCTAGCAAAGTTTGTTTTAATCTATGTCCTCTCGTGAGAACGTACGATTGTATACGTGACATATCTTATAAAATCGGACCGTTTGCGTTATAACATAAGGTCGTCAGTTCGTTATCACGAGTTAAATGCTAGGTTTTATTGAGTGAAACGCTTATGCCTACGTAGAGATGCACAGGTGGACTGAAGTACCATTGGCGACGGCTTAATATCTTATAATTAACGAAAATTAAATATTTTGATCTGTGTGCACTTCCATATATCCATAGCAAGTTCATTCTACAAATATATATCTACACAATCTTTTAAATATCGTCATTCGTTTAATTTTTAGGGCTCGCAGTCAACTGTCTGTATGTCTGTATGTCTGTCTGTCTGCCTGTCCACAGCTAAGCTCAGAGACCGTTAGTACTAGAAAGCTGTAATTCGGCAGGAAATCAGTCAGTCATACCGACAAAGTGGTGAAATAAAAAAAACTAAAAATATATTTTAAGTTACGCCCCATAAACGTGAACGGGTGATTTTTTTCTCGACTAACCCTATAATGTGAAGTATCGTTGGATAGGTCTTTTAAAACCATTGGAGGGTTGCCAAGACGATTTTTCAATTCAGTGATCTGTTTGCGAAATATTCAATTTTAAAGTACAAATTTTCATTAAAATCGAGCGTCCCTACCTCTAAAATCTAAACAGTGAGTATACTAAATTTACAAGGCAAAATTATAACGGCTAAGATCACTTGAGAATTATTAGTAGGTAGTTTAAGAGTAAACAGTAGTCAAAGGTATAAAATACATAATATTTACCTAAATATGGAAGATTCCGATACACAATACGATTTTTTTAAATATTACATACGTTTTTAGGGTTCCGGAGCCAAAATGGCAAAAACGGAACCCTTATAGTTTCGCCATGTCTGTCTGTCTGTCCGTCTGTCTGTCTGTCTGTCTGTCCGTCCGCGGCTTTGCTCAGGGACTATCAATGCTAGAAAGCTGTAATTTTGCACGGATATATAAGTAAACTATGCCGACAAAACAGTACAATTAAAAATTCAAAAACAATTTTTTTTAGGGTACCTCCCATAGACGTAAAGTGGCGGTGATTTTTTTTTTCTCATCCAACCCTATAGTGAGGGGTATCGTTGGATAGGTATTTTAAAAACATTAGGGGTTTACTAAAACGATTTTTGGATTCAGTCATTTGTTTGCGAAATATTCAACTTTAAAGTGCAAATTTTCATTAAAATCGAGCGTCCCCCCCCTCTAAAATCTAAACCAGTGGGTGGAAAAATTTGAAAAAATTCAGGATGGTAGTCAGTATATCAAACTTCCAAGGAAAACTATAACGGCTAAGTTTGCTTGAGAATTATTAGTAGTTTATGAGTAAATAGCAGCGTAAGGTATAAAATATACCTAAACTTGGAAGATTCCGTTTATAATACGAAATCCTTAGAAAAATATTACTTAATTTTTTCGCAATGGCTACGGAACCCTATTTTGGGCGTGTCCGACACGCTCTTGGCCGGTTTTTTTTTTTTTCAGTTTCTATGTAGGCTGCTCACGAAACGTACCTAGTACTCATGTGCTTACTGTGTAGTTATAGGTTGCTATCTGCTATACGGATTAGACGTTCTTAAAATCTAGGTTTGACGTGAAAGAAACATGAATCGGGAATGAATGGTAGGTCAGCAAGTGTGGGTGGAAGCCAGCTGAATTAGTAGCGCGTAGCTGGTCCCAGGGTGGCGCCCGGCGCTCCGCTCCGCGCGAGCGCAGCGGGAGCAAACATCTAATATTGAAGTGGCTAAATAGAAGCAAAAAATTAACTCCTGTCTGAAGCGCTGACGTAAAGGAACAGGATTAATTTTATTGGAGTTTCATCATGAGCGATTTTTCGCAAAGTTTTTTAATTGAGTCAGTAATAACTGAGGTTTTAATATTTTTTTTGTTCATCTAAGACTATGGATTCATGAAATTCTTAGTGAATTTTAACTAAGACATACACACACTTTCGTATTTATAATATTCGTAGAATCAAAGATAATCTATTCCTAAATATGGACACATGTTGCAAATGGGTACCTAATTCAAAATCTTTTAAGTACTGATTTACTTGCCGTATGAAATAGATTTCCATTGCAAATATAAAGCGCACAGAACATGAAACAAGTTCCAGTAAATTGCCACTTACCAACTATCTTGTTTCCTATTACCTGGTTTGTATGAACAGGCGTTTATTAGTTCACTCAACTGGACTTATTATCCATAGAAAGACGTATCAAAATAATCTCAATAATCACAGTGGTATGAAGTTGAATACGATAAACTGAATTGCCGTTTCTAGGCTTTCCTGTTTTCGAAAATAAGGGGTAATCAATATTTTTTTATACAATTATGTTAAAAATATGTTATCTTTGAATTTTCATGCGTCAAACAGATGGGTGATGGTCGGCCACAGGTGGGTGGGTGGAGTGGTTACACTATGATTTTTAAGAGTTGCAACCATGACTTATAAGGGGTATGCCGTACCTGGTGAACTATTATCTATGGCACGGACAGACACCATACACAGCACTGCCGGTAAGGACTTCAGTTACGCGTGTGTCATACATTTTAAATCACTCGATTCGCCCGGGGCAAAATTACAAGGAGTCGCTACCTCGCATCTCTGAATAAATGAGTTGTAAGAGGGAAGGATATAAGCCGATTACGTTAACAGGCGCGGGCTTTGTCTCGAAGGGATGGCGAGGTTGTATTAATTATGAACAAGAGACTAATTTCTAAAATGTGTCATTTCTAATTTCAACGCTTTCAGTATAACACATATAATATGTGCGGGCACAAACTGTAGCACGTGTAATTTTGCGGTGGCATAATCTCTACATTAATAAACAGTCATTGCTTTTATCACTGACCATTTATTATTAAGTAAGGTTTGTAACTTTCATTCGTTCATTCGTTATCTAGTTCGCAAAACATGATTTTCGAGTTACGAAGTTTTTCATTGCGTCTGAATTCTTTTATGATTCAATCTTCTGGTGTTTTGACTGTCACATTACCTCGTGGCGCTGGCACCCGAAGGGTTAAATGATTTTTGGCTTGAAAATTGTACTTTTAACATATTTTTGGTCGATAAAAGGCTGTATATATGGTAAAATGAGGGTGGGTAGCTATTCAGCAAGCGGCGGAGCGTGAAATGCGTGTGCTCATCCGATAAACACACACCAAAAGCTAACCGCAGCCGCGCCATCAACGTCAACAACCCGCCCCCGCCTCCCTCGCGCCGCTTTAAAAATATTATTACCCTGCAAAATCCCTTATAAACATTGAGAGCAAATTTCAAAGGTCAGCCCTAAACAATTTTCAAATTAATGCAATATTTACGGAGCTAGAATATTATCGAGCACGCCGAACGACGCCAAGACGTATTTCCAGCCGTAACTCAGCCCGGATAAATGCAACGCAAACAGAATTACGTTGATTTCCCCTCAAAGCAGCTCTTAACTGAAAGTCATCAATAATTTAAAACATCGCTTAATCTGGATTAAGCAATTATCTAGATGGGATTTCGGTGTACCTTCTGTAAAGTGTAATCTGGCATTCCGTATCTATTTAGTACAAAATCAGGTGAAATTGAATTTTGTTTCAAGTGCGTTTAATTTGTGTCGAAGAGAGACTGGCGCGAGCTCGGGGGGTAAATGTTTACATTGGACTTGTTTATAGCCGCGGCTTTGTGCGCGTGGAAAACAAAATAAAAGTCAGCTCGAAGCATTACGTATAAAGCAGTAGTTCGAAAAAATGGAAGATAGAAACATTTATTCTCTATTCGCAAAAACTTGGAGTTAAAAATATAAAAAAAAAGTTTGCGAAATCGCGAAAGGGTTTCATCCAGCTCAGCATAATGTTCCAGTTCCAGATCCAGTTCAGGCCTTCCGCTGTGACCTTTTGGCGACTTCACCAAAGTCGACAAAAGACAATTATTTAAGCAATCAAAATATTCAAAACCTTACACTATAGTCTATCCAACCATCCATCCATAGCAGCCTTTAGTTCGTCCGTCTTTGGACATAGGCCTTCACTCCATTTCTCCACGCCTGGCGATCGACAGCCATATTATTATGCATCCGTCCTCCACCCGCCTGTCGGCAGATATCGTCCTTATCGTATTCAATAAAATTACTAATTAAAACAAAGATATAAAATTTAAACAAATAAACAAAACAAAAGAGGAGCGGACATACACACAACCAAAACCCGACGCCAATTCCAAATCCAATTGGAGAACATGTGGCACTGCGTCGCGTTCTGGTAGCTTGCTACCGCCTTAATAAGAACGTCTAAATTACCACCTTTATGATCTCTTTATAATCAAGGACTAAGTATGCCAAATTTCAAGATTTTAGCTACAGTAGTTTAGTTGTGAATATGTCTGTAGTCATTCAGCCATGAACTTTACTTGCTTCAAAGTACTTGTAATTTGGAACGCTACTAACTTAATATTGAATATTTGCCGCATGTTAGTACGGAACCCAACACTGTTTGTGATCTAACATGCATTTAGCAAGTTTTTAAGCAAGTTTGAGAAATACGGCGTATCATCGTAAAAAATTACGTTGTACCTAAACAACAGTTGTAACCTTTTTATAACATAATATTTTGTAACATAAATGGTTTGGTTTCGGGATAAAGCCTCGGAAAGTTAGTTGACTGGCCAGTTTAGGCGGCTGTAACTTCCAACTTGGTTAGTTAAGCCGCGTGCTGAACTTGCTCGGAGCTCGGCTTTATGTGGACAGCGAGCTTTATATCCAGTTTGTAATGTGCTCGCCGTTAAACTACGGTTAGCTAGTTACAGTTTCATCTTGCTAAATGAAAACAAGGCTATGTACTTTAGTACTTACAAAATTTACATCTAATTACAATGTGATACTTCTTTATAGGTACACGAGTACATTCTCTCGTTTTGCATAAGGATGTTTTAAACCTCCTACGCAAAAAGAGGGGTGTTATAAATTTGACGCCAATGTTTTGAATATGTTCGTTATTTTAAAAGATATTCGTGTGTTTTGCTAAGTCAGTAATTCTATTTCATTTCTAACTCTACTTATACACTGATTATGTGTCAGTTGCGCTTTGACGTTTATAATAGAAAATCCTAGAAAATCACACAGTGGCAGCAAACCACCCAGTATTAAATTATCGAAGTATACTCCAATTCAATAGAATCTGACAATCCTGTAGACACTTCCAGCCTACTAATATGAACACCGGGCTACCTAAGGCTGTGTGATGTGACTATTTTTTTTTTATTCCTTTTAGATGATAATTGCAACTACAGGGACATATATAATCAAGCGTGCCCACGTTAGGGTGTGTTAAATGTGTAGAAAATTGTCAGATTCTATTAAATTGTACTTTAGTATGCAACCTCGCTAAAATATTTTATTGGAGCCTGTTGCAGACTTAACTTTTAGTCTGGGCACAATGAAAAAAGGATTTAAAAACACAAACACAGAATAATTTAAAACATAGTGAAATCAATTCTACTTTCGATTCTGAGCAAACTACTTTCTGGTTTTCAGTTATTTAATTAACACTAAAAAAATCAGATAGGAAAGAGTTGTATGTATATTAAAAGAGTCATTCCCGCACAAATAACATATCGAAATTTCTATCTGTAGCTACATCAAAGTAATAATAATAACTCTCACTTTAGCTCAATTTATGTCCCACTGTCAGAAGCTTAAGGGAGTGATTACTAACAGTTTTTTCCATATAATACTAGTCATAATATTTTCGGGAAATCATTTACCGAATTAGTCAAAGGCCTCGGGGGTGACATGAGTAATATTGAAAAGGCTCGCGGCGGTCGGCGGCATACAAAACTTGACGGACATCCGGCGTGATTGAGTGGGTGCCTCCCCGATACAGGCTCTAATGGGTGCTGGCCGCGGGTCGGCCACGAGCGGGCGCAAAGGCGGGCGCGGAGGCGGGTGCGGAGGCGGGCGCGGAGGTTCCCGAGACCTCTATAAAGAGCATCTGGGGACTGCGCGATTGTGACGTTGCCACCACTTTGTTGCGAAAGCAATTACTCAACTATTTATTGCTCGCTTTAGTCATTATTCGAAGTTGCTGTTTGCTTACTATTAGTTACAGTTACAATGTGGCGAGGTTCGTCGTGTACTAATATTTTTTTACAATGCACAAATTACGACCGCTTCATATTTAAAATGAAAGAAAATAAAGGCTACTCAAACTCATTCTTAATTTCCTCGTGGCAAACGAATTGTACAATCTGCTTTTCCTTGCGAAGTTAAATAATGTTTCAATCGCAATAAGTAATGGTTAAGAAAATTGGCCGAGTTTAAGAGGGTTCAAAGTTAGAAGTTAAAGCCCTAGTGATCTTAACCATGAAAATAAAAAAAACGAGCAGATTTCTAAATTTCCATGCAAATTAAAATTTTGTACGCTTTTGAAGCGACTCTTCAGCAATGATGTGCCGCGTATTGTAGCGGGGATATGCTCGAGGTGCGACAGTTGTGCTGTTCTTTGTTTGGGCGCTTTATAAAGCACTTGTTAGCAGCAACCACCGAGAGCTAATAAGTATGCTAGTTGGAGGAGATCTATGATTTATATCTACACATAGGTGGGTAATAATGCTGGATGGTGGGTAGTAATGGAAATAATGCGGTGGAAATAACATTTAAAATTTAACTTTGATTTTTTACATTAATAATAAATAAATATCACTTGACCATTCACACCAGTTGATCTAGTCCCAAAGTAAGCTTAGCAAAGCTTGTGTTATGGGTACTAAGCAACAGATAAACGTAATTATATAGATAGATATATACATACTTAAATACATGTTAAACACCCAAGACCCCAGAAAGAACATTTTTTATTTTTCATACAAATATCTGCCCCGACACGGGAATCGAACCTGGAACCTTAAGCTTTGTAGTCAGGTTTCGTTCTCTTTAACCACTAGGCCATCTGGTCGTCTAAATTTTACAATACAATACAATACAATATCTGACGGATAAATGTGATGCCGTCTCTGTTTGTTTCGTTCGAATAGACGGAGACGGCAACACATTTAATAAAATCCGTCATTTTATCCGTCAAATAAAATTTATCAAAGGGTGGTGAAACAGCTCCTTAGTCTACTAACATCTCTTCGCAACTTTTATTTCCATGCCAACAAACAATATTTGACGACCGGATGGCCAAAGTGGTTAGAGAACCTGACTACGAAGCTGAGGTCCAGGGTTCGATTCCCGGCCGGGGCAAATATTTATATGAATAATGCGAATGTTTGTTCTCGGGTTTTGGATGTTATTTAAGTATGTATTTATCTATATAAGTATGTTATCCGTTGCCTAGTATCCATAGTACTGTCATAAACGTCATGAAAGTGGTCACTTTTGTACCTTGTCACTTTAAAGTCATGTTTGAAAAGCCACACGAAATTTTGTAACGACTGAAAGCGACAAGGTACAGACGTGATCACTTATTTATGACGTAGACTGTACAAGCTTTGCTTAGTTTGGGACTAGGTCAATTAGTGTCAATTATTTAATAAAAGCAATAAAAAGTTCCCCGCATACCTTCTTGTGTATTATGTTTGCCTTCATTACATACCATAAGATGCAATTTACCGCGGCTCCGATGGACTTGAAAATTAAGTGGCTCTTAGGAGTAAACTAGAAGACTCGTTGTTTCGTAGCTCGAAGAGTTCTCCGCCCGTGAAGCCGGGAGGCTTTGAGCGTCTACAATATCAGCTTGCTCGTTTTGTTCCGCGATGAAATTAAAATCAAGGGGACGCCGGGCGAAGCCCCGTCGAGAACGCTCGTCTCCAATTTTTACAGAAAATTGGCTGTCATGAAAGGCTCTCACCTGCTTGCAGGATTTGTTCGTGCCGGGTAATTTTGCTTTTCAATTCAGTACAAGGGCTTAAAGTCTATGTTACGGTCCCTTATAGAGTCGCTATTCTTTATTGAAAATAAAACGTTTACTTTCAAAGGCTTCGGTAATGCTAAATTACTGCTCGAAAATGGTATTCCAAATCATGGCGAAACTAGAAATAATTTGTAATAAAACAGTCATAAAAAATAAAAAACAAGTTAGGCGAAAAAATACATCCTCATTTTATCTAGGGCAGGTAGGTACCCAAAAAAATATTTTACTCGCACCTCTTTTTCTGAGTGGTTAACATATTAATATAGGTTAGGTACTCCACGCAAAATTACAGCATCTAGCACAAACGTTCTCTAAACTAAGCCGTGAACGGACGGACATAGCAAAACTATAAAAAAATAATTTATAGTTGCTGAGTCAATATAGGAAAAAAAATGTGAAATCATCTTTTAATAATTAAAGTCTATTTTCTCCATATAGTCCATAAAGTTTTTCTCAATTTTCCTTATCCTAAACCCAAACAAACTTTAGCTGAACTTTTTATCATAGAGCGAACGCGTGATCCTACAAGTAGACAGTTCAAGCACATCATTTGTCATGTCCTTTTAGTTCGAGCCCGAGTTCGCAAGATAACACACCGTAAGCATTGTAGTAGGCACGAAAGTGAAGTTGATATGAGATATGATTCAAGGGGCATTAGCGGGCCGGTGTCGCGGTCACTCGCTCTCTGCGCTCAAAGGAAATCTCATTTTCGTCCCCCTCCGCCCCCGTGCCTCGGCCCCCCCACCGGGCATCTATTAAAATTATTTGAGAAAGCTCAACACTTGCTGCGGTTTATACTCCACATGATCGAGACAGCGATTTGCTTGTAGTATTAAGAAGATTGCGATAGGTACAGAAATACCTACTGTTTTCATAACAAGTGTTGACATAACATAATTTCTAATCAAAATACAGGATGAAACATTTAACGCGAATGAAAATTAGTGTTTCATGCTCAGTTTATGCTGGACAATATAGTTCATTAATACATTTGTTGAAAATAGTCTGAAAAATTTTGCGGTTTTCACACACTTGTGATTAAATTAGAGTGTAGATATAGAAACACCAAAAAAATATATGTTTCTTTTCTTCCTTGCATGTTTCTATAAACATTGACAGATAACCAAATATAACAGGGTTAATGTTTTTTTTTGGACATAGTTGTAGGTAAAAAAATTAAAGCTGTAAAATATATTAAGTGATTAATGAATTTTTTATTTCCTTTTGAATTGAACTAACTTGGTTTGTAAGTTGTGATCTATGTTGTCTGATGAATAAATTATTATTATTAGGCACTTTGATTACATTATCGACATCAGAGTTAGTAGAGAGGTTTAGAATAAAGAAGATGTAATTAAAAACGCTAATTTTGTATTACCAATTTAAAATCACCGTTATCATAACAGATTTTGTGTGGAAGTTGTAAATTGTTGATTTTGGTGTCGATGTAGCTAGACGGATGCTACGCCGTAGACCCGTAGCGACTGTCGTTGCCGTAGCACCTGAACAGAATGCCAATTAGGTACCAATACGAAGCTGCATGTTTAACGAAAATAACGCCCATAAACGCAGTTACGTAAAATTTTAAATAACAGAGAAAGTTAAAGTCACTTTCTGTTGATAAAGACGTGGCTTGACCTTCGATATTAATATTTTTATAGACTTTATCTTTAAACATCATAATGGAGTATGGATATGGAGTTTTGAAGCGTTAGTTTTTCAGTTTATTCCGCTAAACAATGAATTAAGACAGTCGCAGCCGTGTTACGTGTTTCGCGAAGCTGCCGCTGACAAAGAGCGAGCCCCGGGGCGGGGGACGCACGTGACGCCGGGCACATAATGCGCCGCGGTATCTACATACATTCGAATGATCTATGTACGTGCGGCTCTTCAAGTACAATCCATCAAATTCGTGCCGTTTGACGAGCACCATTATTCGACGGCCGCGAAACAAATGATTACAAATGATTCGGGCGCGGGGCGCGCGGGCGGTGCGTTACCATGGCGACGCGAGACGATCGATGCCTCCCCGCGCCCCGCGCCGCGCGCGCGCACCCGCCGCCGCGCAATTAAACAATGATTCACACGTAAAGTGATGACTGGCACGCAGCGCCGGACAGCGCCGGACAGCGTCGGACCGCTGCCTGCAGCCGGCGCGCGGCGTGCTGCCTCGACACCATCGGCGAGGTGAGAAGCAAACTTTATCTGGTACTGCTAACGAGGCGTACTAATTAGAGGCTGTGGTCGTCGTGAAAGAAGTCTGTACGAGTTGGCACGTAATGAGTCGTCAGGCCGCCCCCGCCCGCCGGCCCCCTCCTACGCGCCGAGCGACGTACAAAGCTCCCGTCTTTATAAACGACAAATAATTCAGCTCTTTTGAAGCGTATTCGCTGCTTTATTGGGTTTGTCGTTTGTGTGTCAATAAGCCTACCTGCTACATTCATTTATTACGTGAAATAGAAAAGAGGAAATTTGCCCGATCGTTCAATTCAGATAACTTTGTCACGCAATTTCGATCAAACGAGAAACACATTTGACGTCAAACGAGATATATGTGATCGAAACAGGATTAAAGCCCAGGGAAATCAATAAAATATATTAAATGAGTTTTAAACAGCAAACAAAGCAACGACCTTTAAAAAGCAACAGAATGTGTTTTGAGGTAAGTACTTATATGTGGGAGGTAGGTATATAGGTAGGTTTGTAAGTACAAATAAACAGCGAACAACTTCATTCGATGAATCCAAGAGTTTTTCACTCCGTTGAAGGCGTTGGCCTAATACAGGATACTTCTTCAGTGCTGACTGACTGTGAGCCGTTTCTGCGAAATTTTAAGAAATTTATTTAATCTGTTTTCTTTACTCACCTGCTTTAAATTATATTCAATATATACGATCCACAAATGTTGGTATATTCACTTTTATGAAGGTACTTACAATGTTATAAATGTTAATCTTAACAGTCAGATAAAAAACACAATTTAGAGCGCATTCAAGAGTTGAATGAGCTTTTTAATTCCGACAGATCGACCGCAATTCTCATTACAGTAGTAAAATAAAATATTTATTCGAAATTGGTTCGGCGAGCGAGTGTTTGAACTAGTGGTACTGCGGCGGGCGCAGCGCGAATTA
This sequence comes from Choristoneura rosaceana, assembly GCA_037349165.1. Lineage (NCBI taxonomy): Eukaryota > Metazoa > Arthropoda > Insecta > Lepidoptera > Tortricidae > Choristoneura > Choristoneura rosaceana. Next base: position 5,257,667 of record JAZBNJ010000009.1, read on the forward strand.
ATTCGGTTCAGTTACATAACATTAAAATTGGAGGCCGGCGGCCAGCGCAGCCGGCCGAAAGGCTTTGCGTCCAATCCCAATAAGCGATTGGCTGTGCTCCGCTCCGGCGAGCGGCCGCCGCGCGGCCACGTACGGCGTATAAATACGGGGCCGGCATCCGATCGAATGGGCTTTTAACGGATCAGACAGTCTAAACTTTGACCAGCCACCCCAATAACGCTTCTGGAAATTTTACGGGTCCAGCAATTATACGACTGTTTTAATATTCCGCTCGTATGGAGACGACTTCAAAGAAATGATAATCAAAATAAAAACAGACGAAGTCCTTTGGCAAAGCCACGGCCAAATGTTTATCATTTAATTAGAAGGGTTGGCAACACCGACAGTCTCGCTAACAAGTATGTGGCCGGCGCGTGCGGCGGGGGGCGTCGCCGCGGCAAATGTAAGTGCTGCATTTTAATTAAATCCTCCTGCCGGGAGATAGCGCGCTCTGTGGACTGTGCTGTTTTTTCCAGCGGCTCGTTGCCGCGCTGAAACAAAGCCGCATTTAGAGGTCGCGAGCGAGCCAGCACGCCTTCCATGATAATGATAATGTGCGCAACGGCTGAATTTTAATAAAACATATTCTCTTAGTTCTCGGCGGCGGCAGCGGCTGCGAGTAATCTCATGAGGGTGATTATTATTTTTTCACAAGCAACATTGTTTTTAGACGGTAAAATGTGTCGAGTAGAAGGTTAAATATTCAGGCGCGAGATGAATAGGCGGCGCGGCGGGCGTCGCGCTCTGCTGCTGACACAACTCATTACGCCGCGTCAACGCCGCCGAGCCGCCGCGCCGGCCGCAGCCGCACGCCGCGGCCGTGACAATGCTCCAATCACCACCAAACATCCATTAAAAATGCCATGTTCTTGTTGTTTCATTCAGTTGGATTTATCGAAATAAAACGCCTTGTACGTAGATAAATCTTTTGTTGTTGATGAACATGAACACCATTTCAATCATCAATCAAATCATCGATATATATCAAATAGGTAACTTCTGTACACCGTAAAATACTTAGTTGCATTGTAGCAAAGATGTTAATTACCCAGAGGAATTATACTAACTTTAGTTGTCAACTACAAAGCGAGGTGTAAAATTAAATTTTATTTATTAGTGGAAATGATCAGAAAACAGTTTATTGGCTTCTGAATCAGAACAAAGATTTTATTTCTAACGAATTAATGTTTTCGAGTTACGAGAAACGAACAAAGCTAAACATGAAAGAATGATTGAAATCAGAAAATTTCCATTTCCTTTTTGTGAGAAAAGTGTTCCCTTTAATAATAACAATATAAGTACTTTCTCGGTACGACTGCGGAAATATAACTGCGTAGCAACCTGCTTACTGGCAGAATCACAAAGGTGCGTACGGACTGCTGTAATGTAAATTATATACAACAGTCTGTCCATACCTTCGCGACTCTGGTAAACATGCTATGAATTAAAGAGTAATACATTTTATGTTACACTAGCTTTTACCCGCGGCTTCGCTTGCATGAACCATAAACATTTCAAAAAGCAAGCAATCAAGCAAGCATGCTAGTGAGCATGTAAGCAAGCACGCAAGCAAGCATGCAAGCAAGCAAGCATGCAAGCAAGCATGCAAACAAGCAAGCATGCAAGCAAGCATACAAGCAAGCATGCAAGCAATAATGCAAACAAGCAGAGTTAGTACGCCAGTGGTGGTAGTGAAAATCAGTTCATCATCATCAAGATCTCAAACTACCAAATTTCATCTAAATTGCATCAGTATAGATCCAGAGATTACCCCCTACCTACAACCTCACAAACTTTACCTCTTTATAATATTAGTAGGTACCTATACATAGATATTTTCATAGCGTGTTCTTTTCATTCAAGCTTCTAGACTATGACAATAAGTTATTACTTTCATGATACAAGCGATGTTGGGCGGCAATTTTATTCATTTATTATTAAACTAGCTTTTGCCCGCGGCTCCGCCCGCGCGGTACTCGGTTATCGCGCGCTGTTCCCTCGGGAACTGTGCATTTTTCCGGGATAAAAAGTAGCCTACGTCACTCTCGGGACCATAAACTATCTCTATGCCAAAAATCACGTCGATCCGTCGCTCCGTTACGGCGTGAAAGAGGGACAAACATACAAACATACAAACACACAAACACACAAACATACAAACACACTTTCGCATTTATAATATTAGTATGGATTTCACTTTGAGGTCTTTACTCAGCAGTGGGACAGCATAGGCTAACAATAATAATAATAATTTATTTCACAAGCCTGTAGGTACACACCATAAAATGTTTGTATGTTTCTTCTTCAGTAGGTATTTAACTAAATTTTGAATGAAAATTGAATATTTACCTATACAACTAAATCGTCAAACATTACTCTTGTAAAGATGGAATTGTGAACATAATTTTCCAAGCGACAGATCAAAATATGTATTGGATAGTGGATAGATATTTGGAATTGGTTAAGTTCGTATAGTCATTCGATTTCGGGGCTCTTTGATCACAGGAACGGAGGAGACTAACCGGGTTATTATTAACAGTCTATTGATACGTATCGATCGCTTAATCTGTCCATACATTATTTGATTTTAGGGTTCCGTATCTAAAAAGAAGAAACGGAACCCTTATAGAGTCATTTTGCTATGTTATGTATGGCACACCGCAGTTCTTGTTTTATTGTCTTTTCTCAGGAAGGCGTGAACGTACCAAAATCAAATTAACATGAAACAAAGATAAAGAAGACATACTGTAAAGTACATACAACTTATTCTTTACTTGCTTTTAAATTAGTACATATCTGGGTGAAGACCAAAAAGTTGCACACCTTAACGCAGGTAGTTAGAATTAGTATTATTTTAATACATTGTAACATGAAAATTAATCATACATTTGTATGGATGATTTTCGTGTCACGAAGGAAAAAATTAATAGTAAATTTAGCTACCTGCGTGTGTAGGTGTGCAACTTTGGTCTTCACCTACCTACCGTACCCTCTCAGTACACTAATTATCTAAGCGATATATGTTTTTGATGGGATGAACAAAAATAGTAGGTGTACATTGTTGTAGAGACTGGAAAGTAGAGTGATGAACGAGTAAGTTAAAAGGCCGACCCGAAGAGGAGGCCTTCGATTAATACGAGTTCATCTATTGCACTCTTGGCCGAGACTAAACATTGTGATTTTCACGACCACTGCGAGAAAATAAAAAACCTTTATCACAAAACAAACAAAAACAATCCAAAGACTGCGTTGCTCCCGTCGTGTGACACTCTTTTCCGGCAGTTATCGGCCCGGATAATACCAGCATGTAAATACCGACCCGATTTTTTGACACGGTCATAGAAACTCATGTCAGTTTGACACGAGTTGGTATAGACGTGGACACGAATAATCGGGTCGGTATTTCCATGTCGGTATTATCCGGGCCGGTAAAGTATGTCGCCCCTCCTGCCGATTTTAGGTTTTAACCTTTACATATAGGCAGTTTTGTGTACTGGATTTAGGTTATCTAAGGCCACATTTTCAAGAAGTGTGATGTCGTGAAAACGTTACTTAGTTTTTATTACGGTTGGTTGGCTTTATTTGCTCTACTCCTTACCTGCGACTGTTGCAACTATTTAGTTCGTTGTGTGTTCATACGATACGAGTATAGCTTCAGTTTACATAACAAAAGTAAGCAAAATTTTTGTTATAAAATTTTTTGTGCAGACGCATGAGTTAGTGGTGGCGTAGCTCGTAGCCCGTAGACCGTCGCCCGTAGAACCCCGTAGACCTGTAGCGCGCTGTGCGTAGATCGCAACGTAGCGCTACGTGGCGCTCAAACAATTTCCATGCTAAGTAAATTATTCATGGCACACTTGCACTCCGTGAGCTTTTAAAAAAAACTTTTAAAAAGTTATGTAAAGAATAACCATCAGTACAAAATAAAAATAAATATTACGCTTCTTTATCTTTTTCGAATTTTAACACAATATTACTTATTGTCATGATACAAATAAAACAAAATCAGCATTTTCGAATTCTTCCATCGTCAATTTAAGTTAAAAACACTACCCCGCCTTAACACACTATTTTTATAAGGAGGTATATAGAGCTGTTGTTATACTGTATCTACTTCTCTTGGGTACATCAAATGAATTTTTTTGGTCTGCTTTCGTTTTATATATTTTTTAATTTACCTACTTTTCGAAATCCCGAGAGAGAGAAGAGAGAGAGAGAGAGAGAGAGAGAGAGAGAGAGAGAGAGAGAGAGAGAGAGAGAGAGAGAGAGAGAGAGAGAGAGAGAGAGAGAGAGAGGTGAATGATTTATGACTACTTCCTAGAACAAAAGTCTAGTTTTAATCGTTAAATCTGAATCTTGACTGTTACATAAATGTTGACATTACTAAAACTGAGTTTAACATTAAATCGAGATTTAAAAAAACAGCCTAAATAAACTAAACAGTACCGTTGGTCTTTATTTGGACTTTATCGATGCGTGTAGAAAATGTGAAACCTGTCTTCTGAAGAGAGCCATTAGTAGATGAGGTTAGTTCGTTTTACGAGGCTGCGGGGCTGCGGGTCACGGCGCGACCGGGAACATGTCTTATAAACCCTCAGTTCCCAAACTACTGCCATTACTAGATTATCGCTGCTTTAACGATGACAAGAAGCTCTTGCCTGTGAATTTCCGAACATCGTGAAATTTTTATGTTACGGAAGCCACGGAAGGAAGGTTTAATTATTAGTGAGATATATTTTTATATGTACAGTTGGGGAAACTTAAACGCGTACCAAGCTGGGACCATTTTGCAATCAATTTCACTATGACTTCTTTAGCTGTATGTAATGTAAATATGACATCAGTAGCACCAAAGTTCCACCGGTTTGCTATTCAGTTTCTTTCACTGTACGTTCGTTCATTATTTCAAGTTCAGCTTAAATTACAGTTTAAAAATTTTGTAAACAAAACAAGTATTTATCAAAAGCTACGAACATTGTTACATGTTTATGGCTTACACTTAGGTTAGGTCATTGATGTATATGTACTTATATATATGTATATGTATAAGTACATATACATCAATGGGTTAGGTGGAATTGGCAGCAGGGGTGGGTGGGTTGTGAGCTGAAAATAATCTACATAGGTATTCCTTAACTTGATAGTAGAGTCGTGACTAGATTCGAACCCTAATGAGAAAATTAATGAGAAAAAAAACACCCCCACTTTACGTCTATGGGAGGTAACCTAAAAATATTTTTTTCAATTTTTTATTGTTCCATTTTGTCGGCATAGTTTACATAAATACTCGTGCAAAATTACAGCTTTCTAGCATTGATAGTCCCTGAGGAAAGCTGCGGACGGACAGACAGACAGACATCATCATCATCATCATCATCATCATGTCAGCCGATAGACGTCCACTGCTGGACATAGGCCTCCCCCAAGGCAGCCAGACATGGCGAAACTATAAGGGTTCCGTTTTTGCCATTTTGGCTACGGAACTCTAAAAACGAATGTTTGGTCGGCATCAACACTTATGCGGCCATATTTTCAAATTCAGAACGGTACTTCATTAGTCCGATGATTGCGTAGTCTTGAATTTTGTTTTTTTTGGGTGTCTGCACTCAGGTACTCTAAAATGCGCTAAGTTACCTATAGCATCATTCATGATACCTACTAACTATGCTCCAATGTCGTGTTCCATTTGCAAGTCATATCAAGAATGGTAAAGCGTGCCGTTTAAAACCTCTACTTGCCAATGTAAGGTCACAGCCAACGTGGTGCGTGAATTCGTGCTTCTAGCAAGCACACCCATTACACGCAAAGCAAAGCGGCCTGACGACCATAACTGTGATCGCCCTGAACAGTCGTGCTTAGATACTTTGCTTCGTAGTAAAACGCGTAAAGCAAATTGATCAAACTATCTCCATATCAAATAGCTCTTGACCGCGACTTCGTCTGCGAAGAGTTCATTTATCACGCGCCCGCGGTAACTATAGGTACAATTTCCGGGATAAAATTGTCCTATGTTAGGATCTCATAGTATCTCCGTTCCAAATTTTGTTACGATTAATTGAGTACGTTAATACGTGAATACGTAACAAACAACTATATACTCACTCTCTCATTTATAATATCTAATAAATACCTTTAAACGAGCAATTCTTGTGTGCTCCAACGATTTTGATGAAATTTGGTACGTAGGGGTTTTCGGGGATGAAGAATGGATCTAGTTATCTTGGTCTTATCTCTGGAAAAATGCTGGGTAGGTAGTGAGTTTTAACCCGAGCGGAGCTCGGTCGCCCAGGTACTTACTAATCCCTACTAATATTATAAATGCGAAAGTAACTCTGTCTGTCTGTCTGTCTGTTACGCTTTCACGCCAAAACCGGTGAACCGATTTTGATGAAATTTGGTACAGGGATAGAATAGACCTTGGAAAAGAACATAAGCTATCTTTTTTCGCGAAAAAGAGGCTTTAAAGGGTTGAAATAGGGGGTGAAAGTTTATATGGTGGAAGTTTGAAGCTGTCGACGATAAAACCATAAAACTTGGAATTTAAGCACTTAATCCATATACTAATATTATAAATGCGAAAGTGTATGTGTTTGTGTGTCTGTATGTATGTTTGTCCGTCTTTCACGCCATGATGAAGCGACGGATCGACGTTATTTTTTTGCATAGAGAGATAAGTTTATTGGCCCGAGAGTGACATAGGCTACTTTTTATCCCGGAAAACATACAGTCCCCGAAGGAACAGCGCGCGATAACCGAATACCACGCGGGCGGAGCCGCGGGCAAAAGCTAGTAGTAAAATAAATTAATAGTTCTGAATTAAATAAATAAATTTTACTCCAGGCAGAAGAGTTTGTAGGTACCTACTATTACGGCGTGTAGGTATATTCGCCATCAAAATATTTCGGAGCAGCCAAAGTGATCAAAAATATCGAAACATGAACTCTTATATCTTAATAATAGAGTGCATGTGACTGTACAGTAGGTACGTAGGTTAGTACCACACTAGTAGATTAGTGCTACACTACGTAGTATCGCGCGTGAGAGTACTGACTCGACTCGAAATTGAATCAATTAGCGCACCCCTGTTACGAATCGTAACGCACTCACTCGGAACATCTCACTAAAATTTCAACTTAATAAAGATTAAATATATTAGATATGTTAAGTTACCCTTTAAGCCAGGGTTTCTTAAACTTCTTGCAGTCACAGACAACTTTCACAATTTAAACAACCCCCGTCAAAATATTTTTGGAAATTTCCTAATAAATATGTTTACAGACTGACCTACTGCGAATTCCTGATACACACTTGCCACACAATTGCACAATTTAAGAAACGATGTTTTGATATTAATATTATAAATTACTTAGCTGGTGCCCGCGACTTCGTCGGCGCAGAATTCGTTTAGCGAGCGGACGCAAGTTCCTTATAGTTTTCCGGAAAAAACTATCTTTCGTCCTTCTCAGGGTCTCAAAATATTTCCATGCTAAACTTCATCATGATCGGCTAAGTGTTCAAGCGTAAAAACCTAAGAAACAAAGAAACGTATTCACTTTCACATTTCTAATATTAATGAGGTTGTGAAAGTAGGGCAGAAGTACCGGTTTTGGCCACCTTTAGCCCGTTTTTGGCCAGTTGACATTTGAAGTCATATGTAAAAAGTTATAGTATTAAAATAATATGTTTAGTGAGTTTTCAAAAGTTTCTACTGAAAAGAAAAATGTTTGTAATCATTCATTAATATAAATTTATTTCAAAGGTATATTTAAACAATAAATGGCCATAAACGGAACAGTGGCCGCAAACGGTACTTGTGCCCTCGCTGTTACTAAACTGATTTAGATGAAGTTTGACATGGAGATAGTCATACATGATGGAAAGGACTTAGGATAGTTTTAATAGCGGAGAAATTGCATTGTTTCCGCAAGCAATGAACGAATTCTAGTCAAACGAAGTCGAGGAAAACTCAAGTATTTTAAAACATTCCTAAAATACAATACATACAACACCAATACGCAGTAGGTATAGAAAACAGGTACCAGACACAGCAGATATAGAGAGAGTATGGTAAAGTGTAGAACATTGAAGAGACTTTTTAATTTTAACATTATTAAACTATCATTTAGCCTTCGGATCAGACTTTACCTCAATCTTATATACACCACCTTGCGTACCTTCACTTGAATAAAATAACAGGTAAGTATAAATGTTTTCCATTACATACATATTTGAACGACTAGACAAGGTATACATGTCTCAGTAAAAGCGTCATTAGTATTTAAGTTTAGTAAGTTAACTATAACCAAAGTGATATTTAGCTGAGCGCATTAATCACTCGACGGCGTCATAACTAGTGTCGTTAGTGTCATACCGCTGCTAGCGGCTATCTGCATATTTCATCTTAACGCATTTGTTAAGTAACAAAGTTACGCTTTAGTTTTTAAGTAAAAGTCTTTGTTGTAGGTATCTATTTACCAGTTATTTTGGTGCGTTGCTAAGCCGTAGTTTAATAATACAGGCTTAATTTAATCAAGACGTTGGATTACGCTTTCAACCACATCGCGAAGCATAAGTAAAATTTCTGTATTGGATTACGTGGAGTATGTTGTGCGAGTGTAATAAGTATTTTGTATCGCGGGGTGGTGGGGTGACTCGGGGCGGGGGCGGCGGCGGGGGGGGGGGCCGGGGGCGGTCGAGCGGCAGAATCAAGGGCGCGCATGTGGCGGGGGATGCTGCGCGGGGCGGCGGCGGCGCAGATCAATATCTCGCGTTGCCGGGACAACGCCGCGCCAGACCGAGTGCCTCCCGTACTACGACCCGCGCCTCCCCCACCACTCCACCCACTACTCGCTTATTTAATACATGACGTATCTAGGATGCAAGCTTTTTCATGCTAAATGACAGAGCACCGTAATATGCTGAGTCGAGCTGCCGGTGCTCGCGGGCCCCGCGCGCCGCCGCCGACGCCGCCGCCGACACCGACATCGGCTACAAACATAACCAGAAAATTTGACACGAAATAAAGTACCTACATACTCTACTTTTAGTTGTTTTCTATCTACGTACCTGATTTAGGTACGTTTAAATCCTATCATAATAAGATTTGAAATGATTGTGTGGGTGGACTATATACACAGCACATCTCTGGTCGAAACAGCTGAGCGGAGCGGAGCGAGGAAAATGAAAAGTTTCTATTCATTAAAGAAAAACACATTCCTCGCAGTATATCCTCGCACAGCATTGGTGGAAAAGCTGCTTTACCAACACGGGATCTTATCATCCGTAAAATTGCATAGTTCCAGAGAAATAGCGATAAACGAACTATCAATAAATATTTGAATTTGAATTTTTTTGAATTTGATAATGTCGCTGGCAACAGCTAAGTAGTTTTTAAATCTGTTATTATTTCTGTAAGTATTCCTAAAACGTATTCAGTATCTACGTATCTAATAAAATTGTCGCCTTAATTTAATAATACACGTTAGCAATGTAGATCTATACTTTGTTCGTAAAAGGAATATTCTTTTCAACGGAGTAATAAATATAGGTTTGGATAGAGCTCTCGAGATCAGATCGGGTAGCGATGAAACTCAGCAGGGAATCACCGCGTGTGCTTGTTCCGATGAGTTTTCCCGGATTTACGACTTACCAAGTAAATAAAGAGAAAATTTTCACCACTGAGGTTTCCCTATCATCAAATTTGGGGCAGAGATTGATTGATATAATAAATAGCAAAATATGCAATATATCTAAATTTAAAAGAGACTAAGAAGATCTGTAATCGTCATATATAAATTAAGTAATAATGTTGATGTTCAAAACTCATCACTACCTAATCACAAGAACAATGTCACAGTGTAGTTAGGGTTAGTAATAATAATAATAATCAACAACTCTTCATGCATTAAGTACACATATATAAATAAAAACTAATCGCCAAAATGTATTTACGCACATAACTTCGGAACGACGTTATTTTTATTATTGTATTCCTTATTATCAGGACAAGGTTCGATCGAACTAAACAAAATTAGGAGAAAAAAAGATTGGACCCAAAGCGAAGCCGCGGGCGACAGCTAGTAGGTTATATTTATAACATTATGTAGTAAGTATGAGTACGTACAATGCAATTACCTATATACAAATTAGGCACGGAAGTTATGTATGCGAGTAAACCGCCAGGGAGCATACTTTTGTGGTTTATCGCACTACTGTCCCAATAAAGGGTATAGCCCTGTATGGATGGCGAAACTGCCTTTGACGAGAAAGTGGTTTTCGTTTGGCTCGGATAATTGTCTTTACATACGTTGTAATTTGACCAAATTTTAGCCCCAAAATGGGCGTGGTTTTTGAGATAATTAAAAAAAAAGGAAAATCGTTTTTATTTTTTATTTACCAAACTAGTGGCCCGATTTTCACGAAATTTTTATATATTATGTAGAAAACTAAGAGCGTTTTTTTCTTTAAAAAAAATCCAATTAATTTTATATTTAAGTAAAAAAAAATCATTTTTTTAATATTCATAATTTTTTTTTTTACTTGCGAGGTGGCGACACCTACCAATATCAGATATATTATGACCCATTTAATACTCTAATACATATATTTTTTTCAAAAACATTCATTTGGATCATCAGGTTAAAATAAGCGAATTTGTAACATCTCATACATAGCCTTCCCTTTACTACGTACATGGGCGTTTTCAAAAAAGTTGTTGAAATTACTTTTTTTTTAGAAGTGGATGAAATTTGGTATTCCTACTCAGAATCAGGAGCACTTTCGATTACGTTACCGTTTTCATACGCGTATCTGTGGCGGTAGTGTAATGGATAACACAAAATGATATGAAAAACCTGGGACACTTTTTTTTCCTATTGCAATCGAAAGTGCTCCTGATTCTGATTAGGAATACCAAATTTCATCCACATCTGACAAAAAAGTCATTTCAACATCTTTTTTTTTAAAACGCCCATGTACGTAGTAAAGGGAAGGCTATGTATGAGATGTTACAAATTCGCTTATTTTAACCTGATGATCCAAATGAATGTTTTTGAAAAAAATATATGTATTAGAGTATTAAATGGGTCATAATATATCTGATATTGGTAGGTGTCGCCACCTCGCAAGTAAAAAAAAAAATTATGAATATTAAAAAAATGATTTTTTTTTACTTAAATATAAAATTAATTGGATTTTTTTTAAAGAAAAAAACGCTCTTAATTTTCTACATAATATATAAAAATTTCGTGAAAATCGGGCCACTAGTTTGGTAAATAAAAAATAAAAACGATTTTCCTTTTTTTTTAATTATCTCAAAAACCACGCCCATTTTGGGGCTAAAATTTGGTCAAATTACAACGTATGTAAAGACAATTATCCGAGCCAAAGGAAAACCACTTTCTCGTCAAAGGCAGTTTCGCCATCCATACAGGGCTATACCCTTTGTCAATTCTATGCTTACTATTATTTTAACTGTAATAAAATAACGATAGTGTAGGTATTTCAGGAAATTCACGTGAAAATTGAAGAAATTGAGGGAAAACTTGTATTCCCTTCAGTCTGTTACTCCCAAAAGCCCCCACCAGCTGCTCTTTCGTAGTTCGTTGTATAAATTACCTACTATTAAGACATGAGAAGGACATGATTAGGACAGACTAGGACGACTTTTGAATGTGTGATGATTTCTTGCGCATGCTTACAATTTAATTTTTCTGGCACTATTTCTTTATGAAATAGGGTGGCATACTACCTCATCGTAAGGACGATAAGTAGAGCAGATCATTCTGAAGTTACTATGTTGCTATGCTATTTTAACTACTTATCCTCATATTCTTGTACCTATACTTTAAGTCTCTTGTAGAGGTATACTCTACAGTAGTTAACTATATATTGAAAGTTACTCTGTAATCTTTATTTACTTCTATATGGACGCAGTCACGAGTAAATGCTAGTCTATAATAATAGGTTTAACACTTCGATGAGTCTCACGATGAGCTGTTAGACGCCTCAGCCGGAAACGTGGAGTGACAGCAAATAACAATAAGCAGTAACCAGCAACGTGTAACAAATGAACACATTGTCTCAGGAGCTCAATAGTTCACGTGGGGATGAATTAATTCCGAGCATTGTTGTTAGCCATTGTCGCTGTCGGGGTTACCAGGGTAGGATTGTACGGATTACAGGGTACAGTTAGTGGATCTACCTACTATTTTGAACCGAGCTTTGCAGCATTCGCTTTAAAATAATATAAAAATAGCTAACATTAATTAAATTGTTTTAACTACTATAGCGATAAAAACGATTTCAATGATGGTCTACTAACTTTTATATAAAAATAATGATTTAAGTTAAGTGATGTGTTTTGCCCACCCACAATGGAAGGAGAAATAAATGGAAGGGCTATTGCTCGCAACTTTCACAAAAATGCTAGGAGGCAACCCTTGCCCGTAGTGATGAAGCCACGATGAAGCACTTTTCTGTTGCAATAGGTACCGTTTCACGTAATAACTTCCTATTACAATAAAATTGTTAGCTCTGATAACATAGCTCTTTTATTCATAAATAGTAAATAATAAGTATTAACAGGTTCCCTGTCCCATGAAGCACAATGTGCCTCATGCATGGGACTTTACTGGTACGTCCATAATGCCTCATGGCCAGTGATGTAAATGATGCAACTGGTTTTTCGATAAATAATGAATTTTATTATACCTCAACACTGCAGGCTGCAGGATGAAATCTTACATTTACATCGATATTTTTTTATTATTAGATTTTTAAAACATTTAGGTACCCAAAGAAGTAGGTAAACGATAGACAGAAAACTTGATAGTAATGATTGAAGGAAATAAAATAATAATAAACTTTCATGATTATGGTATGACAATGTACGGATATAAAATAATGATAACAATGTTAATAACACATGATTAATATGAAAACACATACCTATTAATAAAACATTCTAAAGAGAAGCGAGATTATTTTACATACTTAGACACAATAAATATGATTAAAAATACATACTAAGCGGCAAAAAATCTGGCCCTCAAATGTATGCAGTAATAGGTAATTTTGTATGCAGAGTGGGCCAAATTTTGTGCCGCTGAATATATTTTTACATACGACATCGCATACAAAAACTAAACGTCATTTGCTTTCAGGCAACGAGCGGTAAATTTTTAATGCGCCTTTTCCATGCGTTAGCATTATTTCTATACTCCCACGCCGACGCAACACGGAGCCCGCGATCTCAAGTAGACCACCCTTAGATTAATTTGCGAGATGTCAATTTGCTTTATAATATTGTGAACAAGTTAATGATTTGAAGCGTTTTACAATTTTAGTTGGAACCACTTGTTTCGCGTTGGCTATTACTTTATATACTATTAAATAAAAATAGTTCCAATGCAATATCATTTACAATTACATTACGCGAAAGCAGAACAGGTTTTTAAAATCAAACCATGTCTAGAAGGGCAATTGCGAGAGCAGAGCGACGCCGCGCATGATCCAATGGTCGGGAGGCTGCACGGTGAGAAGACGCATGAACAGGATGTAGTTGGTGGAGTGGCCCGTGGTTGAGAGCACGCCGCGCCGCTCGCCAGTTTTGTACAACGGGCAGTTGTAGAAACTACCGTCAGGGATATCCTGGCGCTTCATAGGAATCAGCCATACCTGCGTATCACCGGAATATGTCTCAATATTTATAGGTCCGACGGAACATGTCTGCGATATACTTCATGATTTTAAAGTTACCCTATTCGGACACAGTTTTAAACTGACTTACCGGTGGAAAAGTATCGTAGAGCACTTTTGGGAATGACTCATCCACGCACTGATCTTCAATGTTCCAGCGTGCGCCTTCCAAAAATAGTCCATAGATGTACACGCCTTCGTCCGGCCGCTGTTCTAGTGTAAACGTGCTTTGCACCTACGTGACAAATATAAAACGAATACAGCCAATGCTGTCCATTAAATTTGCTCTCCTATAACACATTTAGCTGCCTAATACTTGGGATGTGATATTATGATCATTAAATAACATTGTATGTCAATTAAAACATATATACAATTTCTGTCGGGATACTTCTCAACAGAAGTTATTCCGCACCGGTCGGTTGTAGATTTTTTCAAGTTCATAAGTGTTTGTTATACTCTTCTAGATTGAATAAAGATACTGCAGTAAAAGCAAGCGTACCTCGTAGTGGAAGGCGAGCTGGTCGATGGGTATCTTGTACTTGCGCGCATAGCTCTGCTGCGCGGCCGTGAGGAACGCCTGCGGGAAGTAGAACCCCGACAGCCAGAACACCACCGGCGGCCCGTTCGCGTGCCAGTGCTGAACGAAAAACAATAATTTAACATCTTTAGCCTGGTCATTTGAAAAAAAAGCGACGAAAAATTTTACTAAGTAACGATATCTTGTTTATAAGTGTTTATTTCGTTAAAGAGTAATGTTTAGGTGACATACCTGCAGAAAAGCTAGGCGAGCCAGCAAATCATTAACATAGGCAGCGAACGGTTTGAGAGACGGGTAGCTCTTGCCGGCCCACAGCGCCGGGATGCGGCCGCGCACCATGCTGGACAGCACCTCCTCCGTCACGTCCGTGAGCACGCTCACGCCTGGAGATACCATTACGTATTATGCATCACGCATTCAGCTAGCACTTTCAGAACAACTTGGGAACCCTACTAGAAGCTTAGTGTGAGAGAGCAGTCGCAGAGACCTTGTACGGCGCCGATGACGGCGCGCGAGCTGGTGCGCACGATGTTGACGAGACGCTCGTAACGCGCCGCCTCCTGGATGACGACGATGGACATGGGCGTCATGTCGGCCGGCTTGATGTCGCCCTCGTGCGACGGGCCCGACAGGATCTTGTTGGGCAGCCGCGCCAGCACGTCCTCCGCGATCGCCATGGCTTGCTGCTCGGGCGTGGCGCCGCCACCGCCGCCCGCCATCGTGTCCTGAATTAGGTAGACATTATTTTTAATCCCACTTGCTCGTAAACAGCATTCGACTCCTTGAAGGAACTATTTTTTTTTCGTACTAGTTCCTTCATCAGAGATGATGATGATGAGAGAACTGCGCTTATTTTTTCACATTTGTTCCTTTGCAAGAACTGAAGGTGAACGGCAAAAGGAACAAAGGTGAAAAAATAAACGCAGCTTTTCCTTCATCTCTTGTGAAGGAATTATTGCGAAAAAAATGAAATAGTTCCTTCGAACTTTTGCGGGAACTTTACAGCATATATTCAACAACGCTAATAGTAATGACAAAGTTTACTTACCAAATATTTTTTTAGAATATCCTTTGATGCGTGGATTAGCAGAAAGATAATTAAAAATAAACTACAAAATATTTACGATAACAATAAATGGACAAATAGGTATTTGTATTCAAAACTAAACTTACCAAACGATCCTAATGTTTTGTGAAAGGCAGCAAGATGGAACACAAAAGTATTACTTTAGCTAAATGTACATTGTAATCATGTGCCAACTACAAGCAGGTTATACAAGGTCACGAACCAAACACCTCCGTAAGATCTAGAAATTTATTAGGTATCCCTTAACCACCTTAACTAGACACCATTCTTTGTGAAATTAGTTAAAGCATGGTCCTTAACGGTGTTTTCCGACTACAATCGAGGATACTGTAAACGCATTGTAAGTGGCGCTGCTGCTGCAGGTTACCTGCGTGAGAATGGCGGTGTTAAGCAGCTCCTCGGCCTCGCGGAAGTGCTTGGTGATGTCAGCGTTGGGGTGGAAGCCGAACACGTCGGGCGGCGTCGCCACCGGCAGGGAGCGCGCAAACGCGATGAAGTCCGCGTGCTCCGTTAGCGTTGGGATGTAGTACGTGCCTACGCAGATCCATAGCAATCAGTTAATAATTTCAGGGTTAATTAAAATGTCACGATTAACAGCTGTGTATTTGTTAATAAATATAACACATCTCTTGAAATGTATAAATTATCTTTAAATTGCTTACCAGTAGCTTCAAGAGAGTACTTTTCGTTTCCAATGGTTTTAGGGTTGTAGAATTTGAATAGTATCGTGTTGAGGCAGCGGCGGTCCCAGTCGTCCGTTACTCGCCCGCCGTAGTTGCACTCCCCGGTTAGGTATCGGAGAGCAACAAACTGCACATCCTATGAAAACAATATATTTTTTTAGTATGTGAATTCAGGGATGAATGAAAGGTGGCTTGTCGGTTCGGAAAAACTAGGTTTGGAAAAAGAAGTCGTAGCTGGCCTAAACAGTAATGAATATGTCTAACTTCGTATTCGTTGAGGAACATGTAGAGCTGCGTGATGCTGATCCGCAGGTCTGTCTCGTTGAACTCGTAGCGAATGTTCCAGCCGAGCGGCCCGAACTGCCGCCGCTCCTGTACCACCGCGTGGAAGAAGCACAGCGCGAACAGCATCTTCTTGAAGATCGCCGACTGTTTATTGCCTTCAAACCATTCGGGATCGTTGATCGGATCGCTCTGGTATGAGCGTGCGACGTTTGCTCTGAGACCTGATAACCAAGACACAGTTTATTCTTAAAGTGCTTTTACAACTGGACTGATGAATTTAAATTATTTATTACGCACCTTGCGGAGGTTCGTTTGTCATTTTTACTCCGTTTTGCAGTACATATACAGGAAAATGATCAGCTGGGTAAGAAGTAAGCCAGAGCCTAAAATCAGGGTGGGTAGTATCTGGTGTCAGGCTCTCACAAGTCTGAAATAAAAAGACTGTTCAAGTGTAGTAACAACAATTAAGTAGCACTTGGCATTTTTCTGTCAATTTTGAATTACTACCTTTTCAAGCATTGGCATCCAACTCTTAGCCAGGTGACAGTTTTGCAGCACAACCCAGGTTCCACTTCGAATACCTTCCTCAATAAGCTTGACAGCTATCGGACCCTGACCCTGCCCCAGCGATAAGGAGAATAGACGAGAGGCTCCAAAACCCTACAAAAAAAGTTAAATAAGTACTCTGTTCATACAAGATAATCTTATTTAGTTTTACGTTACCTACCTGATCATCAGCAAATTTCAGTAAAGTTCCCATGGGGTCTGAACCGGGCGTTAGTACAAACAAGAGAGGTATGCAGCAGTGGGAATCTGAATACGAAGAACCCAGATCAAAGAGTGGGGGTTCCACGAATTGGCGTCCCATTTTAGCTGCAAATTAAAATACAAATACTAGTCAAAATTTCAGAACAATAAATTCGACGACAAGTTTTGAACGAGGAAGTAATTTTCTACCTTCAACAAAATTCTGAACTGCTGGAACCATCATGTCCAACCGCATGCAACGCAGAACCATCATTTTCTGAAAAAAAGGACAACATTGTGATTTCGTAAGAAAATTAAACAGATCTATTACTCATAGATAAAAAAATTAAAATACCTCAAAATCACTACATTTATTCCATGGTGAAGGTAACGGTTGATTCTGTGGATCTGAAGTATTGCAATAGTCCTCCCATGCACTCGTATTTTCCATGAAATGATCCAGTATACCGTGAAATGCTTCGATTTCGTTTAGACTGCGTTATCAAAGGAGGAAATAAGATGAGATCTTCAAACGGTCGTTGTAATTAATGCTGATTGGCTATACATATAATATTACTAACCCGTTAAATTCTGTCCAAGCCTGGGGGCTGAGGAAAGAGACAGGGTTGGGTGGCACGTGCCTCGGCTGTGCTCCTCCCATTAGAAATAATACATGATTTTGCTCAAGATCACCCTCAGCTACCAATATTGTCACAGTCAGCAATAGGGAGAACACCAACTTATCCTACAATGCATTGATAAGTTTATATCAGAACTTATTTTCTCATCAAATCCTATGAAGCGAAATTCAGTACTATATGTAAATTAGTACCTTCTCAAAAAGACTTCTGCAAATGTTAGCATACAGTGAATATGTAAAAAAAGCGCGTAATATTGCCAAACGAGCCGGAATCTCCTCTACTTTTTCTGTGTTATCTATAGCACTAGTGAATAGACCTTCAAACCAGCCTAAGGAATACTGATACATTGGATCGATGTTTGCTAAAGAAGCTGTAAAATAGAAAAATAAATGAAATAGACTGCAATGAAAATAGCATTATTTCAGAATGAACAGATTTAAATACCGATGAGGAAGAACAAATTTGTAGAGTGCACTGCAATCGGTACATAATCGTCTCGCGCAACATCAATTTGTTTTTCAGTTACCATGGCCACCTCTTGTTTCTCTTTAATTTCGTTCGACGTATCTTTAGCAGAATTTAAAATCTAAAAACAATAAATATAAAACTTGGGATTTGTCGCGTTTAATCTTTTGTGTTACATAAAGCTAATCTTGTCTTACCTGCACAGCTGCCTCATCTTCTAAGAGATGTTCAGATGTAGATAGCACGTTAAGGATTTTCTTTTCGATATCTTGCAAAAGCCGTCTGTGCTCGGCACCTTGCGTGGTAAGATCTGACTTGGCTTGCTGCAGGTCCGGCCTCTCTCTCGCCACTACTCGGGATAACAGTTGAGCTTCCAGCCCATCTTTAGCTAGCATGAAATTGACTAGGGTCACTCGCACACCTACTTCAGGCAAGTAGTGAGGGTTTGCCAACTTAGTACTAATGTACAATCTATAAAAGTAAGGAAATGAAATGAGTCCTTAAAGTTATTGTGATTAAGTATTGTATATTTTATAATTGATTAGGATTTTACTTGAAATCTTTGCTATATTCAACGATAGTATCGCCAATTTTAATGCAAAGCGCGCCACCCTGACGGAACGTTTGCTGTTGAAGAAGGGGCTCCAGCATCGGGTCTAATTCTTCTAGGACGTTTTCTAACAATACCTGTAACAAATAATAAGTTTTATGAAAGCTTTAATCATGTGACACATGGGTCAATCAACTTTCTAGTGTAGTTATTCTGTGCCATGACTCAGCAGATATGCTTAGAAAAAATATTTATAATGTATAATATTATTATGCTCAGGAGACAAGACACGAAGAAATTGCCTTCAAACTGTGACAACTCCAAACTTTTAGTGGGTTTGTACCCCATAGAATCATTCTTTTGTGACCCAGGAGACGTTACCATGGTGGCTATACAAGTTTATTGATACACGTACTTTATCGTTTTCATACTATGGAAAAAATCCTAGTAGGCTGTATTTTGCTCTGAAAATACGAAGAAAAGGGTACTTTTTAAATAATTTTGTAGAGAATACAGTCACCAGCACGAATATCTAACACAACAAAGCGTGCATTAATATAAATCCATACTATCCATACTAATATTATAAATGCGAAAGTAACTCTATCTGTCTGTGTGTTACGCTTTCACGCCAAAACCGCTGAACCGATTTGGATGAAATTTGGTACAGAGATAGAATAGACCTTGGGAAAGGACATAGGCTACTTTTTATCCCGATATTCCCACGGGATAGGGATAAAATCTCGAAATAAGAACCTCTGCGCTTAGAGTCATGAAATTTGGTATGTAGGTAGTTGGACGTATGGAATAACACATAGGTGACTTTTTGACCCGATATTCCCACGGGATAACTAGGGATAAGATCTCGAAATAACAACCGCTGGGCTTAGAGCCATAAAATTTAGTATGTAGGTATTTGGACCTCTGGAATAACACGAAGGCTACTTTTTATCCTGATATTCCCACGGGATAGGGATAAAATTTCGAAATAAGAACCTCTGGGCTTAGAGTCATGAAATTTGGTATGTAGGTAGTTGGACGTATGGTAACACATAGGTGACTTTTGGACCCAATATTCCCACGGGATAACTAGGGATAAGATCTCGAAATAACAACCGCTGGGCTTAGAGCCATAAAATTTAATATGTAGGTAGCTGGACCTTTAGAGTAACACGAAAGTTACTTTTTATCCTGATATTCCCACGGGATAGGGATAAAATTTCGAAATAAGAACCTCTGGGCTTAGAGTCATGAAATTTGGTATATAGGTAGTTGGACGTATGGAATAACACATAGGTGACTTTTTGACCCAATATTCCCACGGGATAACTAGGGATAAGATCTCGAAATAACAACCGCTGGGCTTAGAGCCATAAAATTTAGTATATAGGTAGCTGGACTTCTGGAATAACACGAAGGCTACTTTTTATCCTGATATTCCCACGGGATAGGGATAAAATTTCGAAATAATAACCGCTGGGCTTAGAGTCATGAAATTTGATATGTAGGGAGCTGCACGTCTGAAATAATACATAAGCGACTTTTTGACCCGAAATTCCTACGGGATATCAAAGGATAAAATCTCGAAGTAACAACCACTTGGCTTAGAGCCATGAAATTTGGTGTGTAGGTAGCTGAACCTCTGGAATAACACATAGGCTATTTTTTACCCCGATATTCCCACGGGATAGGAATAAAATTTTGAAATAATAACCGCTGGGCTAAAAGTCATGAAATTTGGTATGTAGGTAGCTGCACGTCTGGAATAACACATACGCTATTTTTTATCCCTATACTCCCACGGGATATTTCAATTGCCACTACCAGACCGATTAGTTTACGCGTGCGAAGCCGCGGGTAAAAGCTAGTAAACAAAATAAATAGAATAAATGATTGATAAGAAGTTGTTTAAAATTTGATAGACCACTCTCATTTGACTGACCTACATAAAAATTATGAACCATTGAATTTAGGTAACAAATATTGAATGGAAATGACAGTCATTGATTAAGTCTATTCGAAAGCAGAGCTGTTGCCGCCCACATTCAAGGCATCCCTTTAATTGCTACCCACATTGACATACCGGTTGTCCAAATTGCACTGCATTTTCTAAGACTCTGCCCAGATCGGACTGGGTCATGCGTACTATGCATATGTTGTTAGGTTTCTCCAAGTTCTTGATCCAGCGATTCGCCTGGCCTTGCGGGTCGATCATAAGCGGCCACCGCCGCGCTGTCCTGATTGAGATTTTTTAAATATTAATTGTTTTTTAAATAAGCTGAATTATTAAAAAAAATATATGTTTTTGAAACGACAGCGATAAAATTTACATTATAATAATAGCGCTTTCAACACTAAAGTCATCTGATGGTAGGCCATCAATATTCCACTGTTGTATAGTGACTGGCTCTCCCAAGGACTTGATCAGGCTGAAGTTAAGGGTGCATACAATTCCGCAGCTATGACACGCCTCAGCCCATTTTTTTACCTAAAACGAAATATTAATTTAAAATTATTATGGAGTTAACCTCCGAAGTCCCCGCGTACAAAATTTTACGCGTAATGTCCAAAAATGTCAACTTTTCTTGCATTAAACATTTGACGCCATGTCTCAGGAGGTAAAGGTGACTAATGACATAAAATTACTTACTTGCTCAATCCTGAAGGCTGCTGTAAACGGACCTAAATATGCAATGATACCAGCTGCAATTAAGATATCACCTGAAAAAGGAAATGATAGGTAATGCCAAATGTCGAGTCAGCAAATCAAAAACTAAGAAAGGTTAAAATTAAAAAATTACCTGTCAGCGAATTGTATGTACCCCGGAGCATTTTGGCTATCTGCAGCCACCTGGTCTTCTCTCCGCCTAATCCAGAGATGAGCATTTCAGCTCGTTTTAACTTATTACTGCAGTCCATCACTTCATCATCGAGCATTTTTTGTTGACGATTTTGCTCCGCCAATGCGTCTTCCAAGGCGCCTAGTTTAAGTTGTACCTGGGAAAATCAAGATTAAATGAAAAGAATTTTCTCTATATGATCAGTTGATCGATTGAACTGTCAATTTTGACACTAGTTTTCATAAATGTTGGTACCTCTCTGAGCTGCGCCTGCTTAACGGCGAGCGCGGCCATGGCCTTGTCGTAGACGGCTTGCGCGGCCGCGAGCCGCTGCTTCTTCGGCGCCACCACCTTCGCCACCTTATCGTACTTCGTCATGGCGATCACCCACTTGCACATCCCTTTTGGAGAAGAATTGAATGGTGTTGAAGTGAAAGAAATTAAAAGCATACTTACTAACGAATGATTATAATTGAATATTCATCCTCAAAGTTCTCAGAAGCGAAATAATGTTGAAACCGATAATGTATAAATATGTATATGTTTACTTTAGCGCCAACGAAGATAAAGAACAGTCTTGTACTGTACCCTCAGCTGCGGTGGAGACGGTGCGGATCTTCTCGGGCACAAAACCCTCGTCCAGCATAACGGTCTTCATGAGCTTAGCCATGACGGGCGGCGGTATGTTATCCTTGTCGTAGTTCTGTAGCCCCTCCAGGAACTTGATGTCGTTGAGCAGCTTCTTAGACGGGCCCCACCAGTCTTCCACCGTGCCTACACCCGACGGGTTCGGCACTTTATCCGGCTTCATTTCCTAAAATGTCAACGCATTTTAACAGCTTTCTTCGATAAAAAGTTAAATAACTCTAACAATCACCCTCACCGACCACGATGGTGTTACTTTAAATGTAATAAAAGTAGGTAATAAAGAAACGTAACATAAAACGAAAACTTAAGGGAACACATAATAAAATTGTATGTTACTTACCGGGTCGTCCTATTAGGTAAGCAGTGTGAAATAAATAAAACATGTTATTCATTAGCGATTACTTATAAAAGTAGATTAAAAGTTTATCTATACCTTCAATATACAAATAGCTTCCATAACTAGTCTGATGCCTCTCGGCGGACTCTTCATGGTCTTGATAAACGTAATATCCTGCGGAGTGAGGGTATCTAAGGCTGCCAGGGCGGAGTTCAGGATTGGCATGGCTTCAGCTAAATCAGCATCGCACTCATCCTTGATGCCTTGAGCTTCTGCTGCCTATAAAATAAAATAATGATAAGAATAGTCTTGGTTATGTACTTGGGATAGGTAAGTTGTACTGTTAAATGTGTCGGTTAAATTTCAGTTTAACCTGTTAAAAAACTTACCTGTTCCTCAGCAGCGTGCTGGTCTATTAATACTTCGGCTTCGACTAGAGCTACTCCTTCTTTTTCTTTTTCCACTTTCGCGGTAGTTTCCGCGACGGCTGCAGCACCTGCAGCCAGCTTCGGCTGTAGCAACTCTAATGCTTTTTGTAGCGCCGCAACTGACTTTTCAGCAATAGCCAGCTGATCAAGACCAGTGAGATATCTCTTTTCGCTTTGAAGTAGCTCTCTGTAAGATTAAAGGAAAAAAACCGTGTTTATTAATTTCCGATTCGATTCGCAATCGGTTTAAATTTTCGGTAGATTTTCGGGGACGAACAGTCGATTTAGCTTAGCCTTGTCTCTGGAAAAACGCGTTACTTCGAGTTTAAGCCCGAAGGAAGGATTGTCCGGGTACTTCAATATTTAAATTGCGTAGGTGTTTCTATAAAACTAAACTACTACCTTAACTAAAATTCCTCTAGCTATACTCGAATTATTTTAGCCAGGCACTTACGTCCGTTTCTTATTTAGCAGCGATTTGAACATATTGATGAGCTCCAGGTAGGCGGTGGGCGTGACGTAGTTGTACCGCTTGAGCCGCAGCAGGAACTGGCGCGTGAGCTCCTGCGTGTCCACGTGGAACACCTGGCACAGCTTGATGGCCGTGTCGCGCTCCAGGTCCGTCAGCTCCACGTCTTTCAAGAACCGCGTCGCCACCGCCAGCAGAGCATCTGGAGGCCATTCCTACAATTTTTTAAGTATAATTACAAAAATAAATTAATAAAACAGATTCACGACAGTTAATCTGGAATATCTAGATTAACAAACAACATGGTTAAAAGTATGCAATCAAGATCAGCAATTGCTGATTTGATTTACAAATCTTTGTGTTTATGACCAAATGGCTGATATATGCATCAAAAAAAGCTAAGTATATCGATGACCTGGAACCAATCGATCGTGCAGCAGTTGACGAGGGCGGGGAACTTGCGGATGCGCGTGCGCAGCGAGGTGCCGGCGGGCGACATGGCCAGCACGATGTGCAGCTGGTCGCGCACGATGGACACGAAGTACGCATACAGCGCCGTCGGGCTGCCGTCCGTCTGCAGCGACTTGTCCCGTTGCCGGTCGATCTGAGGACCACCAGGTTAGTCAGCTCGTGGTCTAGTTGTTAGGAAGACAGCAAAAAGAAAATTTCAGATTACTCACGACTCTCATCTTCTCACATAATTCTGCTTTCTCATCAGCCCCGAAAATATTTGGGACTTCTCCCGAATTCAGCATGTTGTTGACGTCTTCTAGGAAGCCCTCTTCTTTTATCTGTTTTTGATAAGTACATGTCGACAATAAGAAAAAAAAATATTCATCATGATACATTATTTTTTAGTAGACTCACTTACCTGAGATTCAATGAAAAGAAACACCATGTGTTGATCAGGAGTGCTTGATTTTCTCAATAAAGTTTTTAAGTCTTCTCGCCATTCATTTTTTCCATAGGTACGACTCATTTCAACCTGTTTTTGGGGAGTAAATCAAGAGTTTAAGGTATTTATAATATTATAACTAAACGTGAAATAAAAATAATAGACATACCTGGAAAAGGTCGTATTCATTGATCGAAGCTGCGAGGCGGGTAAGCGACTGTCTGCCGGACCCGCCCAGCCCCACCAGCAGCGCGTGCGAGCGCGGCTGCGTCAGCACGCGGCAGATACGGGACACGTGCTCGATGGCGAACCTTTTTAAATGTACTTTTCAACAATGAAGTACAAAAAATTTCACTAGCACACCGTTAAATACCTACTAAGTTTCTCATACCTGAACAACACGAGGTTCATAGGTTTCTTTGACATACTATTAAATTCAGCAAGAAAATTGTCTACTGTCGCATTCAAATGTTCCATATTTGTTGTTTCCATGTAAAAGCGGGTGTCTACTTTTGGATTTGCGAAATCGCAATAGATAAGGTTTCGAAGATGAAGGTCGGTTATCTACAAAAATAGTAAAAAATCAATACTTATTGCAGAACTGACGCGCAATACTATTTTAGTACCTTATCATTTGGCCCTTTCAGAAGCCTGGAGAGCATTTTGTCAAAGTCGTCGTTCAGATGTTTGGTAGTAGCATCTCGTAGACATGTGACTAGCCACTGCCGGTCCTTTTCTTCGACCAGACGGTCTGAGAAGACCCGCAAACACTCGTGCACCCAGAGACGTTTCATGCACTGAACTTCTGGTGTCACAACCGGGAGAGACAGAAGTACACCCTGCAATCAATGACATATACATGGATACCGGTAAGTAGAGGTTATCTTGTCGTGGCTGGATCAATTATTATAAATGGACCTAGTGATAAAAAAAAATACGTTTATTAAACGTCGGCTGTATATCTCGTATATTTAACTATTTTTTATTTCGGTACCAGGTTAACCTGTAATCAAGTTTTGTTGTGCTACGGTCGCCACAAATTAAAGAGCTTTGGAGTTTCAATAACAGAAAAGAAGACCTACAGACCAGCCAGAAGAAGCTATCCGAATCCTGTCCGACGCACCATTATTATTTTTTTAGTTTTTCAGAAGATTTTATGAAATAAGTATCCGTCAAAATTAGATTTCGAATTAATACTTACCAAAATAACTCTTGAAAAATCTCGCAAATTAAAGGTATAGTGTGATTTAGATGGCGTCGGTAGTAAATTTATGCGGCATTGCTTATAAACCTCTAATGTGCCATCAACGATTTCTGTGACACAAGGATCAAACTCCGAAGAAAATCCTCTAAAAACGACAGAAAAAGTATGATTCACTGGGAAAAATAAATAATTATAATATAATAAGAGTTGAAGCAAATAAAAAATACCTCGTTTCTAAATGCCACATCAGTATCCTACCAAAGATAACCTTCATGGTGTCGTCGTCAAATTCGTCAATGCAGAAAAATGTGAAATGCCGAGAAAATCGGGGGGTGATCAACTTTGCTCCTGGCGTAGGTTTGCCCATGGCGCACATAAACTACAAGAACACACTAGGTATAAGTATTTGCAATACTCAAGGTCAACACTAAAGTAAGTTTTTGATAAAAAAATAACTACAAGTTTTTTAATACAAGCTGCTGACTGTACTTTTTGTCGACCTTACTTCGATTGTCACCCAAACTACATTTGCGTACTAAATTTCAAGTCGATGCCATTAACCGTTTAAGAGTTCCGTCCTGCGGAGACGATCCTGGCCAGAATACCAGGATATCACTACCAGATTGTTGAATTGTCACGGAATTCACATAAGTACTTATGCCAAATTTCATATCAATCCGACTACCGGAAATTGGTCGAATTTAACTTGCAAATTTGACTACAAATAGACAACGGGACAGGTGAAAGTAAATAAAAGCTTGTAAAAACTAAGAGGATTGCAGATAATATTTACCTGCACATCGATTAGATGCATTGCAACGTTGGTTTTGCGATCGTACCACAGCCCCAGATCTATGCCCTGACGCAATACTTCTATGGGAGGTTGTGCGCCGTACGTTTCGGCTTGTGGCATGCTCACGTCATCCACAAATACTACAGAATAACACCCGACTGGTGGACCGAAATACCCTGCAACAAAAAATAAAAATGTAGAACTTGGTCATACAGGTACAGTTCACGATCGTCAATTTGGAACCCACTTAAAGCCGGGTACTCATTAGCGAACTGTAACCGTAACCGTTGCATGCACTGTAACCAAAAAACATAGTGTGTACGTGGTTCGCGAACCTACTGCAGGTTCGCGAACCACGTACACACTATGTTTTTTGGTTACAGTGCATGCAACGGTTACGGTTACAGGTCGCTAATGAGTACCCGGCTTAAGATCGAATATCTGTCATGTTTTATGACAATTCAAAGGACTTTTTCCGAAATGGGTCCCAAATTAACGATTGTGACCGTACATGTCATTTTTCGGATTCTTATTATTTTTACTGGTACCTCACCTTTTCGTCTCTTATCAAGCTTGCCCATGATAATGTCTTGCGTTTGATTACAATTAGTTTGTGCCGAGAATGCCATAATGAGAGCCTTATATACTCTTGTATCTACTCCCTTTACTAAGTAATCCTGAAATTCGTAGTAAAGAGTTAAAATAACAGTAATAACAATTAGGTATTTTAAAAGGATACCGAAAATAGATCTGCCTAATTTGAAATAGGTATTGCCATCTTTAGTTTCAGTCCCTGCCACGTTTGTACCTCTTTAAGATTAAGTAAATGGAAATTAAACAAAATCTTACTTAGGTACACATGCAATTTAGTATATTTTATGTTGATGAATAATAGGTAAGGAAATGGCAGGTGGATTCACAGATAACAGAAATTCAAAGTGCACGAGTGATGACGTAATATTATACTTGCTATCATATTTTGTAATACTTACAATAATATAAGAAGATTTGCCGGTTCCAGTAGGACCCACCATCATGACGGCTTTATGATGAGTCACCAGCAACTTGAACAGCGCCAAGTATCTGACGCTGTCCAGTGTAGTCACCAATATCTGATTGGGTGGCGTGTCTTTGCTAATAGGCGGCGCAGACTCCACATCATCTTGCCAAGGCTTCCATTTACCCTTAGCCTAGAAATTATCGTAACAATATGCTTGTATTACTAAAGACTGCACAAAAAAGTTCTTAAACAATTAATAAAATAACTATTAGACTATCACCTCCTTGATATATCTGTAGTCGTAAACAAGCCCATCCTTAGGAATAGAAAGAATATATTGCTTTTCCGGCTTTCCAATTTCCCTAGGGTAGTTTAACTTTTCTATAACCTGAAAAAAATAAATTTAAGAATAATAGTTTTACAAAAATTTACCCATAGGAATCTAACCTAGTTTCGTTACTAAACATTTACCTTTTCTGGAAACTCTTTTTCGAGTAAACCTCTAAACATCATATCAAATTTAGGTCGGCTATCAGCTTCTAATGTGGCACCTATAGACCAAATGCACGAGAAAAAGAAAACGCCCTGTAAAAATATTAATTTGTAGCTGTTTACTTGAATAATATAGTAATTAAAATAAAGTTGAGAAACAAATTAGCCCAAGCTAACCTCTAGCTGTGCTCTGATGTCAAGATCAGAAATTGATTCCATGTATTTCTCATTGTAGAAGTCTCCCAAGAATGTATCGTAAATATTCATACACGCTTGAACTAAATTGCTCCGTGATGTCACATACATTTGCTGAGGATTAAAACATATTTTCTACAAATAGGCAGTGCGAGCAGATAATCAGAGAAATACAACACACCAATACCTACTCAAACTGAATTCTTTAAGAATTAACTTTTTTTATATGGTAATTATGTAAGTATTATAAATACTTACCTTAGTTTTTCCCGAGTATTCTACAAGCCACAGTAACGGAGACATGAATCTGTTGAACAGCGTTCGGATGAGGTTGCGGTTGACGCTGTGCAGTGACGGCGGTAGAGTGTTGAGCCATGATTCCATGAGGCATTTCCAGCCCAGGCCTTTTGGCTCCATGTATATCATACCGCAACGTGACACCTGATTCATATGTACATTTATATCTACTTCAATGGTGCACCAAATACAGTGATCATGAGGCAGTCCTTTTTAAATTGATTCATAGCACAACTAACTGGTCCATGTGTCTTTGAGCATGCAGCTCCTTTAGTAGATTAGTAATTGATTAAAAATAAAAAAGGGCACATTTTTCACTTTACATAATGGGCAGTGAGACGACGGTTTATTAGTAATACTTATTTGTACAAGAAAAAAAGTTATAAGGGGAAAGAGGTGGTAAGTATTTTAAAATACCGTAGCTGGTGAGGCAGCCTCGAGGTCCATGGGCTCAAACACCAGGTTGGTGGTGGGTGCGAGCTGGATGATCTCTCCGCTCATCAGGCACAGCTTCTTATTGTCGTCCAAAACCGTGTTCAAGTTTTCAATCCAAATGGCGTCCACTGGCCCGTCAAACACCAGCCACTTTCTATCAATAATGGATTGAATTCTTGAATCAGCTTTGTGCATTTTATTAACAATAATTAGATTTAATAATTATTGGATAATTCTTAGTGGGAGGTCGTTTTTTTGAAGAATCAAAAAATTAAATAGTCATGGGATTGGAAATTGAGATATACAATGTAAGCAGTTTTGCCCCCAGTTTCACCATCCATTGATTAAATTTATTTAACGGATAAATGTGATGTCGTCTCTGTTTATTTTGTTCGAACAAAATAAACAGAGACGGCATCACATTTATTCGTCAAATAAATTAATCATTTGTTGGAGAAAAAGTCCCTAAAGTCTTTAAATTTTTACTAGTTACGTCACTCGTTGGAATAAAGTAAACGGTGGTGCTCGCCGTAGTCGTAGCTTTGAGAATTAACTCGTATAGAGGTTAAAACGCGTTAACGTCTTGTGTTATAATTTTTTATACATGAAAGATATTGAGAAAGTGCTACTAAGAAACAAACGATTTTGTAGGTAACGCAGTAAATGTTATGTCTGTAAATTATGCTGCAATAATTACCTGTTATCATTTGTGGAGACTGCAAACGCTCTGTAACTGACCGCAAGGATACCGTCGGACCACTCGTGGGACACTGGATCGAACTGCCCGTACAACTGACCCATTGTGATCGATTTGGGATTGATAACTGTCCACTCCACTGGGTTCTCGTCCATCAAACCCTAATAACGTGGCCAAGATAAGTAAGAGCACTAGGCAATCTGTTAATATCAACAAGCTAAATATTATGTTTAAAAATCTAAACTTGTTTAGGTACGTACGAAGTAAGTGCGTTCTGAAAATTGCAAAGGAGCAGAATACAATGGTGAGGATGGTCGGAGCTCAAATCTCCTAAAATGTTCACTTATGTAGTTACCATAAATATACTAAAACAGCTCACTTCTATAACCCTTCAAATTACACATAATTTTTTTTTAACTCGGTTGTTTGGATGTTAAGCGGGTCTTATTGATTTTGTTTGTGTTGAAATATTGCCGTTACATTACAAATAAGGTACTAAAATTATAACCATTCATTTTATCTTTGTCGTGATCAGCATCCAAATAGTGGATCACTATTTTACTTTGTCACATTAACACATTTGTCAATCTTGCATGGCTTGCATTACATGTACCTACGTGGCTGTAAAACGACAAAGTACAAAAGTGCACACCTCCTGCGGCCCAGCGTATATTTATAAAGTACTTATGATGATGTGATATCGAACTAACTCTTAAGTAACAAAACTTAAAGTTCGTAGAATCATATTTGAGGTGGGCCGCATGAAGTTAGTAATTATTATTGTTAATAACAAGATTCATACTTTTTCATGGACGCAACCTAATGCGTGGCCTAAGGCATGGTAGCATTTGGTCTTTCCTGAGAAAGGGAACCCCACTAACATGAGACCATGCCTAACGAGAATCATCTCGTATAACTGGAGTACCTGAAATGGACAACATTGACAAAATCTGGTACAAAAAAGTTAACTGGAATGTTATTTAAATTTTAGTAAAAAAACAAATGACAGTACCTTTTCAATGAAAAAGTCGTTAGCTTGTAAATTAAGAGGCACGCAGACTTCCTTCAGACATTGCACCAAATGGGGCAAGCCAGCTTGTGGTAGCGGCAGACCAGGGAACAAGTCCCCAATGATGCCCTTAAAAATAGTAGGTAAAAGTATTTATCCACACTGACGAGTAAAAATAAATGACCAACTTTTAAGAAGACTTTCATGAGCCTTTATTTTAGTTCATCGATTATTGTGTGTATCGTGTACTGTACAGTTTCAACCTAATATAATAATAGAAAATTATTCAACCTAAGAGAAAACTCAACATAGCTTACCATAAACAATGGCACGTCATGCTCAAGAAACTTCGGTAAATTGACGTCTTTGATTGAACGTAACAAGATAACATCTTCGTCTTCATCAGGATAGCGCAGCTTCAGAGCACCAGCCGCGCGAAGAACTGATTTCACAGCTCGCATACCTTTCAAACCGGTTTTCAAGAATAAGGTTATACAGATTGTATGGCGGATCGTGTACCAAAGAGGCAGATGTAGTCTAAAAACCTCTTTTTGTCGAATAATTGAAAAAGGAACTTAAGAAGTTTTTGAGACGGGTTTCCACATTTTTTTTTTAATTTCTCAAAATATTTTGTCAGGGTCTATTTTTTTATTCAGTATTCGGTTCTGGTTAAAAAAGGTCTTGACAGACGGACGAACGGGCAACAAAGTGATTCCATAAGAATTCTGTTCTTGCTGATTAATAAAGACCTGAACCATACAAAAAAAGGGAACGAAATGGTGAAATTTTGAAAAAAATATGTCCTTATAATATTAGTTACCCTTTGGTACACCCGGACCCAGCTACCTACATATTTAGAGTAGATACGAACCGTAGTCGTAGTGACTTTGAGAAGACAGCTGTTCTGAGCACAGGCGATAAGTAGCTACAATCTTGACGGCAAGTGGTTTTGCGTTTAGATAGCCGAAAGCATACAATTCGATCTCAGAAATGAGAACGTAATCTGGTACCATCATAGCCACGGATCGGAACAAAGCCTAGAACAATCAACTACACATTACTAGATTCTCTTAGGCTTCAATATTATACACAATGAATATGTAGTCCAGGAAATAAGAATTGACCATCCGTAAGCTTTACTAAGCACATAGGTACATAACAAGTTACCAATTCATATTTCTTGAGCTATACCTTTAGGTTATCAGGCAGCTCCGAACGTCCTGCGTATCCCGGGTTCATAGTTATAAAGACCGCACAAGCTGGGTCAAGCTGCAGCAAGGTTCCTTCAAATAGCAGCTCAGAGGCGCCCGAGTTGATGCCTCGTTGGATGGACAGGATTTGCTGCGCCACCACGGAGAGCACCTCCAGGTCAATGCGGTTGAATTCATCAAAACACGACCAAGCACCACATGACGCGAGACCCTACAAGAAAAGTAATTATTTGTAGCGTTTAAAACACCGACAATCTAAATAAAATGTATACATGCATAATCTGTTTTAATGTGGTGTTATGCAAGGTTTTTACCTTAAAGAATTTTCCAAGAGCAAGATAATCTAGACCATCAGAACAATTAAAGACAACACATTGTTTTGCAACCGCTTTCGCTAAGTCTTTTGTGGTTTCCGTCTTACCAGTGCCAGCTGGGCCTTCAGGGGCGCCACCTACACGGAAGTTTCAATGTCAGTAAAAATGCAAAAGAGGCATTAAGGTAAAAAATATAGTTAGTAAAAGGTGAACCTAAGTTCAAATGTAGGGCACCAAAGAGTGTTCTGAAGCATCTATCGGTAAGCGGCGTGACCACGAGCCGGCCTGTGTTACCGAGGTACTCGTAGCCGTACATCAACTGAGAGTTGATCATGCGAGTGGCAACCTGCCAACTCAAATCCTCTTCTTGTTCCTAAAACAATTTTATGATATGAAACTATTCCCGTTGATTTATTAAGAACGATAAGTATTTATTTTAATTGCCGCACCTCCCAATAATACCGTATTTGAGAAAGCCAATTAAAGTCATTGTCGTGTTGTACTTTGCATTCAATAAGCAACATTAGCACGTCCCTAGCGTGGACATCCAACACTACTAGGGCTCCTGAAAGACAAAAATCAAATGTTCACTTTAAAATGTCCAAAAAAACTATGTAATACATATAACCATTTAAACATTTTAGATGATTGCTTATCTGTACCAAGTGTGATTCTGTTCTGCAGACTAAGTTCTCCTCGTACCAAGTCTACAATTTTGGAAATCTGGAAGTTACACTTATCCCAATATCCTCTCATGGCTGGTATGTTGATGTGAATAGCATCTGTCACCTCAGACGTCCAATAAGTCATAGCTATGCATTGCACCTGCAAGTTGTCAGAAACTAAGTTACGAAAATTGTTGTTGTTGTTGCTGGCGCAGTTCAAATGTAATATTAAGATACTGTCATTTTTTTAGAGTTAAATACAGTTAGCATGTACGTACAGCTTGTCCAGGCCATATCAACACCCAGTCCTGCCGCGGGCGCAGTATGTAATCGTCGTACGAGAGCGCCACCGCGTTGTGCACGGATACCTTCATGGCCTTCTCTAGTTCCAACAGCCATTTCTCCACCTGTGTCAATGTCAATGTCAAACCTTACCGACATTATACCCACTTAAATCTCAAAGTATTTCAATAATACTTAGCGTAAACTAATTCTCAAAACATATTGGTAACAGACGTCTGGCATTGCAATGATTGTACTAGTCAAAGCAGTATTCAAATCTATTAAAAATACCACTAATTAATAATCAGCCCGCTAAGGGCTTGACACAGGTGTAATAACAATAAGTAAAAAGTGAAGTTAAGACAGATTTGTACGGACCAGAGTGTGAACTATATAGTATAACTCAGAGTTAAGTGGGAATCCAGAATTAAATTCTTAGTGAGTGATACATTAACGATTTATTTTTTTAAACCCCACACTCTAAATTTATCTCACAAGCATCTTTTCTTATTCACTCAGTTTCTGTAGTTATATTTTAAAATGTAATTGTTAAACTCACTTATAAGTACAATTTTCTAACTTAGGTACTCTTTTATACAAACTGCTTCAGGCAATTACAAACAAAACAAAAAACAGCGTTTATTTGCTGCTCTGTCGTGGAGGAATAAAATTTTGCTAGTTCCCTAAAGGAGCATTTTTTTAAATGCATCTTCCTTGTCTTTACTCGATCAATATACTCTAGCTCCAACGTGCCTTGCCTGTCAGTCAGTTATGGTACTGTTCTAAAGGAGCAGAAAATATCAATCCAACCTGTCCCCTCGCGGCAACAGTATTGATAGTTATTATCAGCTCCACGTGTTCTCCCTCAGAGGAGCGCATGTGAGTCACAACCATTTCAGATGTGAAAGTCAGTTTCGCAATACCTTCGAAGCACTTCTTAAGATGAGGCTGTACTCTGTAAATAGAAAACAAGGGCTAAAATATGATTCCATCCCATATGTTACAAGAAAGCAGTAATGAGAAAAAATCTTTACATCGAAGATTTTTGATAAAAATTACTCCGGAAGGTATTTCAAACGTTTTCTGTCTGCCTATCAGTGTGTTCATAATGTGTAGGTATGTATTTGAATAATCTCGTTTTTATGCATGATAAGGTATTTAAGGTAACAATATATCTGTTCCAGTAACAGTATGTATATTTATTCACGCAAATCTTGGAAACTACTAAACGAATTTTCATGGCTTCCATCGCAAGATACTTACCTTTCGATGGAAGCCATGGAAATTCGTCTGAAACGAAGCTTGCCCTGGTGCATCGTAATATCTATAGGGACTAGATTTTAGGCTTTACAAAATAAAGACAAATTAAAGCGTTTGTTAGTATAATATCTGGTAGCATGGTGTAATGTTGTGTTGCTCAATTAAAATAGAATAGAATAATTTTTCACTAAGAGATAGTCTAGTAGTTAAAATTCGTAAATAATGTTAACACGAAATTACCGCATGGGATCTTTGGTCTCAGACAGAATCTCAAGCAACTCGTCGTTCGACAAAAAGAAGAAACGAGGAAAGTATAAACGTTTCTTTTCTAGATAAGCGTTCAGTCCTTTCTGAACCAACTCTAACAGGACATTCGACTTCTTCAGTCTGTCTGCCATCTTTTCTATAGTAATGACGTCTAGTACACGGGGCTCAGCAAATGCTGCTTTCATAATTTCACGCCACATCTGTAAAACATTTTTTTTATTTAATTATAACTTAGGTTCATAACAGTTCATTATTCACTAAGTCATTTTTGGTCCGGGGGAAATTTTCTAATTACTGATTTCTAGTGGAAGGCGGTCATTCTATAGTTAACATATAATTTTTATGCTCAACTCAACTAAAAAACTGTAATTTGACCTTGTCAACCGCGCTGAAGCGACGTCCTTCTTCTGGAATCTGTTGCTGAATATCGGGAGACGAGAAAATTGGCTCCAGGTACATCCAAGTGGCTTGAACCTTTAACCATTCATCTAAGATGTCCTGCAGAAGAACTAATTTGCCTTCCCAATCACTAGAAAAAAAGACACACACAGATGATGTAATTTAATACGACAATTACGACATTTACCAAAACTCACTCTTTCAGGTGTGCAGTCAAGGGCAAATATATATATACACTTTAGTACCTTGTCACTTTAACCACTGTGATAGTTCATATATGGCAGTTCAAATATGATAAAAATAGACAAGGTACTAAAGTGTATACATATTTTTGCCCTTGACTGTACTTTATAACTGTGCCGTATCTTTCCAAGCTATGTTATATTTATGGGTTCTCTCTCCCATGCATGAGGCACATGTGCCTTGCGATTGAGATTCTGGTTACATAATTATATATTAAGAATTACTCATTTAAAGGTAGATAGATAGATAGATTACTACTTACAGAATCACTTCTTCAAATGGTTTGATATAAGGAGAATTCTTCATAGTCTGTGTCTTGACGATATGGTCGTCTAGTAGCAATTGTATTTCATCGACACCCGATATAATGTAAGTTCCAGAGTCTCTGTAAATTATGCAAGCAGTGTAACATGAAAGTAACTAGGTAAAATCAAAATAATAATAAAATATTTCCAAAAAAGAGATACACTGACTTGTGTGGATTTATCTCGAATCTCAAATCGGCCCACTCCTTCATCATCTTGTCCAACATCTTTTCCAAGTTGTTTTCTTTGGTGGCTGCTTCAGAGATGCTCTCGAACTTCTCAATGTAGCTATCGAGATTGAAATCTATGACCTTCTGCAGGGACATTTCTTCGTCAACAATGATTGGGAAACCAACTATCTCGGAGATCTTCTCCCAATGCCGAGCCTTCATGCCAGGGTTACCCAGCGTTTGGATAATAGGTAAATGAGTCTTAAATTCGTCCATTTTTTGTCTAAAAATAAAAAGTAGAATGATATTATGCATAAAATAATTTGCATTTAATTTTTAGATATGATACATTATTACACACCTTACTGTTACCGCAAGATTATAGGTGTCAGGCACGTCTTGGAAAGATTTCTCGAGTTTATAGACAATTTTATAATAGTATCCAACGTCAGCTTCGATATCTTCTGGGTCAAATGTACCAACCTAAAAATCAGTTGTCTTTATTTACGTGGCATGAGGGCATGACATGATATGAGCATGACATCAAAACCTTATTACCTAATTTCTGACGTAATTTTTTTCTGAGATACAATGTTCGTGAGATACTTGATTCGTTTTACAAATCAATGCAAAAAATGGTAAAGAAATAATAAGATACATACTTTAGTGGACATCCAAGTACGATTTTTTTCGACAAACTCAAACCCAGCGTCGTAAAGTTTCTTGTACGGTACAAGTCTTTCAT
The DNA here is from genome assembly GCA_037349165.1 of Choristoneura rosaceana. Classification (NCBI taxonomy): domain Eukaryota; kingdom Metazoa; phylum Arthropoda; class Insecta; order Lepidoptera; family Tortricidae; genus Choristoneura; species Choristoneura rosaceana. The sequence continues at coordinate 5,294,003 of JAZBNJ010000009.1, forward strand.
AAATCGTTTTCCTTTTCGGATATTGAGATTGTTCATAACCGTAAGCAGTTTCTTCGTCATTGAACTGATCAATTTTGACTAAAGCTTGTGACAGCCTAGCCAAAAGAAAACACAGTTACAAGTTAGGTACAAGTTCGTAAAGGGACGTATTTGAATATCGAAAATCCTACTAATATTAAAAATGCGAAAGTTTGTGAGTGAGTGAGGATGTGAGTGAGTGAGTGAGTGAGTATGTTTGTTACTTCTTCACGCTAAAACGGCTGAACGGATTTGGATGAAATTTGGCAAAAAGTTAGTTTATAACCTGGATTAAAACATAGGATACTTTTTATCCCGATATTCCCAAGGGATAGGGATAAAATCTTGAAATAACAACCGCTGGGCTCGGGGTCATGAATTTTGGTATATAGGTAGTTGGACGTCTGGAATTATTTATAGGCGACTTTTTGACCCGATATTCCCACGGGATACCTAGGGATGAAATCTCGAAATAACAACCACTGGGCTTAGAGCCATGAAATTCGGTATGTAGGTAGCTGGACCTCTGGAATAACACATAGGCTATTTTTTACCCCGATATTCCCACAGGATAGGGATAAAATCTTGAAATAATAACCGCTGGGCTTAGAGTCATGAAATTTGGTATGTAGGTAGTTGGCCATCTGCAATAACACATAGGCTACTTTTTGACCCCATATTCCCACGGAATACCTAGGGATAAAAACTTGAAATAACAACCGCTGTGCTCAGAGCCATGAAATTTAGTATGTAGGTAGCTGGACCTCTGAAATAACACATAGGCTATTTTTTATCTCGATATTCCCACGGGATAGGGATAAAATCTTGAAATAATAATCCCTGGGCTTAGAGTCATGAAATTTGGTATGTAGGTGGACGTCTGAAATGACACAAAGGTGACTTTTTGACCCGATATTCCCACGGGATAACTAGAGACCAAATCTCGAAATAACAACCACTGGGCTTAGAGCCATGAAATTCGGTATGTGGGTAGCTGAACCTCTGAAATAACACATAGGCTATTTTTTATATCGATATTCCCACGGGATAGGGATATACTCTTGAAATAATAACCGCTGGGCTAAGTCATGAAATTTGGTATGTAGGTAGCCGGAGATCTGGAATAACACATAAACTACTTTTTGACCCGATATTCCCACGGGATACCTAGGGATGAAATCTCGAAATAACAACCACTGGGCTTAGAGCCATGAAATTTGGTGTGTAGGTAGCTGGACCTCTGAAATAACACATAGGCTATTTTTGAACCCGAAATTCCCACGGGATAGTTTTGTAACTAAGGGACTGCATACGTCCCTGTATTATTATAATTTTATATTTTTTTCTTTAATGGTATACTGTAGTTTTTAACTATTTTGAAAAAAAAATTACTTTCTGCCAAGTATCTTGCGGCGCATTCTTCTTGGCAATGATGGTCTTTCCGAAAGCGCTGGTAGTTTAAAAAAATGACGTGTAAAAGTGCCCATTACGGCCTATTTACTGAATAAACGATTTGAATTTGGATAGGGAAAATTTTTGAAATTTCAGCACTGGGTTTAGAGTTTTGGATTTTGTACAGCTATTCACAACACAACCTCAATGAAAGAAGCCAACGATATAAATTTTGGAAATTGCTAGGAGAATTAGGTAAAATCCCGAAAATTTCAAGTGCAACTATCTAACCAATTAGTTTACGCGTGCGAAGCCGCGGGTAAAAGCTAGTTAATACATATCTAATGTTAAAAAGTCTACGCTCATAATATTGAAAGTAGGTTAGGTTAGGTTCGAAATTTTGGTAGTCGATATTTCAATTTTCGGTATTCAGTTGCACTTGTCCATAAATACGCTATGAGTATGAGGTTTTGCTCTCTGGCTATCGGACAAATGGCAGATTGGCAGAATTAAGAAGTATTCTTCACGAAAAGTACATTATTACTTTAAAGTATTTTAAACATATACAACTGTCTTACTTACTTTTCATCGAGTGTTCGAGCCTTTGATGCATATATTGGTAACTCAGACATCTCGCCCCAATACTGCATTTCATCACATTGTGCTTCGTAAATTTCCAGATCGTCGATAAACTTGGCGATTCGGACCTGAACAAAAATTTAGAAGCGAGCTTTATCAACTTCCTTACCTGTGATTTCAGTTACAGTTTTCTCACAAAAATAGCATTTTCCGTTTATATCTAATAGGAAAATGTATTAGAACCAGCATCAAAAGCAGATAGCTGTCTTTTATTTTGAGATATCTTTTTAGCATAGTCAATTTATTTCATTTCGAAACTCAAAAGCCTTTGTTATGCTTATAACTTTCAAAATGCAAACTAACCTTCAAGAGTTCCTGGTACTCTATCTTCTTCTGCTCGCATATCACTTTTGATTCTTCAATAATGCCAGGCAAGCGTGAATACCTTTTGAATTATTTTTTGTTATTTCAATCAGTAACTTAATCCTATTCTTCACTAAAGCTATGTACTAAATTGGTAATTATGGTACAGTAAGTTTACAGTGATTTAGGGGATCTGGTGCACAATGCAATAAAATCATCGTTAAACGGCTCATATTTTCTGATACTGATCCTATGTCAAATGTCAGTAGCTGAAGATAAAATGCTTTTTGAGATAATATGGCATTTATTAACATCGCCGATTTTTTTTATTCAATTACCTATCAACCAACACTCGTGTAGTCGACAACTTACCTAACTCATCATAATTTGAGTGAATCTTATACAGCACAGCACTAAAAGTGCGCGGATGGTGGGTTCAATTGTTGACAAGTGTCCATTTAATCAAGAAGAACACAGAAGATGATCGAGCCAACCTCTGTGTGATAACTAGGAATGGTAAATTACTACTAAGTATATACCAGTGGAATGCCTGACAGTTTGCCTTGAGCTCCTGCGGTGTGAAGATAGTGTAGTCACCAAGGAAGATAATGGAGCGCATGGCTTCGCGTAGCTTGTCCTCCATCTGTGTTATCAGTACATCTTCAGCTTTCTTGCAGTACTCAATGAGCTCCATCAGCGCGGCCGTGTCCGGAGGTGGCGTCAGCAATGTGGTTCCAATAAAGTTATATTCATCAAATATCCTGTATCAAATTAAATTTATATATTAAACCTGTAATTTCCTAAGGAATCTATGGTGTTTATTAAACTTATCTACTTTCGGCTTCGTATTATCTAACTACCGACATATCAGAGTTTAAAGAACATATACTCGTATCTCATTTTACAAACGATGACTTAATTAATATGACACTCGCACTAAGACACGTATTATTTATGTATGCATAGATACGTCTGTGTCATGCTTACCCTTTTATGTCTGCTTGATAGTTATCAGTCATCTTTTTTAGCAACATATTTGCTAGTCTTGTGGCAGCTTGTCGCAATGAATTGATTAAATCGTTTCTTTGCATTTGATACATTCCTATTACGATAGTTCCTTCCAGTTTTAAAGGTATTTCCCTTGCTATTTCAACATATTTAACTGACTCTGCGCAAAATTCTTCGAATGTTTTTTCGGGCCTGGAGTTAATGAATCTCCGAACTTTTTCCAAAGACTAGAACATCGTATTAAACAAATAGATTTTATCCACACTAAGTCCAAAAACCTGTTCGCTAAATGAGACACTCACCACTCCATTCAACAAGCATACATAATCGTCAAAATCTTGAACTCTTAGCTCTGGTCCAATTCTCTGTTCATTTATTAAATCAGCTATTTGTTTTTTATAAGATTCAACAATTTCAGCCTCTATAATTGGCTAGAAAAAGAGATCTAAATTAGTCTTATTAATTATTTCAGTAATCACGGTTATGACGTTAATTATATTTAAGTATAACAATACTTTCAGTGTAAGCCTGCTTGTGCAAACAAAGTCCTGGTACAGAATAGTCTCTAAACGAGGAGTCACCCGACATGCATCCAAAAGGTAGTCATACAATATATTTAGACTATCTATAAATTTACTGAAAGGCGGTTCAAATTCGATTGCTTCATCTTGAAATGTCAGGTTTATCACAAAGCCCTGATTATCTCCCTGTAAAGATATTTATTTTTGTAAATAACATTACATTTTGTCTTCACGAATTAGTTAAGGTTAATCAACTAGTAGAAATACAAATAGAATATACCCCGACATCCATTATGTAATCAGTAAATTCCTTCATTGATTTCAGACACAGGCTTTGTATATTATATGTCATTATGCACGACAAACAATTGTAAAAATGCTTCATTTTTTGCACTTGCTTCGGTTCTGGAATCTGTTTCTTTTTGCTTCCCTGGAAAAAATATCACATCGAATTGGTGATCATTTTCAGTAATAACATTGTTTCTCTGCCCTTTCTTAAGCTTACACGTAGCGCTCATTGCATTAACCCTTAATAATGTAGAGGCGATTTAGCGACCACTTGCATTGAGTTGGAAACTGAACCTTATTAATTTCTTAACACTTGTACGACTAGCTTTAAAAATATTCTTTGTCAGGTATGTATTTGATAGCTGCTTTTGAGTTTGATACTACGCTAAAATAAAATGGGCCTCATTAAGGGTTAAAAAATGTGTAGCAATATTTATGTATAAATGAAATAAGTAATGAACCTGTAGAAAAACAGCCTGCAGCGTAGGAATCCACTGTAGTGTCAGTACATTGCCAGCTGCTTCAATGTGCCGTTTACAAACAAAACAAAAGTCTTGAAGCTCATATGCTTCATGTGACATCATTATGTCCTTCATACTTATAAATCGAAGATCGCTGAAAATAATAATTTTAATAGCATGAGCTATAAGCAATGGGTAGGTACATTCTGATTATATATCCAGATTCTAGTGGTATTCTAGGAAGATGCAACAGATTTTTACTATTTTTGTTACTTTTTTGTTACAACGTGAATTTAAATTGCCTTATTTGAGAAAATATTGTCGAATACTTAAAATAAACACATCAAAGTAGGGCCATTACACAAGGACTGCATTCCAACTTCAACGAGTGTGCAGTTATGCTGACTGCAATGGATCTGTAATGTAATGACAATTGGCAGACATTTTGCAGTTGAAATGCAATCCATCTGTCGATCCCGAAAAGTAAATTACTTAAGGTATTTACTTAAATTGCTTCCACCAAATTTGCAGAACCTGTGCAATACACGGATTCACGCTGTAAAGATCCTTCGCAAGCGCTTTCTTGGAGAGTGCGTATCGGTTCCTCCAATCGTCGCTTTTCTGGGCCATTTCTTGTTTGAATGGTGTGTCTTCTTCCGACGCTTCTTCCTGAGATAAATAATAATCTAAAGAATTTTGTCATGATATTTTTTTTGTAGTTTTAAATAAATTTGAATGTAATATGTGTTTTAAGAAGCGATACCTTCGAGAATAATACCCAATGTGTATATTCGGAAAAGGTACGAGTACGCAGCTGCAGGTACCACAGAATCAGCAAAAGTACAACAACCAAATGGAAATTCCAAAATAGAAAAATAAAGTTAAGTGGCAGTATCTTACCGCGTTAGGATCTTTCAAAACAAAGTCCACGATCGCTTTCTTCATGGCCATCATAAAGTCTTCACGCATTTCATCAGTACATTGAAAGAGGGTCTCTTTCCATTTTCTCAGTTTCATTGTAAGTAAGTTGTGAACTCTACAAAATATTACATTATGTAGTAGTCTTTAAACAAACTAATTTAAGTTTAAGTAACTATAATAAAGTCAGATAGGTAGAGTAGATTTGTAATACATTGTTGGGGAAAGGATTTTCACATTAAAAGAATGTTTTCAAGGAAATCAAACTACTAATATTTATGTACCGCTTTTCTACCTAGGAGTAGATAACATACGTCTGTTTAATGGTTGTTTAATGACTGTTATTAAAATACGATTGACCTATAACTCTATTTGATTATTCTAAACTTAAAATTTAATCTTACTTTAGTATTACTTTATTATCCAAAGGTGCAACGTGGATAGTGTCGAGGCCGTAATGTATGTAGTAGTAGTATCGCAACTTATTATCCTCCTCACTGGGATGATTACCGTCCCCAGCCTCCCCCGGGGGAGATTGGCAAATTAGATTCATTAGCTTAGTCCTGAACTCCTCTCGCGATCTCCGCAAAGCTGAAAAACTTTGCATCACTAAAAAAACACAAATATTAGTCACACTGTTAGACAAGCTATTACAAAAACCTTACAGCGATTAGTAATGATTCCATAGCAACAAAAATTACCATTAGGCCTTTTCTTTGTAACCGGCTTGGCTTCACTCTTCCCTTTTTTTCGTTCAGGAAATTTAAGGAGTTCATCCGGCAACTTAAATAATGGATTTGTTCGTATCTTGAAGTCGTCTGGTAACTTTATCTTTGGAATTTTTGGTAAACTTGCATCGGAAGGTGATGGTTCTGATTGACTTTTCTTCCGAGTTGGTTTTTTGCCTCTCTGCATGATTCCTGTAAAATATTACAACGAAATAAATCATAACTTGTTGCAATAAAATATTTATAATATAATATGTTGCTTGAGAATAGACGTTCCCTAAGAATCTTCACAGCGCAGCCAATGGCTTCGCGCGATCTTTACCGAAGTGCATGATTCGAACTTCATATATTGCCGTTCCGCTGACGCTTATATTATTTAATACGAGAGTGAGGAACGGTACGATGCGAACTCTATTTTAGAATTTTGTAGTAGCCCCCTCAGATCGTCCGTCCACCTTAGGGAAACGTAGTGGTTATATTCTCTTTGCCTTTAAGAAGGCCAACCAACATTTCCAATTCGGTACCTACCCGGCTGCTACTTCAGAATCGTAGGTATTGGTACTGGCCCTACGGCCAATTTCTACAAGCATCAAATACCCTCCACTACCAGTTGAGGTGTGCAATAAGTTTTGTTAGAATGAGAACTTTATCTGAAGCTTTCCTTTAACTGCATAAAATAAAATAATAACCAAAGTACAAGTACCCACTGCATCGTTTTGCGTGCTTTATTCCTGTGCCCATTGAAAACTTCTTGCAATTAATATTTCTCCTAAATTCACTTATATTTCACACTAATTAAATTAAACACCCTTACCTGATTCAAGAGACCTTGTCGAACTTTTAAATCCGTTCGAATTGAGTTACAATATGATAATATTGAATTTGCGTAGGTATATTTAGCTTTTTTTTAGCTTGTTCTCTTATTCAACCTAGCTTCTCTAGTTTATTTAATAATAAAATAAAATAATACTAGACATACTGAAAGTAATAAATAATGATGATTGCAACTGTAACTATGACAGAACAACAAATCAATTAATTTGCCATGGTAACCGTAACTTTCAATTGTTTTGTTTCTATGAAGTTCAGCAGCCAGTTTCAATTATCTTTTTTCGGTTATCATCCATATCATTATAATCTTACTATAACCTGTCCCACTCTTGGTAACTGACGGTTAAATGTGATGCCATCTCCGTCTATTCGAACAAAACAAATAGAGACGGCATCACATTTAACCGTCAGTTAAAACTAATCAATGGATGGTGAAACAGCCCCTTATAGTACTATTTATTAGTTAGTATTAGTACTATTACTTATTCTGTGGTATAATGTGGTATCCTGTGTTCTGTTATTATCATGTGTTTTTATGTACAATAAAGAGTTTTACAATAGAATACAATAACTGTTGTACAGTCAGCCTGCGAAAATACTCAGTACTTTAGAGTGAAGAAAAACGAACGTCACATGGCTGGCAACTACCTTAATTTGGATCTAGCATACGAAAAGACGACCTTCTTTTATTATTGAAAATAATAAATATGACCAAAAAAAGCAGTGATTTTGCGGGATGACTATTTTTCATGACAATATAAAAGCCCTCTTGTTTTTAGAGGAGGCTTGTGCGCAGCAGTGGGACGAATATAGGCTGGGATGGATGGATGGATATATATAATAGAGTTACAACCACTTCAGGTGCTCGGGTTGACTTGAAATTTGGCATAGGTTCTTATGTAGGTAAATCTAGCGACAATACAAGAATTTTGCAGTAATATCCGGATAGTCTGTCCAGGATTGTCTCCGCAAGGACAGAACTCCTCATTTACTTGAAATTTGGTACGAAAATGTACTTTAGATGACAATACAATTATGGGCGGTGGTGATCTCTTACCATCACGAGACCCATTTGCTCGTTTGCCATCCAGTCGAATAAAAAAAATACAGTAATCATTATCAAAAAGTATAGTCAGCAAAAAAAATTTACATTAAAAATCAATTTTGAACAAAAACTTAATTTACTTATTTTGTAGCTAATAAGATCGGCTCTAAAATTCGCTTTGCGCGACCGGGGTTGGGGACATTATGAAATTGAATTAAATTTTCTTGATCCCCTTTTTTCTTATTGTATTATCATCTCTATCGATTATCGCATATAACTTCAACTGCATCTTTCTATTTATTTTAATCTAATACCTTTAAACGAACAATTCTTATAATATATATTCTTATACATATAAATATATCTAAAATATATAATCATGATCTCGGAAACTGCTCCCACGATTTCGATGAAATTTGTTATGTGGGGGTTTTGGGGGATGGTAAATCGATCTAGCTTGGTAGCAGAGATAATAAAAAAGACACATAGCTTTAAGTTGTTTAATTGAAGAGATAACTGAATACGACATAATATATGGCAAGGTCGTACTTATTAAAAAATCTAAATTAAATACAAGTATAAATGAAATTACATGATTTTATTAAATAACAACCCACGTTAATAAAATCAAAAAGAAGTATACACACAACTCATAACTCAGTAAATAAAGTAACGCTCACTCACTTCACTATTCGCGTTCGTGTTAGTATGAGGATGAAATAAGTGTGCCAGGTTGTCTGTCAAGCAAGTTTTTGTTGTTAGCCACGTGAGTCGATAGTCGTGAGTCAAGAGTGATTTTTTTTTTTAAAGTAAGATGGTATTTATTATTGTTACTGTCCAGCTTTGAGAATACATGACCAGTTTTAAAACCTGAATGAAAAGCTTAGCTATTAAAAAAAGATATATGTACGGCCAAATAAAGAGTGAAGTTCGGATTTTGTGTTTTTGGACCTGTTAACCCTACACGAAAAAAATGCACTGCACCTACCTAAGTTAAGTATAGTTTCCCTCAAGATCTATGGGATCCAATGACCGAAACTCGATCGGCAAACGCAAAGAGTGAAGTGTAGTGTCAGAATTAAGACTCGTAACAAGGACTAAAAATCGTAACAAGGACTCTATCCAGCATCGGCCTGGAGTAGAACAAGAGAGGTGGTCGCTCTAAGCGCCACATAGCAAGGCACGCCAGTTTCCAGTGAAAAATAAAATTTAGATGGCAACTTTTGAGAGGTGCGGCAGTGGTGAGGACATAATCTCGCTCTACCTAGATCAAAGCTAAAGCCAGCACTGACTCTATAATATAATGTATAAAAATAAGTAGATTTCATTTCATTTACCACAAAAATAAACGCAAATACTAGTACTGGTCCTCCTTGTGACATAAAAAACGTGGTATCTGAAAGATACCAATTTTCCACTTATTTTCTTATTAACAGTCCAATTAATCTCACTAAGACATGTCCTTTCCAGTGGCTTATAGTAGGAAAGTAAGACATTAAGTTTAACGTTACGTCAGGACCAGTCAAGAATTCACAGTACTTATTTACGAAAAAAATATTTTAATTTAATTGACACTCGGCAGGTAACTACTGTGGTAAATTTTCAAGATACCAGTTATTTTTACATCACAAGTTCTCTTGTTCTATTTTTTACATTTAGTTTTACTCGGATTCATATTTACTTAACGCTTTAAATAAAGGAAAGTAAACAAATATCTAGAAGGGCAATTGCGTGAGTAGCGCAACGCCGCGCATGATCCAGTGGTCTTGTGGCATCTTGGTGGGCAGACGCATGAAGAGGATGTAGTTAGTAGAGTGACCAGTAGTCGACAGAACGCCGCGCCGTTCACCCGTCTTGTACAGCGGGCAGTTGTAGAAACTGCCGTCCGGAATGTCATCGCGTCTTAAAGGAATCAGCCATACCTAAAACGCCAGGATACATTTTAAGCTTTACAGAATCTATGTATACGGAAACGACTTTAAAAGTTTTATCATTTATCATCATTATCATAGCAGCCGTAAGATGTCCGTTGTTGGACATAGGATTCTCCCATGGACGTCGAGTTGCTTCGATTGGAAGCGGCCTGCATCCACCGTGAACCTGCGGTTTTAACCAGGTCATTTGTCCCTCTCGTTGGTGGACGTCCTACACTGCACTTGCCGATCCGTGGTCTCATTTCAACAACTTTTCGACCCAATGGCCATTTGTTTTCCGTGCTATAGCACCATATATGGCCCATATATGGGCTGCACATTTCCACTTCAACGAGCTAATTCTTGGCTACATCGATGACCCTAGTTTTTCTACGTATCTCCTCATTTCTGATTTGATCCCGTAGAGAAACTCCGAGCATAGCACTCTGCGTAGCTCGCTGAGCAACTCTGAGCCTATTCATAAAGCCTATGGTAAAGCACCATATCTTGGATCCAATGTCATTACTGGGAACGCACACTGGTTGAAAAGTCGCTGGTTGGCCTTATTTTTATCTTGATAGAATTCAATCTACTTTTTTTACAAACATGATCACTTACTGGTGGAAAAGTGTCGTAGAGTACTTTAGGGAAGGACTCGTCCACGCAGTAATCTTCCATGTTCCAGCGTCCGCCCTCTAAGAACAGCCCATAGATGTAGACTCCTTCATCCGGCCGCGTCTCTAGCACAAACGTGTTCTGAACCTGGTACACAAACATAATAACAGGCGTAAGTATAGTTTCAGCACTATATTAGACACAATTCACATTCAATCAACATCAGAAATTATTTTATCGAACAAAGATCCCAACATATGACGCAAATCTACCATTATAAGTCATGGTATCATAACTCGTGGTTTAATTTACTATGGCCTCTCAAGCAGAGGGTTGTGGGTCCAAACACGGGCTCGCAGCTCTTATTTGAAATATACCATGACCTTTACGGTGAAGGGAAACGTTGTGAAAACTACACACGTACATATGTGAAAAAAATTAACGGTGTGTAAAGTTCTCAATCTACGCTGGACCCGAGTGAGAACTACAGACCGAGCCCTCTCAGTTTAGAAAAAGGCATGTGTCCCGCATTGGTGCCGCACGTACATAATGCCTTTATGATGATGATGACCAAATCTATTATGAATGGCAATTATGCCCGTAATTTATTCAGAGCTCGCCGATGTATCTGAAGCTGGACTGTCCCTAGGACTATCAGATTTTCAGAAGTTTTCTCAATCACAGCGCATCGATCCGTGTTTTGTTTTCGTGACAGCGGCCGTGAGGAACGCCTGCGGGAAGTAGAACCCGACAGCCAGAACACTACCGGTGGCCTGTTCCTGACAGCAAGCGTACCTCGTAGTGGAAGGCGAGCTGGTCGATGGGTATCTTGTACTTGCGCGCGTAGCTCTGCTGCGCGGCCGTGAGGAACGCCTGCGGGAAGTAGAACCCCGACAGCCAGAACACTACCGGCGGCCCGTTCGCGTGCCAGTGCTACAAGTCACATTATAATTTTAGCAATTTTTTATCAATAATAGTCATCAGTATTAAACTCACGTTGCCTAATTGAGTAAATATCGGACACATTTCGATATACTGAAGAATAAAGTTAAATATTATGGTGACTAACTTGAAGGAACGCCAAACGCGCAAGCAAATCATCGACGTAGGCAGCGAACGGTTTGAGAGACGGGTAGCTCTTGCCGGCCCACAGCGCCGGGATGCGGCCGCGCACCATGCTGGACAGCACCTCCTCTGTCACGTCCGTGAGCACGCTCACGCCTGGAGATACCATTACGTTCAGCTAGCACTTTTAGAACTACTTGGGGACCCTACTAGAGGCAGAGGCTGTTTCACCAACCATTGATTAATTATGTTTGATGGATAAATGTGATACCATCTCCGTCTATTCGAACAAAACAAATAGAAACGGCATTACTATATCCGTGAGACAAATTTAATTAATGATGGTGAAACAGCGGGTTAGAGCGAGAGAGCGGTTGCAGAGACCTTGCACGGCGCCGATGACGGCGCGCGAGCTGGTGCGCACGATGTTGACGAGGCGCTCGTAGCGCGCCGCCTCCTGGATGACGACGATGGACATGGGCGTCATGTCGGCCGGCTTGATGTCGCCCTCGTGCGACGGGCCCGACAGGATCTTGTTGGGCAGCCGCGCCAGCACGTCCTCCGCGATCGCCATGGCTTGCTGCTCGGGCGTGATACCGCCTCCGCCACCCGCCATCGTGTCCTGTAATGCGTTCCATGAAGAAATTAGAAAAGAAGGGAAGAGAAAGTTTATATGTCCCTGTATAATCAAATCAATAAGAATTATTTTTCTTACCAAATATTTCTTTTGTAGATCCTTGTTGCATGAAAAGTTAAAATACTCATTGAAAACTATAAGCACTACTTATGGAAAAAAGCGATTACGTCTGCGGAATTATTAGTCATAAACATAATTTAAATGGAACTTACCATACGATCCTAATAGTAGATAACGGCAGCAAGATGAAACATAAAAAAAATATTACTTTACTTCCTCTGTTACTTACAGATGTCACAGAAAATACTTCTAAATACATCTATAGCGAATTAAATAACAATGTGCCAAAACTCAAAACATGAACTCTACCACGACAAGGTAACGAGCAACGATATAATTAATTACAAGCAAGCAAAGCAAGTGACTGCATGTTACCTGCGTCAGAATGGCGGTGTTAAGCAGCTCCTCGGCCTCGCGGAAGTGCTTGGTGATGTCGGCGTTAGGGTGGAAGCCGAACACGCCAGGCGGCGTCGCCACCGGCAGAGAGCGCGCGAAACTAATGAAGTCGGCGTGCTCCTTCAACGTCGGGATGTAGTACGTACCTGCACACAGTAGACATCTAATATAGTCATTTACTAAACTACCAAAGAATATATTTCTCACAAATGTGATGAAAGCATCACTGAATTTTATCATCAACTTCTGATTATAGTTATGACACAAAACACGATAGGATGGCAACATATTTTTAAAAAGAAGAACTAATATTTTCTTAAATACCAGTAGCTTCAAGTGAGTACTTCTCGGGGCCAATGGTTTTCATATTGTAGAATTTGAAAAGTATCGTGTTGAGACAGCGACGATCCCAATCGTCGGTCACTCTCCCGCCGTAGTTGCATTCGCCAGTCAGATAGCGAAGCGCAACAAACTGCACGTCCTATTGCAACAATAATGTGTTTACAAATTAAGGTTCGAAAACTGACAACATATAGACAGTAAACGTATAATAGAATGAAGGACTGACTTCGTATTCGTTGAGGAACATGTAGAGCTGCGTGATGCTGATCCGCAGGTCTGTCTCGTTGAACTCGTAGCGAATGTTCCAGCCGAGCGGCCCGAACTGCCGCCGCTCCTGCACCACCGCGTGGAAGAAGCATAGCGCGAACAGCATCTTCTTGAAAATCTCTGGCTGTTTGTTGGCTTCGAACCACTCCGGGTCGTTAATTGGATCGCTCTGGTAGGAGCGGGCAATATTCGCTCTCAAACCTAAATAATAATCATTATTCAGAGTTTGTTTGTACCAAATATAAACTACCTAGTTATCTCCTGCAAGATGAAAGGACTCGGAAGACTTTTGAAGTTACATCATGTAATTAATATTGTTATGTACATTAATCAGACAACTCGCTTGCTCGTTTGCCTCACTTATAATAAAAAAATACATAATTTCAAAACAAACCTTGTGGTGGTTCATTAGTCATCTTCACTCCATTTTGTAGCACATAAACTGGAAAGTGATCCGCTGGATATGAAGTTAGCCAAAGTCTGAAGTCTGGGTTAGTATTATCCGGGGTAAGACCTTCACAAATCTGGCGATCAATAATAAAGTGTAAATTTGATTTATTGGTGAGATTGCATAAAAGTTTATACCTATTAAAATCTGCTATGAAGTAAACTGCCGTACAATGATATCAGCAGTGTCAATCAATACCAATTTCGTTAATCAGGCTTACTGGTGATGTCACGGCAGTAAACTTCCTACCATATTTTTCACTGTCGCATTGTGAAACACACTCGAAATTACAATCACTTTCATTAACTCATCCCGTCGAATTCTCTATCTATATATATAAAAATCAATTGCTGTTCGTTAGTCTCGCTAAAACTCGAGAACGGCTGGACCGATTTGGCTAATTTATGTTTTGAATTATTTGTGGAAGTCCAGGGAAGGTTTAAAAGGTGAGTAAACATGAAAAAAAAGAGGCGGTACGAAGTTTGCCTGGTCAGCTAGTACATTATAAAAAAGGGATGTTGATTGCAATCGCGAGCGTTCGCGCGTTTGACAATGCGGTCTATAACGTAATGTCCACCTTCCATTGCGAGCGGATGAATTGCATTAGACTCAGTTTACTATACAACAATCGGCTGCTTGAAAGTACTTCCACCGAACCTCTTTAAAGCTTCTGATCGGAGTTAAACTGAGTCTATGCGGAATTCGCCGCGGTTGCGGTGGAAGGCTTATATAAGTTGTTCTAATGATTTATTTCAGACGGCTATGTCCACAAAAATATACTTAACTCACAACACAATACAATACTATAGTAATCCAAAAATACAATAAATTAAGTAAGTTCAAAATATAAATACGTTTAGTCTGATCATGTATAGCATTTCGATGAAGGTACAGACCTTTTCCAGCATCGGCATCCAGCTCTTGGCCAGGTGGCAATTCTGTAATACTACCCAGTTTCCAAAACGAACGCCTTCATCAATAAGTTTCACGGCTATAGGCCCTTGCCCCTGCCCCAGAGACAGGGAAAACAAGCGTGAAGCTCCAAAACCCTTTAGAAAAATTACTTTATTTAAATAACTTTAACTAAATAATAATCTATATAATAACGCTCTATAACAAAGAGGAATCGAGAAAATATTGCTAGTTTTTTTTTCGTATAAATAGAAGTTAATTTACGAAATTCCACAATCTTTCAAAATGTTAATTTTCACAAGACACAAGCGAAGTCGCACGTAACAAATAGTTTGTTATATTTTGTTTCTCAGTTTAGTACGTACCTGGTCGTCAGCAAACTTGAGCAACGTGCCCATGGGGTCTGATCCGGGTGTTAGAACAAACAAAAGAGGTATGCAACAGTGAGAGTCAGAATAAGAAGATGCCAGATCGAATAAAGGAGGCTCCACAAATTGTCGTCCCATCGAACCTGTAATATTGATGATCAGTAAGTACCTGAGTCCTGACACTATTTATCAACTCGGTTTTTTTATTTTTTACACTAGTGTTGATTACCTTCTACGAAGTTTTGGACAGCTGGAACCATCATATCCAAGCGCATACAACGTAGCACCATCAATTTCTGTTGAAAATAAATCTTTAGATATAAATGTACAGTTTGAATAATAAAGAGCAAATAATAAGGAAATAATAAAAACAATAATATAAATAACCTAAGAACTCGTCTGATACCTCAAAGGGAGTAAGATTTGTGTTCCACGGTTCTGGGAGTGGTTGATTGTGAGGATCCTCTGTGTTGCAAAAATCCTCCCACTCACTCGTACGCTCCATGAAGTGGTCAATAATTCCGTGAAATGGTTCGATTTCGTTCAATCTGATAATGATAACGTTAAATCACCTATTAATTTAGCGAAAATTATCAAAAGTAGATTCTTTACATTGTTTCATGAGTACTATCATTACATGACTTTACCGTGTGAAGTAAACTACATCTTCAAATAAGTAACTGGATCAGCTTGAAAATTTACATGAAAATTGAATCGACTCCTACCCCCCCTTAAGATTTTTAGGCATTGAAGCTTAGAAAGTGCCCGTTTTTTTGCAAGTGGGTATATTAATGTCAATTGCTCGTTATCTTTTACAAAACAATGTTTTTTAAATGACAGATTTGTGGTAACAAACATGAAAAGGAACAAAAAAAATACTGAATATCTACTATAGTATTTATAAATAATATGTTAAATATATGATTATTATAAAATCAACTGCTCTATTTAAACTCACCCATTAAACTCAGACCAGGCTTGGGGGCTGAGGAAAGACACAGGATTAGGCGGGACATTCCTCGGTTGTGCCCCACCGAGTAGGAATAAAACTTTATATTGTTCGAGCTCGCCTTCTGCTACCAATATTGTCATAGTAAGCAGTAGTGAGAAAACTAGTTTATCCTGAAACAAAAATCTTACAATCACCAAACATGTTTTCTGAATCGACTCGTTTAGAAACGCTTATCACGTTCATTTTGAAATTCCCTTGTACAGTCACCTGCAATATATCTACCACAGCGGAGCGTGCAAAAATATCTCACACGTCCTACCGGCCCCAGAATAGAGTCGTATCAGATATTTATGCACGCTTTGATGTGTCAGATATTGTTGCTGGTGACTGTAGTTCCACTTCTACTTTCCTTATCTTCTACTTGACGGCTTTTGAAGACGAGTTACCTTCTCAAACAGACTCCTGCAGATGTTGGCGTAGAGTGAGTACGTGAAATAAGCACGTAGTATCTCCAACCGCTCAGGAATTTCATCAACTTTTTCCGTGTTATCTATAGCCGCTGTGAAAAGACCTTCAAACCATCCCAGAGAATACTGATACATGGGATCAATATTTGCCAAAGATGCTGCAAATAAATAAAAACTCATAGTTAAAAAAATAAAGTCATAATAAAAAAGAGTCATAAAATCGCAATTCGTTATATGTCATGTAAAATAGTAACTATTCAGGTCAATCAAATTTACCAATGAGAAAAAACAAGTTTGTAGAATGAACCGCAATTGGTACATAATCATCTCGTGCAACATCAATAGCTTTTTCGGTAACCATCGCTACTTCCTGTTTTTCTTTAATTTCATTTGACGTGTCCTTAGCAGAGTTTAAAATCTACAAAAGATAAATCGAATAATTTAGTTATGTTTATCATTTAAAAATAATGAAGAATAAAGGATTATCGAATTTCAAAGCATGTTTTAACTCTTACCTGCACAGCTGCCTCATCTTCTAAGAGATGTTCAGATGTGGATAGCACGTTGAGGATTTTCTTTTCAATATCTTGTAGAAGCCGTCTGTGCTCGGCACCTTGCGTGGTAAGATCTGACTTGGCTTGCTGCAGGTCAGGCCTCTCTCTCGCCACCACGCGAGATAGTAATTGAGCTTGTAAACCATCTTTGGCAAGCATAAAATTAACAAGTGTCACGCGCACACCCACTTCAGGTAAGTAATGAGGGTTTGCTAACTTAGTACTTATGTATAATCTGTGAAAAAGAAACAAGCAACGCTTTGTAGTAAAAGAGACAATTAAAAACTGGCGGTTGAAATCAAGACAGAAGCAAACATACTTAAAATCTTTATTATACTCCACAATAGTGTCACCAATTTTAATGCAAAGCGCGCCGCCCTGGCGAAACGTTTGCTGCTGTAGAAGGGGTTCCAGCATAGGATCCAATTCTTCTAGGACGTTTTCTAGCAAAACCTGTATAAATTAAAACTGTTCGTTCAGTATCTAAGAATAAAAAAATGTGACAATTATATTCTATTCTGTTCTACATATCCTATCATTGTTATATTTATTACTTACCTGCTACGCAAAAGTACACAAGTTACACGAAAGTATTAGTTACTTTATCACGCTCAAACTACTGTATGGTTTTGTTAGTAAACGTAGCTTCTGTGAGAAAACGATAAACGAACTCGATAGAAGAGGTTTTGAAAAACAGCTAATATTTTTACTGCCGTGAGCACATGATCACCTATCAAAGCTGCTATATTTCGTTTAAAATATTTTGAACATTACATTTTCCATACTAGAATTTTACAAACACCGATAATCCCATCCCCTCCAGAAGCTACGGTCATACCGGTTGCCCAAATTGCACTGCATTTTCCAGGATTCTGCCAAGGTCAGCCTGGGTCATGCGTACTATGCTAATGTTATTTTTCTTCTCCAAGTTTTTGATCCAGCGATTTGCTTGGCCTTGTGGGTCGATCATGAGCGGCCAACGACGCGCTGTCCTGTTTTCATGTACAACATTAGTGTTCCAGGCAAACTAAGAAAAATTGATTACATGTTTATAGATAAGTGATATCTTACATGATAATAATAGCGCTTTCTACACTGAAATTATCGGACGGTAGGCCATCAATGTTCCACTGTTGGATAACAACCGGCTCACCCAAAGAGTCGATCAGGCTGAAGTCGAGAGTACAAACAATGCCACAATCATGACACGCGTGCGCCCATTTCTTTACCTTTAAGGAAAAATTAAGTAAATTATGTAATATCCAAGATGCTTTGGTTGGATTTCAGTAACAAATCAATTCACATCATTGTTAAAATCATACTTGTTCGATTCTAAAGGCCGCCGTAAATGGTCCCAGATAAGCTATGATGCCAGCGGCGATTAGGATGTCACCTGTAAAAGATAGATTTTTCAAATAATCGCATTGACAAAATTATAAAACTAAGACCAGACTTTACTATTTTCCTTTTTTTTTTGCCGCTTTTGTCGAGTGAAATAGTATCAAGCGTTATGATCATAGTTTTTTTTTAAAACAAGTAAGATCCATCAAACGTAATTTCATTTATAAATTCCAAGTTCAATACAGTTTCTATTGAAATCAATAGGGAATATTACTGAAATTTTCTCCCGTCAGAGTGCAGCACCAGCACAAAACCGCAAACAGTTTTTTCAGTATTTCGGATGCCATGATATCGTATCATTTCAATTATTTTTTTGGAAATATAGCTCTATCGTTACTATCGATATAAAATATCATGTAATTTTCTTACTACTAAATAATCATGATTTCTATAGGTAGATATTAATTACCTACTCTTTGATCATGATGTCATGGTGACAAAATATATAAAGAGAACTGACGTTATTATGGGTTTGCGCTAGTGTCGCCGCCTGCGCAGAGCTTTGCCTAATATGCCCTATTGGTACGTTTTTTCGCAAATGTGGTGAAAACATCGTATTTTAAGTGAACGGTACCAGAATGTTAGAGGTTGCAAACATCAATCAACTTACCAATAAACTTTATAATGTGGTCTACCGTTAATAATGTCGTGGTAATGCTGTTAATCGTTAAATACGCTATTTACACCAACGTATTGCTCGGACATGTTATTCTTTTATCACTAATAGGGAACAACGGACTTTGACCCACACGGCCCTAAACTTACTTTTTTTTTTATTCGACTGGAAGGCAAACGAGCAAGTGGTTCTCCTGGTGGTAAGAGATCACCACCGCCCATAAACATCTGCAACACCAGGGGTATTGCAGATGCGTTGCCAACCTAATGGCCTAAGTTGGAATACCTCAAGTGCCAGTAATTTCACCGGCTGTCTTACTCTCCGCGCCGAAACACAACAGTACAAGCACTGCTGCTTGATGGCAGGATTAGCGAGCAAGATGGTGGTAGCAATCCGGGCGGATCTTGGAAAAGGTCCTACCACCTGCAAAAACTTAGCTACTTTAGCCTTCTAACAAGCTCTGGTTTGTAATTTCTCATTTACAGCTCCTAAGACACTATTAATTAATTACGATTCAAATCATACCAGTCAATGAATTATATGTTTCCCGTAAATCTTTAGCTATTTGCGTCCACCTGGTCTTCTCCCCTCCTAATCCTGAGATAAGCATTTCAGCTCGTTTTAACTTGTTACTGCAGTCCATCACTTCATCGTCAAGTGCCTTTTGCTGCCGACTTTGTGCTGCTAGAGCTTCTTCCAATCCGTCCAATTTAAGTTGTACCTGAATGACATACCGGTTTAACATATCACGGTTGTGTAATTTACAGAAGCAATATCGTATTCTTTTTCAATGATTAAAATAACTTTACAGGTAAATGATAGGATTTTCTGACTTTACGGAGACTTCGTTTCATACACAAGCAAAAATGAAACTGAGATAATACCTCTCTGAGCTGCGCCTGCTTAACGGCGAGCGCGGCCATGGCCTTGTCGTAGACGGCCTGCGCGGCCGCGAGCCGCTGCTTCTTCGGCGCCACCACCTTCGCCACCTTGTCGTACTTCGTCATCGCGATCACCCACTTGCACATTCCTTGCGGGAACAATTATAAGGTTATTTCGCATTATTTGCCCAAAGGTTATTTCCACATAAAAAGAATAAACAGCAATTAAATTAATCAGAATGTTTTTAATGTAGATTTAGGCTCATATGTACGAATCGAAGAACCACTAAAGCACCCGAAATTTTGTCGGACAGGACACCTGACAAGTGGGAAACGGGGGATAAGTGGGAAAATCTGTACCCTCAGCTGCAGTGGACACGGTGCGGATCTTCTCGGGCACGAAACCTTCGTCCTGCATGACAGTCTTCATGAGTTTGGCCATAACAGCTGGAGGAATGTTATCCTTGTCATAGTTCTGCAGTCCCTCCAGGAATTTGATGTCGTTGAGCAGCTTCTTGGACGGGCCCCACCAATCCTCCACCGTGCCCACGCCTGATGGGTTCGGCACTTTGTCTGGCTTCATCTCCTGATGTACATTCAACCAAGTGTGATATGAAATATTTATGAGTTATTTCAGCACGATAAGCTATCTGTATATTTGACTCACCAATAAATAAAATCTTAGCAAGTAATCGAAAATTAAGCGCATTCTCAATCAAATCACTTCCATGTGATTTTTCAAAAATATTTACTTACCGGGTCATCCTTTTAATGAGCATAAAAAAATAGAAAATAAGAATATAATGCAGCAAGAATAATAAATGATTCAGCTTAACCACGATCATAGCTCTCTCCAGTCAATCTGAGAGATCAGGATGTTGTATAGTCTTTATGGGATACCACTATCAAGAATCAATCAATGAATAAGCAGTAATATGTTTTCATCCCACTTGCTCGTAAGCAGTGTTGTAACATGCAGGCTAAAGAGGCTAACTTGGTTGCAGCCCCCTAAACAAAACCCAAGGGCATTTTTTGCGTATTACGCCTAAAGGCGAAATTAGTTTGATGTGTGTACTAGGTATTAGGGCGTGCAGCTCAGGCACCCTGCAGGGTGGGGGTAATAATACCTTTTTGACAGCCCTTAAGACATAATGTACTATAACAACTTCGGGTAATTCAGATACCCGAATGCAAACACAAAACAATATGTCAGAATACAAACATACCTTTAGAATACAAATGGCTTCCATGACTAGCCTGATGCCTCTAGGAGGACTCTTCATGGTCTTGATAAAGGTGATATCCTGAGGAGTGAGTGTATCAAGAGCCGCTAAGGCGACGTTAAGGATCGGCATGGCTTCTGCTAAGTCAGCATCGCACTCTTCTTTTATCCCTTGAGCCTCTGCCGCCTTGAAGAAGAAACAAGTTGAACCAATGATATTGTAACCAACTAATGATTCACTTCTTCGAAGTCACTACACTCATGACAGGCTTTCTCGATTAAAAATGGTTTATTTAACCTTCACAACAATTTTCTTGGGAGAATGGTGTGGTGTTTTGGTTTCCCTTTACTTTCCACAGCGTAGTTTTGAAGAATAGAGTTCCTAGTTGGCAATAGAATACGCCACTGCCCATTCTCACGTCAAGTCCCTTAGTCGCATTTTACGACGTTCACGGGAAAAGATAAAACCTAGCACGGCACAGCCAACTAATGTTCAGCTAACGATAATAGTAAGATACTAAAGAATGGACTTATTTCAATCCTGAGATAATTACGGTGGCGTATTTCACTTTTGTTATATTAATGTACCTGTTCATTGATCTATAACTAGTCCTCAAATAATGAGACTTGTTATTTATTCGTAGCTAGGCCACAGAATAACCAATAGTACTACCGTACAGAAGGGACTCTCTTGAACAAAAGTCAAGTTTAGGTATAAATCGTTGTCTACTCTTACGACATGCACGCGAAATTGTAACTTATAATGTTACACGAGCATTCATATTCCGTTGGGCACCGTTGACACGAAACAGGTTTGGCGCCAACAGCGCAGGGTTCCCACTCTCCGATGAATAAAGATAACAGTGGGTATTAATATGAATTAAATAAGCTATCTTTAATAAATAAGTAAATACACTTTAAAAGCTAAAGCTACAAAACAACAATATTTTATCAGCAACAGCAACCATTTAAAAATGAAGCAGACTTTAAAAAAGGTGGAGGTTCTATGTTTTTGGAAAAGTTGCATTATATTAAAAAATATATATACCTATATTCTTCCAGTTTTCCGTCCACCGGGCCACCGTTTTGTCGTTCTCGCTCGAAGTAATCCCTCAAATGAATTAAATTCAAACTCCCGACTCTAGGAGTTCAAAACAGTCTGTTTTGGACCGTTTCAGCATTTTGCCAAAAAATAACAACAAACTTAGCGAGAAACAGTAACAAAAGTCAACAACAATAATAATAGAAATGAACAATGACAAATACAATGCAAAGAAAATGCAACGGAAACTCGACTCGTGTACACGGCAGACGCACTCGTACCTACTGACAATGATACTGACAAGTAAATACTGGCCACAAGAGGCACAAGATGGTTGCGGCCGCTTCCCAAATAGCCGCATTTACAAAATCTTGCAAGTTTTGTTTAAAAATTTAAAATATCTTAGTTCATTGTTATCGAATAATGAACCGCTGCAATTGCCGATTTATTTATTTATTTATTCCAAGAAAATAAAAAATCCGATAACATTGCGTCATTTAAAAAATAAATATTTTTCTATCGTATTCGATGGAGGCTATTTAACAGACACTGATATTGCTATATATTCTTAAAAAGAACAGTTTTAGATTTTTTTGATTATTTTGTTTCAAAACAGAAATTATTTTTAAAATACATTTTGCGAACATAGTATGCGTAATTCGGAAAATTTTCAAATGTCACAGAAATAATCATAGGTGAAAAATACAATAAGCGGCAACCCTTTGCCGCGAACCCCACGGTGAGGTCGCCGGCTGAACGTACCTAAACTGCGGAGTGTCCAACCCCTGGCTAGGCTTTTATTAAGAAAACATTATGTGAGCGAATCTTTGAACTACTTGACATTTCATATATTGCCTACAAACCTGTTCCTCAGCAGCCGCTTGATCAACCAACACTTCGGCCGCTACTAATGCTACCCCTTCTTTTTCTTTTTCTACTTTGGCAGTAGTTTCTGCCACCGCTGCTGCACCAGCTGCCAGTTTCGGTTGCAGAACCTCTAAAGCTTCTTGCAGCGCTGCGACTGACTTGGCAGCGATAGCTAGCTGGTCCAAACCGATGAGATATCGTTTTTCGCCTAGTAAAAGCTCTCTGTTGGATTTAATAATTAAAGCATTCATTCGGTTTCTTTTTTGAACAAAAATTTTTCAGTGTTTAAAGCATGCACGTACGTTCGTTTCTTATTGAGCAGCGATTTGAACATATTGATGAGCTCCAGGTAGGCGGTGGGCGTGACGTAGTTGTACCGCTTGAGCCGCAGCAGGAACTGGCGCGTGAGCTCCTGCGTGTCCACGTGGAACACCTGGCACAGCTTGATGGCCGTGTCGCGCTCCAGGTCCGTCAGCTCCACGTCTTTCAAGAACCGCGTCGCCACCGCTAACAGAGCATCTGGAGGCCATTCCTACAATTTTTTAAGTCTAATTACAAAAATAAATTAACAAAACAGATTCACGACAGTTAATCTAGATTAACAAACAACATGGTTAAAAGTATGCAATCAAGATCAGCAATTGCTGATTTGATTTACAAATCTTTGTGTTTATGACCAAATGGCTGATATATGCATCTAAGAAAGCTTTAAGTATATCGATGACCTGGAACCAATCGATCGTGCAGCAGTTGACGAGGGCGGGGAACTTGCGGATGCGCGTGCGCAGCGAGGTGCCGGCGGGCGACATGGCCAGCACGATGTGCAGCTGGTCGCGCACGATGGACACGAAGTACGCGTACAGCGCCGTCGGGCTGCCGTCCGTCTGCAGCGACTTGTCCCGTTGCCGGTCGATCTGAGGACCACCAGGTTAGTCAGCTCGTGGTCGAGCAGGCGCGTAGGCAGTAAAAAGAGAATTCTCAGATTACTTACAACTCTCATTTTTTCACATATTTCTGCCTTTTCATCAGCTCCAAAGATATTTGGGACTTCTCCAGAATTCAGCATGTTGTTAACGTCTTCTAGAAAGCCTTCTTCTTTTATCTGTATTTGTGATTATTAATAAAGAGAGAGAAAAATTATTAAAGTAGAAAAATCTTGTCTCTCATGTTTATCCATGCCTTACCTGGGATTCAATAAACAGGAACACCATATGTAGATCTGGAGTGCTTGACTTCCGTAGTAAAGTTTTCAGATCTTCTCGCCATTCCGTTTTTCCGTATGTGCGGCTCATCTCAACCTGAAGTTTGAGTAAAAGTGTTAAGGCCAGGACATTTGAACTTGTTTTTGTTCATATGACTGTTGTTAGATTTATTTTACTAACTCACATTGACTAAATATATTACAAGTAATTTCAATCAGTGTTTGCAACATGTAGGTTAACCTAGCTAAGCTATGCTAGTTAGCATGAAAGACCTGACGTAAGTATAAAATGATATTCAATAGGATTGAAATGAAAGTTAGTATTCACCTGGAATAGATCATACTCGTTGATATGAGCAGCAAGGCGAGTGAGCGACTGCCTGCCCGAGCCGCCGAGCCCAACAAGAAGCCCGTGCGAGCGCGGCTGCGTCAACACACGGCAGATGCGAGACACGTGTTCGATGGCAAACCTTAGGACAAACTCCTTAGTTAGGATTAACTATTCACAATTGATAAACTTTTTTTTACACTAATAAAAAATTTAAATTGTTTCTCACCTGAATAGTACAAGGTTCATAGGTTTTTTGGACATGTTGTTAAACTCGACAAGGAAGGCGTCAACTGTAGAGTTCAAATGTTCCATATTGGTTGTCTCCATATAAAATCGGGTATCTACTTTTGGATTCGCAAAATCGCAGTAGATCAGATTTCGCAAATGACGATCGGTTATCTGAAGGTATTAAAATAATTATTATTGACTAAATCATAATAGTATTCACAATAAATAATTAAAAAAAATTGCATTATCACGGTATACCAATTCATCTGGCTCGGAGAGCAGCCTTGAGAACATTTTGTCGAAGTCATCATTGAGGCACTTAGCAGTAGACTCTCTTAGACAAGTGACCAGCCACTGTCGGTCCTTTTCTTCGACCAGACGGTCTGAGAAAACTCGGAGGCATTCATGTACCCATAGACGCTTGATAGACTGAAGAGACGGAGTCACTTCCGGGACCGACAGAAGAACACCCTGCATTTAGGAAGCAATACACATTCATACATAAAATCACGAGACGAGACTAGGTACATCTTTCCACTTGCTACGAAGCAATCTAGTACCAAAAGTATCATAAAACTGTTATTCAACCATGTATTTATTCAACCATGTTAAAGTAACATCTCTGAATACAGAAGTTTTAACGCCACGATTACTAAGCAACAACGAGTTAATTTAAGTCACATTTATTTAAGAAGCTAAGCTATTCTCTGCGAAAAAAATATTCAATGCCATTCTCCTTCCAGACTACAATATACATATTTATTTACAGTCACACTAATTAGAATTTTATCCCAAATAAAATCCGCAACATGACCAAACCCAACATAAACTCATCATAGGCGGAGAGAGCGTCTTCTGCCATATTTCGATGGCGTTCCATCGATACGCACTAAGCAGTTGCTACAGCGAACTACTAAACGTCGTCTCTATTTTTGAATCAAGCCTAGACTGTTACTGGCACAGTGGCACAGTGATTTACACCTTTCATATCATCAGCACTATCCTTTAAAAGTGGTATGGATATAATGCGTTTCGTTAATAATACGTTTATTTTATGCTTTCTTACCAATATAACTCTTGAGAAATCTCGAAGATTAAAAGTATAATGTGATTTGGATGGTGTTGGTAGCAAATTTAAGCGACATTGCTTATACACCTCTAATGTGCCATTGACAATCTCCTCGATGCACGGATCGAAGTCCTTGGAGAACCCCCTATAAAACGCAGATTAGTATAACAACAAAGGAGAAAAGAACTGTCCATGAACAGTACTTATGTCAGATAATGAAAAAACTATACCTAGTGTCCAGGTGCCATAACATTATTCTACCGAAAATAACCCGTAGGGTTAATTCATCAAATTCGTCGATGCAGAAGAATGCGAAATGACGAGAAAATCTGGGTGTCACTAGTTTTGCTCCAGGCGTAGGTTTACCCATCGCACACATAAACTGCAAATTAAAAATTACCCCACGTCATCTCACGTAGGTATGTGATACAAATTTATAGTTAGTGTCTACCTAAGAATTAAAAGATTAGATAACAAACTGACCTGAACATCAATCAAATGCATAGCCACGTTGGTCTTGCGATCGTACCACAGGCCTAAATCTATTCCTTGACGCAGTACCTCTATGGGAGGCTGCGCGCCATAAGTTTCAGCTTGTGGCATGCTCACGTCGTCCACGAATACAACGGAATAGCATCCAATCGGTGGGCCAAAAACCCCTAGAAAATGAATGATTTAGAAAGAAAAATAATACTCCATAATGTAGTAAGTAACATAGAAAGTCAAAATAAACCTTTTCGTCTCTTATCAAGCTTGCCCATAATGATATCTTGAGTCTGATTACAATTTGTTTGTGCCGAGAATGCCATGATAAGAGCTTTATAAATTTTTGTATCAACCCTCTTTACCAAATAATCCTGAAAAAAGTTCCCAAAAATAAGTACTTAATTAAAAAGTAGAATTTATAAATATGAAAATATTAAGCGTCTATTGGATCCTTACAATTATGTAAGATGACTTTCCAGTGCCAGTAGGGCCGACCATCATAACAGCTTTATGATGTGTCACCAGCAACTTGAACAGCGCCAAGTACCTGACACTATCGAGCGTCGTCACTAATATTTGATTTGGAGGCGTATCTCTGCTTATAGGTGGAGCAGAAACCACATCGTCTTGCCACGGTTTCCACTTGCCCTTGCCCTGAATATTAAAGTTAACCATAACTAAACATCCATTATAAATATGTCAGATTAAAAGCAAATAATCGAAATGAGATTTACCTCCTTGATGAATCGATAGTCATAAACTAGTCCTTCTTTAGGAATAGTAAAAATGTATGGCTTTTCAGGTTTTGCTATTGTCCGATGATATTTTAAAACTTCTATCACCTAAAAAGAAAAGTTACAATTTTGAAAACAATTCCAGCGATTCTCCATCTAATCGAAATCGGTGCAGTAGTTTTTGAGTTTATTTGTAACAAACATCTAGGAATACAAAAATACAAGAAAGTTAAAATGCATTTCAAAACTTATGAACACACTAGGTTTATATATTATTAAAATATATAAAATAGGTATATTATTAAAAGTAAATTGGGACTAGTTTTTTTTTTCATTACCTTCTCTGGGAATTCCTTTTCTAGTAGTCCTCTAAATAACATATCGAACTTGGCCCGGCTATCAGCTTCCAATGTTGCACCAATAGACCAAATACAAGAAAAGAAGAAAACACCCTAAAATAATAAAATGAAACAGTTACTGTTTATTTGATTAACGTATGGACTTTTATGCCTTACCTCTAGTTGTGCTCTGATGTCCAGATCATTCACGGTTTCCATATACTTCTCGTCGTAGAAGTCGTCCATAAATGTATCAATTAAACTCATACATGCTTGAACTAAATTGCTGCGTGATGTCACATACATTTGCTGTGAAAAACAAATTTGCTTAGCTATTTGTGTCAAGGGAGCAAAAAGATGTACTTACGGCGAGGGCGGTACATTAAATCCAGAATGTAGTGAAGGATTCTACAATAGAATCCTAAGCGTAGCGAGGAATTTCAAAGTAGAATCCTGAGCGCAGCAATGAGAGATTCAAGTGTTAAGGCCGTTCCCGTACCCAAACGAATTCTAAAATCGAGCCCCTCCCCCGCGCCAGCCGTCCCGCCCCTCGATACAATGCCGATTATTGCCGATACAACAGCGCCACGTAAGAAGTGGCGACTCAACTGAACTAACAGGACACTGATTTGTAAAACGTATTACTAGACCGAAAAAAGCATGCAGGATCGCATAGATGGCGTTAAAGTCAAATTGAAGTAATAAAATAGAGCATAGTGTAAATTAAATATTCATTTTAATGAAGTAAACTCTTATTTCAAAAAAACAATATTGTTTTTACACCGAAACATAAATTTTGATGTTAGCCCACGTTTTAGGTACTTCTCCAACGAACTGCATCTTTTGAATACCGCATTCTAAGGGTCCATGATTGCAAATAGATCGTAATTTTGTAAAAAAAAATACTAATAACTGCGACAATTCTTCGATCAACTGTTTTGTCAGGAACCTCTTCTTCCACATCGAACGATATTTGTAACTGAAAATATATTAAATGTGTTAGCATTTACAATTTGTCATGGACATATTGTATAAAGCACCGGTGGCAAAAAACTAACGAGAGAAACAGAAGTAAGCCCTGCACGATAGATTATAAGAACTTTGTGATAAATCAATTTACGACGCAAATAGAGAATGAAAAAACCAGTGAAAACCAAAAATCGGTTAATAACCGTATTGAGGGATTCGAAACTGGTTAACCGGTTTTTAGCAGTGTTTCTGCAAACTATTTCAAAACGATAATTTTACTATTCTTGGTTGCTATTGGTGTTAACGGCGTATTTTGTGAGATTTAAATAAGTATTTAAATATACTCTGTATTAATAGGGGAAGGTGGGTTACAATGGATCATGGGTAACAGTGGATCTTTTGGTATAATTTTATGTGTATTACACGCATGCCCGTGAGTGGATTCGAAGTTGTTGCTCTTACGCCCCCGCTTGCCAAACTAGTCATCGTCTCAGTATCGAAACGAGAGGTAGTGTTGCGGTGTATAGGGCACGGGTACACTACATAAATACCGAAAAAAATTCAGAAAAAGAAGAATTAAGAAATTCCGAAAGTCGGAATCACGAACTTCAAAATACCGATTTTTATAATTCCGAATGTTTTAAAAGTCCTACTATGACTATTCCGATTTTTTATAAATCCGAAACTTAAACATCGTCATTTTTTTAAATTACGATTTGCAAAATTCCGAATTTTAATACATCGAATAATAAGAAGTTCGACTCAATAATAATCCGAAATGTCAAAAATACGAATTCCGATTACTAAAATACCGATTTTCAAAATTCCGAGTAACATTACACCGATCAATAATAAATCCCGACTTCTAAACGTAAGCTATGGATAGGTTAGGTAGGTTAGATTGGTCTAAAAAAGTAATAACTGTTATTCATTTTCAGCAATGTGTTACACCGAGCTCCTATTCCGCGCAGTTAAGGCGCTTCGCGCTTTGACGCAATTCTAACCTAACCTGTCCTATGCAGTTCAATTTACCTAAATAAATTGATATTTATTCAAGATTCGAAATTCAAGTTTCCGATTATTAAAACCACGAAGTTTATTTTGCCGAATATCATATTTCCGAATTGGCGATGTCATTTCAGAAATTTGCTAATCAGAATACTGTACTTCAGGCCAATAACATTTCGTGTTTTTAATTTTTCGGTGTTTTAAAAATTGGATATAAAAAAATCGATATTTTGAAATTCGGAAAAATGAAATTCGTGTTTTTAAGTAATCGGAATTATATGTCTTAGGAATTGTGAAAATCGGAATTAGCGAATTCGGAATTTAATATTTTGGGAGTATTTGTGTGTTCCCATCGGGCACCTAGTAAGTAAAAAAGTACATATTTAAGTTCTAAATAAATGAAATTTTCTGTGATTCCGGTTGAATGAAGTTTTAACTAATTTATTTATAAAATTATTTAATAGTATCTTATTACAAGTAAAAACAAACCTAACCCACTAATAAAACATCACAAAAAAATATCAGTTAAAATTCGTTTTTTGGACGGAAAAGCGTGAAGTTGCAAAATGTTATGATAGAGTTTCATATCCATTATGCCATTGACTCTCACGAAATCACCAACCTTATCACCCGCAAAACATCTCCAGACTATAACTGATCAGTTATCCAGACCTCCACTGTTGGCATCACGCATAGTGTTGCCTTTCGTTGGCCTTCTTGTCGTCGAATATATTTGATGATGTCTCCCCCGAAAAATTGCAATTTCGATTCGTCGTAAAATAAAACTTTAGACCACTGCTCTGGCGTTCAATCTCTGTATTTTCGAGCCCATTACAATCTTTTACCCATATTCTGTTTACGTAACATACTTCCACCACCATCAAAACGGATACAGACTGATGGTGGCGTTGAGTTCTTCGCGAATTTCTTTAGCAGTTCGAGTTTGTCGGCGTTTGCTCTGGGCGTAAATAAAATTGTCTTCGCTTTTTGACGTGACTTGGCGTACCTAAACGAAATCGACTGGAATTAAGATCACGTTTTCGTTTCAAAGCACTTATGACAGCAGTTTAGGAAACCTTCATTTTTCAGCAATTTTTCGTGTCGTGAACTCGTGAAGCCTTCATTGGACAGACCTACATTAAGAGCACGAGTTTCGACACTCAGATCAACTTTGAGGACCCATTTTAAATAATTGCGGAATTCATAAAATTTCATAGGAAATACAGAAAATATTATATTTACAATAGAACAATTCCTCGAATTTATTTTCTTACTGGGTAGTCATGGGCCCAATGAAACGTATAAATTAAAAGTATATGCTATATTTCAATATCAATATAATTTAATGTGAAAACCTAATGTCACAGAATGAAGTTAAACTTTTGACCGGTATTGTAGTTTCAGCAATGTAATTTTTCCTTTTGGCTCGTATGTTTTATCAGCACATTGATGACGAAATTTAATTAAAAAGATGAACCAACTTCTTGTTGTCCACTACACGAAGAAATACAAGTGTATATTCTTGTTTAAAAAAAAAGTTCCCACGCTATATTCGTCGTTTTCTAGTCTGAAGATTATTCTGGGGTATCTATTTTAGGCAATTTACACATATTTAAGGACTATTTCCAATTTGGTTAATAACTGCCGAAAGTTATAAATAACCGGTTTTTAACCGGTTTGTTACCCGGTTTGCATTCCCTAGACGCAAATCTGGTACGCGAAGTTAAAACAATGTTATTCTAGCTATGTATTAAATACAAAGGATAATATTATTCTCTGAATAATAAGACAAAGATACAAAAATACAAAGATTGGACGCCTGAGCAGTGGTCAAAAGTTTTATTTTACGACGAATCGAAATTGCATTTTTGGGGGGAGACATCGTCAAATATATTCGACGACAAGAAGGCGAACGAAAGGCAAAGCTACGCGTGTGCCAACAGTGGAGGACTGTTAAAAAACAAAAATAAAGTTGGTGATCTCGTGAGAGTCAATGGCATATTGGATATGAAACTCTATCATATAATTTTACGATTTCACTGATTACACTTGATTACACTGAATTTCAACTGATTTTTTTTTACATCGTGATTTTATATTAGTGGGTTAGCTTTGTTTTTACTTGTGATAAAAGACTATTAAACAATTTAATAAATAAATGAGTTAAAACTTCATTAAACTGGACCACTGTTACCCATGATCCACTGTAACCCACCTTCCCTTATTAGTAGAGAGTATATTTAAATCTCACAAAATACGCCGTTAACATCAATAACAACCAATAATAGTAAAATTATCGTCTAATACTTTAATTTTAAACAGTTTGCAAAAAACCGGTTAACCGGTTTTGTATCCGTCGATGTGGTTATTAACCAGTTTTTAATTTTCACCGGTTTTTTAACTCACTATATCTAACTTGCAGGTGGTAGGACCTTGTGCAAAGTCCACCCCGATTGCTACCACCATCTTGATTGCTAATCCTGCCGTGAAGCAGCAGTGCTTGCACTGTTGTGTTTCGGCGCGGAGAGTAAGATAGCCGGTGCAATTACTGGCACTTGAGGTATTCCAACTTAGGCCTCTAGGTTGGCAACGCATCTGCAATACCCCTGATGTTGCAGATGTTTATGGGCGGTGGTGATCTCTTACCACCAAGAGACCCTCTTGCTCGTATGCCTTCCAGTCGAATAAAAAAAACTAAGGTTTACGCGACCATTCTTTTCGTAGGTACGCGCCGCTGTGGGTAGTAAGGTATTTATCGCAACGCACGAATTTACGTGCGACCTAGGTAGGTAGGTATTTTTAAATTTATAAGGATAAATAAAGTCTATTGGAGATTAGAACTTACTCGCTACAGGTGCCAGCGGTTGATAAAATCGGAGATTCCGTTACCATTTTTTTTTATTCGACTGGAAGGCAAACGAGCAAGAGGGTCACCTGGTGGTAAGAGATCACCACCGCCCATAAACATCTGCAACACCAGGGGTATTGCAGATGCGTTGCCAACCTAGAGGCCTAAGTTGGAATATCTCAAGTGACAGTAATTTCACCGGCTGTCTTACTCTCCGCGCCGAAACACAACAGTGCAAGCACTGCTGCTTCACGGCAGGATTAGCGATCAAGATGGTGGTAGCAATCCGGGCGGACCTTGCACAAGGTCCTACCACCTGCAAAAATTTGCACCATTTGCAGTCTGTAAATAAAGATACCTAAATTGTTTTGTATTGTGTTACGTAGCTAGGGATAAAAAAGCATAAGTCAAGTAATTTAATTATACTCACTCGATGGAGTCCGAAGATTTTGTATTTTGTTCGGCTGTAAAAATATCAAATTTTCTCTTTTACCTAAAAATAAAAAAGCAAAAAGCTTAGTTACGAGTTGTGATTCGAACTCTCGGCAGATTTGACTGAATATGGTCGCCTACTTCCTATATATCCTATCGGTGAAACCACTACGCCACCAATGCTTTCCTGTGGCGCGTGAAATTCTGAACTATATGCATATTCATGATTGTAATGTTTGTTCTGGTTTGTTCAGAGAAAATTAAATTTGCAAATCAGTAATTTTATAACGAAATAAATACTATTTTCACTGTTTATTAAATATATTTTTTTACTTACGTTAGTTCCATCGTTTTTTAGTATCTTATGAGTTGTCTTTCGAGATTTTTCCTTCTTGTTCAATTGTTTGTTACCCATCCCATAATACACACGCACACGGTGGTAGATCATTAGGACACACAACACAGTTTTTACAAGTAACACTACAATAATATATTTGCAAGGCAAATTAAATAAAATCTTGTATTTTTTTGGGGAAACTTAGTACATGTCCGTCTAGCACGAGCGCTCAGCGGTCACTGTCACATTTCGAAAGAATGACGGAGATAGACATTGCAGGCCGTAAGTCAATATCTTTTTACGATAGAATTTGTCGATTTTTATTTATTTTAAAAATATTGCCTCAAATTATTGAAATTCGGAAGCTGTCAAAGGACTATTTAAGTTATGATAGATTTTTCTCTATTTTTTGTTTCATAGTGTCACGTAGTAAAAAAACAAGTAAAGTTGGAATAAAAATTCGCATTGGAGGTTACTTTGGGAATTAATTGTATCGAGCGAAGTGTGATGAATCGTGTATCGAAAGCTGTCTTTGACAAGATAATATAATCAAGAATGATATATATTTTTCCCACGTCTACAAATATCAACGTTTCGTAGAAAAGTAGGATCATTCTTGGGCTACTTTTGCATATT
Source organism: Choristoneura rosaceana (assembly GCA_037349165.1). Lineage (NCBI taxonomy): Eukaryota > Metazoa > Arthropoda > Insecta > Lepidoptera > Tortricidae > Choristoneura > Choristoneura rosaceana. The sequence goes on from JAZBNJ010000009.1 coordinate 5,327,797, forward strand.
TGGCTCAGGGAACGGCCTTAACGCCCATGATGAAAATATTTTTAGTCAAAATACCACCAACAGGACTTATCACGCTAACACACACAAGTAATATTTACCACGACGTTTCAGCAACATTGCAGTGGCGAGTAGTCTACTCGTGACCACGGCCACACTGCAATGTTGTCGAAACGTCGATGTAAATATTTGTTTTGTAAACTTATTGTATTCACTCATATGGTACTTAATAAAGAATGTTTAAGATAACCGGTCTTTAAAATGGCATGTAATAGGTATGTAGGTAACACTAAAAACTTTAAACTGAAACATTTTTTAATATACATACCAATAGTTACCTGAAAAGTGATATCATTCAGTATTTATAATTATAACCAAGGACCAGAGATGTGCAAAATACTTTTAAAAAAGTATTTAAATACAAAATGCAAATACTTTTCTAATTTTGGTATTTGAAATGCAAAATACAAAATATTTTTGCTTTAAGTATTTTAAATACAAAATACAAAATAGGTATTTTCAAAATACTTTATTCAATTATAATACTTTTATATGAAACAAGATTTTGCGCGCGACTTAGCACGCGTAAACTATTCGATCTGGTAGTTAGTGTTGCAATTGAAATTCCGGGATTTTACAAAATTTCTCTGGGAATAGGGCATATAAGGCAAAGCTCTGCGACAGACAAAACAGTATTAATACCTATAGAAATTATGACATAGGTAAGTACTTAGGTGAAAACCAAAAAGTTGCACACCGTTAAAGCTGCGTTAGCAGGTAGTTTAAATTTCCATTAACTTTTTCAAATGTATGATTAATTTTCGTGTCACAATGGAAGAAAAATATTGTAATTATAAATACCTGCTGACGCAGCTTTAACGGCGTGCAATTCTTTGGTCTTCATCCATTTATTAGTAGCAAAATAACATGAAATTTACATCGTTTGTCACGATAGAGCTATATGTCCAAAAATTTAATTGAAATAATTATGATATTATGGCTTATGGCATCCTTCGTACAAAATACTCGAAAAAATGTTTACGGTTTTGTGCTAGTGCTGCACTCTGACGGCAGAAAATTGCAGTAATATTCCCTATTCCCAAAATTTTTATCATGATCTTCATTGACGTTGTAACAAGAACAACCTATCCAAAATTTAATGACTGATCTTTGGGTTTACCCAGCGGTTGAAATTATTAGATTTTATCCTTATCCCGTGAGAATATCGGAGTAAAAAGTAGCCAATGTGTTATTCCAGACATCCAGCTACCTACATACCAAATTTCATCCAAATCCGTCTAGTCATTCTGGCGTGAAGAAGTACAAAACAAAATTTTCCGTGGGAATTTCCGAAAATTACATCGTGTTTTTCATAGACGTTGCATTTAAAAACAACCGTACCAAATTTCATAATAGCATATATAATATTAGTAGGGTAAGTTCTTTATTGATTATTTACTAGCTTTCCGTCCGCGACTTCGTCGGCGTTGAACTATTTGTTTGCGCGAAACACATGCAATCTTCTACCTAATACTTATATTAAATTCTCGTGACACAGTGTTTGTGACCAAACTCGTCCAAGACGGCTTGTTTTTAGAGTTCCGGAGCCAAAATGGCAATAACAGAAACCTTACAGTTTCGCCATGTCTGTCTGTCTGTCTGTCCGTCTGTCTGTCCGTCCGCGGCTTTGCTCAGGGACTATCAATGCTAGAAAACTGCAATTTTGCCCGGATATTTATGTAAACTATGCCGACAAAACAGTACAATTAAAAATTAAAAAAAAAAATACTAAAAAAACTACTAAAAACTACTAAGTGACATCTTATTGTAATGAACATGACTTGACAATAAATAAATAAATATTTTTTTAGGGTACCTCCCATAGACGTAAAGTGGCGGTGATTTCTTTTTTCTCATCCAACCCTATAGTGTGGGGTATCGTTGGATAGGTATTTTAAAACCATTAGGGGTTTGCTAAAACGATTTTTCGATTCAGTAATTTGTTTGCGAAATATTCAACTTTAAAGTGCAAATTTTCGTTAAAATCGAGCGTTCCCCCCCCTCTAAAATCTAAACCGGTGGGTGGAAAAATTTGAAAAAATTCAGGATAGTAGTCAGTATCGCACTTCCAAGGAAAACTATAACGGCTAAGTTTGCTTGAGAATTATTAGTAGTTTATGAGTAAATAGCAGCGTAAGGTATAAAATATACCTAAACTTGGAAGATTCCGTATAAAATACGAAATCCTTAGAAAATATTACTTAATTTTGTCGAAATGGCTACGGAACCCTATTTTGGGCGTGTCCGACACGCTCTTGGCCGGTTTTTTTTGTGTACAGTCACCAGCACCATTATCTGATGCAACAAGCGTGCATAAATATCTGATATGACTCTTATTTGTAAGGCCGGATTGACGTGTCAGATATTTTTGCACGCTTGTTGCATCAGATATTGGTGCTGGTGACTAGTATATATATTCGGTAGGTCTGAGAATGGACGTAAGTAAACTATTTGTCATACTTCTACGCGGACTATTTTCATAATTCCAGCATAAAAGTGGCGTATGTCCTATTCGCCAAAATCAGCCAAGCGGATTAGGTTGCTTCCATCAGAGATGTGCGAGGAAATTAGATAGAACACAAACACACACAATTAGTCAGGGACGATTCATTACTTATTTATTTATACAAACTAATTTTAATAGTGGCCCGAAAACAAGATATAGTTCAGTGTTGCCATAGTAAGAATTAAACTTATTAAAAAGTATTTTGTATTTTGCAAATACAAAATATGTCCTTAAATGTATTTCAAATAAAATACAAAATGCTTTTCTAAAAAAAGTATTTAAATACAAAATGGAAATACGTATTTTGTATTTTGTATTTTAAATACTAGTATTTTGAAAATGTCCCATCTCTGCCAAGGACTATAAAATCATCCAAAAAAGGTGCTTACCTTAGTTTGTCCCGAATACTCAACAAGCCACAATAACGGAGACATAAAGCGGTGGAACAAAGCTTTGATAATGTTGCGGTTGGCAACTGATAGAGACTCCGGCAGAGTGTTTAACCATGAATCCATAAGGCATTTCCATCCTAGGCCTTTCGGCTCCATGTATATCATGCCACAACGCGATACCTAACAGTAAAAAAAAAGTTTAGGCTCGTGTAACAATGTGCACATTCCGAGAGTGCACTAGGTCCCAAAGCATACACTTCCCAATTAAGGCATTTTTTCTGCACACTACCATACATGCACTTGTCTTATAAGCGTATTTCGCCTAAAAGTATTTCCAGAACGTACACTTTCCCAAAATGTCACTACTTAAGTACAATCAACTAAAGTGTATGGTTATTCTGTCCAGTTACTTAGGAGACATCAGTGATTTTGTTAGAAAATTTTTTGCAATGTAGGTATAATTATAGCATGTTTATGAGATGAGCCATGATTTGCCTTAAAATAAAACCGTCGAAACTCCTAACTTTTAGTGGATTTGTGAACTTACCCTATAAAATCATACTTAACTAAGAAAATGTTACCACGGCAACAAGGTACAGTCACCAGCATTAATATCTGCCACAGCGGAGCATGCAAAAATATCTGGCACGTCCTTCCGGCCCTAAAAATAGAGTCGTATTCGTATTAGATATTTATGAACGCTTGTTGTGTCAGATATTGGTTCTGGTGACTGTACACAAAAAATTTGATTAACCCACCTGCTTCTCTGACTCTGGGAAACAGTACAGTCAAGTGTAATAATATGTATTTATTTGAACCATTCAAAAATACGAGTATGTTATTACCTCGCAATAAGAGTCGGTGGTACTAAGTATTTTTTAAACGTTTAATAAGTTTATATTTTTACACTTAACTGTAGCATGGAAAAAAATGCCTTATCTGAGAAATTGTATCCATTAGAAATTACGTTTTTTACGATTGTGCAACTGTCGAGAAAATGTTTAAATAATTTATTGAATCAGGCGTTACTTTGCGGAGGTCCATATCAATGAACTAAAATGATTTCTTTGCTCACCCGCGACCTTAAGATAGCTAAGTCTATGCAAATTATGCGTGTTCATGCAGTTCCTCCACCTCCACACTGTAAGAACACACACAAATTACACAAACCCATCTATCACCACCACCACAACACACTGACGCGTTTCGAACTCAACCAGAGCTCATCTTCAGAGTGACACAACCGTACACCATGCTACCAGTTGTTAGACTAACAAACCACCACCACTGTTTTAATTTGCCAAACAAAACAAAAAACTACCCGCAAAATATTAATAAATTTTAACTATGCTACAAAACTACCTTGATTTTTTAATTTTTATTTATTTTTAGTCAAGGCATGTTTTACTAACTATCGTTGCTAAAATTAGACCCAAGCCGTAGCAAGGGAGATGACACTAAATTTATTTGCTCATTAATAATAGACCCCATACTATTGTACCTAATTATCTCCATACATTCTAACACGTCGAGACGAAACCCCTTATCACAGTAATGCAACACTTCATACGAATCTGAGTCTGATATTGAATGATTTAATTCTAACAGATGCTTGGCAAAATTAGATCTATCAGGATGTTCGTTCCTATATGCCGATACATGCTCTTTAAACCTAGTATTAAAACTGCGCCCGGTCTGACCTATATATACCTTACTGCAGTCATTACAAGTGAGCTTGTATACACCCGATTTAGTTCCTTTATCCACCTTCTCTTTGTGGTTACAAAGTTTAGAGTACAAAGAGTTGTTAGTTTTAAAGGCTACATTAACATTGTTTGATTTTAAAATGTCATAAATTCTATCAGACAAACGACCAACATATGAAATACTGCACCTATATTTGTTTGTAGACTGAGAAGGCAACCCGGCGTGAAGCATGCTATTTACTATCCGTGCCTGCTTCCTCTTAACCAAACCATCTACCATTGATTTTGTATAGCCATTTGACGTTGCTATCTGATAAATAGTATTTAACTCTGAATTATAATTTTCCCTAGTGAGTGGTACAGTTAATAATCTATGTACATAACAATGAAAGGCTGCTAACTTATGCTGCCACGGATGATTAGATGATGCTGGAATCACAGCATCTGTGTATGTGGTTTTTCGATAAATTTTAAATTGTTGTTTATTATTTATTCTTGTAATTGTTAAATCCAGAAAGTTTAGCGAAAATTTTTCTTCTATTTCTTTTTTAAATTTTATTTTTACATGTTTGCTATTGATACTATCCACAAATAAATCAAGTTGCCTCCTACTTCCCCTCCAACACAGAATTAAATCATCAACATACCTATAATAATACACTATATTATTATTACCTATAATAAACTGATGAATGGGGTCACCTTTGAGTCCATTAATGGCAGATATTTTTATGGATTACTTTGAAAATCAGTTTATTATAGGTAATAATAATATAGTGTATTATTATAGGTATGTTGATGATTTAATTCTGTGTTGGAGGGGAAGTAGGAGGCAACTTGATTTATTTGTGGATAGTATCAATAGCAAACATGTAAAAATAAAATTTAAAAAAGAAATAGAAGAAAAATTTTCGCTAAACTTTCTGGATTTAACAATTACAAGAATAAATAATAAACAACAATTTAAAATTTATCGAAAAACCACATACACAGATGCTGTGATTCCAGCATCATCTAATCATCCGTGGCAGCATAAGTTAGCAGCCTTTCATTGTTATGTACATAGATTATTAACTGTACCACTCACTAGGGAAAATTATAATTCAGAGTTAAATACTATTTATCAGATAGCAACGTCAAATGGCTATACAAAATCAATGGTAGATGGTTTGGTTAAGAGGAAGCAGGCACGGATAGTAAATAGCATGCTTCACGCCGGGTTGCCTTCTCAGTCTACAAACAAATATAGGTGCAGTATTTCATATGTTGGTCGTTTGTCTGATAGAATTTATGACATTTTAAAATCAAACAATGTTAATGTAGCCTTTAAAACTAACAACTCTTTGTACTCTAAACTTTGTAACCACAAAGAGAAGGTGGATAAAGGAACTAAATCGGGTGTATACAAGCTCACTTGTAATGACTGCAGTAAGGTATATATAGGTCAGACCGGGCGCAGTTTTAATACTAGGTTTAAAGAGCATGTATCGGCATATAGGAACGAACATCCTGATAGATCTAATTTTGCCAAGCATCTGTTAGAATTAAATCATTCAATATCAGACTCAGATTCGTATGAAGTGTTGCATTACTGTGATAAGGGGTTTCGTCTCGACGTGTTAGAATGTATGGAGATAATTAGGTACAATAGTATGGGGTCTATTATTAATGAGCAAATAAATTTAGTGTCATCTCCCTTGCTACGGCTTGGGTCTAATTTTAGCAACGATAGTTAGTAAAACATGCCTTGACTAAAAATAAATAAAAATTAAAAAATCAAGGTAGTTTTGTAGCATAGTTAAAATTTATTAATATTTTGCGGGTAGTTTTTTGTTTTGTTTGGCAAATTAAAACAGTGGTGGTGGTTTGTTAGTCTAACAACTGGTAGCATGGTGTACGGTTGTGTCACTCTGAAGATGAGCTCTGGTTGAGTTCGAAACGCGTCAGTGTGTTGTGGTGGTGGTGATAGATGGGTTTGTGTAATTTGTGTGTGTTCTTACAGTGTGGAGGTGGAGGAACTGCATGAACACGCATAATTTGCATAGACTTAGCTATCTTAAGGTCGCGGGTGAGCAAAGAAATCATTTTAGTTCATTGAGAAAATGTTTGTTTTTTTTTTTAATTACACTTTTAGAGAAAGAGCACATGTCGAGACAACGGGTTTGAAATCTACGCCTTAAAAAAGAGAATGTTATTTTTTACGAGTATCTTCGTGTTAGCATTAGTGCATGTATTGTATACCAACGTACCCACTTATATTCCTTTAAACAGACGTAAAAATACAACAATAGGTTAAAGTGAGACTAGTCACCGTGGCAGGCGAGGCAGCCTCGAGGTCCATGGGTTCAAACACCAGGTTGGTGGTGGGTGCGAGTTGAATGATCTCCCCGCTCATCAGGCACAACTTCTTATTATCATCCAAAACTGTGTTCAGATTTTCGATCCAAATTGCATCTACTGGTCCATCAAACACTAGCCATTTTCTAAAATAAGAAAATTTGCACGTTATCTTTTGTTCTAAACACTTATGATGCGCGTCTTTGTGTAGCTTATACCTGTTGTCATTGGGAGAGACTGCAAACGCTCTGTAACTGACCGCAAGGATACCGTCGGACCACTCGTGGGACACTGGATCGAACTGCCCGTACAATTGACCCATTGTAATCGATTTTGGATTTATGACTGTCCACTCTACTGGATTTTCATTCATCAATCCCTTAAAACATGATATAATTATGTCCATAATACGTAAAACGATCCCATGTAAGTACCTATTATATTTGTTATGAATCGCATACTTTTTCATGAACGCATGCTAGCGCATGGCCCAGGGCGTGATAGCACTTTGTTTTCCCCGAAAAAGGGAAACCTACTAACATGAGTCCGTGTCTTACGAGGATCATCTCGTATAGTTGTAAAACCTAAAACAAACACAAATAATAAATAAATTGAAACTTAGGCATTCGTTGTACGTATGTTCAAGCATGTCTGTTTCGTAGAAGCAGTCGTTTAGAATTTGTATTAGCCGTATTTAAGTTACCTACTTTGTTGTAACATACAAACAAACTTAAATTTTTCATTACGTCAGTAATTTAACAGCACCTTTTCAACGAAGAAGTCATTCGCCTGTAAATTAAGAGGTCCACACACTTCCTTCAAACAAGCTACCAGGTGGGGCAAGCCGGCTGCAGGTAAGGGGAGACCAGGGAACAGATCGCCAATGATACCCTGTTAAAAATAGATTATAATTTTACTAAGTATAATATCTGGTCATTTGAGATAAAATTAAAATCTCTTTACAAATCGTACCATGAACAGAGGCACATCATGCTCAAGGAACTTGGGAAGGTTAACATCTTTAATGGACCGCAGAAGAATAACATCCTCGTCCTCGTCTGGATACCGCAACTTCAGAGCTCCAGCCGCACGAAGCACTGATTTTACGGCTCGCATACCTAGAAATAATTTAAGACTGTGATAGAAATAAAGTAAAGGGACGACAACTAAAGTGCAAAAATTGAGGGTGGCATATTTATTAGAATAAAAGTTAAATGAGATGTCATACCTCACAAACACAGATATTCAATGCAAGCGTGGCTATTCGCTAGCATAGATTCACACTGCACTGGTTTGCGAAAGAACAATAAAGATTATGCATTTTATTTTAATTTTAACTTTATTCTCACCGTAATCATAATGACTCTGCGAAGATAACTGTTCCGAACATAAACGGTAAGTAGCCACAATTTTAATAGCGAGCGGTTTAGCGTTGAGATAACCAAAGGCGTACAACTCTATCTCAGAAATTAAAGCATAATCTGGGACCATCATAGCCACGGATCGGAATAAAGCCTGAAACCAATAAAGTTTGGAGTGAAGACGTTATGTTATGAAGATTCGCTAAGCAACAAAAATGCTTTGACAAGTATTTAATAAACGTAAAAACCTGACCTTTAAGTTATCAGGTAGCTCAGAACGCCCAGCATAACCTGGATTCATAGTAATAAATACTGCGCACGACTTGTCGAGATGCAGAAGAGTGCCTTCAAATAGCAGCGTCGAAGAACCAGAGTTGATGCCTCGTTGGATGGACAAAATTTGCTGCGCCACCACGGAGAGTACCTCCAGGTCAATACGGTTGAATTCGTCAAAGCAAGACCAGGCACCACACGAAGCCAATCCCTGCAAAAAAGAAACGTTTTCTGTCTTATTTTATCTTTATTTTCTACGTGGAAGTTTTTTAAGTGCGTCGACTTTAAACATCGTTCTTTTTTCCATTCTGTATGTACACGTGATACAAAATTCGAAGTTGTAATGACTTATTCAGTTTCGTCATAGATGTACCTTGAAGAATTTTCCAAGGGCAAGGTAATCTAAACCATCAGAACAGTTAAACACCACGCATTGTTTTGCAACAGCCTTTGCCAAGTCTTTTGTAGTTTCTGTCTTTCCCGTACCAGCTGGGCCTTCTGGCGCACCACCTGTAATTGATATGATGATTGCATAAACAAAAGTAGGTATGTACTTGATTATTGATATCACAAATAAGTTAAAATGATCCGCTGAGTGAATCGGTTGTCGGTGAAAAGAATACTTACCTAAATTCAAATGCAGAGCTCCGAATAGTGTTCGGAAACATCTGTCGGTAAGCGGCGTGACCACCAGACGGCCTGCATTTCCAAGATACTCGTAGCCATACATGAGCTGGGAGTTAATCATACGGGTTGCGATTTGCATAGTTTCATTTTCTTGTTTCTGTTATAAACAATATACAAGTAAGTTCACATGAACTCGAAAAAATAATAATAGAGAAGAATAACAATTCTAACTCGAAAAAAATTACAAAGAATACGAGAGAAAACTTCAAGCAGAGGTTCGTGGGTTTAAACCCAAACTCGCACGTCCGAGTTTTTCTAACTAAATATGCTAAGATGTATTTGAATTTACCATAACTTTTACGGTCAAGGAAAACATCGTGAGGCAACCTACACAAACCTGCAAAGCAATTCAATGGAGTATGTAAAGCTCTCAATCCGCATTGGGCCCACGTGTGAAGGTCATTTATAGGAAAGATACGATAATAGTACAATGCCAATTACCTCCCAATAATATCGTATTTGAGAAAGCCAATTGAAGTCATTATCTCGTTTTACTTTTAGTTCAATAAGCAACATGAGCACATCTCTAGCGTGCACATCCAACACTACAAGGGCTCCTAAAAAGTATAAAACCGTTTATAATTACATGGTTGGGTAGGTACTTTTCACTTTGCACAAACAGCGACTAAAAATGTTAAATGGCTTACCAAGCGTAATTCTATTCTGTAAGCTAAGCTCTCCGCGGACCAAATCTACAATCTTAGAGATCTGGAAGTTACACTTATCCCAATATGTTTTCATAGCTTGTAAGTTGATATGAATAGCATCTGTGACCTCTGAAGTCCAGAATGTCATCGCTATACATTGCACCTGTAAAATTACCGAAAGTAGGTAGGAAATTAATGAAACCCTCTAGCCCAGGCTTATACATAGGTACTACACGAAGCTTGAAATCTGAATTTCGTATCGTACCGTCCCGTTCACGCTTATAGGAGAGCAAGAGGAACGATATGATACGAACTTCATACTAGACATAGACATAGACATAGACATAACTATATTTCGACATCAAACTTAAAATAATACATAATTTACAGAAAAGAAAAACATTTCATGATGTCGAAAAGGAATTGACTCAGCATTATGCTGCAGTAAGTATGTGCTGCCTACTACAGCGCTGATTTTCAGCCAACACCTTCATATCTTTGTTACTACGGAGTAGAGTAGCCCACCAGCGTTCTGAATCATACTTCTCGTTGAAACGATCCGATAAAATTAAAACCTTTATGTTTGAAAGGTTCCAGCCGGCAATGACTTTATTTTTCTTGTTCATCTTACACTTAGGGGAGACCAGGGATGAACGTAACAATTTTCATTTTTGACGTAATATCTCACACGTTTCAAGGAATTTTGAAATTTCAATTAATATGCCAGATAGATTGGTCTTTCAACTATATTTTAGCTCTAGATTAAATGCGACTGGTATTACATATTTTGAAAAAATCGACCATATAAAAAAAGTGGAATCTGTTACAACCATCCCTACCCCTAGGGTTGGTTGTAACAGTACAAACGGATGATTGTAACATTGCAAATAAAAACAAAAATACGTTTATAATCAATATTTTTATTTATAATCAGCTTTTTACTTAGGTTTAGATCTTAATTTCACCAAAAATATTAACTATTTTTTTAAAACATAGCAATCTACTTAGATAATTAACATGGTTAAAAAAAACATAATTTAATTTGTTTTTAGAAGAATCTACTGTTATATTTAATTAACAATTGAAACGCCAATGTTTTTACTTCTTTTGTCATTGATCCGTATTAATTTAGGAACAATGAAGTGTGTAAATAATAATAATAAAATACCGGCCAAATTTTTTCTCTCTCATCATTAAAAACTTGTTTCTTTGATACGTAGTCTACTTTTGGAAGGCTTTTAGAACCTTGCCGGAACATTTTTTTCTTCTTTTGCGCACATAAAGTTACATGGCATAGATGATATGAATTCGCAGCGTCTCAGAATGGTACTTTTCTGAGAAGTACTTCTTCCGCAGCCAAATCCATTATTTCTGCAGTGCCTAAGCCTCTTCTAGTCGTTCGTATATTATTATGTATGTTAGGCATTCTGGAATAAGAAAATAAATATAATAGTTCTTTGAAATATAAATAAACACAATAAAATGAGCTTTAAGATATCACAACCGTAATAGGGATAAAAGTAACAAGTTGTTACTTTCATCCCTACCTTTAAATTTTCCAGAATTTGTCAAACACTTGCGCATAATCTAAAAAACTCGTTAGAAAGATACCTTTTCGTACGCCAAGATAGAAAGATGAACAGTTATAAAATTTTACTGACATATAACATGCAAGCTTAAACCAACCACAATAAAAATAAACACACTTGAAAAAAAAAGATCGAAACTTACTTTGTTGGTATTTTTACGGCATCGACTCGCTACGTCACAACCTGATGGCACAGCACTGTGAGCGCTACAGAGGCAAGGGAGGGGTCAAAATAGCGCATATTGATGATACAGCCATCAGTGTAGCCAACATAATTCGTTCGGAAACTCATTTGTTACGTTCATCCCGTGTTACTTTCATACCTGGTCTCCCCTAAGACCCAAAATGAAGAAAAGCACAAGTATAATAAGCTGGATACGTACAGCTTGTCCAGGCCACACCAGCACCCACGCCTGACGCCGTCGTTTCGTGTAATCGTCGAACGATAAAGCCACTGCATGGTGCACTGACGCTTTCATCGCTCCTTCAAGCTCCAACAACCATTTTTCTACCTGTATTAGTAATATATTTAACTTGAGACTAGAAAAAAAATTGGAAATAGGTAAATAAATAAATTTTAAGGTAAAGTTCTTAAAATTTTTCACCGAATAAAGCAAAAAACCACGAAAGTACCGAACATTCAAGCTTAACTCCCTATTTCATCCCTATGAGAACTGAATCGTCAACATTGCGGAATCATGTTTCTACCTATTAATTTAATAAGGATAAAGAGTATTTAAATTACTTCTAACACTTCTTAATCAATAGATATTAGAGATTCAACATCAGTTTGAGTCCCGGAGAAGGACATAGGTAGAATAGAAAATTGCATACTTCCCTCTTCCCACGCGATAACGATAAACGAATTCTGCGCGGACGCAATAGCGGGTAACGGCTAGTGATTAATAAAACAAGTCCGGATATTTTTGGTCTCTCTAAAAGAATCCACCACCTAGTTCACCCACCTGTCCTTCGGCAGCAGCAGTATCAATAGTAATGGTAAGCTCAACAACTTCACCTTCTGAGGATTTCATGTGTGTTACCACCAATTCCGGGGTGAATGTTAGCTTCGCAATACCTTCATAGCACTTCTTGAGATGAGGTTGTACTCTGTAAAGAATATATAAATAAGTACTAATTAAGAATAAGAAAAAAAAAGAAAAGACAATGGTTTAATTGACGAGATTTCAAGAACCAAATATTTCATTACCGCATTGGATCTTTAGTCTCAGACAAAATCTCAAGCAACTCGTCGTTCGAAAGAAAGAAGAAACGGGGGAAGTAGAGACGTTTCTTCTCGAGGTAAGCATTGAGGCCTCTTTGCACCATCTCCAACAAATTGTTCGACTTTCTCAGCTTATCGAGCATTTTGTCTATCATAATTACATCCAACACTCGAGGCTCGTTGAATGCTGCTTTCATAATTTCACGCCATGTCTACAAATAAATTTGATTCTTATTAACTAGGTAGGTAAAGAGGTGCAGCATAAGTGAAAACTCGAATATTTTGCTATTATATAAAATGAGTATAATTGCCTTGTCAACAGCACTAAAACGACGGCCTTCTTCGGGAATTTGCTGTTGGATGTCAGGAGACGAGAATATTGGTTCCAAGTACATCCAAGTGGCTTGAACCTTTAACCATTCGTCTAAGATCTCCTGCAGCAGTATTAACTTACTCTCCCAATCACTTGAAACATTAATATTGATTTAGATATCATGTTAGAACGCAACATCAAAATTTTGTGAAATAAAAAGGTATTTGTGTAAGGCAACTTACATTATAATTTCTTCGAATGGTTTTATATAAGGTGAATTTTTCATAGTCTGTGTCTTCACAATGTGGTCGTCCAGTAGCAACTGTATTTCATCGACACCCGAAATTATATAAGACCCAGTGTCTCTGTAATACATTACATTAACTTGTACCAATAACTTTATTGTGATAGATAAAAAAGAATGGATAAAACTCTTAAAAAAATTTACTTACTTGTAAACCAAAATATCGAATCTGAGATCAGCCCATTCTTTCATCATCTTGTCCAATGCCTTTTCGAGATTATTTTCTTTGGTAGCAGCCTCCGAGATAGCCTCGAACTTGTCAATATAGTCTACCAAGTTGAAGTCAATGACCTTTTCTAGGGATAATTTGTCATCCACTACTATGGGGAAGCCAACGATCTCCGAGATCTTCTCCCAATGTCGAGGTTTCATGCCAGGGTTGCCCAGTGTTTGGATTATCGGTATGTTTGTCTTAAATTCGTCCATTTTCGCTCTAATAACACAAAAATCACATTGAACTTGCACGACTGATACATGAAACTTAATTAAACACATATAATCCATTTTATATACTCGAAAGAAAAAAGGCCAACTTTTGTCAGTTAAATTATTTAATGTAACAAAAAGCATAATATGTACTGTCGTATAGTATATATAAATTTCCCCATTTCAGACGAGGAATCTTAAAAATAATCAAGATCTTAATAAAACCAATGAAATTCAAGTGGCCCCAGTTTTCTTTTATTACAAAATATACCTGATAGATGCAGCAAGCCGAAACGTCTCAGGATTGTCTTGAAAAGATTTCTCTAATTTGTAAACAATCTTATAAAAATAGCTTACATCACCCTCGATATCTTCTGGATCAAAACTTCCCACCTGAAAAAACATTTACTTTAGATTTATTACCATAGTTTCACATAGGTACAACTCGTTTACCAACATTGATTTAAGAACCCGATTTTTTTTTTATTTCTAACGCCTCAAACTGTACATATTATAGCGAAAGATAAAAATAACGAGACTAATATTTCTACAAATAAAACGGAACTACGTCGTTCCTGAATCATTTCAGCTAAGTACTACTTTTTTGTGAATTTAAAATGTTTTAAACACTGATTTTAGTAGATACCTACTTTAGAGGTCATCCAGGTGTGGTGTTTATTGAGAAATTCTGAACCGGCGTCAAAAAGTTTCTTGTACGGTACAAGTTTATCGTAGACTGCCTTTCTCAACGGATACTGCGAGAGCTCGTAGCCAAAAGCAGTTTCTTCCTCGTTGAACTGATCTATTGTGACCAAAGCAAGCGCCAACCTAGTAAACAGAAATATCACAATAACATTACTTTTATTACTTTTGCTAAGACTTCTTATACATGGGTGGTATACTTCCAATGGCAAAAGCAACTTGTCGCAAAGCATTGCCGTCGACATGTAGAGTCGGCTGTAATTTTCTCTACCATTAATCATAAGGAACTTAACTAAGCATCATCAAATCCTTCAAATTAATAAATTGATAGAGGATGACTTACTTCTCGTCAACACGACGAGCGCGCATCACATATTTTGGCAATTGTTCGATATCGCCCCAGTACTGCACTTCATTACATTGAGCTTCGTAAACATACAAATCCTGAATAAACTTTGCAATCCGGACCTGTAACGGAACAAGTGCGCTAAATTAAAGCTTATACATAGTTGAAGCATATTTTCTTCTTCCATATTTTAATTATATTTTGATAAAGATTTAACGGATTTTTACGCTTACCTTCAACAAAGCTTGATATTCTATTTTCTTCTGTTCGCATATCACTTTTGATTCTTCGATTATACCAGGCAAACGAGCATACCTAAAAGACATACCCGTAATTATTATAATTCGTCATTATGTTTTAAACTTCCATGAGTTTCAAATTATTACCATATAATTAAACCAAATAAGTTGTTGAGATAGAGCCAAAATGATATATGGTTAGAGGGGTATATTAGGCTACGCGCCTGTGTAGATTCACAAAAAATAATAAATTAAATTTATTTTGTTAAGTTGCAAATTAATCATCGAACTAACCAGTGGAAGGTTTGATTGTTGGACTTGAGTTCTAGCGGTGTGAAGTTTGTATAGTCGCCGAGGAACACGATGTAGCGCAGCACGCTACGTAGTTTGTCTTCCATCTCGTATATCAACACGGTCTCGGCATTCTTGTAGTACTCTATGAGTGCCATCAGACTGCTCGTGTCTGGAGGCGGTGTCAGTAAGGTCGTCGCAATAAGAGAATACTCGTCGTATATTCTGTTAGAACAAAACCACAGCATCACCATCCATTGATTAAATTAATTTGACTGATAAATGTGATGCCGTCTCTGTTTGTTTTGTTCGAATAGACGGAAACGCCATGTCTTTTATCCGTCAAATAAAATTAATCATTGGGTGGTGAAACAGTCCCTAAGAATACCTCCTAGGGCCTAGTGTCTCCTATCTATGGGATTTACTGTAATGTGACATTGAACTCTCTCATGAGTGACAAAGTTGCGTGGTCATAAAATAATTTGACATGGGCCCCTAGAGGTAAATGGCTTTGTGAGGCTGCAAACCTCGAAAAATGTCTGTGATATTTTTTTTATCATGACTTCACATCATAGTGCTATACATGAGTACGTTCCACTGCTGGGCACAAACCTCCCCTCAAAATGAGAGGACTTGGGCCACAGTTTCCACGCAGGTCCAGTGCGTATGGAGAACTTCACTCGCACCATTGACTTGTTTCGCAGATTTGTGTAGCTTTCCTCACGATGTTTTCCTTCATCGAAAAACTCAGATGTGTTAGCCTAGATTTAAGCCCACGCACGATTCTTTGCTGAAGAAGTCATAGTTCAAACCACTAGGCAAACCATTCGTAACAATCTATTATAGCCCGACGGAGAGACGATCTACTGAATTTTGCACAATATGTACTTTTACATGGAACTTACGCTTTAATTTCAGTTTGATAGTCATCGGTCATCCTTCGCAACAATGTGTTGGCCAATCGCGTAGCAGCTTGCCGTAGAGAGTTGATTAAATCTCCTCTTTGCATCTGATACATCCCTATCACTATAGTTCCTTCCAGCTTAGATGGTATTTCTTTTGCTAACTCAACGTATTTTACCGCCTCCACGCAATATTCTTCAAACGTCTTCACAGGGTCCGAATTTATAAATTTCTCTACTCTTGACATAGACTAGGCAATAAAAAGATAAATTATAAAATTAATTAAATAAGTATGATGACACAAATTGTTTACGCAAGCTTACCTCTCCGTTTAACAAACAAACATAATCATCAAAATCTTGAACCCTGAGTTCGGGCCCAATTCTCTGTTCACTAACTAAATTAGCTAATTTTTTTTTGTACCCGTCTATGAGCTCATCGTCTATAATTGGCTGAAAGGAGATTTTTTGTTAAAACAGCAGATAATCACCGAAATCATTAAATTTACACATGGTTCGATGAAATCTGCGTACCCTCAGTGTAGGTCTATTGGGGCCGCCGAGCTCTTTGTACAGAACTGTTTCTAAACGAGGCGTTTGCCAACAGGCATCCATGAGAAAGTCATACAGCAAGTTAAGCTGATCTCTAAACTGCTTGAACGATGGTTCAAATTCTATAGCCTCGTTTTGAAACTGAAGATTTATTATAAAACCCTTATTATCTCCCTGAAACAAGAAAAAATTACAGCGCAACTTAAGTGAACTGCTTAACGTAGCAAATTTTACTAAATGAAAATTAGATTGAACAGCAATGTGGATACCCACCCCAACGTCCATCATATAATCGGTATATTCTTTCATTGATTTCAAACATAACGTTTGCAAGTTATATGTCATTATACATGCCAAACAGTTGTAAAAGTGTTTAAATTTTTGCGCTTGTTTTTGGTCCGGAAGCTGTCTCTTCTTCAATCCCTGTAAAATATTATTTAAGAGATTTTTTTCTGTTCAGTCGCAAACTTTAACTGGACATCTAATCTAATACCTTTGGACAAACAATTCTCCGTACATTTATAGGGATATCGTAAGCAGGTTTACCGATTTCTATGAAATATGCTTTACAAGGGTTTTCGGGGGTGGACGATCGATCTAGCTAGATTTTATGTCTGAGACAGTTAAATGTGATGCCGTCTCTATTTGTTTTGTTCGAATACACGAATGAATGTTAGATGGAGACGGTATCACATTTAACCGTCAGTTAACACTAATCAACGGATGGTGAAACAGCCCCTAAATCTCACGAATGGTAGGTAAGTTAAAAGTACCTAAAAATATAAGGCAATATTTGTATGCCCTGAGGCACCACATAGTGATACTCAAAAACATAATTTAAGACCAAATAAATGTTACCTATGTTGGACAAATGAATAAATGATTATGATTATGATTATGATTATGATTATGATTAAATTATTTTGAGTGACGACGGCTGCTTCTTAGGCCGGCAGGAGTACATTATTTAGAGGTGACAGGTTTCAAGAATTCTAAAGTTTCTTATTTTTTGCCTGTGGGTACAGTTGTACCTATAAAGCTTATTATAGCGTTTTGTGTCATTTTTGTCGCCTGCATTTTCAGCAATTCGAAGATTTTTGGTTGTTTTTTTTTTATTTGAATAAATCTCCCAAAATAAATTTAAAGTTAAAAATAATTATGGCATCATATCTAGGATAGCCCTTGGAGTCTGTAAACCAAAGTTGTGTCATTTTCGTCCAGTACAAACTGTTATAAAGTCAGTATGTAAAAAAAGTGTGAAAAAAAAATTACAGTTTATGAAATATTTATTTCCTATTTCAGATTACTTACATACGCCCATTAAAAAAAATTGTGTCAAATTAGACCACGCAATTTTAAGATTTCAAATTATTTTGTTTTCTTAACCTACAAATGCTTTAAAAAAATATTACAGTTATTACAGTTCACATATTCTATATCATAAATGCATGATAAATCGACATTGTAAATTTGTGTCATTTTCGCCCACGATATTTAAAGGAATAAAACATAAAAACAAATGGTTGTGGTCGAAACGTGCAGACGCGGCCGAGCGGCGGCGGACGGGGGCCACGCACGGGTGTTTACGCGCGCAAATACGTACGTTCGGTACGATTTCATGTATGGGAAGCGTTCATATCAGATAATACAGGTATTGTAGTGGTATGGAAGTAGGCATTTGCTGGCTGAGTGAGAGTATTAAACGAACGAACTTGCGACTCCGTTTAACTATACAAAGCCAGCAATCGCTATACCAGCCGAGACTAATATAAACATTTTCTCAAAATTTATAAAAAACTGCATGTGTATTTTTCCATCGAAAACACCAAGAACTATTTCAGATGGGTACATTAAAAAAAGTCCGAGATTCTAACAAAATAACTGATACCTATAACCAGATTGAATTGGCTGTAGGTATAGTCCGCGCCGCCCGCGACAAACTTTTAGCTCGCTCTCAACATAAGACGATTGTCGTCCCAGTAGCGCGTTATCGGTATCTGCGGGATGTGAGCAGGTAGGGACGGGAAAGTACACCCACATTGCGCCTCACCGCGCTTGCCATGTTTATTCGTGCGCCTGTGTGCGCCGAGTGCTTCTAAGCAACACACGTTTGGTTCATGAGTGGAAACTACAGTCGCCGCGAGTATATTTTATTTTTTGCGTCGCGAGTTTGATTTTTGTTATTGTTCATTTTGTTATTGTTCATTGTTGCGTTACTGTTTTAAGTACTTAGTTGATTTTTAGGGTTCCGGAGCCAAAATGGCAAAAACGGAACCCTTATAGTTTCGCCATGTCTGTCTGTCTGTCTGTCTGTCTGTCCGTCCGCGGCTTTGCTCAGAGACTATCAATGCTAGAAAGCTGTTATTTTGCACGGATATATAAGTAAACTTAGACTATATACAACACTAGACCGAGCCTCAGTAAGAAACAATGCGATTGAAAACGTCCACACTTTTTCTTGTTTGTGTGCGTGGCGACCACGTGACAGCTTCATCTTTACACTCGAGTCAGAGAGAGTATACTTTATACTTTACGCTGCTATTTACTCATAGACTACTAATAATTCTCAAGCAAACTTAGCCGTTATAGTTTTCTTTGGAAGTTTGATATACTGATTAGCATCCTGTTTTTTTTTTCAAATTTTTCCACCCACCGGTTTAGATTTTAGAGGGGGGGGGGACGCTCGATTTTAATGAAAATTTTCACTTTAAAGTTGAATATTTCGCAAACAAATTACTAAATCGAAAAATCTTTTGAAATGCTCGGAGCATATGACAGCTGATTTTGCAGGCAGCCAAAGGTTTTCTTCCCGACTTTTTCTTATAATGTCCACCCATGCCTTTTTAACTACAGGATCTATAGGTATTCTGAAGACAGATAAAAAGTATGAATCAAATTGCATATGGTAGTTCAGTATATCAAACTAAATATATTATCTTTCATAATCTTTTTTTTTAGGGTACCTCCCATAGACGTAAAGTGGCGGTGATTTTTTTTTCTCATCCAACCCTATAGTGTGGGGTATCGTTGGATAGGTATTTTAAAACCATTAGGGGTTTGCTAAAACGATTTTTCGATTCAGTAAAGCGTTTGCGAAATATTCAACTTTAAAGTGCAAATTTTCATTAAAATCGAGCGTCACCCCCTCTAAAATCTAAACCGGTGGGTGGAAAAATTTAAAAATATTCAGGATGGTAGTTAGTATATCAAACTTCCAAGAAAAACTATAACAGCTAAGTTTGCTTGAGAATTATTGGTAGTTTAAGAATAAATAGCAGCCTAGGGTATAAAAATTAACCGACTACAAAAAACCATGAAAATATTTTTCTACAAGTCTGAAGTCGGTCGGTGCCTCAGCACGAGCCAGCAGGAGTGATTGAAGCCCAATATTAAGTGCGTAGGTGAGATAGATGACTATAGGTCCACTCCTGCTCCTGCTGGCTCGTGCTGAGGCACCGACCGACTTCAGACTGGTAGAAAATTATTTTCGTGGTTTTTTGTAGTCGGTTCAATTTATAGTTATAATTTTTTTTCACGCTATTTAGTATAAAGGATCTAAGATACAATAGTTTAATTTCAACTGCCCGCCACCTTCTACGAAAAATTGCTCTTTCCGATGCAGAGACGTTCATTATTGAGGAGTTCTGGTGCTTCACCACCTACTCCATTTCACCATATGCATTACGAGGAGCATAAATTGCTTAGCCACTATGTTAAAGTAATTGAAATCCAACCCATGAAATACTTGTTATCGAGTAGTAACTCCTATGGTCAACTGTGGTCTTCATCATCAGTTTCGCTTCACCAAATGATGATTTTCAAAAGCAAATGCACGAGTTGCTACAAAATATATCAAAATTACCATAGGTGTTCCCACAAAATTTGAAGAGTTCCCTCGATTTCCTTAGGATCCAATCATCAGATCCTGATTTAGTGCTTATGGGACTTAATTGAAACCATTCATAAACGAACGCAAAAAAAATTATTACAAATCGGTTCACAAATGACGGAGTTCTGAGTTCTTTTTTTATTGGATAGCCTTGAAATCGATATTATATAAATTTGGAAAAAAACCCTTTTACCCCAAGGGTGGGAAAAAAGGTATAAAATAAAAACTAATTTGTCGATAAAAATAACTAATTTCTTAAAAAGCAAGTGCTATATTATGTTAAAATTGAGAAAAATCGTAAAAACGAATGCGATCCAAACTTAAAAGAAAAAAAAAAGCCATAAAACAATAATAAAACCAAGAAAAAGATCAAGTCTAATTAATTATGTGTCGACTGAGATTTGAACCCGGGATCTATGCTTTGAAAAGCAAAGGAATGTCAATGGTGCCACGACGTGCCTTGACTATGAGTTCGAAATTAGCCTTCATTTAGTTTTTGCTATGTGTCAGACGGTTTGACTTTGATTCTGCTGAAATGTAAAATAAGAGTTAGATGCATATTCTGTCAAATTTGATTGAAGAGAAAAACATGAGACAGATGTATGTGATGACAAGTCTGTACTGTTTTCGATGATTGTCATATCGCTTACCTGAAATAACTTCGACCATAGCTATATACTTTTAACGTCTATTTTTCCATGTTGCTCAGATATATTTGATATGTTGAGTGCTTAGATATCAGTGATTTTTTGACAGCTAAGGTATCAATGACTTGTTAGGAGTGTAGAAATTAACGAATATCGACTGTTTAGGTATTTTTGACACATTGAGCGCTCACAAGTAAATACTACCATGACAGTCAACAACTTTTTGACAATTTAAACGTTTACCTCTCTTTGAGCGCCTAAAGTGTATAGCGACTTCTGATGCTGACTGTACTTTAAAAAATACAACATACTTTAGTTTCTGTTAACCTTAGCGGTCCCCCGACACCGACGACGCTTAGATAAAAAGAATATTACTAGGTACTTATACTAAATTAACTTAGGCTAATTTTGCGGGAAATCAGCATAGTCCCAGCGGGATAGGGATAAACTAATTGTTCGCAGATGAAGTCGCGGGCAACAGCTAGGTAGTGCATAATTATTTTTTAGTTTTTAGTTGTCGTTTTTTGGCGGCTTTTTTTGTCGGGGGTTTTTAAAATTTTTAATTTTATTTTTTTTATTAAATTAAATATACACAACTGGGTGGTCTGGAAGCGATGAAACAAAACAAAACACGGCGCGTTGGACCTTCTGGCATGTACGGCTGATAACTAGGTACTCGACTGCGCGGAGCGCGGATCGTTGGAAAGTGACGTCACACGCTGTCACGTGGCTGTTGGCGGGACGCGATATTTATGCGAACTTTGAATGCGGATAAAATCATAACTACTTGGTATTTTTCAATGAAGTAAAACAAATGTATTTGTGAACATAAAAGGTTTACTGGAACAAGGCTTTCAAGTGATTTTGCACACCTATTAACATTCTTCAATAGATTACGCGTGTGACGCCGCGGGTAATATAAACAAACGGACGCTGTCAGCCGGCGCCCCCTCCCCCCTGCACCCGATGTGCTCTTCCCCGCGCTCGGCATTCGTTCGAAGTAAGTACCTACTTTTTATTTTTTTCAAATAATGAGAATCCGTGGATGAAAATGACACAATTTATGAATAGTGTTTTTTTACACCGTTAATAATCAAAATACGTAAACTCTAAAAACTTGAATTTTCTTTTGTGGGTTTTACAGGGTATTGTATTAAAAAAATTAAATATTTATAAATACCGTGGATGAATGTGACACAAAATATTTTGGATAACAGATATCAGTATTCTTAAACGTCTGACATCTTTTTAACAAACTGTAATATTCTTTTAGAGTTAGTTCGGCGACATTTTAGGTACTGGTTAAAAATCAGGATTCCCGTGGACAGATATGACACAAAATGCTTATGTACATCAGTTACTGCTCAGATATTAATAAGAAAGTAAAATTTTCGTCTCTAATTTTTTTTTCATCCTGTACTAATGAAAAACACTAATACCTAAATTTCTACTTATGCAGGTACCCAAAATGACACAATTTTTTGTATTAGGTTGGGCAAATGCTCCGGAAGCTATATGCGAAAAATAAAAAACTTTAATATTTTTTAAACTTCAAAATGTATTGCTACGGGTCTATCTCTACAGATACATTAGGTACCTCAAAAGTAAAAAATTCATTGGCAAATCAGAGAAGGAGAAGACATGGTTGTCTAAAACTTAAATTAAAAACTTGCAAACCTGTTGGAAAACAGCCTGTAATATAGGTATCCACTGGTTCATCAACACGCCGGAGATGACCTCAATATTTTTCTTGCAAATAGAAGTGAATTCCGTAAGCATATAAGCTTCTGTTGCCGACGTTAACTCGCTTAAGTTTATCAATCGAAGATTACTAAAATAATAATGTTCACAATAATTTACTTTTAATGTACCAATCTAAATTATTTACACATAACTATGAACAAATAAAAATAAATCAGACAATCAATGATTTTAAAGCATAAGTACAGGCAAATAAGTTTACTTGAATTGTTTCATCCAAATCTCTAAGACCTGCGCAATGCATGGGTTCACGTTAAACAGTTCCTTCGTGAGCGTTTTCTTAGCGACGGCATACCGATTCCTCCACGCGTCATCTTTCTTAGCCATTTCTAGTTTTAGTGGAGTATCCTCTTCTTCTGCTGACTCTTCCTACACAAAAAAGCGAGGACTAGTACTTACTTCTGATCAGGTTACAGTTCAATTACGGACTACTAGCAGATAAAGCAGCTATTTCAGCTATTTTTACACATATAGGTAATACATCACTCATTACCGTATTCGGGTCTCTCAAAACGAAGTCCACAATTGCCTTCTTCATGCTCATCATAAAATCCTCACACATTTCATCGGTAGCAATGATTAAAGTGTCTGACCATTTTTTTAGCTTCGGTGAAATCAAATTATGAACTCTACAAAAATATTAAAAAATCATCAGTATTTTGTACAACTATAACTATGGGGTTATATTATGTTCTCCCATCTCTGTACGCCAGTAGGTATTTCAGCGATCACAGATCCTTAGGTTTTTAGTAATTTTTCATTTACCGTTTGATTATTTTTTGGTCCAATGGCGCTACGTGGATAGAGTCAATACCATATCGTAAATAGTAATAGTATCGTAACATGTTCTTTTCCTCTCCGGATGGGAATTCATCCCTATCCTCCCCTGGGGCAGATTGACAAATGAGATCCATGAGCTTAGCTCTAAATTGTTCGCGTGCTTTTTTCAGAGCAGTAAAATTCTGCATTACTGCAATAAATAAAACATGTAGGTTACGTACGAAGACTTGGTTGTATTATTTATATTTTTTGAAAACGTAGGCTAAAAATTCTTTATTACCGACTGATTTCTTTCTAATTACCGGCGCCACTTCTTTCCTCGCGGCTTTAGGTGGCGGCGGTAGTTTAAGAACTTCCTCTGGCAACGAAAATAGTGTTTTGGTTCTTATTTTGGAGTTATCAGGTTTTTTCATCTTAGGAAGTTTAGGAAGTTTCACGTCAGATGATGAAGGTTCCGGCAGTGATTTCTTTCGGGTTGGTTTTTTACCTTTGTCCATGATATCTGTTTATTTAAAAAGTATCCTGCTGTTAGTAACTTATTCATACTTATTCAATAGACGAACCCACATATGCAACGTCGCAACTAAGATCAAATTAACGGAAGCTTTGTTCATCACCAATACCAGCAGCGCGGCGCAGCTTTGTTTTCAATCTAAGTAAAGAAATCCTAAAAATAGTTTTTGTTTTTTTTTATTATTTACTATTATAATTTATGCCAAACGTCTCGAGATATTGTGCCCTTGCACTGCACCCATTTTAATGATATCTCGATAATTTTTATGGCACGGTTATAAGGTGTATTTTAATCTAAGCTTTGTTTTCACGCCCGTAATAACAGACTTTGAAGACACACTTAAAAACCTCACGCAACAGACAAAACAACAATAGGGGAGACCAGGGATGAACGTAACAATTTTCATTTCTGACGTAATATCTCACACGTTTCAAGGAATTCTGAAATTTCAATTAATATGCCAGATAGATTGATCTTTTAACTATATTTTAGCTCTAGATTAAATGCGACTGGTATTACATATTTTGAAAAAATCGACCATATAAAAAAAGTGGAATCTGTTACAACCATCCCTACCCCTAGGGTTGGTTGTAACAGTACAAAGGTATGATTGTAACATTGCAAATAAAAACAAAAATACGTTTATAATCAATATTTTTATTTATAATCAGCTTTTTACTTAGGTTTAGATTTTAATTTCACCAAAAATATTAACTATTTTTTTAATACATAGCAATCTACTGAGATAATCAACAGGGTGTAAAAAAACATAATTTAATTTGTTTTTAGAAGAATCTACTGTTATATTTAATTAACAATTGAAACGACAATGTTTTTACTGCTTTGGTCATTGATCCATTTTAATTTAGGAACAATGAAGTGTGTAAATAATAATAATAAAATACTCGGCCAATATTTTTTCTTTCTCATCATTAAAAACTTGTTTCTTTGATACGTAGTCTACCTTTGGAAGGTTTTTAGAACCTTGCCGGAACATTTTTTTCTTCTTTTGCGGATATAAAGTTACATGACATAGATGATATGAATTCGCAGCGTCTCAAAATGGTACTTTTCTGAGAAGTACTTCTTCCGCAGCCAAATCCATTATTTCTGCAGTGACTCAGCCTCTTCTAGTCGTTCTTATATGCATGTTAGGCATTCTGGAATAAGAAAATAAATATATAGTTCTTTGAAATATAAATAAACACAATTAAATGAGCTTTAAGATATCACAACCGTAATAGGGATAAAAGTAACAAGTTGTTACTTTCATCCCTACCTTTAAATTTTCCCGAATTTGTCAAACACTTGCGCGTAATCTAAAAAACTCGTTAGAAAGATACCTTTTCGTACGCCAAGATAGAAAGGTGTACAGTTATAAAATTTTACTGACATATAACATGCAAGCTTAAACCTACCACAATAAAAATAAACACACTTGAAAAAAAGGACCAAAAACTTACTTTGTTGGTATTTTTACGGCATCGACTCGCTTCGTCACAACCTGACGGCACAGCACTGTGAGCGCCACAGAGGCAAGGGAGGGGTCAAAATGGCGCATATTGGTGATACAGCCATCAGTGTAGCCAACATAATTCGCTCGGGAATTCATTTGTTACGTTCATCCCGTGTTACTTTCATACCTGGTCTCCCCTAGCCCTCATTGGTCAGCTGCTTTACACTTCCCGCCAAAACACAGCAGTACTACTACGAAACTCGAAACCCGAAGTTCGTGTCATGCGGTCCCTCTAATACGAGAGCGAGAGGGACGGTACGATACGAACTTCGACTTTCGAGTTTCGTAGTAGCCGTGCAGCAGCAGCCG
Source organism: Choristoneura rosaceana (assembly GCA_037349165.1). Lineage (NCBI taxonomy): Eukaryota > Metazoa > Arthropoda > Insecta > Lepidoptera > Tortricidae > Choristoneura > Choristoneura rosaceana. Next base: position 5,354,067 of record JAZBNJ010000009.1, read on the forward strand.
GACGGCGTAAAAGCGCGGCCACATGCAAGTCGCTCGACGCTCGTTTCCAGCGTCAAATCTGGTCACGTGACATATTGCGATAAAGCTGAAAACGTTGAACTTCATCGCAGAAAAAAAAAACACTTCAATTTCGGGAAAAACAGTTGTAGCGACTCTTAGCACCATCTAGTGAACAACGATAGAAACTCCAATACATGTTCTACTTCGCGCTATCGAAGTTTCACAACTCGGACGCGTATATACAACTACCGACGCTCGTCCTTCGAACTTCGGTCCCCAGGCATAACACCTGCCTGGAGAGAGATCTCTCTATTGGAGCATCCCCCAACAAGGTGTTTTTTTTTTTCATTCACTCCAATTTCTTTTATTTGTACCACTACCACGACTGCTACTAAATTAAATTAAGAAATCAGCTTCCAAGACCAAGATCATTCCTGCAAACAACCATCTTGACGATGCTGCTCGACGCGGCGACTTGACGCTACTTTTTAGGGTTCCGTACCCAAAGGGTGCCAACGGGACCCTATTACTGAGACTCCGCTGTCTGTCTGTCTGTCTGTCTGTCTGTCTGTCTGTCTGTCTGTCCGTCCGTCCGTCTGTCACAGGGCTCTATCTCTTAAGCCGTAAAAGTTAGACACTTGAAATTTTCACAGATTATGTATTATTGTGGCCGCTATAACAACAAATACTAAAAATAAAATAAAGTTACAAATTACAGGGGGTCATCATACAAGAAAAGTGTTTTTTTTAGCGTTTTTTGGTTGCTAGGTGTTATTATCCGTTGCTAAGGCGGCCGAGTCGAATATTTACCTTTAGGTTTGCAATTTTAATGATGTTTAATAAAAATTTCGATTACTTAATTAGTGAATGTCTGGTTTATTCGTTTTTGTGTAAAATTAATGAAGCAATTTATAAACCACAAACCTCAATGAAGCCAAGTTTGACAAAGCATTCGTCAAATCCGCACTGTGCTAATTCACTGTTTACCTATTGTTTTCTTACACTAAAAAAAATCATACTAAGTATTTAACACTATTTACAAAGTTTATAATACGTTTTAAAATTTATTCACTCTAGTCGAGCTTCTTATTATTTAATTACACAACATACGAAGAAGTCCGCCGAATTTCCCGCGAATGAACTGCGGCTGACAGATTTTATTTTTACAAAGCGCGCGCTGCTCTGCGCAGGCAAAGATTCACAAGCAAACAGCCAGAACCAAAGAGGTTGAGATTTTTTTTTTTTTTTATTCGAAATACGTGCACAAGTGCCTACATTTCGGCGATATTTTTAAATTATAAATCATAAATCATTAATTTGCATAAAAACATGGTACATATTTTGTGGTGAGAAAGAAAGAGAAGCTTTTCTTTAGCTTGCCCTGTTTGTTTATTTATTTTTTCATCGTTTTTTTTGGGTCAGATCTTGGAAGCTAAATTTCATCCACTTCCAGTTGTCCGATTGACTTGAAATTTGGCATACTTATGTAAATTTGGAGACAATATAATAATCTGGTAGTGACATCTTGGTGGTCTTGCCAGGATCGCCTCTGCAGGAGGGAACTCCTCAATAGTTAATAGTACCGACTTGAAATTTGGTACAAATATCTAGTTTAGATGACAATGCAAGTACGAGGGTCACACTGAAAGTTTCGGGAATAGATAAAAGTATGCAGTTAAATTGGATAAAAGTATTATTATTGTTTCTCAAAGTATTCGCCCTTATATTTTATGCACTTTTCCATGCGTTTAAACCAGTCTTTAAAGCACTTATTGAACGCTTAAGTAGGGGTCGATAAAATGGCCTTTTAAAGGCGTCCACTGCTTCTTCCAGCGTCTGAAACCGCTGACCAGGCAACTTATACTTGATTTTGGGGAATGTGAAAAAGTCATTGGGGCTTAAGTCGGGGCTGTATGGAGGATGGTCCAGGAGTTCGACGTTTTTACCGTTCAGATACTCATTTGTTTTCCGAGCGGTGTGGGAGCTGGAATTTTCGTGGTGAAGGACGATGCGGCAATTAGGGTTATTTTTTCGGAGTTAATCGAAGATACTCGGCAAACAAATAGTTGTGTACCAATTGGCATTAACCGTTCTACGATCTTCGAAAGGTATAGTACCTACATGACCCGATTTGGAGACAAACGTGGCCACCATCTTCTTGGCCGTGCTGCGAGAGCGAATAACTTTTGTCGGCTTGAGCTCATCTTCGTAGACCCATATTCGAGACTGGTTTTTAGATTCAGGCTCATATGCATATATCTACGACTCGTCACCCGATACGACACTAAAAACTGCATTTTAGCCTCCTCCGCTGAATTTATTCAAAGTTTTGCGGCACCAATTGACACGAGTCGCTTTTTGCTCGTCAGATAATAAATGAGGGATCCAGCGAGAAAACAACTTTTGCACGCCCAATTCTTCCCGTAAAATAATTTGTATCTGACTCATTCTAATACCCAAGCACTCTTGAATTTCCCAGTATGTCACATGCCGGTCATCTTTTATCATTTGACGCACAGCATCAATGTTTTCTTGAGTGACGGCCGATTTTGGTCGACCCTCACGCACATCGTCCGTGAGTGATACACGGTTGCGTTTAAAATCTGAATACCACCTGTATATTGTAGTCTTTGAAGATGCTTCATTACCAAAAGCAGCAATCATCCGGTCTCCACATTTTTTTTGTGTTAATCCACTTTTAAAATCGTAATAAATCATAGCTCTTAAGTTTTCACGGGACAATTCCATTTTTGTCAGCGACTCGACGACTTCAAAAAACAATTGAAACCGAACCATTACTTTTTTTTTCTATGTGGCTAGTGGGTTAAGATACTGAAACTTTAGAGATTATAAAATGGTATAATATGTGCCAAAATTAAGTTCCTAAGTTTTGGATTCCCGAAACTTTCAGTGCAGCCCTCGTACAGTCAACAAAAAGTACATTCGGCAAAAAAGCTTGTATTAAAAATGTAATTTTAACAAAAACTTATTACAAGCATTATAATATTTATTTGCAGTATGATGTAACTAGGTACGAGTATGTTTGCTCGGGTGGAATCTTTCAACTAAAATTTTCAACCGATTGAGCTGAATTTTACACGCATGTATAAATCCGATGACAATCCAATATTATTATGCCGTAGAGCTGATCTGATGATGAAATTAGATGTTGGCCATAGGAACTCTGTAATAAAACGACACAACCGCATCGTACGGAGGTTCGGAACCCTACATGCGCGAGTCGTTCGCACTCGCACTTGACCGATTTTTTGAGTATATTCAAAATGGGATCACGTGACCAGATTTACCACTGCAAACGAGCGAAGCTTATATACCTATAATTACTTACCTATATTAAATTCAAACGTTCATATTAAATTGTTAGAAAATGTAGGTTTAATATTTTGCTTGTACTTATTACATTAGATAGAAAAAATTATATCTACGCCTGATTCATTCTGATGGCAATGCGAATGCGAAACTAAATTGATGCGCCTACTGCATTTCAGTGGCAATGTTGATTTTATCAAAATAAAGCAAGAATTAAACGCAGCGCACTGCGCAACCTTTTCTGCCGGGCCGGTTCTATCTAACGTCTGTCAATCAAACGATCTTATTGACATTTCCGCGTATAAATTTGGTGTTTACGCTTAGGAAGTTAAATGCATAAAAGAAATCTATAAAATTTTCAACTGTTACCACTGAAAAGTTAAGAATTATTTCTTACCTGTCCCAAAAGTTACCCAACAATAAAAGGTACGTCTTGTGTTAAGTAATCACTGCACTAAATTATTTGGTTACATTTATTTCCATTTGATCTCTTAACTTAACTATCCTATAACAATATTATTAAATTAAACAATTATGAATAAACAGAAAAGTTTTTGTCGTGACAGAATAACAAATCAATTTCAATCAGCAAAACGGTTTCTATGGAGACATATTTTTTTTCACTTGTTGGTTTCTATGGCACTTTTTAATTTACAGGCCAGTTTGATTATAACTTAGAAAAAGTTTACATTTGTTTATGCTTTTATTGTAATTATTATATAAACAAAAGGTACTCATTTCGTTCATTTGTCTGATAATAATTTTAATTTATAGGTTAAGTGTTCATGAATGAAGCAAAAAGTAGAGGTTTATTCTAAGGTAATTAATGGTTGAAAAAAGCTTACAATGTTGCTTTATTTCATGACTGCTTATAGTACCGCCACACCATACTATTCTGAGATTTGTTGACCTTGATTGAAGCAAGTAGCTACCTACCAATCCCCCTTCCTACTCAATGAATGATGTCATAGGGCTAGTCCAATGGCAGTCTTGGTGAGTTAGTTAATGTTATGGGTTTATTTTTACTTTACACTAGATGTTTTAAGCCAAAATCAGTCAGGCAATAGTGTTTTCTACAGTATTTTGTGTGAGTAAAACAAATCTTTTGAACATTTGCATTAACAAACCTATTCTTATGGAATAAAAGTGATGGATACAGTTTGTTTACGTTTTTTAACTGCACAAATTTCTGCCAAATGAATTCGCAAAAAGGAAATCATAGGAACACATTGTTTATTTACTCAATTCCAGATGATATTCCAGTTGGTGCGTGGCTTCCATATCAACACTGTGCGTCAAGCTGCAGAATCCTCTCTGCTGGCCAAGCTACGGAAGAAGACTGGCTACACCATTGCTAATTGTAAGAAAGCACTTGAAATGCACAACAATGACTCAGAAAAGGTATCTAATCTACTCTTTATTAAGTTTCAAATTCCTTTTGATTCAATCTCATAATTTATATTGTATTTAGGGCTTAATTAAGTAATACTTATACATAATAATTAAACTACCTTGAGCTTAAAAGTAGAAAGTACAGTGTCTGACAGAAAGTAGTATTTGCAACCAAAACTGAATTTCAGTTGAAGTTATTTCAGATGATTTTTCATAATTTATTGCATAGCTACTTTGAATATAATACTTCGGAAGTAATGTAAAATATTCAAATTTGCATTTAATTTACCTTACTAAAGCTATATTTGTGTTTATAAAGCAATTATTCTATAAATTTATAGTTTGATAGCTCTAAAAAATAGTATTCATTTTATTTGATGTTGAATAACACATTTCAGTTTGAAAAATAAAACAAATTTAATGTATGATCAATAATAAATGAGGCTTCCTTCATGCAGACACAGTTATGAGTTTTCTAAAATTCTAACAGGATTCTAGAGAGTTCTTCGATAGGGGTGAGGCTGTAGGCATAAGCTTAGTCATATATCTGTTTATGAAGTATATAATTTATTATTTACAGGCAGAGACATGGCTTAATGAACAAGCCCAAGCCATGGGTTGGGCAAAAGCGACGAAACTAGCAGGGCGGTCAGCACTGCAAGGCCTAGTTGCTGTCAAATTTGATAAGAACCATGGTGCTCTAGTAGAACTCAACTGTGAAACAGACTTTGTTGCAAAAAATGACAAGTTCCAAAAGATGATGGAAGACGCTGCTATTGCATGCTTTAAATTGGCTCATACCAACAAGCAATCAAAGGGTCCAGTTACAAAGGTATGTTTAAAATAAAATAAAAATGATAAAGCATCATCTTGGCTTACAAATAAGAAAATTAATTACACACTGCTTGTCCAATAGAATGATGGCATAGTTGCAAAAACACAAGTTTGACTTTAAATTAGTGGTTTCTTTCGGCCTTTAAATCCCTTGTGTCAATATTCTGCTGGATAAGCCATATATAACACTTCTCCCATCGTACTATCGAACCAACAGAATCATTGTGTCTTTATTGTAGAAAAAGTCATAGTGACATTGCATTGCTTGACATACATTATCGCGCGCCGTTCCCTCGGGAACTGTGCTTTTTCTGGGGTAAAAAGTAGCCTATGTCACTCTCTGGCCCATAAACTATCTCTATGCCAAAAATCACGTCGATCCGTCGCTCCGTTTTGATGTGAAAGGCGGACAAACATACAAACGCACACTTTCGCATTTATAATATTAGTATGGATAACACATACCGCGAGAATGTTCTATGGTGGGTCAGGAATCAAATGGTTTGACTGTACATTTCTTTGTGAATTAATAACTTCAGAATAAGGATTACATTTAGAAGGAAAAATTTATACTCTTTCTGTCGATTCTTTAAGAAAAATTTTATTACTCAACAGATTTTCACTGTATTTTTAAGTCATTAACCGGCTCCAAAATGCATTGGAATTTGTTAATGATAAAATAGTTTTTTCAAATACCTACCAGGCCCGAAGCAGTTGAGTTACAATTGCATATTGCATCTCCGAAGACCCTCGTCTCTAAAATATATTTTCTCAATTTTCAGATGGAACTTGACAGTGAACAGCTGGGCAACTTGAGTGCAGACGGCAAGAAGTTATCTGAAGTATTGGCCCTGTTTATCGGATCTGTGGGCGAGAACGCCGTGCTGCGGCGCGCTGAGTGCTGGAAAGCGAACAGCAGTGACGTGCGCATCGCTGGGTACGCGCACCCCGCGCCCGCCGCGCCCGGAGACTATTGCGCCGGCAAGTACGGCGCGCTGCTGGCCTACCGCCAGCCCGCCGGCGCGGACGACGTCGGCCGGCAGCTCTGCCAGCACATCGTCGGCTGCGCCCCCAGCAAAATTGGCAACAAGGACACCGACAAACCGGCCAAAAACTCTGACGACGAAACGTGCCTCATTTACCAAGAATACCTGTTAGACCCTTCATACACCGTTGAAGAAGTATTAGAGCAGAACAAAGTTGAAGTCCTTGATTATGTCAGATTCTCATGCGGTGAGAATGTAGCGGCGAACATGCCTGGAGTAGAAAAGCAGCCGTTAGACACGGTGCAGACGCTGCAGTAGATTGTTAGATTTATATTGATTTAAATACTGTTGCAAATTATTTAGTATCTCGTTTTTGTTATTATTTATCTGCACATCAAAGAATATTGTAATGCTTTACTGCATTTAAGAAATAAATGATTTTGATTTAAAACAGTTATTTAAATGTAAACAAAGATTGAATCAACATACGTAAGAGTTTTTAATCATTAATATAACCATTACATAAATTTAATTACACCGTCTGTGTACTTAATTATATCTTGTGCGAGTCAGCGTGTATCACGTTCTTCATTTTCGCTTGGCCTTTCCACAAGAACATTCTGCAGTCTTTCTTCCAAAACATTGCTATCTGGTTGGGTTCAAAGCAGTAGCCATGATAGTTGAGCACCTCCGGGGAGACAACGTGCAGTGCCAGCGTGCCCTGCTCGCGCGTGCGGAAGGGCCCCGCAGTAGCGGGCCGCAGCAAGCACCCACATGGACAAACTGTAGCTATTTTGGGTGCCGACATAACATTCATTCTATTACATAAATTCATTCTTTGGAAGTTACCACAAATACGTAGCTCTTCAACAGCACCGGTAAATGACTGCGTCGCCCGTAGCGCTAATGGTCTCGCGTTTTGATTTTCCGGATTACTTCTGAACCCGACTGAGGATAACGACTTCTTAGTGATGTTGGGACTATCCTCAGGGCTGCGATCTTCATATTCGCTTTCTTTATCCGAATTATCATCAGCGTACATGATACTAACGGCAATTTGACTGATTAACGATTTCTGACAGATTCCGTCATTTGTTTTTCACATTTAGGTCGTTAGAATGATTCTAATGAGTAAAAGTGATGTTTATCAATTATATTATAAAAATAATAACAAAAAGAACCAGAGGAACCTCAGCACACAAATATTACTTGTTATCGGTGACGCTATTAAAATATGCTTAGTTTATAATGTACCCGCCAATCACAATTTTTATTTGATGGGATAATTTTTTAATACTCTATGAACCAAAGAGTATTAGTATGAACCTATGACAGTTTGCCAACCTTTGCGAATGTATCCTACTTTCATCAGTTACATTTAAAAAAAAAAACTAAAAAGGTTTTTCTAAGTTTAAAATGGGCTTTGTGGTTCTGCAGTTCTGCCTCAAAAAAAGCGAATACTTATTATGTTTTTCCTTTGTATCTTAAGTACAAACCCCTAACCCATCATGATGTTTTTTTATTATGGAGATAGTTTGAGACCTTGAAAAGGGTCTAGGATTGTTTTTCTCGGAGAAAGCCTAGGTAAGTAAGTAAATGAGAAAGTTAGTGAAGACGTTTGCATGTTTACGCAATGACGGCTCGAATGATTCGGATGAAATTTGGCACACAGATAGTTTACAATAGAGATTAATACATACAATATTTTTTATCACAGAAAATTGCATAGTTACCACGGAATAGCGATGAAGGAATTCTTCACAAAAAATGGCAGACAACAAACGTAAGTAGTATGTAAGTGCTCCAATGTTTTATCTCGTAACGTAACATATTGATTAAAGTGTTTTACTAAGTATGTAGGTGCCTACTACATTTTAAGAAAAACCGATTACCCTAACGAAATAAAAATTTCATGGAGGACACCTCTTTCTAAGCAAACCTAGGTGAAATTTAATATACATAGAGGCGGTGACAGTCGGAGCTACGTACACAGTACCTCTTCTTATATATGGGATAAATATTCGGCGCATACGACCGACGGATAACAAATACCGTTGGATTTCAATCGTGGGATGATAATACCGATACTAAACCATCAAATGACAAAAGCAAGGTCGTTTTTTGCCGACTACTCGACCGTGCTGTGTCGAATCAGTTTGTAAGCAGGAACACATCATGCGCGATCGCGATCAGTTATTGTGTAGTAACGGCAATACAAATAATCTAGGGCGACCGCTCGCTTATTGTATACCTATAGGTGCCTACCTAACTTAGATCTATGATATTTAGTACTAGCTTTTACCAGCGGCTTCGCACGCGTAAACTAATCGGTCTGGTAGTGGCAATTGAAATATCCCGTGGGAGTATAGGGATGAAAAATAGCGTATGTGTTATTCCAGACGTGCAGCTACCTACATACCAAATTTCATGACTTTTAGCCCAGCGGTTATTATTTCAAAATTTTATTCCTTCCCGTGGGAATATCGGGGTAAAAAATAGCCTATGTGTTATTCCAGAGGTTCAGCTACCTACACACCAAATTTCATGGCTCTAAGCCCAGTGGTTGTTACTTCGGGATTTTATCTTGTGATATCCCGTGGGAATTTCGGGTCAAAAAGTCGCTTATGTATTATTTCAGACGTGCAGCTCCCTACATATCAAATTTCATGACTCTAAGCCCAGAGGTTCTTATTTCAAAATTTTATCCCTGTCCCGTGGGAATATCAGGATAAAAAGTAGCCTTCGTGTTATTCCAGAGGTCCAGCTACCTACATACAAAATTTTATGGCTCTAAGCCCAGCGGTTGTTATTTCGAGATCTTATCCCTAGTTATCCCGTGGGAATATCGGGTCAAAAAGTCACCTATGTATTATTCCATACGTCCAACTACCTACATACCAAATTTCATGACTCTAAGCCCAGAGGTTCTTATTTCGAGATTTTATCCCTATCCCGTGGGAATATCGGGATAAAAAGTAGCCTATGTCCTTTCCCAAGGTCTATTCTATCTCTGTACCAAATTTCATCCAAATCGGTTCAGCGGTTTTGGCGTGAAAGCGTAACAGACAGACAGACAGACAGACAGAGTTGCTTTCGCATTTATAATATTAGTATTAGTATGGATGGATTAGTCGCGAGTATTTCCGTCATTTTCTATTAGGCACTCTTTCTGAAAGAGTACCCAGGATCCCAGGTTCGTTTGTGACTTTATAATTAGTTAAAGTAATTTCTGCTAAAGAGAGACCTTACTGTGTAACAAACTTGAAATCATAATCGTTTTCGCCACTTCATGGCATGGGGATAAAAAGAGATGGTGAATCACAAGCGCCAGAGCGTTAGACATATTACGACCTCTGCTGTAAAATTATGTTTAACTTGCTAAATCGGCTACCTAAGTCGATCATGAACTATTTATCTTTACAAGAAATTCTTGTATATTTATTTATTTTTTCTATGAAATTTACCCTTGTTCCTTACAGATAACCATGGCCAGATAACTGGTAATCTGTGAAGAATTTTTTTCTTCCAGTATAACTAGTTATCTCCGAAGATTTTATTTTCCCCACAGATAACTGTTTTTTTTAACAGTTATCTGCAAGGAAAATCCATTCCTTCCAGGTAACTAGCTATCTCCGGGGATTTTTTTTTCCCCACAGATAACTGTTTTTTTTTAACAGTTGACTCTAAGGACTCTTTATTTGTCCTATTTCATTACTGTACAATAAAAGTCAATTATACTAACTAATAAACGCATTTCTTACTAATATTATAAACGTGAAAGTCCTTAGAGTCAACCGTTAAAAAAAAACAGTTATCTGTGGGGAAAAGAAAATCCCCGGAGGTAGCTAGTTACCTGGAAGGAATGGATTTTCCTTACAGATAACCGTTAAAAATAACAGTTATCTGTGGGGAAAATAAATTCTTTGGAGATAACTAGTTATACTGGAAGAAAAAAATTCTTCGCAGATTACCAGTTATCTGGTCATGGTTATCTGTAAGGAACAAGGGGAAATTTACGCATAAAATCGATAATTACGAGGGCTCTTAACTTCAGCGTGGCTGGTTCATCGGTAGGTACCTATCTTTCTTGGTCGAACGACAGTTAGGTACTTTTTTTTATTAAAGTTTATTTTACAGATTATTTAAATACCTACGTATCTTCTCCAAAGAAAACACGATTTAACAAAAATGAACTCGGAGGAATAGTTCGGTCGCCCTAGTACGGTCGGTTCCCTAACTTATGTATCCACTTTTTCATACTAGTTGTATGGAAAAGTGGATACTTATGTTAGGGCACCGACTGTACCTGTTAATACAAACTGGGTAGGTAAGTAAGTACCCAACTTTAATTATATGCCATAGAGAATGCAAGGATTTCACTGAATACAAATAATATGTGTGATTTTTTTCACCCTGCTCATCTACCTACATAACTACTTGTATATACCTACTCGTACTATCATGTTCACTTTCTTGGCTTGAAATAAAAAAAACTCCTTTAAATATATCAGTTATAAATAGAGTCTGGCCCTCAAATGTATGCAGAATCGGTAATTTTATATGAAGGGTGGGCCAATTTTTTTGCAGTATACAAATATCATGTATTACTTTACCAGACCATGCTACCCTACTAACATCCACATAAGTGTAGGTGGAATAGGTTTATTTACGTGGGTAGGTAGACAAAAAGAAAATTCTTCACAGTCATACCGTGCCGTGTTGCCGACCTGACGTGTAACTATTATTTTATCGTCTCGTCATTGTTTACGGCTGTTACAATTCCAAATAATAAAACGAAAGTGAATGAGCTCATGTCGAAGCGAACAAAGTGCGCGTCCGAGCGTAGATCCTGCGCGAGGTCCCGACTCCCGCGCAGCCTCGCGGTGACCAGTCCGAGTGCGCTCGCGACGTGACTCTCATCACCACATTCCGCGAATTCATTAATCAATAAGAAAGTGAGATAAAATAAAAGTAACCGTGGATGGATGAATATCAGGTTGAGTATCTTGCTGCGTGCATCGCGCATAATTGTTTTTCTCGTCTTGATATTGTTATTAGTACTTTGGTAGGTGTTAAATTGTTGAAGAGAAACGTTGATGTGTTTGCATACGCTCATAATAATAGGGCTCGGTGTGAAGTCAGCCTCCTCCTTGGAGTTCCAATAGATTGCTTCTCAAAAAAAGTCCTGGCGCATCGTCGTATTTTCCTATCAATTGCTCCGCAAAGCAAACACTGATTATTTCATTATGTCATTAGTCATTAATCGTCGACAAAGTCGTTAAACATCGCGAGATGAAACAAGATACAGCGGCCGCCAATCAATCGGGCGCGTCCAACCCGCCCAGACTTTCGCGCGAATTAATGTATTCTCTACTTTATTAAAGTTAAGCGCAAGAAGCGTGAAACAATTTTCTTTTTCACATAATTCGCTGGCCGTCGGTTAGTTTGCGGAGAGTGTGTGAGCGCCGCGGTCGCCCGTGTCTGCAGCGCTGCCGCGTCTAGTTCTTTGGACTAGTTCTCGCCCGTGGTGATGGGATAGCCCGCCGCGCCACTGACTCGAAGATGCATATCCTGGAGATTGGCGCTGACCAAGTAATATTTTAGTCAGTTAAGTTATTCCAGCATCGATAGACATACTGCATCTGCCTATTGAAACGGTTTAAAAGTTTAGATTTTCAGTGATATGATAGATATTTGCACGAAAATGTGTTGCATCATTAGGTACACATTTATACATAAGTGCTGAAAGAGTATTTTTGAGTCTATAATTGTTACAATGGAAAAATAATTGTCTGATAAAATAGTGTTTTTAATTTAAAAAATCTGACATTTTTAGCCCCCAGCAATTATTTTCATTTCAGTGGGTACTTAAGTAATAAATTAAGTAAGTAAATAATAAACAGTCAAAACATTAGAACACATTGCTTAGTTACCGAAGTCACTGTAGGTACCTAATTCTACTTACATATATTATAGGTGTCAATAGGCGGGTGATTGCTTTCCATCGAGTGATCCGCGTGCTCGTTTTCCATATATCATACAAAATTGTCTTTTGAAGATGTGTGTATGTATACATATGTGGTCCCGTTTGAATCTTGTAGAGTCATATACTTGTATGATGAATTACAAATGTTTGTTCTTAAATCGCGGGTGTTAATATGCATTTGAGTACGTTTTAATGTAAACATAATTATAATGTAGGTTGCCTGGAAGAGATAAGGCCGCCTTCTTGCTTAGGTTGTAAAATCTCTATATACTTGTGGGTTCTATACTGTATTGCTTACTATGTGTTGGTGTTCATCAAAGAGTTGCTGGTACAAATTTTGCTTAGTATAAGACTAGTTTCTTACTAGTGTTAATAGTGTAAATTGTAGCGCAGTATTTACTTAATATATTTCATTTTATCATGTTCCAATACAAGTATCTACCTTCTTGTATTGTACTCGTATAATGGAAGCTTAGTACTGTACATAACATAAGACATTATCTATCATTCTGGTGAAAGCTTTTGCTCGTGAAACCATTATTACTTAGATAGGTAGAGGTACCTAACTCTAACGTTTAGTTATTAAGAAGATAATATCTTCATCACGACTTAACTCATTTATGTCACCTACCTACCTACACAGAGATTCATTACTCCAATTAATCACAGCAATGACCCAAACTGGCCTAAGTCCTACACGAAGATAAACTTGTATTTTAAAATAAAATATAATTTAATCAGTCATTTGCTCTACATATGTAGAATAGACGAACTGTTTTGTTTTCTTATCTTATTTAAAATTTTCATAACACCGCCAGTATAAAAGTAGCCAAAATAACAGATGGTAATCAAATCACTGTCCTAAATTTCATAAACAATCAACAAACAACAACGTAAGACTAACACAGCTTGTTTACATACATAACTTATAGCACACACAGTATAAAGATACTAAGTAATGTGTTAAAATATACATGACTTTACTGCATATTCGACACTTTCTGTCTCAAAACTGACCCGAAAAACTGAATTTGCATAAAACAAACACACATTGAAATTTACACACTTTCGTTTGCCGTTACGATTTGATTACACAATAAAGTATAACACTTATTCGTGATTTTGCTACTACTACTTGATGATTGAAATATGACTCATTTCGGAACAATAACAAAATAGCCTATAACGGTACGTAGTAGGTCATTCGTTTGATACTTCCGCGATGGATCAACCCTGATGCATATTTAACCCTTCCACATATTTACATTTCTAGACGGACCTGTGAAGCTTGGGATAAAAGCTAAATAATAGATTATATACACAATATAGCATTCAATGTCATGTTCATGGTTGATGTTTTGTCTCCATAGAAATCTAGCCGCTCCTCAGTCATTGTGAACGACTCTGGGCTCAGAACTGACAAAGGCGTATTCTTCCATTAGCCAAAAGTCCCTCGATATAAAGAATGGATTCGCTCGCCACTCCTACAGCACTGGACGCACCCTTTCTTATTACATTAGCTTGACCATTATACAGATACCTAAATAAGTAGATCGCTCGTCGCTATCGAACTTAGGAAATTTTGCGATTCGATTTTTGTGCGTATTTTTAAGATTTTCCCGTTTAATTACACATCCCACATTTAATTAAAAATGTGTTGTAACTACAAGTAGGTACATCACATTGAGAAAAAAAAACAGAAAACATAAATTGTGCCCTTGCTCTTGATGAATGATTAATATTAATATATAAGCTAAACTCGATTTAAGACGTGAGTTATCCGTTACAATATCATTTAATATGAGCGAGTCTCACGGTAATTTCATGTTCAAAATCCATTCAGCCATTCTCACGTGATGCGCGTTCAAATAAACAGGCAAAAATTCTAAAACTGTTGAAAGCGTGTTCTGTTATTGATTCTAAATATCCTCAGGCGACTTTTTTTTCGTATATCTTCCACGTACAGACTTTCGACCTTTTTCAGCTTTATTACCTAGGTATATAAAATGTATGTACCTGGGCCAATCAACTATTTTACCCACACCTTGGGCGTCTCCTGCGTTACCAAAATTGGGTCTGGCGTTACCAAAAAATCGTACTTCCAACAAGATATTTCACGGTTTAATAGCTTAAACGTACGTAGGACGGCATGTATTCATGTACACCACCTATTAAATTACAGAAAATGTTTAACTACTTACTAAAATCTGCAATTGTTTGAAAAATGTCGCGGACAGATTAGTGTTGGTAAAAAAGTTGATTGGCCCACCTACTAGCTTTTGCCCGCGGCTTCGCCCGCGTGCAATTCGGTTATCGCGCGCTGTTCCCTCGGGAACTGTGCATTTTTTCGGGATAAAAAGTAGTCTATGTCACTCTCGGGTCCGTAAACTATCTCTATGTCAAAAATCACGTCGATCCGCCACTCCGTTTACACACACAAACATACAAACACACACTTTGGCATTTATAATATTAGTATGGATATATAAATAAAAATGAATATTTTTGTATTTTGATTGACAGGAAGAAGATGGCGGGAGCACTCGCATCGCAGAAGCTGCCTTCCGCACCGTGCCGAAGGACCACACTACCTTTCTCGTCTGGAGGATCACGGTGAGTTTCATACCATACACCGATACCGTTAAGTAAAGTCCGAAACAACGAAGGTAGAACCAATGTCTACGAAACTCTTGGGAGTTCGGGACATGCAGCAGCCGGTTTTTTTAGCTGGCAAGAGAACAGCACTAACTATCTGGGTCCTCCCTTCCCAGTCATCCATAATGCATTTTCCCTGCTCTACACGCCCTCAACTCCTATTAATAACCAATATAAAATTAAAAAAAGAAACATTAGTACCTAAACAAGACGATTAACGCTGTCATCGTTCATCTCTTACATTTCGTTTTCTAGGTTTTTTTACTGTACCTACAACGGCAAAACTTACTGACCAGTGGCGGATTTACAAATTTTCCGCGAGTAGGCTATTAAATTTTGCCGCCCCTACATTGACCCTGCATTGACTGTCCTCTGAAATCTGCCGCCCCTAGGACACTGCCGCCCCTAGGCCGCGGCCTATACGGCCTATTTATAAATCCAGGACTGCTACTGACACTGGTATATTGTCCATCAATGAACAGAGCCATATTTTACTAATAATAATAATAACAATTAAACTAATGCAAAGACCTAGTGTCTTTGGTTGGCCTTTATGGCGACTCAAACCTAAGACTCAAACCCAAAAGAAAAAGCATGTATCGTCGAATTGTCCTTTTCAGTAATGAACGGAATAGACAACTAAACCCTATGTAAGTACTTATCTGTTGATACCTGCATACGCAACCTTACTTCCTCTTATTACCGCAAATTGTGGTCGTACTATTACTGTTTTCTCTAAATAATAACATTTCTCAAGCAACAAGTAATGGGTCGTGAGTTAAATCGCGTTGACCTATCACGCAAGCATGAGCATAAAATTTTTCATTCATGCCAATGTGCGTAATTTACAATGATTTAATACAATATTCCTCATTATAGGTACTCATACACTATATTATGTGTGAACGTAACTATGTGAGCCGGTACGTATGCTTTAATTGACGGAAATGAACAATTTCGTAAATGACATTCATTATTTAACTCTTTCTTTGATATTTTAGGCGCTATCTCCTTATAATAGATAGGTTGGTTACAAATTGGTTTTACAATTTTTGTAATCATAATCAAAATCACAATCATTACACCACCATTAAATCATTTGGTTTGCAATAATGAGCAAATACTGCAGATTACGATAACTTTAGGTACAATTAAAATAAGATAAGTCAGGCACAGTCAATTTTTTTTTTCCATTTTAAACTCAACCATGCCCCCACCACGCAAATTGGCAGATGAGCATGTCTTCGTCATTAGCGGAGATCGTGAGTTAGCATTGGTATACACTATCAAGATACACACGTTTACATGCTCGAGATCTTTATGTCATAATTTTTTACATTTGTTTATCCTTTTGACGCTCTCCCATTGGTACGAGTAGGTAGATGGTTATTATAGGTACATACGTACCAAAACACCGTGACGCGAACCCTATTTTTTCTTTGAGTTACCATCCAAAGTAGGTGAATCCTTATTTTAGCCTTTCTTGCTTTCCTACTACTAGCTGGGCTTGCAAATATAATATACTTCAAGGAACCGCTTGTAACTTATTAGTATTTTGAGAACCATTTCTATAAAAGGAGATATTGCTTTTTCATCTCCCTTTATCTAGCAATCACTGACGCTCTACAACCGCAAAAAATAAAATCAAGTCTACAAAAAGTAGGAGCGCCGCAATATTAGAGGCATTTAGACGTTTCAGTTTGAATTGGAGCTGGGGTGCCGTTACATCTCCGCCGAGGTGGCCGGTGAAACGGTTAATATTGATTAATGATTAATTGATAGAGTTAACTAGAGCAGTCTTTTCAATTCTCAAAAACTATGTAGAGGTAGAGCACTCATCATATGCTTATGTATTAGTAACTAACGTCCGCCGCTTTGTTTTTACAATAACTCCCTATCCCGCGAGAATCGCGCCAACAGCATCAGTTTCTGTATTGTATACCTACATTATACAGGGACCATGTATGCAAATTTTCAGACTAGTTATTTTTAGTACGATCATCTAAATCTGATGTTGTGTTATTTTATCCGTAATCGCTATGTGATGTTCGTGTTATAGATAATTTTAACAGTCGATAAGAGCCCCATGCTGCTATGAATAAAATTACAGATCTGTAGTCTATCAAGTGAGTGCCGTAACTCTTTGCAAAACAGGGACATAAGTATGTAATCATCTCGAAAATCTTCACTAAGGAAAAAACACAATAGTGTGAATAACGAAATAATGTTACGGTTACAGTTCTAGGTGCTGCTGTGCTCTCTAACAATTCATTTTCGTGAGAATTAATACTTAGCTGTGAGCAAACATGTTATTTTGTGACTTGACATTTTTGATGCATGTGAAAGGTCACCGGAAGGAACATCTTATCATCAGCGAATTGTATAAACAATGAAACTCGTCGCGGAGAGATTTAAGTGAAACGGCTTCTATTGCGGTTACGCATAGAACATCAAAACTTAAGAGATTTTATAGTTGTAAGTAGCTATACCTACTAGTTGTTGTTGCTCTATATGATACCACATTGTTATCGTTCCATTTATTGTTTCGACCACTTTCATTACGCCGTCTCTACATTCCTACCAGCTTAAGTAAGAACCTGCTCAAGAGCAAATAACAATGATCTTCATTTCTATTGCGCAAGATATTCAAATTGGCTTGAATGTGACCTTTTTGTGTGATTACGATATATGATGATATATGATGTGTGACTACGGTATCATGGATGCGTGTAATCATGCGATATTGTATTCAACGTGCGTTACATAAAAAGCGTGCTTCCTTGTTATCTTTTGTACTTACCTACCTATATTTACTTACATCTTCAACAACTTCGAAGAAGGCAGAACTTCGTGGCCAAGTGTATTCAACTGCCGAAAGCCGTAATTCACTATTTTCATCAACCGTGTATGTCACTATTTTTAACCTTCCGTCTCTCGTTGATGTAGATCTAGGTCAGATTTTTATTGTTTTCTTTGTCTTTTATTTTCCAGTTAATGACCGCCAGCAAGCGATTTTTTTAAATAGTGAACTCAATATAGACGCCTAATAAACAGAAGTAGTTAACCTCAGTGTTAACAAAAAATATCGTAGAATAAATTGGTTAATACCTAGTACGTTCTCGATATTGGCAAAAACGTTTACAGAATACCAAATCAACTTTGTCAAAATGTGTATTGTATTTGCCTACATCTATACTTTCATGAAATTGAAAGCAGATTGACCTACTTCGCTATTTATTACATTCATCATAAAATTCTAAAGGTACCCTTTCGAAAGCCAATCTCTAGAGATAAAATACACAAAATGGCAAGAGAAAGTGTACAGTTAGTTCAGTGCAAACGCAATAAATTGCAGCGAGATGCATGCTAAGAGTGGCGAGTACTGCAGCACGCTCGGCTCGTTAGCCGCGTGCAATGCGCCTGCGCAGGCTATCGGCTGTGATACGATCGCACGGAACAAGGAAATTATCTCACTGGCTTCGTGGTGTTCATGGTGTTTATTAGGGCAGACATAATGAATAGCTTGTCTACTCATAACATAGGCATAGCCATTCTATCTATACCTGTCTACCTAATATATCCATAATGTAAATAATATCTACTGCAAACAAAGAAAGGGTTTTACAGAGAAGTAAGGATCATGACAATTCTCAAATTATTCTCAGATTAGCTACTAAGTATGATAAGATAATTTTAAGGATCATGGTCGATATAGGTACCTAACGGAAGTTAAGTAGGTACAGTCAGCTGCAGATAAAAGGTACCCCCCTGTAACGCGGTATCCATACTTACCGCCATACAGGGGGGTACCCTTTCTCTGCAGCTGACTGTACTACTGTACTACTATCTGCTATGTAAAGCTGAGTTTAGACTTGCAAGAAAAATCGTGCAAGTTGCAGTGCATCAGTCGTATCAGCGAGGCCCCTTTTCTATGGTTGCATCGCATTTAAAGGGGCCTCAAGAGGCCCTTTTAAGTGCGAGGCCGTAGGCGAGGGCCCACTCCGCTCGCGCCTAACTACGCCACCACAGAATATAAATACAAGCAGTAGGGAACCTTCGAACAAATCCATCAAAACGAACGCACTCACACAGACGCGCGCCCGACAGGGCCCCAGAGGGGTCCGCACGGTACTGCAGTCACGAGTGACGCGTCGAGACGAGCAGTGCCCGCGTTGCGTTGTTAAATTGCGTGCGCTCGAGCGCGACTATCCGCGAATCCGCGATACAGAAAAATAAATAACTAAGTATGCCTGGAAAATATTTTGCAGTGTATAGCTGCTTAAACACCAGCTATACTAAACCAGGACTTTCATTTTTTAGACTCCCCGCTGATGTTGAAAGGTAAGAATGATTTATTTTACTATTAAGTACCTACTAAATAAAATGCTTTTTCTTTTAAATAAAACGTTTGGTAATTTTGGTGATAGGTAGGTATTGCCAGTGATTTAAAGTATATAAATTGTGTTAATTGTTTAAAAGACGACTCAGGGTTTATTCGTTGAGTACCTAAGTGTTTTTATGATGTAAGTGATTTTTAACCCCCGACGCAAAAAGAGGGGTGTTATAAGTTTGACCGCTATGTGTGTCTGTGTGTCTGTCTGCGGCACCGTAGCTCTTAAACGGGTAGACCGATTTGAATGCGGTTTTTTTTATTTGATAGCAGGTTTTTTAGCGATGGTTTTTAGACATTTTTTATCAAAATTGGTTCAGCCGTTTTTGAGATATGAACTTTAAAGTGACAAAGTTGGGGGTTTTCCAATTTTTTGTTGGTTAGGTTATATTAATGATAGTTTAAATTATTAACCCCCGACGCAAAAAGAGGGGTGTTATAAGTTTGACCGCTATGTGTGTCTGTGTGTCTGTCTGTGGCACCGTAGCTCTTAAACGGGTGGACCGATTTGAATGTGGTTTTTTTATTTGATAGCAGGTTTTCTACCGATGGTTCTTAGACACGTTTTATCAAAATCGGTTTAGCCGTTTTTGAGGTATTGAACATTAAAGTGGCAAAGTCGGGGGTTTTCCAACTTTTTGTTGGTTAGGTTATATTAATGATAGTTTAAATTAGTTGTAAGGAATATGTACCTACCTATCGTTCTACCAGGTTCTTGTTGTTTTTTGTTTTTATAAAGTTGTGTAGAGAACGGGATCGGATCGTGTTCGGGCCCGCACTCGTCGCCCGTCGTCACAAACAAAGGGCCTACTTCGAAATTCGAAAATCGAAGTTCCTATCGTACCGTCACTGTCATTCTCTTATAAAATAGTAGGTATAAGTGTCAGAGGGACGGAACGATACGAACTTCGATTTTCGAATTTCGGAGTAGCTGTGTGTCTCATTCTCTTCAACTCTCGTGCCACTACTCACTTAAGTGTATTAAAACAGCGACTATAATTTTACAAAAAATAAGTTGACAACCCTAACGCTCCTTCGGAGCGTAGGCATTTATCTTTGAAATGACGCTTAGCTTCCATACTGCTTGTATTTATATACTGTGACGCCACTGCAGAGTACATTGCAGCGCTCGATTGACTGCTACAAACTCGTTGGCTTTACGGCCTGGCAATGTTATTTGCACGATTTTTCTTGCAAGTCTTAACTTCGCTTAAGGTACCTAAGTTTTAGCCTATTTAGATAAAAAACCCAGTCCCCAGGAAACAGAATTTTCGTGGCATAATTAACTTGTTAATTTCAGTTATTTATTTATTACCCTAATATGCAACTAAACCCATTGTCATTTTCTTGGCATAATTAACGTGTTATTTCAGTTATTTATTTATTAATCTAATGTGCAACTAAACTTATTGTCGTTTCATCTCATTAACTATACTACAATCTCTCCCTCATCTAAAATACATTTCCATAGATCACGACAAATCGTGTTAAGCTAGTGACAAATTGCTAAATTCAGAGTGAGATCACTGTTATTTAATATCCATTACAATTGAGAGAAGTCATTACTACCAGACCGACCAGAGATTGTTTTGTTGAGTCATCATTTTCCTTGAATGTGTTCAGGTAATGTTACTTAGGTATACTAGTAGGTAGTGTTAAAAGTTCAATTTCATGCGAATATAGATTCTGCTACGATGGCGTAAGATTTACTGAAGCATTATTTGAACATCACTCGATGATTACAATTCAGCGGCGACCGTGGCGGTGGTCACGAAGCGCGACGCGACCAACACAGCTTCCGTCTAGACTAATTTTATTTTATTTTGTTTAACGAATTCCTATTTCCCTGATCCATTAGATCACACAAAACAATATAATTAACTTTTGTATGCATTGCAACTTATTCGATAAGGTGGTCAATTCACAAGCACTGGAACGGAACGAATTGGAATTGATCGAAAGTAATGTCATTTGTCCAGTGTGTAAGATTTCTTAAGGGCCTCATAATACTTCGTAGTACATACTATGTACAAAATATATCCAAATTATTTGAAGAGTTCCCTCGATTTAATTGGATCCAATCGCCAGATCCTAATTTGGTACTTATGGGACCTAATTGGAGGTATTCCTATACGAACAAAGAAAAACTTCACATCGGTTCACAAATGACGGAGTTCTGAGGTAACAAACATTTTAAAAAAATTAAAAATTACAACCGAATTCATAACCTCCTCCTTTTTTTGAAGTCTTTAAAAACCTCAATTATGACTTATTGTATCAATCTTTATTTATTAGTCATTTTATAACGCACACATAATAGTTATCATTATCATTCCCTCATTCATTCGTGCCAGCTCTCGTGAATCGACCTATATTATAACACAAAATAACATAGCACTTGAACAATAATCATAAACTGTATGAACAGCATAATGTGACAAATCGACAACAAGATATGAGATAAACGGTTGAAAGTGCGAGCAAAAAACGACTTTTCGTGCAAACGCGAGGCGCATCCCGTGGCTATCCCGCGTCACTCGATGCGCGTGACTACATAATTACATCTGCAGCAGTATGCACGAATGCATTCGCCTCCTCAGAGCGCTGAAAGCCCGCGGCTAATATTCATATTTTCTCTTCGACTTATAATCCAGTTAAATCAGGGATTTAGCATCTCTGAAAAACTGACGCAATTAGAGTTTGTTAAGTGCTTATTAACAAAGGCTTTTCCAATCCACAAAGCTAATTTGGCGCTAGCCGCATCATGAGCAGATTCGAGTCATGCGGTTCGTAGTTTGTTGAAGAACGTTGAACTTGTTTGTGGTACTTATATCTAGGTGTATTAAACTGTAGGTCTTGTAGCATGGATGACTGGGTCCTGCCTGATGATGTAATGTAAATTATCGAGGAAAATCACTTCCATCGGTCATCCACACGATTTGCGTCAGCACTTTCTATGCGGGGTTCATGAAATGTGTAATTTCCAGTTAATAAGTGGATTATTAGCGTACCTACGCCAATTAACGACCTTGTTCGTGTTTTCAGGAATCTGGAACCGAATTGCTGCCGCGGACACATTACGGGACATTCTACGATGGTGACGCGTACCTCATATACTCCGCGTCTATGCCCGGCCAGCCTGCTGGTCCTGATGTCATTGTAATTGTCTTTACATTATTTTTATGATGTACCAACGATACTTCAACAAGCCGTACTCAAAACTCACTTCGCATTTTTGAGAATTACTATGTGCGAAATTACTTTTGTAATTGTACCTTTTTAGGTGATGGAAATTGTCGTGAGGAAACCATGCTGATTCGCACAAATGCATAGCAATTCTATGGTGTTTTTATAAGAAGGGGAAAATAAGCATGCGGATCACCTGATGGAAAGTAATAATATCACCGCTAAACATGGCTTGCCTGCCAATGCAACACGATGGGTAAGTATGTACCTATCACAGGTGCGCGCCGACCCTTTGAGACATTGATAGACTCGTTTTTAAAGATCCAAAAAAGAAAGAGAAAGATATATGTAAGTTAAGTTGCCGATCTGCACTGGGCCCTCGTGGAAACTGAGGTCCAAGCCCTTTAATTATGAGGAATCCGAGGAACAGAGATGATGCATTTTGTTATTCAGCGTCGTGAAGTGAAAGAGAACGGCAACGGCGAGTGCGCCGAGCGGCACATCCACGCGTGGGGCGGCGAGCGCAGCGGCGCGCTGGCGGCGCTGGCGCTGCGGCGCGGCGCGCAGCTGGCGGGCTACCTCGCCGCGCCCGCCGTGCTGCACCGCGAGGCGGCCGCCAGGGAGTCGCCGCGCCTGCTGTCATACTTCCGCGACGGCATCAGGTGGGCACTTGCTAATTCAGGGGCTGGCTGACTGCGACACGGCGCTGCGGCGCGGCGTGTAACTGACGTGCTACCTACCTCACCGCCCGCCGTGCTGCTTGAGAAACAGCCGCGCGGGAGTCACCGCGCCTGCTGTCAGACTTCCGTGACGGCCTTAGGTGGGTATACCTACTATTGACTTAGCTGCTGACTGAGTCTGAGACTTGCTTAGAGCCTGACTTCGACTCGGCGCTGCGCGCAGCTAGCGGGTTACCTCGCCGTGCTCGTCGTGCTGCACCGAGAAGCGGCTGCGCGGGAGTCGCCGTGCTTGCTATCATACTTCCGCGATGGCATCAGGAGGGTACTGTCGTAGCTGCTGACAATCAGTTTATGGGTGCGATACTAACACTGCGATTAAGTACCAAAGCCTAGTACAAATGAGACACGCGCAACGTGGGTTTCGTACAAACGAGGTAAGTATGTGATAGGATGGGTTGGGTAGTACCTAATCTGTAAATATTCAGTAAGCCCTGCTTATTAAAATGTACGTACGCAGTGTGGGGTAATTTTAGATCCGTTACTGAAAAAGACAGACCGACGAAACTAAGATTTCCAAACTTGTATTTTTGGTTCCAAATTTGTATTTTTGGATCTGTAAGATACCTTTCAAGTTTCTGGGACACTGGAAGCACACTGTAAATTTTGATTCCCCGGAAAATTTTCATTGCTACAACTTCAAGAGGTTGTATACCTATTTGATATTAATAGTTTCAGCTTTCAAGTTCACGCACAAAAAGTAATCCTATAAGAGTTCCGTATTTGCTGACTGAGGTATAAAGTCATGGAAACCTGAAAAAAACACGTTTCACCCCAAGCTCCTAGTATGCTATAACTGTTATCTTATGTCAGGATCCTGTTGCGCGGATGCGACGAAGGCGCGCGGCTGTTCGTGGTGCGCGGGCGGCGGCCCGTGCTGGTGCAGCTGCAGCCGGTGTCGTGGGCGCAGCTGGCGGCCGACGGCGTGTTCCTGCTGGACGCGCCCGCGCTGCTCGTGCTGTGGCTCGGCCGCGCCGCCAACCTCATCGAGAAGATGTTCGGCGCCAAGGTGGGAGATCATATGCAATTAAATAACAACGGTACAAAATTGGGTCAGATTTTACAACCTCATCGTTCATCATCATCAGCCGGAAGACGTTCATTATTGAGCAAAGGCCTGCCCCTTACCCCCTTATTCATAAACGAAAATCAAACCTATTTTAGTTAAAATGCCGCTAAAATTCGTTTGTCCTTATCTGTCACTTCGACATTTGTATTTGTTAGAAAAGAACAAAGCATTTGTTAGTTAACATAGGCTTGTTAAGTTTTATGAATAAGGGGTTTCTGGGGTTATAGTCTCGTGCGGCCCAATAGGTATACATAATAAGTTCAAAGGAATAACGGGCCTATGACAATGTAACAAAGTAAAATTTCTGTTGATTTGTTTTGTTTCTCTATTGCTTTATGCCACGTCAGTTTGACTTTGTTCCCGAAGCATTGCGCTGAGAATTAAAAAAATCCGCCAGATCATGAAATCCCCAGGCATATCCTGATGTACTTAATACGAGTAAAAATTCTACAGAGGGTAATTTTCTGGAACTATTCAGTAGTCCGTTTTAAACAAAACTCCAGCTAGAATTTGCCTCGGGATGCAAACGAAGTTGCCGTTAACGTATTGCGTGAAACCGATCTTTCTGATTACATTTGTATGTTTACAATCAGATCGCGTACCGCATGGCCCGCGGGGCGGATAAGGGCATGACGGCGCGCCGCATCGCCATAGCGCACGACGGCTACGAGCAGACGCTCCCGGCGGCGGACCGCGCCCTGCTGGACGCGCTGCTCGAGCTGCGCGCGCGCGCCGTGCGGCCCGCCGCGCCGCCGCCCGCCGCGCCGCGCGCCGCGCGCCTCTACCGCGCCGTGCCGCCGCGCGCCGCGCCCGTCGCCGCGCCCTCGCAGCGCCCCGCGGCGCGCCTCGAGGAGGTCAAGCGGGCGCCGCTCTACAGGGAAGACCTGGCAGATGATGTGAGTTCAATTAGGGGAGACCGAGGAGAGTTGTGACAGAAGAGAGTAGTGACAATGTAAATTTTTGGGAACTTAAACATATGCCTTTGTACATATTTTCTTTTTTGTCAATTACATACATGCATACTTATTAACTGCTAGCGAGCTCGCAATAGCGCGCCTTTGATAGGTCGAGACTTGAACTTTAATTAAAAAGACGCGCTATCGCGAACTCGATATTAGTTAATAAGTTCCAAAAAATCGACGTTGTTACTACTCTCCTCTGTCACAACTCGCCTCGGTATCCCCTATACTCCAAGCTCTTATATAACAAATGTTACACGTACTATTGCTATGCCTACTTAATGCGTCCTTGAAAAATCTCTATATACTTACCTGTATTGGCTGTATTACAAGAGGCGTTGCCCAACCTCAAGATAACTTTTATTTAACTTCTTATACTAGTTCTTTGATCCAAATCATAGTAAAAGTGTATTGACTCGTGTTATTATATACGTGTAAGTTGAATAACATGACAATGCAATTACTTAGATGCACTCAACAAAAAACTTACTCCGTTTGTAATTAAATTAATTTTGTGACTAGCAATAGAAAGTTAGTAATTGTAGCGGGGTTTTTTCTATTGTAGCAGTATGTCAAATATAAGACAGTCCTTAGGTAGGTACATGCATGTCATGCTTTTTACTGTAGTTTTGTATTGTCTTATAATTTCGAAAAAATGATATATTTTTAAAATTAGCCACAAAATATAGTTCCCGTTAACTTCCAGGGCGTATACATAGTGGACGCAGGCAGCCGCGGCGTGTGGGCGTGGGTGGGCCCCCTGGCGGGCGGCGCGGCGGCGCGCGGCGCGCTGGCGGCGGCGCGCGGGCTGGCGCGCGCGCGGCGCCACGCCGGGCCCGTGTCGGCCGCGCCCGCCGCGCGCGAGCCGCTCGAGTTCGCCGCGCTCTTCGCCGACTGGCGCTGGTGCGACAAGCGCCGCGACAACCGCGTGCGCGTCGCGCGCTCGGCCACCACCAGGCTCGACGCTGTCAGTCTGGCCGCTAATGCGTGGCTCGCTGCAGAGGTAAACATTATCACTTAGCTATAGGACTTTAGTTACCTCAATGATGCCCATAGTTGATTGACAGCGCGAAGCTTTCTTCCACTCCTCTATAAAACTTGACCAGACATCGCCATTTAAATTCTGGTGAATTCTTAAAACTACTAGGTATAAGTTAAATTAATGTTAAATAATGAAAAATTCATCTCACTCCAAGGATTAAGTATGTATGTGATTAACGCAAACTTTCTATTACTTAAGTGTCTTCAGAAATGTGATTGGACACCAAACGGGTACTTCGGGCTTTGGCTGACTGTTAAGTTTCAAAATGATCTGTGGCGCCGTCACTGTTTACTGGAACTAAATGAAAAGAGTCGGCATGACAGCTGTTATATGTATAAAATAAAGGGATTCAGTTAATTACAGTGTGTATGAATCCCCGCACATTATGGCCACTAATCGTCTCCACTAAACGCGACCACAACATATTCGTGTGTCGCCATAAGTAGCGAGCGCCGTCGACTCCCGCAGCTTGTGGCTCCTCTGGCGTTCAAACGTATGGGAGGAACGCGTCCGTAATTTGTAGCACAGTATATACTGTAATATAAGCTAAAGCAGTATGGAAGCTACGACCAGATCGATCGAAACGAACACACTCAAACAGACGCGCGCCCTAGACGGCCTCTGAGGGGACTCGCGGTACTGCAGTACTGTGAGACCCCCTTAGAGGCCGTGTAGAGCGCGCATCTGCGTGAGTGTGTTCGTTTCGGTCGTAGCTTCGTAGCTTCCATACTGCTTTAGCTTATATATATATACTGTGGTCGGGTGCTGAGTAGCGTGGTCGTCGCTCGTTGAGTTTCTTGCCGGATTCTTCTCAACAGAGGTTTTTTCCGAACCGGTGGTAGATTTTTTGACGTTCATAAGTGCTTGTTGTAGCCTACATTGAATAAAGAGATTTTGACTTTGACTTTGACTTTGATTTTGGTATGCGCAGGCGCAGCTCCCGGACGACGGGTCGGGCGCGCTGCGCGTGTGGCGCGTGCGCGCGGGCGGCGCCACCGAGGTGGAGCGCGCGCAGGCGGCCGTCTTCTTCGCGGCGGACTGCTTCCTCGTGCTCTACACCTACCACGCGCCCACCGGCGACCAGTCCATACTCTACTACTGGATGGTAAGTGGCCACTTGACCGGCAAAAAGATCGGACACTCACCACCATGAATATCTGACACAGCTAAGCGAGCAGAAATATCTGATACGACTCTATACTCGTAGGGCCACGTAGGACGTGTAAGATATTTTTGCACGTTCCACTGTGGCAGACATTAATGAAGGTTACTGTACTAAGTAGCTATTAACGAAAACAAACTTAAACCTTAAAATGTACAATCGAGAAAAATTAATTAATTAATCGTCCTTGATGTTAATCAATAGGTATCGGGTTTTATATTTCCGCATGATTTGGTGGGTACTTACGTTTGAAATACACATAAACAAAGTTTCATAAATCCTAATAAGTCTTACAGGTCTTCTCATAGTAGACTTTATTAAATATTTGTGAAACTGTCGGCGTTTAATATATTAATTATACTTACTTATACTTAATTGTCAAAATTTACTTCCAGGGTGGCTCTTCGCCAAATGATTTGAGGAATTTGGGTGCTACAGAAGCCAAAGACCTCTACATTAAATTGGGGCGTCTTCCTGTTCAGGTATTTTAAATAATAGTGAATTTTGCAAGTACTTAAGTAGGCCTTAAACACAGCAGATGAACGTAAAGTATCATTTTTATAATTACCAGGCGTGGGTGTACCAAGGCAAGGAACCAGCGCACTTCTTGCAAATATTCAAGGGACGTATGATCACTTACGTCGGCAGCGCAGACGACTACGATCGTAAGTACGAGTACCTACAAGTATCGATATTCAGAAATCCAAGTTGAAACCTGCCAAAGAGCTATGGAGCGCAGTATTTTAAATCCCTATCCCTACTAATATTATAAATGCGAAAGTAACTCTGTCTGTCTGTCTGTCTGTCTGTCTGTCTGTTACGCTTTCACGTCGAAACCGCTGAACCGATTTTGATGAAATTTGGTATAGAGATAGTTTAAGCCCCAAGGATCAACATAGGATACTTTTTATTCCGGTAGAGAGCGCCACCGCGTGATAACCTAGGTCCGCGCAGACGAAGTCGCGGGCATAAGCTAGTGTTAAATAAAAGAACAGATCGAGTCCGAAAACCACACTGCGTTCCAAAATTGGACATTGGCGATGGAAATTGGGCACATTCGCAGATCTTCTTAAGGCTCAGTTTCATATATTGTTCGATGACTTGGTCGATATACAG
The DNA here is from genome assembly GCA_037349165.1 of Choristoneura rosaceana. Lineage (NCBI taxonomy): Eukaryota > Metazoa > Arthropoda > Insecta > Lepidoptera > Tortricidae > Choristoneura > Choristoneura rosaceana. The sequence continues at coordinate 5,382,911 of JAZBNJ010000009.1, forward strand.
CGTGCGGCATCTCTCCGCAGCTGGTATCGACCAGGGAAACTCTTAAGTCGATAACTCGGTTGACATAAAGCGTGTGGTGACAGGCAGGTTTTGGAAGTCCCCCTACCTACCCAGCATGCGGGCCCTATCGATTAATGAAACTGAGCCTGAGCGGACCGACCCGTGTCCGCGACCGACGATGTTTCGAACGTTGTTCAGATATGAGGCGGTGGTTTCTCTGAAACGCACCGGCGGCGGGTAGGTCGACACCGAAACCTGTTTTAGAGAAACCACCCTCCGAACAAAACATTAGAAATATCGGTGATAGCGGACACGCCTCGGTCACAGGTCGCCGGCAACGAGTGGTCAAAGAAACCAGGGCCTTAACGTGTTACAGCGAGCGGACGGCGCGTGGTGGCGCCGGCGCGCGCGCTGATCCGCGTGTCGGGGCAGTACGCGCGCGAGGCGCGCGGCGTGGAGGTGCGCGCGGGCGGCGCGGGCGCGGGCGCGGCGGGCGCGCGCGGCGCGTGCTACGTGCTGCGCGACGCCGCGCGCGCCTGGGTCTGGTGCGCCGCCAGCGCCACCGGCGACGAGCGAGAGGTCGCCAAGAACATGGCCGCCGCCGACCACACGCTCGTCATGCAAGGTAACAGACAGTGGCGTAACCATAGGGCGGCAGGGCTGGCAAAATGACACGGACCCCCGACCAAAGAGGGCCCCGGCCTAAGAAGCCGCGAGCTCTCGAATATTTTTTTAACATTGTACCAGTATTTTATTGTACTTAAAATTAATTAATTAACGTAACGATTTTTACTGATAGGGCTCCATCAAAAGAATTTGCCACGGGCCCCAGATGGTATATTTACGCCACTGGTAACAGAGGCGATAGAGAATACAGTATGTAACATCCGACCGAAGACAAAATACGGATGACGAAAATACAGTCGAAGGGCATAAATAGGTAATGGCCATAGCGTCAAAATTAGGCATCGACCTTACGCTTAGCGGCTGAAAAGCCTAAAAGCTAGCTGATGCGGATTACCCAGAACGGACGCCTGTCTAATAAGAAATTGTACCTATAGGCGCGTGCGACGGATAATACGGCGGGTGTCCGGGATGGGACCCGCGAGCGTGCACACGCGGCAAAAGTCCACGTCAGCTAGCGGAGGCACTAAGGGATTACGAATACTCGAAGAGACTATTAGAAGCCCGAAGTCGAAAACTAGGGTCAATGTTCGTTATTCCAATACCGCCCGTGCGATATAAACGTGTAAGAGAAAATATATTATTTTTACCAAATTGCCGCATCTCGGGGCCAGCTCCAGCAACCTCCCTTCAATTCTGTCATTTCGATTTTAATCACAACCCGAAAAATATTTCTAAAGAACCGTTAAGTATGTGCAGATTTGGCTGGCTCTCTGAACGGGTTAAGGCAAATAAGTTACAATTCCAGGCAAAGAGAAGCCGGACTTCTGGGCGGCCATCGGCGACCGCCGCGAGCTGCTGGTCGCCGCGCCGCTGCCGGAGGTGGCGCGCCCGCTGCCGCCGCGCCTGTTCTACGTATCTCTGGGGCTGCCAGGACAGTATACTTGTACGTTCGTCTCGAATTACTCATAAGCTATTTTTTCGTCCCGATATTTCTACAGAATAGGTCAAAATCTCGAACAACCGCTGGGCTTAGAAACCATAAAATTTTGCATGTCTGTAATGTAACCGGAGAACCACGATGTAAGGAATCCCCACAAGAATTTTGTAAAATCCCGGAAATTTAAGATTTTCAAGTCGACTAACTGCCAGATCTAAGCTGCGGGTACCTAAAGTCTAATAGGTATTCTATAATATAATTTTGGATTAGAGTTTCTTACATAATTGTCTTGGAAACTTTTCAATTTCGCATTAAGGTAGGCCTCATACAGTCTATACAAGTACCTACCTACCTACCAATAATGATTATAATGATAATAATAGTCATTTGACATAAGTAAATGAAGATACTGTGAACCGTTCCAAAAACGCTGATAGCACTTTAGACACATTTCGTATTCAAATACCTTGGGGAGACCGAGGAGAATTGTTACAGAGGAGAGTAGTGACCACGTCGATTTTTTTCGAACTTGTTAACTGCTAGCGAGCTCGCAATAGCGCGCATTTATAGTTCAAGTCTCGATCTATCAAACACGTGCTGTTGCGAGCTTGCTAGCAGTAAATAAGTGCCCAAAAAGCGACGATGTCACAACTCTCCTCAGTCTCCCCTACATGATTATATCGCCCCCTGATAGTGCCTTCCGGGGCACCCCGATTGGAATGATCCCCCACCCCTGGCCCAAGACGTCATTTAACTGTTCGTACCGTGTTGCAGTCGAGGAGATAATCTCATTCAGCCAGTACGAGCTGGCGCCGGAGACGGCGGCGGTGCTGGACGCGCACGCCAGCCTGTTCGTGTGGCTCGGCGCGCACTGCTGCACGCGCGCCCGCGACGACGCGCGCGGCATCGCGCTCTCCTATCTCGCGCAAGGTAATGCACGCTTTATCCGTTGACGGTCAGAAGAGGGTGAAGATTACATACATACATAAAATCACGCCTCTTTCCCAACGGGGTAGACAGAGACTACATCCTTCCACTTGCTACGATTCTGGCATACAATTCTCGCTTCCTCTACATTCAACAATCTTTTCATGCATGCACGTCGGTTTAGAGTACTCCTGATCCGACCTTTCTTCAGAATGACCCCGATTTGATAATAGTACGTTCGTCTAGGTCTTCCTCTCCCAACAAAAAATAAGAAAAAAGAAGAAAAAAAATAAAGAAGATTAATAGTACAGAGTTGTTAAGTCTACTATAAACATATCGATAAGACCAAAATTATGGGCACCCTACCTAAGGGTCCAAATTTAGATATTAATTTTTAGTTTTAATTTTTATTTAGCTATTTTAAGTTAGTTTTAGTTATGTTAATTTTATACTTAGTGCCTGTTTTTATACCCACTTTTATTGTGAAATAAAGTAACGTTTAATTCTCTTATATAGGGTGTTAAAAATTCCTGTACTATCTCATATTAGTACTAGCTCATATTAGAGCTACTAATTATTAATACAAGTAGAAAAACATTTAAATTCGATTGTTTTTATATTGTATGGAGATAAGTCTTATTGTGAATTTGTGAATCAACTTCCATACAAAACTAAGTGTCCTTTCCCCAGACCCGGCGGCGCGCGACCCCGAGACGCCGGTGATCGTGGTGGGGCAGGGCCGCGAGCCGCCGCACTTCACCGGCTTCTTCCCGCACTGGAAACACTCCATGTGGAAGGTGAGTGCGTCAGCTTTATAAATATTAGGTAACTACTACTTACAAGGTAAATCAAATAAGAAAAAAAGCCCGTTTTGTTAAAACCAAAATGAGTAATATGCCATGTGCAATCGCTTTAACTAAGCACCATGCAATTCATGGTATGCTGCGCTGCACATGTTATTATTATTGTCTAACGAACGCCGCCTATGATGAAATCCCTTCAGCGTTTAAGGTGAGCTAGATTAAGGATTTCCAAAGGCAACTATTTTAGGCAAAACACCCCTTTTCCAAAATGAACTGACACCTCAGACCCCATAGCCACATTACTTAAAAAATATTTCTACTTTTTTCCTACTGATGAATAATACTTCCCAATTTCAAAACTTCCAAAATCAGTTTTCGTTTATGGTTGAAGACCAAAAAGTTGCACACCGTTAAAGCTGCGTGAGCAGTTAGTTATAATTTCCACTAACTTTTCCATTGTGACACGAAAATTATCCATACAAATGTATGATTAACTAACGCAGTTTTAACGGTGTGCAACTTTTGGGTATTCACTCTTATGTCGCCCCGGAAAACAATTTCAACCCCTAGGGTCGATATCGACCACTTTATGAATCCCCGCATGAGAAGATGTTAGCTCAAATCACTCTACGATCTCCTCCCCAGGGCCACAAGACGTTCAGCGCGATCATCAGCGCGCTGGAAGGCAAGGCGATCGTGCAGGGCGGCAACAGCGCGCTGCAGAGCGGCAACAGTGCCAACCGTTTCGACCAGCACGAGAAGTACCCGCTGGCCGTGCTGCGTGGCCCGAGGGACCATCTGCCGGCAGACGTCGATCCTCTCACAAAAGAGGTATCTACCCATCTACTCGAACAAACCAAATCACGTACCAGGGTAGCACCTATGTGATACTAATGTCATGTAGACATCCCATACTTTTGTCAAGGAAATCATAGTGAAATTGATTATTAAAAGGTTCCACTGATATATAGGTACACAGTTTGGTTGACTGTAGGTTTTTCATCAGCGAGAAGATTTCTTTGTCTTCTATTGTCCAAGGAAATACATAGAGTCGATTATTACTTGTTTTTTATTTCCGTTAACTTCGGCAGACGTCTCGGTACATTCATATGAACTACCTGATAGTTAACTTTCTTTTAGAATTAAAATCTCTATTTTCTCAGGTATATTAGAATAATTTATATATATTGACATGTACAACTTTCTTTTGATCAAGGGGAATAATAATAATAACTTTCTTTGCTAAATATGTGTGAATGAATAAATTAAGGACCTTTACGCTGTTTTACTGCTAATAATTAATCTTAGCTCTTGATTATCTTTTAAACAGTAAGAGTTAAGCTACTAGTGTCTAGAGAAAGTTACTTCATATTTGACCTAAGATTGTCCCCTTAAAGTTAAATAACACGGTATATATTAACCGTCAAAGGCGGTTATAATCTGCGAGCTCGTCATCTTAATTTGTGATTACTCATACGATGCAGTCTTAAGTGGATGAACTCAGTTTAAAAGTTTAGACTGAACAGTAAGCATCGGTTCTCTAGCTCCACATTCATAAAACTTGAAAATAAAATGTTTGTTTCCAGCTATACCTAACACACGACGACTTCGTGTCGACCTTCCAAATGCCCTACAGCGAGTTCCGATCTCTGCCGGCCTGGAAGCAGAAAGATCTCAAGAAATCCGTGGGCTTGTTCTGAGCCCGTACCCGACCGTATTCATCATCAGTATTTTAATAGTTATAAGGCCACAAAACATTAACTTTCGCACGAAACGATATCTTTTGTAGCGCCCGCCTATATGGGCCCTAATACCAACACTGCTGAAGCATTTATTAGTCGTTCACGATGTTATTGTTATTATTATAATTATATTGAATTGTTATTGAATGGTTTTAAATTTTTAATAATGTTATATCATGTAAACCTACTGTAAGTTTCGAAATAAAACTAAACGTTTTAAAATGTTATTTATTTTTTCACAAATGTAGCACTTATTAGCTAGGCATTAATTTTATGATAAAATTAATTAATAATCTTTACAATATACAAATTCCTTAAAAATCCATAAAATATTGGTTTATTTTAAAACATATGTACATTATAATAACTATTGATAGATTTAACATAGTATGCCTAGGTGATATGGGAGTGGGCCGTAGCTAAGGCACGTGGTATTAGTATATTGCATGACACCTAGTATTAGGCATGTTTCGTATCGTTACGCTTGCGCGAGCGCGCCCCCGCGGGGATGTCGCGAAAACAAGTTTAAATTAATAGATTCATCATTAGGTATGTATTATAGAAATAACGTTATAAGTATTACCCACTACGCGATAAATTGTTAAGCCGAACGAATTACATGAGCGGTAAGCTACATACTTGAGAAGTATCTTTACAAATGAGAAGCTAGCTAGTTAGGAACTTATAATTTTAATTCGATAAATAAAACGTTATAATAAGAGATGTAATTCAATAATAATAAATAATTTACATAATATGATTTTACATTGTCCACTATCGGCGTGTTCCACGATAAGACAATTTGGGAGTATTTCTTTAACCACTCACGAGTACAGCGCTACGATTATTCGAAAAAATACTCCCGAAAAATGTCACGTAATAAAATCAGGTTTATAATTATGCATAGTAAATAACAATATTATAATTATTATTATTATACTGAATTAATATTAATGACAAGCACGGAAACAAAAACGTGGACTATTAAAATAAGACATTGAAATAATTTTGTTTATTCTGATTTTCAAATTTTCTTTGGCAAACAAACCATTTCCGAACGCGTGAAACATAAAATATCATGGAATGGCGAACACAATGCAACAGCTGCCCTTAGTACTTAAAACCCCTTTACTAAACTGGGCGGTTTTAATTTGCTTTAAACCTTGAGAAAATAATAAAAAAATAAGATTTTTACTCATTCAAACTATCGAAAATTTCAACTAATACCGATTTTAAAAACCTTAATATCAATCATGAATTAACTCTAAATGTACAAAACTGTATTCGATAATAGTTCAAATATTTATTTTTATCGCAAAAGCCCGTTTTTTTCAAAGGAGTCTATTAAAAATGCATCTAAAAAAATAAGCGTATAACTACGGTGATCGCAATCTATCAAACACTTAAGTACCTAAGTAGATTTGAAATTCGTTATGTCAGTACATAAATGAACAGAGATTGTTTAGAACTTAAATCTAAAAAAATATAAAAGCGATAACTGGACAAGCGAGAGAGTTGAACATGAGTCAATATAAAACTAAGATAAACAAAATTCAACATAGCTTTCGTTGGAGGAATGTAAACAGTGTGTAGAGCAATAATAAACAGCGTATCTAAATCATCTTCAACAAGAACCACTATTAACAACAATGTGTCGGAGGCCTGCTTCCGTCTAGCACCACGGGTGTTCACGTAGACACGTCATCTATCACAGCGTGCGCCCGCGCCGCCCGCGCCGTGTCCGCGGGGCGGGCCGGCATGAGCGGGCGAGGCATTCCGGCCTAATTGAGCGAGCACACCAAGCGCAATATCACATGCATGATCGCTTGACTTCTGGCAAGGTTAGTATAGTTTGACAACTATGTACTCTCGACTCGTTTTGTACTTTTAAATCACATCTCAAAAAATGGTTGTATATCACATACGACCTACCGAGGCGCATTGAAAATCTGTATTTCATTGGCAAGATTCATGCCAATGAGTCCTACTCAAAGTGACGTTTCTCACCATTGGAGCTACCGGAAAGAAAAAATTGTTATAACAGATTTTGTACAATTGACCGGCAGAGCCGAATCAAAACCAATTTGGCACCAATAAGATAACATTGATTTAAGACTATATTAATTAATAGGAGACACTTTTTAGGACAACCAATTACTTTTATTGCCTTAGAAATCACAATCATCAGCGTCTCACCCGAAGTATAACCATAGAGACAGAATTAGGCATTTACATTTAGAATATAATAGTTTGCATAACCTACTAAACGTTATTATCGACAACGATAAAATAAGCTCATAATCCTACTCCACTAGTATAAATTGATCATGTGATTCGAGGAAGCCCGCGTGGGAGTCTTATTTGATTAAGTAACTCGCTGAAGTTAGTATTTAATGGTTTGAGCAACTACCGGAGCAGTTTCACTAAACAATCACGTATGGCACTGTCTTCGTTAAATTGCGATTGCGATAAACGGCGACGCACTTACACTAACATGTTAGGTCCCTTTAGGAGCGCAGACATTAGCCATAAAAAGAATTAAGAGAATCCCACAAGTGTAGATGTGAATAGTTCAGTAACCAGTGCAGCTATTAGTGCACTTCTTAGATAAGGGAAGTCAATTCATATGAACATTCGAATCGATTGATTTTTTCACGTTATTACTATGAGCAAAAAGTCAAAGACCAGAGCAAAACTAAGTTTAAAATTCGCTTATCGCCTATACCCTGGTCAAAGATAAGGTTCATCTAAGGCTGACACAGACTAATTATAAAAGGGTCACACTCAAGGCTTTACCGCACTGTCACGCGCGACGTGGCGTCCATTTGACGTGATAACATCGTACTTCGCACAAATGAATTTAAATCCTCACACAGACATGTTTATTTAACACGATAAGTAGACGCCACGCCAAGCCCGCAGTTATATTTATACTCACAAGTGTGAACATCACAGGCTGTCAGGTCCACTATGTCATTTTCAGGACACAATTTTCGAGCAAATGACCAGATATAAAATAAAATGAATCCTGAAACCGACTGTAGGTACATTTCGTAGATTACAGGTAAACGGTATAAACAACGAATTTTAACAGAGTAAAATATAACAAAGTCGTAATATAATCAAATGCACAACTGGTTACAAAAGGGCTTACAAAAATAAACGGAACTATACAAAAATGTTCAGCACAATTTTTACTTTATAATTATTATGTAATATTATCAAATTCAGGGGCGTGGTAAGGTACTCGTTTTACAATTCAATCGAAGCAGGACGACTAGCGCGTCCTGGTTTATTTTTTGTCGCTAGTTGCAGCTCATCAGGTTCAAGAGATCGTCAACAACGTACGACAACTTGCGATAGCCGTTTCACGCAGATCTAGTTTGAGGCACTAAATGAGTGCATATTTCATTAGGTCAACAATGTTGTCTAACTAATACTTGTTATCACGGGAGGGTATTCTAAAAATATTAATTTACGGGTGTACTTTGTTCTTATTACAGAAATCGTGCCAACTTGTTACAATGAACGTAATTAAAAAAAGCTGAACGCTCGACAACCGTAACCGGGACTGGACTTACAGCGACCATCTGGACATGTTCAATAAACCAAAAAAGGGGCGTGGTTTAAATATGTATCGTGTTCTTGTATAGCGGCACGTTTAATCCGCGTCCCTTTTCTGTTCACGAAAAAAAAATGTTCAAGTGGGCACTACAGAGCAGGATTAATGTACATAGTTGTAACAAACACCCCAAAAATATACCGACTGCGGATGAGTTATTTTCTAATAACGTATGCTGCGGTATAAAGCCCATTACAATAATAACGCGGACCGTCCCGATCATCACGACGCGCGACGCCGCCCTAAGCTATCCAAGCGTGTGTTACACGTAAGTACTCACGGTAAATTATCAAAAACTATCACAGCATTCAAGCTGAATTCATTTAAATTACACGAAATTTGAACTTACTACATGAGACTAGCTTATTTTATAAATCACTAAATAAGTTACAAAAACGAATTTGCAATAGATTCATCCAAAATATATCGTAACAAAATATAACGTCGAAGCCTCGGGTTGCGGCGGCTCCGATGAATATGGTTAAAATAAATCAAATCCAAAACTGGTGGCCGGTAATGTGATAATGGATTGTTAGTACAAAACTGATGATAGACGAACGAAAGTTACACCCATTCATTATCCGATCTTTGCCGATACGCGGCGAGTCGTTTCGTGTTACCGTTCGCACTGGAGCCGTGTCACGGCCCGCTACTGCCGCGGCAGGGACGCGTTGGCCGGCAGCGTCGAGCTGCGCTGACTCGCGTTCATGTACGACAGCTTTAAGTTCGACCGCATCGAGTCCCTGCGCAAAAAAATAGCTGTTTAATAACACGATAAATGTTAATTGTGAGTACGATAAAAATACAGTACAGGACCTACAGTATTCTTGATGTAGATTTTTGCGAAAAATTTTAAAGAATTTTTCACTTTTTTGACGAACCGGAGACATTGCAATAAATAGGCTTCAACTCGCGCGGTTCACATCATAGATCTTTGTTGTTTAGTAGTTGTAAGCGTCGAGCGGCAATCAAACCGCAGCAGTAAAGTACCTAAATAAAAAGTTTTTAACAAATATTTAAAGGGGTAGTAAAATAAATAGTAAGCACTTAAATAGATTAATAAACAGTTACGAGAATGTGTGAGTAGTTAAAGCAGCGGCGCGGTACCCGTAGCGCTGCACGCGCCGCGCGAGGCGCGCGACCCAGCGGCTGGTCGGGGGGCGGCGCGCGTCACAGTGCAGAGTGTTACCGGGGCGACAGCTTGGTGTGGTCGTGGTTGGTGTGCGCGGCGCGGTACCCGTAGCGCTGCACGCGCCGCGCGAGGCGCGCGACCCAGCGGCTGGTCGGGGGCGGCGCGCGTCACAGTGCAGAGTGTTACCGGGGCGACAGCTTGGTGTGGTCGTGGTTGGTGTGCGCGGCGCGGTACCCGTAGCGCTGCACGCGCCGCGCGAGGCGCGCGACCCAGCGGCTGGTCGGGGGCGGCGCGCGTCACAGTGCAGAGTGTTACCGGGGCGACAGCTTGGTGTGGTCGTGGTTGGTGTGCGCGGCGCGGTACCCGTAGCGCTGCACGCGCCGCGCGAGGCGCGCGACCCAGCGGCTGGTCGGGGGCGGCGCGCGTCACAGTGCAGAGTGTTACCGGGGCGACAGCTTGGTGTGGTCGTGGTTGGTGTGCGCGGCGCGGTACCCGTAGCGCTGCACGCGCCGCGCGAGGCGCGCGACCCAGCGGCTGGTCGGGGGCGGCGCGCGTCACAGTGCAGAGTGTTACCGGGGCGACAGCTTGGTGTGGTCGTGGTTGGTGTGCGCGGCGCGGTACCCGTAGCGCTGCACGCGCCGCGCGAGGCGCGCGACCCAGCGGCTGGTCGGGGGCGGCGCGCGTCACAGTGCAGAGTGTTACCGGGGCGACAGCTTGGTGTGGTCGTGGTTGGTGTGCGCGGCGCGGTACCCGTAGCGCTGCACGCGCCGCGCGAGGCGCGCGACCCAGCGGCTGGTCGGGGGCGGCGCGCGTCACAGTGCAGAGTGTTACCGGGGCGACAGCTTGGTGTGGTCGTGGTTGGTGTGCGCGGCGCGGTACCCGTAGCGCTGCACGCGCCGCGCGAGGCGCGCGACCCAGCGGCTGGTCGGGGGCGGCGCGCGTCACAGTGCAGAGTGTTACCGGGGCGACAGCTTGGTGTGGTCGTGGTTGGTGTGCGCGGCGCGGTACCCGTAGCGCTGCACGCGCCGCGCGAGGCGCGCGACCCAGCGGCTGGTCGGGGGCGGCGCGCGTCACAGTGCAGAGTGTTACCGGGGCGACAGCTTGGTGTGGTCGTGGTTGGTGTGCGCGGCGCGGTACCCGTAGCGCTGCACGCGCCGCGCGAGGCGCGCGACCCAGCGGCTGGTCGGGGGCGGCGCGCGTCACAGTGCAGAGTGTTACCGGGGCGACAGCTTGGTGTGGTCGTGGTTGGTGTGCGCGGCGCGGTACCCGTAGCGCTGCACGCGCCGCGCGAGGCGCGCGACCCAGCGGCTGGTCGGGGGCGGCGCGCGTCACAGTGCAGAGTGTTACCGGGGCGACAGCTTGGTGTGGTCGTGGTTGGTGTGCGCGGCGCGGTACCCGTAGCGCTGCACGCGCCGCGCGAGGCGCGCGACCCAGCGGCTGGTCGGGGGCGGCGCGCGTCACAGTGCAGAGTGTTACCGGGGCGACAGCTTGGTGTGGTCGTGGTTGGTGTGCGCGGCGCGGTACCCGTAGCGCTGCACGCGCCGCGCGAGGCGCGCGACCCAGCGGCTGGTCGGGGGGCGGCGCGCGTCACAGTGCAGAGTGTTACCGGGGCGACAGCTTGGTGTGGTCGTGGTTGGTGTGCGCGGCGCGGTACCCGTAGCGCTGCACGCGCCGCGCGAGGCGCGCGACCCAGCGGCTGGTCGGGGGCGGCGCGCGTCACAGTGCAGAGTGTTACCGGGGCGACAGCTTGGTGTGGTCGTGGTTGGTGTGCGCGGCGCGGTACCCGTAGCGCTGCACGCGCCGCGCGAGGCGCGCGACCCAGCGGCTGGTCGGGGGCGGCGCGCGTCACAGTGCAGAGTGTTACCGGGGCGACAGCTTGGTGTGGTCGTGGTTGGTGTGCGCGGCGCGGTACCCGTAGCGCTGCACGCGCCGCGCGAGGCGCGCGACCCAGCGGCTGGTCGGGGGCGGCGCGCGTCACAGTGCAGAGTGTTACCGGGGCGACAGCTTGGTGTGGTCGTGGTTGGTGTGCGCGGCGCGGTACCCGTAGCGCTGCACGCGCCGCGCGAGGCGCGCGACCCAGCGGCTGGTCGGGGGCGGCGCGCGTCACAGTGCAGAGTGTTACCGGGGCGACAGCTTGGTGTGGTCGTGGTTGGTGTGCGCGGCGCGGTACCCGTAGCGCTGCACGCGCCGCGCGAGGCGCGCGACCCAGCGGCTGGTCGGGGGCGGCGCGCGTCACAGTGCAGAGTGTTACCGGGGCGACAGCTTGGTGTGGTCGTGGTTGGTGTGCGCGGCGCGGTACCCGTAGCGCTGCACGCGCCGCGCGAGGCGCGCGACCCAGCGGCTGGTCGGGGGCGGCGCGCGTCACAGTGCAGAGTGTTACCGGGGCGACAGCTTGGTGTGGTCGTGGTTGGTGTGCGCGGCGCGGTACCCGTAGCGCTGCACGCGCCGCGCGAGGCGCGCGACCCAGCGGCTGGTCGGGGGCGGCGCGCGTCACAGTGCAGAGTGTTACCGGGGCGACAGCTTGGTGTGGTCGTGGTTGGTGTGCGCGGCGCGGTACCCGTAGCGCTGCACGCGCCGCGCGAGGCGCGCGACCCAGCGGCTGGTCGGGGGCGGCGCGCGTCACAGTGCAGAGTGTTACCGGGGCGACAGCTTGGTGTGGTCGTGGTTGGTGTGCGCGGCGCGGTACCCGTAGCGCTGCACGCGCCGCGCGAGGCGCGCGACCCAGCGGCTGGTCGGGGGCGGCGCGCGTCACAGTGCAGAGTGTTACCGGGGCGACAGCTTGGTGTGGTCGTGGTTGGTGTGCGCGGCGCGGTACCCGTAGCGCTGCACGCGCCGCGCGAGGCGCGCGACCCAGCGGCGCTGGTCGGGCGCGGCGGGCGCCAACAGGAGCAGCTCGCGAGCGCGGTCCGCGTGCAGTTTGCATGCCGCCACGCTCTCGCCTTCCGCTACGTGTTCCGCGTGGATCTTCATACGGCATCCTAAGAAATATAAGTAGTTTTTGTTACGAATTCACTTACAAGCACGAGTGCTATGGGAATACGCACACTAGGTACGGTCAAGGACTTTAATTCATGAGCCACCATTCCACAGTAAACATAATAATAAATAATAATAATAATAATAATAATATAATAATCTTTATTTATCTTTCATAAAATACAATTTTAACAAACTTATGGGCTACACTTATTAAAAAGGGACAAATAACACACATTACCCTGAACTAGGAAAATTCCTGTATCTCAGGTGTAGATGTACAAGGGCTTATTAATCAAACTTAAATATCTAATCACATGCAAATTATAAGTAAGGAAGTAATTTTAGCATTAAGGCGTTTTATACAATTTTTAATTATTAACTAACATAAAAACTATGACTACTAAATTATGTACTTATCTTTGTTTATTTTAATTTAATTCATTAGAGCATGAGTCTATATTAGCAATTACTCAGACAAAAGTATTTTGAATTTGCTATAAATTATAATTTACTGCTATTGGGTTCGATGTGCATATATCCGTGCAATCGGAAAGGTGAACTGGGTCAAATGCAAGTCTGCAAAATGTTTAATCTTTTGTGCCAGTTTCATCAGGTAGGTAAGCTAGATGCGTAATTTAATGTTCAAGGTTAGTAGGGCGGTGTTGCGAATAAATATTGTCAAGTTAGTCTAGTAAGTAATTGAAAAAATATTGATACCTATTTCTTGATCTTGTTCTACTGTAGGTACCACATGTCACTAATTCAGATACAGAAAAATAATCTAGGTCAGTAATCAAGTTATCAGGCTCTGTTATACTTAATATAAAATTAAACTAAAACAAGTAGGAGTTCCGAAAAATACAAGAGGCGCGGCGCTCTCAGGCGCCTTCATAATCAATCGAGTTTATGTACCGTTTTTCGGCCATTTTCTTGGCGGGACAATCGGGATCGCCGGTATTGTGATTGTGCGGTTTCCTGAACTTATGACATGTAGCACATTTAGCTGGATCGGATTTTTTTGTGCACTCTTTAATACCATGCCCTGTTTCTCCGCAGTGGCCGCAAGTGGTGGCTTCCTCCCGGCACGATTTGGCTGCATGGCCGTATTGATGGCACTTGTAACACCTCGTAACTGTAGTAAAATCCCTTACAGGACATGACGACCAGTTTATAAATATTCTCTCTTTAGTTATCAAGGCCTTTCGAATGTTTCCAGGGACCTCTATAACGTAATTGCAAGTCTCTGCTTCTCTCTGGCCTGACTTATGGCTAAGTTTAACGGAGGACAAGAAATTTTCAATGGACATACCTTGCAGTTTGTCGGCAACATTTTGATGGTATATGCATTTAAATACCTCCGTCTCCTGCATACTTGCTGGTACTCCGATAATTACTATTCTGGGTTTTCTCTTCTGTGGGTCATCTACAGTGAGCCCAGAGGTCGTCAGTTGCGTCGACTGCTTCAGCTTTAAGATGTCGTCCTTGGTGTCCGTGCTGATGACGACACCGCCATTCTTAGTCTTTCGTAATCCTCTCACTTGCAACTTCATTTCTTCCGGTCGGATTATTTTCTGGACAAGGGCTTTGGTGTGTTCACTCGACTTTGTTTTGTCCGAAGGGTAAATGGCTACTGAGTTCTGATTAGTTGCCTGTATATAATTATTTGGACCTTTTTTAATCACGTCGGCAAAGGAGACGGATGTTGAGACCAAATTTGGGGACTTCTGTAGGCTTTGTTTGAGGTCTTGAAGTTGCTGGGATAGGTTTTGCTGTTCTTTATGGGCTTGAAGGGCAGTATGGAGCTGGATGGTCTTGTGAGACAGGGATTGGTATTCTACCGCCACTTGAGATGTTGCATGGTACACTTTTCGGCATAGTGTCTGAATCTTAAGCTTCTGTTCAGAATTTAATTTTCCGTCACTGGAGATGGTACATACGTCATTTAGGGACTTTTCTATTAAGGTCAAAAAGTTTCTGATTTCTGAGGTCGCTGCCACTGCTGGTGGATCGTCTTCCCGTTCGTCGGGCGCGCGAGGAGTCGGGTCGGGGGTAGGCGGTGGGCTGCGCTGCGTCATTTTACTTCGGTTGAACGGACTTTCAGGCATTTTTATGTTAATATAGTAGGCACACTTAGCACTTCATTACGGAAGTTCACTTACGCGAGTTGACACAGATAAAATGCATCCGCGTAATGTGGAGCTAGGTCACGATTTTTGCAGTGATTAATTTATTTATTGCGAATTTGAATGGTCACGTCTGATCACTACGACGTCCGATGATACATGATAGTGACATCGCATTAATTAACAAGGAAAATTACTTTTCCTTTGAAAAGGTTCCATGGTGGCTCACTCATTAAAGTCATTGACCGTACGATAGCGAAGCACTCATATATTCCGCGGACTTTCATAATAATTGAAATCAACATCGTTCATGTACATGCACATGTACAAATGTAATGTGCGACCGGTCCAGCTAATTGGCCACTATATCGTCCTAATGTGAACAAGTATCACATTTTACTCTGTCATTAGTGATTACTTTGCTAAATAACCCTGCCGGAAAGTCGGGTAAAAAAGGTTACACACACCCAGATTACCTTTTACAGAGAAATTATTTCCAACAAATACAAACGGTGTAACAACAACAATATTGTCTACCCTGAATCTAAGTGTTTATATTATAAGTTTTTGTACTGCTTTATGGTGTACAATAAAGAATATTTGTATTGTATTGTATTGTAATACGTGGTATACTCACGTCGGCACTCGTAGGCCTGCGGCGGCCGGAACATGTGCCACAGCGGGCGCGTGCACACCTCGCACGCCGTCGGGATGTGGTACGTGATGCTCACCAGGTCGTGCCCCTTGTGTTGCACCGTATTGCCTACACGGGACAAATGATCATATTATATTCAAATTTCATAAAAAAAACCGGCCAAGAGCGTGTCGGACACGCACAAAATAGGGCTCCGTAGCCGTTACCACAAAATTAAGTAATATTTTTCTAAGGATTTCGTATTTTGTGCGTAATATTCCAAGTTGCCGTTGGGCCTGCATGATGTGTTTGCCTATAATTGGATAAACACTCTGTCATTACATTATGCCATAAGATTATAATTGTAAGTTTTATAGTGTTGTATCTGTTGGCAAACCGATAAATAAAATAAATAAATACCTCAGGCTGCTATTTACTCTTAAAGTACTAATAATTCTTAAGAAGAATTTTCCTTATAAGTTTGAATACCACCATCCTGAATTTTTTCAAATTTTTCCACCCACCGGTTTAGATTTTAGAGGGGGCGGGAGGGACGCTCAATTTTAATGAAAATTTGTCCTTTAAAGTTGAATATGCGGCAACTACAATAAATAATAATAAATTAATATTAATGGACACTTGACACCAATCGACCTAGTCCCAAACTAAGCAAAGCTTATACTATGGACACTAGGCAATGGATAAACATACTTAAATATAGATAAATAAATACTTAAATACATATTAAACATCCAAGACCCGAGAACAAACATTCGTATCGTATTATTCATACAAATATCTGCCCCGGCCGGGATTCGAACCCGGGACCTCAAGCTTCGTAGTCAGGTTCTCTAACCACTTAACCATCCGTTCGTCAACTATCGCCTAGCAGCGCCTCTGTAATATGAACTATTAGGCCGGGGTCGTTTTCACCCGCCGCCCGCGGCCGACAGCGGCCCGCCGCCCGCGGCTTCTGAATGGTATGTTCGGGAATGCTCGAGAGTGGTCGTTTTCGCCCGCCGCGTGCGGCGTCCGAAACGCGGCGGGTGAAAACGACCACTCCCGAGCATTCCCGAACATACCATTCAGACGCCGCGGGCGGCGGGCCGCTGTCGGCCGCGGGCGGCGGGTGAAAACGACCCCGGCCTTAGCGTTTACCCGCAGCTTCGCACGCGTTAATCATTAGATACAGCAGTTGAATTGAAATTCCGGGATTTCATTAAATTCCCGTGGGAATTCCCTAAAATTAATCATGTTTTTCATTGACGTTAAATTAAAACACCCTTGCCAAATTTCCTGATTCTAAACCCAGCAGTTGTTATTTCGAGATTTTATCCCTATCCCGTGGGAATATCGGGATAAAAAGTAATCTGTGTTATTCCAGATATCCAGCTATCTACATACCAAGTTTCATGACTCTAAGCCATTTTATCCCTATGCTGTGGGAATATCGGAATAAAAAGTATCCTATGTTTTAATCCAAGTTATATACTAACTTTTTACCAAATTTCATCCAAAGCCGTCCAGACGTTTCAGCGTGAAGAAGTAACAAACATACTCACTCACTCACTCACAAACTTTCACATTTATAATATTAGTAGGAAGGATGATAAAATAACGGATGGGTGTTCGTGTACCGTGGTGATCCGGCGCGTCCTGGGGCTGGTCGAGCGCGTCCTGCGGGCGGCGCGCCTCGCCCTCGCCCGCGTACAGCAGCTGGAAGATGCGCGGGATGTCTTTGGCGTCCGCGCGGATCACGTCGCCCTGCGTCACTGACCGCACGTGGAACACCTTGCTGCAATACAGAGATCATTGCTTAATAACAAAATAATTCATTTATTGCTTGAAATAATAATAATAATACAATAAGGTCTTAATATTATTAGGCACAATTATTTCACCTTAACGGCATATGCCGTTTTAATAGTTTTTTTAATTCATTAAATTACATTAAATCACATTTGTAGTTCAGGAACACTGTTTCTTTTTCTTATTCATACCATAACTCTAGCAAAGTCAAGCATTGCGGCAAAAATGCGTGAAAATTGTTTATGCAAAAGGAGTTAGAAATTATTTAAAAAAT
This sequence comes from Choristoneura rosaceana, assembly GCA_037349165.1. Taxonomy (NCBI): domain Eukaryota; kingdom Metazoa; phylum Arthropoda; class Insecta; order Lepidoptera; family Tortricidae; genus Choristoneura; species Choristoneura rosaceana. The sequence continues at coordinate 5,400,520 of JAZBNJ010000009.1, forward strand.
ATATGATTTTTATAACATTTTAATAGGTCTTGTCTGTTTAAAATAACCTAATAATAAGCCTGAAATAAACGTATCTTTATTATGGATGATTTTTATAACATTTTAATAAGTCTTGTCTGTTAAAAAACCTAATAATAAGCCTGAAATAAACGTGTCTTTATTATGGATGATTTTTATAACATTTTAATAAGTCTTGTCTGTTAAAAAACCTAATAATAAGCCTGAAATAAACGTGTCTTTATTATGGATGATTTTTATAACATTTTAATAAGTCTTGTCTGTTAAAAAACCTAATAATAAGCCTGAAATAAACGTGTCTTTATTATGGATGATTTTTATAACATTTTAATAAGTCTTGTCTGTTAAAAAACCTAATAATAAGCCTGAAATAAACGTGTATTTATTTATGGAGACACATCGTTAATCGTAGAGTAGAATATTCAGATTAGTCGGATTTAAAAGGGCTCAAGTTACCGCAAACATTAAGATGACAAAACAACATACCTCAAATCCAATATCATGACAGGATCCGTAGTATTTTGCTTGTCGCTCTCAGTATTGTAGAAAATGATCTTTTTGGAAGACACGACGACGTATTGCTTCCGCCAGCCGTGGCGCCTGATGTTCTGCTTGATGGGTACTGAGAGCCAGCCCTCGAGGGTTTGTTCCGTTTCGCCATCTTCCGCGTCCGCGGAGGACTGGGAGGCGGTTTCACTGGTGAGAGCGGCCAGTTTTTCTTTCAGCTGTTCTATTTCTACGTCCTTGCTGTCGACTTCCATAGCGAGTCGTAGGCGCGTCTGCTGCTCCTCTAACAGCTGCTGCTGGGAGTCTTGCAAGTCCCGCTGCAGCTTGGCGACGTGCTGGTCGAACTTGTCCTTCTCTCGAGTCAGCTCTTGCTGCAGCTTGCGGTAGTCTTTGTCTTTGCGGACGGACATCTTGCTCTTGTTCTTGGTCACAGTTGGGTTCATATCTTTCCTGTATAATCAAATGTTAAGCGTGAGATTAACCCCCTGTTTCACCATCCATTGATTAAATTTATTTGACGGATAAAAGCATGATCACTGCCAGTACTGCCACCGACGCATATATGCGTTTTTGGGACTTTACCCAGTGCCGCTGTCATAATTATTCATACATTTTGAACGCACATGTGCGTCGATGGCACACGTGGAAGTCGGGTGGCAGTGAATGCGTTAGTGAAGCAAGCTAATTTTGATCCTTCTTTTCTCGACTTCGTACTACGACTATTGAACAACCGTTCTATAAATTTGATGACACATTTACATCATAAACAGGGTTTGATAATTTCGAAATTGCACCATTTTTTAGGGAGCGTTTTTACGGAAGAGGCTTATTTGAAGATTTGGCGCCCCGGGCTGCCGCCCCATTAAGTGACGATAAAGTAATTCATTTAAGAAATAAATATCCTCGCAGTCTAACGCCCAGGGCCATGGCTCTCTTGGCCCCTATTTTATGGATCATCTTTAACCCCCTTATTCATAAACGACAATCAAACCTATTTTAGTTAAAATGCCGCTAAAATTCGTTTGTCCTTATCTGTCACTTCGACATTTGTATTTGTTAGAAAGGGACAAAGCATTTGTTAGTTAACATAGGCTTGTTAAGTTTTATGAATAAGGGGGTAAGTCTATTAGCCCTCGAGCAGTAGCGTACCTGTTCATGATCTCTGCCAGTTTGTTGACGGCCTGCTGCTTGAGCATGATCTCCGAGTTGAGCTTCTTGTTGAGGCGGTCCAGGTCGTCCTGCAGCCGCGTCAGCGCCGCCACGCGCTCCGCCAGCGCCGTGCCGCTGCGGCGCAGCTCGTCCACTTCCTACAAACATTTACGACACATTAGCTTGATGTTTGTAGGTGGTAGGACCTTGTGCAAGGTCCGTCCGGATTGCTACCACCATCTTGCTCGCTAATCCTGCCGTGAAGCAGCAGTGCTTGCACTGTTGTGTTTCGGCGCGGAGAGTAAGACAGCCGGTGAAATTACTGGCACTTGAGGTATTCCAACTTAGGCCTCTAGGTTGGCAACGCATCTGCAATACCTCTGGTGTTGCAGATGTTTATGGACGGTGGTGATCTCTTACCACCAGGAGACCCACTTGCTCGTTTGCCTTCCAGTCATATAAAAAAAAAATGTTCAATCGAATGTAAGTCCTGATGAACTTCAGCGTTCGCTTGTACCATAACATCGAGTAATAGGAATGATGATACCACCAATCAACTGACGTAGGTACTTTTACGAGCTGTCCAAAACACAATGCTCCCATAGTTTCAATGGCAATAGCGAATTATGACGTCACTATCCGGCAACTCAATCAACTAACTATTTATTTGTTTTTAAGCAACAATAAATCGACTTTTACAGTAAATCGAAAATTAATCTGGTTTTCAGGGCTAAAATAAAGCGTTCTTTTACTGGAGTTGTCCCTTCGAATTATTTTTTAATGGCGTCATCTTCCTTATCGCCTTTTCAAATTTCTCGAACTGAATAATCAACAAAGCCGAGCATAGGCCGATAGAGCGAAACATTGCTACAAACTAGAGATGTGCCGACTAGTCGCCGACTAGTCGGTAAAGCCGACTAATCGGCCACTATCGTAGTCGGCGACTAGTCGGCGAATAGTCGGCAAAAAGCGCCGACTATCCGGCCTCTTACTTTGTATGTATTTTTCAATAAAATATACATTTTCATGTATATGCAGAGCCTTGATTATTTTTAATATTTGAATTTTATAATCATTCTTATTAGTTTTAAAATGTAAAGCAAAGCAACTTTCACGTGACCATAGAACATATTTTTTTTTTCATTGTACATTCAATATTTTTTGGCATTTGATTTTATAGGAATCATTGTTTAACTATTTTTTGTTTTAACTTTCTTTTTGAAATTAAAGAAAAACATTAAAGTTACTTTAATGAATAATAAAAGTAGTAAAATATTTTTAAACCAAAACACCGCTTTGATAAGTAATTTACAGGCGTGTTGGTTGCGACTTGCGCGCGAATCAGCTGGTTAAGGAAGCGTCATAGAAATCCCGGAAACTGTGATCGGCTTGGCCGACTAGTCGGCCGATTAGTCGGCTTCTTTACAACCGACTAATCGGCTAGTCGGCTAGTCAGCCAAAGTCATGATCGGCACATCTCTACTACAAACATTTACGCGTTCATTCTAGGGAACGCTCTAGTGTCTAGTAAATACTCGTGAAAATCTTATTATTCACGATGATGTCTGACGGATGCTTAGCGAAAAGCTCGAAGCACATTTACCATCTTTTCGAACGCTCGGTAATACAATCCTATATATTTTGCGAGCTTTTACCTCTTATGTAACCTCACTAGAATGCTCAACACAACTGAATGTCCAAGTTTATCAGCACCTTAAAAATAACTACAAATCTAGTGAAAAATGTTTCTTTTCATCGAATTTTATTGGATAAGTTCGTATTTTTCTCGATTCCTTAATTAGCATAAATAAACTTTAGTAAGCTAGTTGCCGTGGTGGCCTAGTGGTTTGACCTATCGCCTCAAGCAGAGGGTCGTGGGTTCAAACCCCGGCCAGCACCTCTGAGTTTTTCGAAATTCATGTGGGGAATTACATTTGAAATTTACCACGAGCTTTGCGGTGAAAGAAAACATCGTGAGGAAACCTGCACAATCCTTCGAAGCAATTCAATGGTGCGTGTGAAGTTCCCAATCCACATTGGGCCCGCGTGGGAACTACGGCCCCCTCTCATTTCGAGAGGAGGCCTGTGCCCAGCAGTGGGACGTATATAGGCTGGGATGATGATGATGATGATGCTAGTTGCCGCAGACCGCTCGAACAAGGGCCGTACCTTCCGCTGCAGGTCGATGGTAGCGCGGTTCTCGTGCTCGCGGTCGCGCAGCCCCTGCACGAGCGCGTCGCGCGCGGCCAGCTCCCCGCGGTGCGCGCTCAGCGCGTCGCGCATCTCCAACTCCTTCATCGTCTTTTCTTTTTCCAACTCTCCCACTGTCTCCTCCGCTATCGACCTGTCAACGTAACGTAACACATCACTAAAAGTTTTGTACAGACGCATACAGCATATTAAGATGTCTACAAAAAGTCCGGAGGGCAACAATCTCTCTATTTTATATCGAGAGAATAAAAATAGGACATTCATATTCCTTGTCCAAAATGGGAGGTCAGAGCGGCAGTCTCGTGCTAGGGTGGCTGAGCACGGAGCACTGAGCAGTCCTGTGGCTAAGGACTCACGAAGCGGTTTTCGCCCGCGTCCCGCGCCCACCGCGGTGGCGGAATGGAGTTTTATTTTGAAGACTCATTAGATCGGAGTTTTGTGTGGTTACGCAGCCGTCGCGGTTGCGATTATCGCTCGCAAACTTGGCGGTTGATTATCGCAAGACGGGCGCCCCTCCGTCGCCCCCCTCTGCCCACTGCGGTCGCCCGCCAACCGATCGCAGAGCGCGCGGGTGCAACCCGCCGCGGCTGCAAGACCGCGACCCGCACCCGCGTACAAGATGACCGCCGGTGCAGCGGGACCCGCAAACAATCGCACACGCCGCGGGCGTAAAACACGTCGTGTAATGAGCTTTAATCCTACTTCCTACTAATATTATAAATGTGAAAGTTTGTGATCGAGTGAGTATTTGAGTGAGTGAGTATGTTTGTTACTTCTTCACGTTGAAACGGCTGGACGGATTTTGATGAAATTTGGCAAAAAGTTAGTTCATAGCCTGGATTAAAACATAGGATACTTTTTATCCCGATATTCCCACGGGATAGGGATAAAATCTCAAAATAACAACCGCTAGGCTTAGAGTCATGTTTGGTATGTAGATATTTGGACATCTGAAATAACACATACTTAGGCTACTTTTTATCCCGATATTCCCACGGGATAGGGATAAAATGTCTAAATAACAACCGCTGGGCTTAGAAATTTGGCATGGGTGTTTTAATTTAACGTCAATGAAAACCACGATGTCATTTTAGGGAATTACCTATCACGAGAATTTTAAAAAAATCCAAAATTTCTATTCAACTGCTGTACCGCGTTACGCGTGCGAAGCCGCGGGTAAACGCTAGTTTTTTACATAAATATCTGTATACTACAAAGGCTGCGGGCGGTAGTGAAAGCCGCTTCCCTAGTCCTTAGGGCTTGTTTACACTTTGATAAGTGATTAATGCGAGTTCATACATTTTTTACTCGCACTCGCAGAAAATGTATGAACTCGCACTAATCACTTATCAAAGTGTAAACAAGCCCTTAGCCGGACGGCGGCGTGGCTCACCTGGCGATGGCCTCCGAGTCAGCGCGCGCGATGGCCAGCTGCAGCTGGTGCATGAGGCTGCCGCGCTCCTGGTCGTGGTCGCGCGCCGCGCGCGCCGCCTCGTCCAGCTGCGCGCGCAGCTCGCCCGCCTGCCCGCGGTACACGTGGCAGAAGTGCTGCTCGCTCTCCAGCTGGGAACGCAGCTCTTCGCTCTGTAACAAACGAACTACCTCAATAATCGATCCTAAACCACTGGGGCTCCACGGAAAACCAGCGTTACTGCACATACTGTGCGGCAATAATGCTGAGTGGAGACCATTTTTGGTTTCCTGTCATGTCACCAAGTAATTGGGTCGACTATTCCTTGCTGTTATTCTGTCCCGTCAGCCAAGGGACAAAAGGAGTACAGTTTAATATAAGAAATGTGTCACATTATACTAACATGCTTATTAGATGACCAGTAATAGTAGGGACTTAAAACGACTACAAAAATGCAAGTTTGGTAAATTTTAATCCCATAAACTTACGGTTTAGAGAGTGACTCAGGAGACCGTAACTATAGCAACGAATGGCAAGAAAAAGTTGATGGATCCATTTTTAATATAACAGGCATCTTAGAATAAGACGCGACGCGATGGGTCTGGGCTGGCCACGTTTACCGCAGACCAGACGCCCACAGATATAGGCACAGGTTACCACTCAATGGTTGCCCTACGATGACTATCGGCGCCGCGGCAGGCCAAGGAATAACCTACACGCGTTCCCCACCCACATAAGTGCAGAAGAGCGAGTTGGAAATCCAAGAAAGAGACCTTTACCCAGCAGTGGGACATCACCACAGGCTTATTAAAAAATAAAACCAGGAAAGCTGCTGATTGATCTTGAGTAAAGGTCTTCTCCGCTTCTATCGACGAACGCTGGTAAAAAAAAATCTTTGTTTACGTCCACGCAACAGCGAAAAATAAGTTGATCGGCTCAGTTGAGCCAGCTGAGCTCGGGACAACACAAAGCTTTTTTAATCGACCTAGACAATTTTAAGTCACTATAGATAGATGTGGGGAGAATCTAAGGCGAAGTCTACGAACAAATAATAAGGAGTAGTTTGATATGACTTGTTTTAGAGTGTGGTTATTAATTTGTTAATTGTCACAGTTTAAAATATGTACCTATTAAGATTTTAATTCGAACAACCTAGTTACATTTCGTCACTACTCTGAAAAAATCTCGTATCTAAAATCAATATAACAACAAAATTGAAACTTGACATAATGTTCAGTTCACTCAGAACGAGGTACGAGTTTTTCTTAAGTAGTGACGATATATTGATAACAATGTTTTTTTCTTAGCCTTATCAGAATACTAAAGTGCTCCACCGCTGGGGAAAACGGGCTTCCCTTCTTTCCGTCTTTCTAGTACTTACTACTACTATTTGGCTACTTAGCCTTGTGAGTAAAATCTACCCCAATTCGGAAGTATCTCGAGTACTCGTACACGTAAAGAAATAACTAGCATTCTAAAATCAGTAGAACGTATCTAATCTAATTGTGTCGCTCATTCCAGCACAGTAGGAGTGCGGCGCACACAATCGCTCCTCGTAATGTCCACATATGTCCCAGTGCACTCTATGCCTCGGCGATGCTGCCGCGTAAGGTATAATTGATAAAGGTTCTTTGACGTACGCTCTAGCCTAGCAACTAGCCATGTATAGAACAGTTGTTTTCGTATCGGACTTTATTAGAACTATGTATATTCAAACTGTTAGGTATTTCTTAAACTTAGTCGTAACTGACAAAAAGAAAAATCTTTTAAACAAGCGCTTACTTAACAATTTGTTATATTATTCGAATTATGAAAACTACATTTCTACTCCGAGGCAGGAGCAAGTCGAACTAGCGCTATCACGGATGTATATAACATGAGATAACTAGGTGTACCTTTGCTTCTCGGAACAACAATATGCTAACACAGTAATCTAGGAATATACTTTAGCGAGCAATAAACATCAAAACTAATTGGTGATGAGAAGGAAATACAAGGAGACATTCCTGTATACTTAACGATGCAATAACACAAGTGGTTTACGGTCCTGGCGCATCGACGTTAATTTGCATTGGACAATTTCATTACAAGAATTTTCTTTGTTAAGTTCTGCGGGTTGATGAGCTTACGGTTCTTGGTATGCGTCAGTACTCTAAGCACAACTCATTTAAATTATAAATGAAATTACCAAAAACATAAAAAATATCTTACTTCGGGCAGGATTCCGAACTAGCAGTCTTGCTGATTCGATTTGGGAAAAAAGGAAGGAATATTTTCAGTTGGCTACAAAAGAATCTGACAAACAAAACAATGGTAAGATATCGGAGTAATAATTAATAACTTATTTTGCGAAAATAAAATAACTCAAGTTTAATAACACGATAGGGATTGTTTGAGTCTGAAATAAACGTTTTTTTTTGTAATTAATACAAAAAATACGGCCAGTATGAGTTGAACTCGCGTACCGAGAGCTCCATACAAATTTGTAGGTATCTATGATTATCCAGTGTTAGCACAGCCCGGCTCCTAAGCAAAATGTACGCAGCGTGAGGTCATTTAAGGTTGGTTAAAGACATAGGCAGATATAAAAAATAACATTTTGCAAGTTTCCGTACCGATTGTGCTATAAGGTGCTTGCCAGCCGGACGGACAGACGGACAGACAGACAGACGGACGGATAACAAAGTGATTCTTTGGGTTCTGTTTTTACCAAACGAGGTACGGAACCTCACATAAAATTTTGATCCTCGTTTGGACACGGCCCGTTATGCACACAATCAAAGGTCATTCAACCGCGATCTAATTTAGTAAATTAGGTCAACAAGTCGATTTAGCTGATTGATTAGCACGACGCATTCTTGTTTTAACTTTAGGTACGTCTACATTTTCGTATGAGAATGAGTCCCTCCGCGCCCTACTATCGACTTTACCTACTGAGCAGAACAATTAACAATACAGGACTGAAACTTGATCAGTTTGTCCAATTTCACAAGAAAGCAAATTTCAAGCGGTACTCTTGATAAAACTAAAAGCAACTATTACGTTATTGAAATATTTATGTTCATATCGGTCGGACGGAATCAATAATTGTCTGTGTCAGTTTATGCAAACAGCTACCACGTGTACTGTAGACGCGTGTTTTAACGCCTTCATTCGGTTCTGAGAGGAATGCGGACTGAAAGTAAAACTTGTCGTAATATGAAAAGATTTAAAAACAGTTCTGCATATAATATACGAACTAAGACCTCGCGAACTACCGCCATAAAAAACGAGATGGCAGCTTTTTAGTTAAATAACATAAAACACTTGTAGGTAAAAAAAATATTTTACAGTTTTCTAATGACATAGAGTCGATGTCATAGAAAGTCAATTCATAATTTATAGAATTTAATGACAAGGTTCATAAGCGTAAAATGAATCAGAAACATTACCAATTCTCAATACCTAAACGAGGTAAATAAAAGAATGGCAGAAGTAGGTCGCCAAACGAAATTTACAACATCTGGAATATTGTCGAAATAAATAGATTCGACATAGAATCGAACCCGGAAATCCAGAGTAACAATCTGGCACCGGCGCCAACCGGGTCATAATGCATATTTTAGAATTTCACGTTATATTTGTACACCAACGTTTGTCTACGGAATGTTTGTGTCATAAATATCAAGGCCGCCGCAGAATACTTACGTATTCATATTCGGGCAAGACATGAATCCACCTAAATGAGACAGTGCGCTTCGAGCGCCGGCTTTTTCGACGATTGCGCTGAACTAGATCTCCTGACCTATACGCTTACATGCAACTGCAGACGCGCGATGTCGCTTCGATATCACACGAGCCCCGATAAATACCTAGCGCAATTAGAACTAACAAGGCAAGTAGCCTCACAACATTGTTCCGCGAAATGTGGATACTTATAATTCTATTACAAGTGCAAATCTCATCATTATCATGACTAAGACATTAAGCTGAAGAAAAACCGCTTGCCTACGTAATTGTATGTTTATTTATTTCGAGGCGCTGCAGGCGCAGGTATAGCGTTTAAGGTAAAAGGCGTACTTATAATATGTATTTGTTTGTTGTCGACGTGAGTCACTCCGCGACTCCGTCACGCCGCGACTACGGTCTATTTTGGAGTGATGAGATTATGATTAGTTCACATGAAGATACTAAAAGCATAGTTAAGTTCATTGATTCATTCATGGTTATTAATAAAAGGTCGTGTCTATTTGGGTTGTTGGCTCTAATACGTTATAACTATAAGTACAGTTCATCATCATCATCATCATCATCATCATGTCAGCCGAAAGACGTCCACTGCTGGACATAGGCCTCCCCAAAGGCTCTCCATTCAGACCGGTCTTGTGCTTTTTGCATCCACCGCGATCCCGCGATCTTAGCCAGGTCGGAAGTACAGTTAGTATATTACAAATGAAAACTTATACTTCTTATGGTTTCTTACCTTAAAAGGAAATAATGCAACCATTAAAAGATTACTTTATTGTCGGTCTGTCTGTCCGCGGGGAGGCTTCTATGGAGCAATGAAACGACCGAATTTTTAAGTAAACGTAATCAAAAGATCCAGTGCCTAATTAAAAAAGGTTTTTTCCAATTCCATACAAATGGCCGTAATGAAAAACCTATAGTCTTCCGGTTATCATAGAAATTTGGTATAAAGGTAGCACTAAATAGCATCTGTCTGTCTAAGTCAGTAATCATCTAAAACAGGGGTCACCAAATGGCGGACCGCCGACCTACTTTGTGCGGACCTATAGTAAAATAACTTGTATTGTATTATTCATAAACTTAATATTACTAGCGTAAAGAGACCAACAGTGGTGCGAGTGAAGAAACCGATCCTTACGGCATAAGCTATGTGTGCGAAAGAGATAAAATCAAAATGACAGCGTGACCCGTTTTGAATCAGTTAGCCTCCTTTAGCCTCCTGTCAAAATTTGCGTCCATGCATCTCCAATCCTTTCGATTTTTTGCATAAAACGGTAGGATTCCAGAATGGTGTCGTCTTCTGTGTTGAGTTGTGATATAACCCATTGCATTAACCCAAATAAACGTACATTTCACAGGTAAATATGATTTTACAAGTACCATTTTCATAGCTCTTATTTTCATTGAATGTATTCTCAAATTTACTTATTAATATGCTAATATGAAGCGGTAAACAGTCTATTTCATAAATATGGCTTATTTTCTAATAATTATGTGTTAAATAAAAAAATATTGTATCCGTGAACTTGAGCACTTACGGCTTAGAGTTTGAATATTTTTTATCGATATCTATATCGATATTCTTTCAATAGAGTTTTGTACTAAAATTTGTAGCTGCTTTTCTCCGATTTGAAGATTTGAGAAAATATAAGTAAAATAACTTAACTTTGAGAATTTAATGATTTTAAGTAAATAAAATAATAACTTTTTGTTTACAAACAAAAATTCAGTATTTTGTTTTTAGGGTTCCGTACCAAATTGGTGCCAAACGGGACCCTTATTACTAATCCTCCTCTGTCTATCTGCCAGAACATCTGTCGCAGAGCTGTATCTTTAGAACCGCAAGTAGGTAGATATACATGAAACTTTCACAGAGTAGGTAGGTATGTAGGTATTAGTGTGGCCACCATAACAAAAAATATTAAAAAAAAACCGGCCAAGAGCGTGTCGGACACGCCCAAAATAGGGTTCCGTAGCCATTACGAAAAAATTAAGTAATATTTTTCTAAGGATTTCGAATTTTATACGGAATCTTCCAAGTTTAGGTATATTTTATACCTTACGCTGCTATTTACTCATAAACTACTAATAATTCTCAAGCAAACTTAGCCGCTATAGTTTTCCTTGAAAGTTTGATATACTGACTACCATCCTGAATTTTTTGAAATTTTTCTACCCACCGGTTTAGATTTTAGAGGGGGGGGGACGCTCGATTTTAATGAAAATTTGCACTTTAAAGTTGAATATTTCGCAAAAAAATGACTGAATCGAAAAATCGTTTTAGCAAACCCCTAATGGTTTTAAAATACCTATCCAACGATACCCCACACTATAGGGTTGGATGAGAAAAAAAAAATCATCGCCACTTTACGTCTATGGGAGGTACCCTAAAAAAAAATGTTTTTGAATTTTTAATTGTACTGTTTTATCGGCATAGTTTATTTATATATCCGTGCAAAATTACAGCTTTCTAGCATTGATAGTCTCTGAGCAAAGCCGCGGACGGACAGACAGACAGACAGACAGACAGACGGACAGACAGACAGACAGACAGACAGACAGACAGACATGGCGAAACTATAAGGGTTCCGTTTTTGCCATTTTGGCTCCGGAACCCTAAAAAACCAGGTTTCCTGTCAATCCAGTGATAAGTGGATCAGAAGAACGACGAGTGACATGAGTGGGAGCGACAGATATTTGCGGGCAATTTTTTTTAATTTAGAAATGTTTATGAAGTTTCTAGTACCTACCAACTTTACTGCAACAGCCCTTAAGATTTATTTGTACTGTGTACCTTACCTATATGGCGATACCGGATATACGGGGATACCGGGGATACTGTACCTATGATTATCGACAACTCATATTTAGTAGTGAGGGCAACTCTAAAACTCACACAGACATTGACAAATTTACACAGACAGGCCCATCTCACTTTCGGTCACGCTGTCAAGCGAGGTCCGTTCGTCTAAGTAATATTAAGTTTATGGTATTATTACTGAGACGTAGTTTAGTAAAATGTATCCCGCGCTTTAATTGTCTTAGTTGCCATCAATTTGACAATGGACGACCGGACCGCGATGGTAACGTTATTTTAAAAACTGGACCCGTGAAGAAACTAATTGGTGACCCCTGATCTAAAATAACCCCACACTCCATAAATTTTGTTTAAATAGATAGATAGCAAATAAAAACAATTCATTTCATTTGATTTCATAGATTAGCTATGTTTAGGAGAGGGGCTCTCTTCTAACATTGAATATTCATAGATATCTACAAAACTATATGTAAACCTGGATGGGGTTTTTTTTATTACATATTTGCAATTTGACATGTTTAACTTTATGATTTTTTAAATCCAAACTTTATTCGACCACTCAAACATGTTTAGGTACCCATATTTTTTTTCAAGACGACGAGATAAAAACAAGGCGGCACTGCATTTGATTGTCTTTGGAATTTATGCGAGTAAGTAGTAATTTATTGGTACTAATTCCATTACAACACCATAATAATATTATCTAGTAAAAAAAAGCCTTCGTTTGTTGGTATTGGATCCTCAAAATCATTTACTGTATAAAGTTTCCTTGATTAACTTAAGCTACCTTGGGAAAGTGCAAAAATCACACGGAAGGCAGACTACTACTATTGCAATAATTCCAAGTAAAAAACACTGATAAAAGTTGCAGGTAACAACTAATACAATATGTAAAAGCCTAAACAAGTTGGGCAATCTTACTTATTTATACACGGTCAACAATAATAACTATGACAACCAAAGACTCAGTAATTGCACATGAAGCTTGTATTGTTTTCCGACGATATCTTTAAACATCCAACAAACAGTAATAAATAAACCCTTCAGAACATGCCATACCCACCAGTAGGAATGTAGCCTTTATAAATATTATTGATGCTATTGCTAATTGTTTCTATCGCACTTGCTCATGGCAAATACTAGAGAGCACGAAAAGGACGGTTGCACTTTGAGCAGAAATAAATGTTCAAAAAGTAATGAACATACAATTTGTGATAATACCACAGAATAGATAATAGTACAAGTACAGAATGTTCTCTCTTTTGATGTTGACAAAAGCCGCCATTTTATATGCCTACGTAATTTTTAGGTATTAGCAAAATCACCACGCACTACCAAGCAACATTGAACTCTAGTACTGCGTGCGAAGGTCGTTATTATTCAGCATCAACGCTTTGGTATAGAATAGGGTTGCAACGCAATAAAAAATAATACTCACAAATAACTTAAGAGTGTCATTACAATTACTTACGACTATCCAGCTACATAATATTGCCCTGTCCAGTTCATATACAAAAGTACCTACACGGCAAAGGTACCTGGAAAGGAAATTCTTTTAGTTCATTTGGAGTGCGTTGTCAGACTCACCCTGGAGTAGTACATGTCCCGCTCGGCGCTGGCGGCGGCGAGTTTCTCGGTGGCGTCGTGCAACTGTGCGCGCGCGGCGTGCAACTCGCGCGCGCGGGCGTCGCGCTCGGCCGCCGCGTTGCGCGCCGCCGCCTCGGCCGCCGCCGCCTCCCCGCCCGCTGCCACGCGCCCCGCGCGCTCCTGTTCCAGTGACGCCTGGAGCCCTACCACCTGTGATGTCAACTATATTAGCCTCAAGAACGTCTAGTCTAGCCTCAACGTAGGCGATTTGATTCAGGATGGAAATCGGCGACTTAAATTCAAAATGATTAGGGCTCATAATGTCCCACTCGCAAAATGTCCCACCACCAAAATTACGTCCCTTTCGCAAATAGTCCCTTATGCAAAATACCCCATTCCCATTAAGTCCCTTTCTCAAAACGTCCCATTGTTTTCGCAAAATGGCCCTTCTGAAAAAGCCCCTTTCGCAAAACGTCCCGTCTGCAAAATGTCACATTTTATCGTAAAACCTAGTTTATACGGGACATTTTGCGAACGGGACATTTTGCGAAAGGGACGTTTTGCGAACGGGACGTAATTTATGTGACGGGACATTTTGAGAACATGACATTTTGCAAAGAGGTCGTTTTGAAAATGGGACATTTATAAAAGGGACCTTTTGCTAAAGGGACATTATGAGCCCTAACCTTCAAAATGACTACTGGTCGCCTTTTAGGCTACTTGAAGGACAAGGTCTTATAGTAGTTGAACGAAATAATCACAACACAAGCCTAAAATGCCTAAAGGTCCAAATGCCAAAGCTTCGATACCTTCGATATTTTATGTGACGGATATTTGTGATGCCGTCTCTGTTTGTGTTGTCTGAATAAGCAAAGACGGAATCACATTTATTCGATACATAAAATTTAACAATTAGTGGTGAAACAGTCCCATAAGAGTTATGAAATTTGACACCTTTAGGCTGCTCAAGCTGTGAAAATTGGCGATATCAGGTTCCGAGTTGTTACAGACATCTGGGTCAATTCCAGGGTAGGCAGCGCTAGCACCTAATTGCCTAAATTCTGTATGGGGCATCTATTATATTACATACTATGTAGCAAAGGATGTGTTGCGAGATTTTAAATACAAATCCACTAACGTTTCCCTCACTCATCGTATTTCTTAACGAAAATTTTCACTCAACGCCACACCACTGCAAACTAGCTAACAATTGAAGTTATTTTGATGTTTTTCAAACAGAGGAAAAGAACTGTATAAATTAACTTTTATCTACATAAAAAATCTCATATAAATATATATCTAACATAGGCACTTCCACAGGTTCCTTCGTTTAAATCCGTAATGGCACGGTGACTATGATTACTCCACTCTTTAATCGATCGCGAGTACTTATTAGGTAATTAAGATTTTAATTTACGTATTTGAAAATAGAAACAAGTTATGTATCTATTAGACTACTTAATTAAATCAATTACTTATACCTGCTTTTCTAATTACGGCGGTTAGTAAATGTGACATAAATAATTATATTTTGCATAATAGGGTCTATTGAGCGAGTCCTGGGGCAAGAGTGGCGGTAAATTAAAAAAAAAACTATCATAAATACGTAACAGGGAGCACTCAACTCACATGCGCGCAAACATTCTCGTACATTGTACAATTTGTTCGTGCGCTTGTTCGTCAAACGCCGACTTGTTCGTTTGAATTGGAAATGTCTTTCATATTAATTTATTTCGTCAGCATAGGTATAATTAGGTGACAAACAAAACAAATTCGCCTATTCGTGCGAATGTGAAAAACCCAGTTTTACATTTTGACACAATTCAATTTTGATTTACATTGCTTCTTGCTGGATTGATTTTTAAGGTTTCCAAAACAAGGTTCCTTTACATTGATTGTGCCAGGGTTCTCTCGCCAGAGACGATTTTGCATGCTGGTAAAAATCGTAAAAAAATAACTTATGATGCTTTTTCCAAATGGACATTTCGTCGATTTTGAATTTGGAAAGCTAATTAAAATTAAATATTCAAAATCATTAAATTTCATTATAGTTTGTCCGTCTTAACGAGGAAACAAACGCGCCGGATTGGTTACAATTAACGCACTAACTAATGATATACCCACACTGCGAGCGAGTTTTGTCCATTTGTGTAATTTTTACTGTCCAAACGTCTTTTGGTATGCTCCGTACAGTTTTTTCCCGCGTATGTGTGTGTACCCGTGACTTCGCTTGCCATTTGGATTCAGTGTTCCTAAACCTAACTTACGCGAAGAATTGTGAACTGGATTTAATGAGTTTGTATTGTCGACGGCCTGACGGATATAATACAGAGCTAAAGAATAAAGGTAAGATGAAGAAAGAAGAAGAAGAAGAAGAAAACTTGAAATTTAAGTGATTGATATGATAAAGCCATCAAATGTGTCATACATAACTATGAATAAGCGTAAATAAATCAAAATGAGGCAGTGTAATAGCTTGTTAATAGGGGAATATTTAAAGACTTCTTTAATAAGTATCTCAAAAAAATAATATAGATTTTTAAACCATCAATTAGACATAGAGATCCGTCATGAACTATAACATCATATATAACACAACAACCATATTTAAAAGTCCATACTGAGTGCTTCCAATACCTTAAGATTAAAAAAAAAATTGTGTTTGTGGTCTTCTTGCCATCCAACATGTGTTATTTGTTTTAGGTCTTCTGTCTGTTCCTTTCCCAAGATCAAAATTTCATAAACCAAACATGGAGAATGTTCACGCGTGTAATGTCTCTACGTCGACATTGGCAAAATACGTAAGTACATTGTGGTTAATAATTTTTAGTAAAGTCGTGTAAAAATATGAATTTATTCAAAGTTTCAAAAATAAGTACCGCAGACTCTTATTCCGACGCAATAAGGCCGTAGTAACATATTTTTGAGTGGTTCGAATAGATACTTATTTTTGCACTTGACTGTACATGACTACTTGATACATTTGAAAAAAAAACAGCATTGGAGAAGTGAAAATACCGTAAGAAATGATATAAGCTTTAGACCTTAGGTTTTTTACGAACATTCACTATTTATCACAAAATACAATGATACAACAAAACAGACAAATTACCTTCTCGCTCTCCTGTCGATGTTCGCCCTCGAGCTTCTGGAGGCGCTGCTGCATCTGGCGGTAGTCCACATTGAGCATGGACATCTGTCGGTCCTTTTCCTGGCACGTGGCCTCCGCGCGCTGCCGCCCCGCCTTCTCCTCGTTCAGCTTCGCTTGCAGCGCTACACAACCGTCAACCATCATGTCAAAACAGAAAACACTTTCTGACACAATTTTATTTAATTTCAATCTAAGGGGTACGGGGTGTTCGTGGAACTTCTTACGAGGACCAGAGAGCTTCTCGAGTAAATACGTGCATCATAAAGGAAATTAGCATGTGGACAATACCTGTAAATATCGTTTCCAACGCTCCTGAAGCATGCAAAAAGTGAAGTAATGAAGAGTCATTTAGTTATTTCGATCGGCGAGCGGTAGCACATAGCCGGGGTCGCGAGGGTAGCACGACAGGAGCATGAGACGGGAGAAGCGGGGAGGCTGCTCACCTTTGACGAGCTCGAGGTTGGCCTCCTGCTTGTTGAGCAGCTGCGAGCGCTGCGTGTCCTGGTGCGCGCGCAGCTCCTGCTGGTACAGGTGGTGCGCGGCGCCGCGCTCGTGCGCCAGCGACGCGCACTCCTTCTCGAGCGCCGCCACGCGCTCGCCCAGCAGACGGTTGTCGGCCGCCACCTGCTTGAGGCGCGCGGCCGAGCGCTCCAGCTCGGCGTGCGCGGCGCTGAGGCGCGCGCCCGCGTCGGCCACGGCCGCCTCGGCGCGCTGCCGGCCCGCCTTGGCGGCCGCCAGCTCGTCGGCCAGCGCGCCGCGCTCGCGCTCGAGCGCGTCCCGCTGCGCGCGCAGCCGCGACGCCGCGCCGTCGCTGGCCGCCGCCGCGGCCGCCTGCGCCGCCGCCAGCTCGGCCGCCTGCTTCCGCGCCTTCACCGCCGACTCCGACTCCTGCATCAGTTTCTCGCGCAGCTCCGTCAGCTGTTTCTCCAGAGCGTTGATTTTGTCGTTGTAGGATTGGAGATGGCTCATCTCTTTCGCTCTCTTGTTCTGCTCCTCTTCGAGGCGTCTTTTGGCTTCGCTGAAGTTCATTTCTGCTTTTCGTCTGGTCTCGACCTCCGCCTCAGCTTTTCTCTGTATTTCTTTTAAATCGTGGCGTAACAGGGCCAATTCCTTGTCGGTGTCTGCTATAATTTTCTTATTCCTAGATTCTCTCTGAGACAATTCCTCCAACTGCGCACACAGGACTACCTGCCTATCCTCTAAATTACGTCTTCCATCTCTCTCTCGCTCCAGAAGCTTCTCTAGCTGCAGAATAGCTTCGGAGCCCACATTATTAATGTGATTAGTTGAAATTGTGTCCACAACATCAGCATGCAAGCTCCTCCGGGAACACAGCTGGTAATCACCATTATAAGTGAAACCGACAAAAGGTAAATGGTTACCCACAAATGCTTTGGGTACAGGGAAGGATTCATCCAAAGCATCAGATTTCTCAATTTCATCAAAATTTTTGGTGTCATCATCACTAGACAACTCTGGCACTACTGGTGGCACAGAATCCCTGAGATTATCAAAGCTCCACTGGTCATTGTGCAAGAATGGGTGCTGCTTGATTTCATCAACACTATTCTTGCCTAGTCGTTTCACCCTGTCCGTCAACAATCCTCTTATTAATGATTTGGCGTCTTTTGATATTTCAACATCATCAGGAAACTGTAAAGAGTTCCTATGATCCATTATTTTCCCATAAGTTCCTACTAAGCTTTCAGCATAAAATGGTGGATCACCAATTAACATTTCATACAAAAATATACCAACGGCCCACCAATCACATTCACGACCATAAACTCCCTCACCATTCTGGGATTGTAACACTTCTGGTGAAATGTAATCAGGAGTACCAACAGCATTGCTTGCCCGCACCAAGCCATCAGGCCCCATCCTCATGCAAGTGCCAAAGTCAGCTAATTTCAAGTGTCCATACTTGTCAATCAACATATTATCAGGTTTGACATCTCGGTGAACAAACCCCATGCCATGAATAACATCTAGTGCTAGCACTATTTCCATAGTGTAAAACTTAGCCCATTTCTCAGGTATATCATAATTAGACATAAGACTAACAAGGTCACCCCCGGGCATGTAATCCATTACCATATAGAGATATTTGTGGTCTTGGAAGGCAAAATGTAGTTTGAGAATCCATTCAGAATTTGCATGTGCCATTATATGTCTTTCTTCCCAGAAGAATGTTGAGTCAGACCTTTTGATCATTTCTACCTTACTCAGCAATTTCATTGCATATACCTGCTGTGTGGACTTGTGTCTGACTAGTTGCACCTCACCAAATGCCCCCCGACCTATGACTTTGATCAGGTCATAGTCTGCTGCCTTCATACGGAGATCAACAATTTCAGAAGCAAACTCTTCATCTACAACAAAAGAGAGCTTATTGTACCATTTATATATTCTTATTTGATCCTATTTGTGCACCATCATATGAAATGTTGATCAAAAATATAAATTATCAGTAAATAAACATTGGACTAGTATTAGAAATCAGTAAAACAACAATGTAAACTGAAATATTAATCAAGACCTGTATAATCTGGATGACAAGATAATTATTAGCAGTGTTATCAACACTTCATATAACAATAACACTTAATGTTTTAAAATTTTACACAGTTGATATAGTTTAACTGTTAAGTCTCCTTAACAAAAAAGATGATAAATGTTTGCTACAGAAACAAAAGAAAGTAGTAAATGAGAGTATGTAGTCGGGTTAACTTACATCTAGTCGTGTAAGCCTCGACGTTCTTCATGCGGCGGATGGCGGGGTGGTCGCAGTCGGACACGAGCGCGGCGACGGTATCCAGCAGCGAGTCCACGTTGCCCGGCGAGCGCGGGTCGCATAGCCGCTCTTCCAGCGCGCGGAGCCGCCGCAAGCGCTCCTCGTCCTTCGGCACTACTTCCATACTGACACCCTTTCTCACGTCTTCACGCACTAAACGCCACCGCACATTCTCCGGA
Source organism: Choristoneura rosaceana (assembly GCA_037349165.1). Lineage (NCBI taxonomy): Eukaryota > Metazoa > Arthropoda > Insecta > Lepidoptera > Tortricidae > Choristoneura > Choristoneura rosaceana. The sequence continues at coordinate 5,420,071 of JAZBNJ010000009.1, forward strand.
TCACACCACCCACTGATGCCACATCGCGAACCCTGACGAGTATCAGACCTTAGAAGACAGCCGCCTGTTTGTTTTATCGAAGACGCACTATTCTACTGTTAACAACTTATGTTTCATTATCGAAAAGTCGAAAAAATTTAGGTGCATAGCTCAAAATGACAGCAGATAAAGGTGGCTCTCACAACAAAGCATATGCACGTTTGCGACTATATACTACTGATTATCGTAAATTTTATAAATTATTAACTGTATATGAACATTAAATTGTAATAATTATTGGCACATCTTTGAAAATATTGTCTAATTACGAAATATTCAACCGCTTGACCGATGATCGAACAATATTATGAAGTTAGCAGCAGATATGAAGTTCACAATGGCGACTCAACAGTGCCACAGATTAATTAAAGGCAATGTAACTTAAAGTGATCTTACACGATACGATAGGAACCCACAATCGAATTTACACGATACTATCACCAATGTTTAACTTATGTATTTATATTTTATTTATTTATTTTCTTGTTCTGGAAATATATTGTTTAAGTTTATTTACATTATTTTGTACAATTATGAGTTTACATTCATGGAAAAGAATTTATTTATTCAAACCATAAGTATAAGCCAATAAGCAACAAGCCATAATAAGTTATAAATCATAATTAAAGCAAAATTTAAAAAGAAATACTTTTCTTTAATGAAATGCACTTAAAAAATTTACAAAAAATTATATACTTAATATGCTTTACTTACAATATTCGAATCCAACTCGAATTGTGAAATTAGTGTCGTTTATAGACATTTTATTAAAAACAGAGTCTTTACATCTATTTATTACGTTTACATTATCTCTATTATATCAACGTGCGCAACTTTACATCATGTTTATTAAATATACTAGCTAACTAGCTTTTGCCCGCGGCTCCACCCGCGTGGTATTCGGTTATCGCGCGCTGTTCCCTCGGGAACTGTGTATTTTTCCGCGATAAAAAGTAGCCTATGTCACTCTCGGACCCATAAACTATCCCTATGCCAAAAATCACGTCGATCCGTCGTTTCGTTACGGCGTGAAAGACGGACAAACACACAAACACACTTTTAAGAATCTACTTCACTGTAATTATGTATCCGAAACTAATCTTTCGCTTTAGATTGAATTTACGCATTTATTTTGAGGGTTCGTGAGCGCAGAAATAGATAGTTAACTTTGATCAAAGCTCGGTCACCGAGGTCTTCGCTTAATAGAGAGAGAAAACATCCTCCATCGTACTTATCTCTATCGGACTGTTTTTTTAGCGTAGTCCGTAAAGCAAGCATAGACAAATTAAAAATCATTCATTCTCATTTCATAGACACGCAGGATCCTTCACTCAAAAATCCAAAATTCATTTTCATTCATTCGTTTTGTTCACTTGTCTGATCTTGAATGGAACATGGCGGTGCTAGGCAGGATGTGCATAAGTTCTTAATTTTTGCATTTATTATCAAATCAAAGTTTTCGTGAGCTATAATATCATAATTAGTGTTTATTTGTTAATTGAAATATCTGCTGTTGTGCTAAAACATATCATTACCAGCTGTCTTCGTTCTGCCTTGACTATTTGCAATGAAAATTGTTACTTCGTTGCTGGTGTAAAAATAATTGTGACAAATATAACACATTATCTCAGGTAATTGTTGTTTTAATCTATGTTACACATTTAGAAAAAAATACTGACTACCTGTGATCCTGTCGCAGGTCTGAGACTGCATCATCTGTTCAATCCGTTCAATTCGAGTGTGCCCCATTTTACTTCAAGTTCTCGTGTTATTTTGTAAAAAAAATTACTTCCCTAGTGTACCCGTTTTTGTATTTGGCCTATGACATTGAAGATGCTTTTAGAGTCGATATGGTCGTAGGATATTACTTTATTGTGAGGTCTAACTCTTATTAAATCCTTTTCTCTTTGTGCTCTAATCCAATCACGTGTGGTTCAGGTCGTTACGGGGTCAATAACTGGTGGCTTCGACTTATTTCGGTATAATCGTACGACTGGGAACGACCACAAGCTGAATATTCCAAGATTCGATAAATTTTAGCAATCTCCTTAGATCATCGTGCCAGCGAGGAGAGCTCGGTAACCTGTCGCCAAGGTGGCTTTTCATGTGCGCAGATTTTTAGTTTGGCATGTGCAAATGCAATCCCAAAACAGGGCGCATGCAGGCAGCAGGGTGCAGGTCGCGGCGGCGAGGGCGGCGGCGCGGCGGGGCGGGGCGGGGCGGCGGTCGGTCCGGCAGTCAGCTGTGCGAGTGTCATCTGTCTGTTGTCGGGGTAGACTCGCTCGCGCCTCGCGTCGTGCCACGCCGTGGGAAGTGGCCTAATTGTTACCCCTCCATCGAATTATCACGAAATTTGATGCTGTTATATGAAGCTCTATGAGATAAATATCAGTTATGTTGTTTTAGGATCAATGATATTTAAACTGTAGAAGGACAAATAGGATAAACTGGATGATCCTTTGTGTTAAGTAGGTTGTGATATCTGTGATATTTCCTTAGTGTTATATCCTATAGAATTATACCTAGACTCAAAAATCTAGAATAATCTTGAATAGATGTTTGATTAGTGCAATTATTAAATTTAACTCTATTTATGTTCATCAATTTCACATCCTTCAAACTTATATAAAGAATTAAATTAATCTCACTTTCTAACATTTTAATGAAATCTGTCTATCTTAGTCAAGCTGAGTCATAGATTAAAATATAAGTACAGAAAATATTTCTAAGGAATCCTTCTATTACCTACATAATTATATTCTCTGTAATTGTATTATCTGTAAGTCCTTGTAGACAAAGAAATGAATCCTTGAATGATGACAACTACAATGATAACATTGAAGAGTTTCAGTAAACCACTGTTGAAGATGACACTTTCTAAATACTATGTATACCTCCTAAATTATTCTAAATTTACATCCTATTGCTCATAAAATTTAAAGTAGAGAAAATTGAGAATTATACGAAATGTTGCATAATAACATGCGAAACCATGCTGAGTGGAACTTGTTTTCATTGTTTCATGTGTGTTTGGTATTGGCCATTGTTATGCAATCAAACATTTTCAATAAAGTTCTCTTTACGATTCTGCACTGGAAGCTGCCGATAACAGCTAACGCTTGTGCTGCACTCATTTTTTATGTATTTTAATCAATGGTTCATTATGTTTGAGTGATTCATTTCCTGTTTTAGTGAGTTGAGGGCTAATCATTCATGTTATTATAAATATTAAACCTGACCTCATTTTGTTGCTACGAAACTGTGGAGTTTGTTGACTGGTTGTTGACCAGCAGAGGATAAGCAAGATAGAATCCACTACTTAATTTTCAATTATAATAGTAGTAGGATTCTAACCTCCACTATGTCTATTTGCAGTGTCCTGACTAAAAGTGCCCATTTTTGAAAGAATAATTTTAATATTAGGAATAGGATAGCAATAAGTCTGATGTCTTATGATTCAATGTTTTTATTTTCAGCAAGCTGTGGTGGCCATGGCTACGCTGATACAAGAGAATGGTATTAAGGAGCTCAGCAAAGGCACCCACAGCATCGCTAACCACATGGTGCCCGACCACGAGTACTGCGAGCCCAAGCCCGAGCCGGCTGCGCCCGCCGAGTGCGCGGCGCCGGCCGACGACGAAGACACCCCCGAAATTGATATCATGATAAACAATGTTGTGTGTAGTTTTAGTGTAAAGTGTCACCTGAACCTGAGACAGATAGCTCTGAATGGTGTTAATGTAGAGTTTCGCCGCGAGAATGGCATGGTGACCATGAAGTTGCGGCGGCCCTACACCACGGCGTCCATCTGGTCGTCGGGCCGCATCACGTGCACCGGCGCCACCAGCGAGGAGCAGGCCCGCGTGGCCGCGCGCCGCTACGCCCGCGCCCTGCAGAAGCTCGGCTTCCAAGTCCGCTTCCAGAACTTTCGTGTAGTGAATGTGTTAGGAACGTGCAGAATGCCCTTTGGAATACGTATTACAGCATTCTCCAACAAATATAGGGAAGCAGAGTGAGTATTACATTTTTATTTTTCACATCTCATTGAATACAATACACCTACACTAAATACAAACTTTCTCTCAGTCAGTTAATACTACATAGGTCATAGGTGCATAGTTTATTTTTACTTTTGTGAGGATATATACATTCCTGTAATTTCATTGAGAAAAAGGCAACAACGTCCATAAACTTGCTTTATTGCATTCCAAAAAAGATTAGAAGGCAATGACAGAGGACAATGACACTATAACATTGGACTTTATGTTTTGAGATATGCAAAATGTTAAACAAATAATGAAACAAGTTCATTTACCTACATTTGGGTAGGCACTTGATTGAGCTATTGAAGAAATAGGTTGATCTTATTAATTTGACTGTTTAAATATTAGTTTTCAGTTGTGATTTTACTACCTACTTTTTTTTATTTAGATCATACAGGCTTGGGTGCTTTTTAATTAATATTTTTTTTTTTATTTCAGCTATGAACCAGAGCTCCACCCAGGCGTAACCTATAAATTATACAATCCTAAGGCCACTCTCAAAATATTTTCCACTGGAGGTGTCACAATTACAGGTATGGTTTACTTTAAATAGTTACAAACCTGTTTTTTTTTTCTTTATTCTCCTGCTGCCTAATGTCTTTTACAGGCCTCAGAATGAGACAGCTTAAGCTGTAGTTCCCACTTGAGTCTTGTCCAGTTTGGGATCTTCATCTTCACACACATAATTAAATCTCTTCGCAGGTGGATGCAGGTTTCCTCATGATGGTTTTCCTTCACCATAAAGGTTGTGGTAAATTTCAAATGTAATTTCTCTCATTAACTATGGATAACTTATGAGCTTGAACCCACGATGACCATAGATTAGGCGAGTAGGCTAGGCATAGTCAGGCTACCACAGCTTTTTTCAATTAGATAGGTTTGCCTCACCCAACACTCCAATCCTCTACTTCAGGATTGCTCCAAAATGGCAGTGTGGTTAAAAGATTAAAACTGAACCACATTATTTAAGTAGGACAGTGCTAGAATGAAAGTGGACAATTGGAAAGGTGATTTTTTTTTATTTTTTATTCTGAATACTATTTAAAAATAAAACATGAAATAAACCAATCTTTAACATCTTTTCAATAAACTTTTGTTAGGAATTTACATTAAACTACTTATTTTGCCAGCAATCTGACTTTTTTTTTAATACTCTTGATTATATTTTGGACGACCAACTCTGTCACTTTTTTAACCGACTTCAAAAAAAGGAGGAGGTTATCAATTCGGTTGTATGTTTTTTTTTTTTTTTTTTTATGTTTGTTACCTCAGAACTCCGTCGTTTGTGAACCGATTTCAAATTTTTTTTTTGCGATCGTCTAGGAATGCTTTCAATTAGGTCCCATAAGCACCAAATCAGGATCTGATGATTGGATCCTAAGGAAATCGAGGGAACTCTTCAAATGTTGTAGGGACACCTGTGGTAATTTGGATATATTTTGCAGTAACTCGTGCATTTGCTCTTGAAAATCATAATTTGGTGAAGTGGAACTGATGATGAAGACTACATTTGACCAACAGAGCTACTACTCAATAACAAGTACTTCACGGGTTGAATTTCAATTACTTTAACACAGTTGATAAGCAATTTATGCTCGTCGTAATGCATATGGTAAAATGGAATGGGTGGTGAAGCACCAGGACTCCTCAATAATGAACGTCTCTGCATCAGAAAAAGCAATCTTTCGTAAAAGGTGTCAAGCAGTTGACATTAAGCTATTGTATTTTAGATTATTAACACTAAAAAGCGTGAAAAAAAAATTTTATAACAAAAAATTGAACCGACTACAAAAAAACATGAAAATAATTTTCTACCAGTCTGAAGAGGGAACTATGGCACAAGCCCTCTCATTCTGAGTGGAGGCCTGTGCCCAGCAGTGGGACGTATATAGGCTGGGACGAAACTGAAGTCGGTGCCTCAGTACGAGACAGCAGGAGTGATTGAAGTCTAATATATAAAGTATGGGTATGTATATGGGTATGTATAAGGTATGTAGGTGAAGAAGACGACTATAGGTCCACTCCTGCTGGCTCGTGCTGAGGCACCGACTTCAGTTTCGTCCCAGCCTATATACGTCCCACTGCTGGGCACAGGCCTCCACTCAGAATGAGAGGGCTTGTGCCATAGTTCCCTCTTCAGACTGGTAGAAAATTATTTTCATGTTTTTTTTGTAGTCGGTTCAATTTTTTGTTATAAAATTTTTTTCTGATACCCTATTCCATTTTCTTTTAGTCATTGACTGCTATGCAGCTTTGTCAGTTTTTTTGTAGGTGCCGATTTATTATAGTCCAGTATCTTTCAACTGGCGGACATCAGGGCAGTTATATATATGGGTTCAGTCTTTTTCTACTATGTCCACTTTGTTGGCTCTATACCATTCTAGCGTGGGCATAGAATAAGGGCATAATGCTAAGTCTGCCCAAAATAAAGTAGATATCCTGTGCTTTCTGACGAAGAGTACCAGCCTTTTCTCCAAGCAATCCTTGCGATATAATTCGGCGTTTAAGTTTTCTATGGTAAAGAATGCTTTGGTTCGCATCTCACATTGACAGATTTCTCGCCATACCAGTATCTTCTTGACGAATTTCTCAACGCAGGTGGACTTATCCTTTTAATTAACCTTTTTATTAGTAGGTACAGTGTGAAACTGGAGTCCTCGTAATGTTTCATCGTCTATTATTATGCATAGCTTTTTCTTAGTTAGTACACGATTGTAGAGTTTTCTAGTGCGATTTCGGGCAAATGCCGTCTGCTTATCATCTCGTTTGGGCTGTTTTTGTTTTTTGTATGTTTTTAAATTACACCTGAATTTGATTCACTGAATCGTTGAAGACTACTTACTGGTTTTTTTTTGTGGCGTCTCGTACCAAAATAGTTGAAGAAAATTAGATTGCAATGTATGGAAAAATTGGCAAAATTAAAGCAAGAGGTTTATCTATCAGGATATGTAGGTTATGGAGAAAAAATAAATTTTACCCACTCTCCCCCCCCCCCTCCGGGGGGAGCGTCACCCCCCCGCGCCCTCGAATATGTCCCGGATCGCGGTATTTTCCATTATAAAAGAAAACCGTACACGATACATAAAAAGTGTGTAGGAACGAAATAATCCTAGATAAATTTACTATAAACCTTTCATACATACAAAAGCGATACCACTTACAGTTTCAGCGCAATCTGGCACCAAATACGAACATTTTTAATAATTTATCCAGTTTTTTTTGTTAATTGTTTAGTTTTTTCAATTATTTCACACTTTACCGCCAAGATATGTATGACTAAAGTAAAGAACAGGATATCTTCTTTATAAAAAGGTATAATTCATTTCTAAACTCATTCATTTGACGCTGCTATGCTATTTTGAAAATTCACCATAATCAGCTACTGCGACATTAACTTAGGAAAAAGTACCAAAAAAAAAACTATTTAGTCCGTAAGTAAGATTATAATAAAATATTACACATTTTTTAGGGTCCCGTAGCCAAAATGGCAAAAGCGGAACCCTCATAGTTGCGCCATGTCTGTCTGTCTGTCCGTTCGCGGCTTTGCTCAGAGACTATCAATGCTAGAAAGCTGTAATTTTGCACGAATATATATGTAAACTATGCCGACAAAACAGTGTAATAAAATATAAAAAAAAAAATTTTTTTTTAGTACCTCCCATAGACGTAAAGTGGGGGTGTTTTTTTTTTCTCATCCAACCTTGTAGTGTGGGGTATCGTTGGAAATTAGAAAAAAAAATGTAGAAACTATATCATGTGACATATCAAATGAAAGGGTACATTATGAAAATCTCAAATATATATTTTTCATTATTTTAAATTAATCCGTTTTGAAGTTATTTAAGAAAATAGGTGAAAATTAACCATTTCCCCGCCCCTATCTCCTAAAAGCCCAGCAGGGCCTACATTTTTTTTTAAATACAGAAAATAGGTCCATACCTATAGCTTATAGGAAAACATATGAGAATCTAATGGTATTTAAAGTAACACCATTTAACCAGTATGAACATTTATATTTCGCTGAATGGCCAAATGAACTAAATTAAAAAAATAGCATAGCAATGGTAAATGAAAGATTTTAGAAATTAATTATACCTTTTTATAAAGAATATATTCTATTCTTTACTTCTGTCATACATATCTTGGCGGTAAAATGTGAAGTATTTGAGAAAACTAACCTTTTAGCCGAAAAAATAGATTAATTTAAAAAAAAGTTAGTATTTGGTATCATATTGCGCTGGAACTATAAGTGATATCGCTTTTAAATGTATGAAAGGTTTATAGTAAATTTATCAAGGATTATTTCGTTCCTACACACTTTTTATGTATCGTGTACGGTTTTCTTTTATAATGGAAAATACCGCGATCCGGGACATATTCGAGGGCGCGGGGGGGTGACGCTCCCCCCGGAGGGGGGGGAGAGTGGGTAAAATTTATTTTTTCTCTATAACCTACATATCCTGATAGATAAACCTCTTGCTTTAATTTTGCCAAATTTTGATCTAATTGTACTGAACTAAAAAGGGACGGTTTTTGTAAAAACATCCGCATCACTTTCTTCTCCAGTACAGAGTCCCGACGTACCTCGCTTTCTGCCAGACTTAGGCAGATCTTGCAGCTGGTAGATTAACTAAATCTGAGAACCTCTTAAACAGTAAGAAACAAAAGTTACATAATTTGTTTGTTAGTTCGTCTGCCATTGAGATTATTTTTTATTGATCCGACTTACACTTATTGAGAAACGCTTAGAAGCTTATGTAAGGTAGTTAAACACGTTTAACAGCGTTAAATAGCGTAACAAATTTCGTCTTTTGTGTCTTGGGACAGTTGCATTCTATCGTTTTTAGGAAGGGGTTTAGCGAGGTTGTGATGATGGCATTTATTTCAGGATTTGTAATCAATAACAGTTATCATGGGAAGAGTGTAATTTAATATCCTGAGATACAGTGAATAAAACTACTTTATTGAACTGTGAACGTAGATACGTCTTGAAAGCTTGTATACTAAAGTTTTCAGTTACCACAACATACCACGCTTTATTTTTCTCTTAGTAGTACCTAGTAGCTTCCCATTGAATATATCGGGGTGTTGTATTAATGGCAATTAGAATGCCATCAGCGGGGGCCACTCCGAAATTCAAAAATCAAAGTTCGTGTCGTACCGTCCTTCTCATTCTTGTATTAAATAATATAAGCGTCAGCGGGACGGCAAGATACGAAGTTCTAATTTTGCACGTCGTAATACATGGTCAGTCGGCTCAATGTTTATCGTGTTCCCGCAGCTCGCAGCGTGTGCGACGTGCAGTCCGCCGTAGAGCGCATCTTCCCGCTGGTGTACGAGTTCCGCAAAATGCGCACCCCCGAGGACGAGGAGCTGTTCCGGCAGAAGCGCGCGGGCGCGGCGGAGGCGGCGGGCGCGGGCGCGGGCGCGGCCCCGGCGGGCGCGCCCATCACGCAGTCCGACGACGAGGGCGGCGACGCCTGCGAATGACCGCCGCCTCGCGAACCACCCGGCCGGACGCCCGTGCGATCGAACTGACCGACTCATTGGCATCAAAGCAATAACTGATCGGTTGTTAGTGTGTGAATTGTCTGCGAGCTGTTCGGTTCATGCCAAAGATATTTATTAGGGGAGGTGCTTAGCAGAGTGCCACCGCGGCCGGCGCCCGCGCCCGCTCTGCCGCCTATACGGACGTATTATTTTCGTGATGCTCCTATTAACTCCTAGTTTGCGTAGGTGATATAGACTTGTTTGTCTAAACCAAAATTTGTCTTGATAAATTGATTAATATTAATGTTCAGAGAATTAATCTCGGCAACGATACTCAAGTTCTATTTTCTTTTGCTGTTATGATTGAAGAATTAGTAGTGATATTTGTAATAGTGTTCAATAACTTATGTTCTACGAAAGAGATGACTGAACGATTAGTTAGATGTTAGTGTTTGTAAATATGAGAAGCTTGGACATTATACATTTAATTGAAAAATAAGTGCTTGTTTTATTGTTTATTAGTATACAAATTGGAGACAGGGGCAATACGCTGTACGTATAAGGCACAAATGGTTCCTTTGCATAAAAATTGTAGACAAGAGGTGCTAGAAGACGAATAAAGTGAATAAGTTAACATTACAAGATCAGTATGTTTTTATTTTTGCTGAACATATAGAAGTCAGCATATCATTTTAGTGAAAATTTAGTTTAAAACAATTATCTTCCCCATATGTTTGAAAATTCATAATCAATGGTGCATCTCATAAAAGTAATTGAATTACGTGGATAAGGGAACCCTTTTAACTTTCTGGTCTATGCGTAATTTATTAGGCACATTTTGCAAATAGGCTTCTTAGTCTTATTTAAAATTTTGGGCAATTTTTCACTATTTTTAAATGATATGGGATGACGGCACCAATCATGACATGTTAAGCACAGTAGGACCTATCCAGTAATGGACAGCAAGGATTCAATGCCTTATAGTATAGCTCACCATTCATGAACTTTACCAGTTATGATCATCAGTTATCTGCACAAAAGTGTTATTAATTTTAGAAAAATTAGCGTCCTTTTCTTAATATTGGGTTAGCGGAAAAAATATTCCATTATTGGTTCCTGTGTCCTGTCCATGACTGGTGCCCTTACCCTGATTTCATTAGTTTCCTGGTCTGATGATCTGTGGGACCATCAATAAAGAACGTCACACAGTCTAAATATAATCGAAATTGGTGTGACGTAATTTATGGATGACCATTTGAATGCAACCGTTTCATTAAACATCTAAGTAGAAATTATGCTGGCTCGAAACAAGTGATGGTAGTCAGTGGCGTGCCTAGGTAACCCAGAACCCCAGTGCAAAATTGAAATCGGGCCAAATTTTTGTTTAGGTACTATCTTCTAGAGGAGATAGAGGGATGGTTTTGATTTTATCTTGAGCGCGAGGAACTGAGGAGGCCGTCTAGCGCTCCAATAGCTACGCTATAGATGTTAGTGTCGATTCTAAAGCATTAAGCGCCATAGTAATCTCAGCAGGGGGGGACCCTGGGCTAATACTGCTTAGGAGCGCTACCTAATTACTCAAACCCCATTGTCGTGATGGCCCCTTTGGTTTAGAGTTGATGAGGAAATTTACCATAGGCCTCACGATTGTGTGATAACAGATAGTAACATACCTGTTATCTTCGGTGTAGTGTAGTCTCTACTACTTCCTTCACTCTTTCCTCAGCCCTTAGCGCTTCCTCTTTCCGCTTCGCTGTTTTATAATTTCCTCTAGCTGTGTTCTTACTGTGCATCTCCCTCCTGTTAAAGTAAAATGAACTCGATGACACTGAGGAGTCTCAGTGTCTCGAGTACACTAAATCCACACTGTACAAGTAGGGGACTAAAATTATTCTCTATAGCTCTGTATGGTGTAAGCAGGGAACTAGCCATAGATTCAATGACACATTAGAGATAGGGGATCACCCTTAAGCACAACATAATAGCTCCTTACAATATAAGTAGGGGAATACCTTCAAATTCATTAGCTCTGCATAGGATTGATAGGTGGCTACCCTTATGATCATTGGCCTGTCCATAGTATAAGTAGGGGATCACCCTTGGACACAACATATCAGCTCATTACAGTATAATTAGGGGATCACCCTTGAACACAACATATCAGCTCATTACAGTATAATCAGGGGGCTCTACCCTTTACCAGAGGACAACCATCTCACCATATTGGACGTTGGGCATTCACAAATCGTATAGGGTATAACTACCCGCTATATGCTCTATCATTAATCACCGCGTACACGTAAAGCGGTCCAACATTACTGGTCGCTTTTGTCCACCCCCAGAGAGCCAATAATGATGCAGCTACGGGGTAGCTGATCTGACTACCCCGAAGGCGCCGTAGCTAAACGGTGCGACCAGGCCCAACTCCTGTATCATATCCTACAGTCGCGACTGTCCTGGACTCTCTAAGCGTCCAGGCCTTTTGGATCCCAGGCGTTACCGCCCAGGCCTCGGTTCTTCATGCGGCCTTACGACGCGACATGCTAACCTACCCCGTCCTCTGATATCGTACATGGTAATCAAGTAACATACATACGTACACCTATTCGAGCTAAACAGAGCAGTTATTACTTCATGTGAAAATACTTAGCTTATATATTCTTGGAGCACCGGATACGCACACAATTCCAATATTAGAAACCTTTGCAATTCGCGCCAATACTGAAAGGACAAATGTCATGCTCACCACTGACATTGACAAACAGCTGGTGTTGCTAGTTATAAATATATTTCGAAACGTTTCATTTCGCGTTCGTCGCGACACTCCCCACGAAGGACTGAGAATGAGAAGTAAGTATTGATAGATTTCTTGTCCATTCTTCGATTTTTATTTATTTATTTCAAGAGCTCGTACAACTGTGAGTCTCCTTTGACATCTGCATTGATCAGGTTCCATGAGTTCAATTTCAACTGAATTATTCAGTTTTGACTTAGGCTCCCTGTCATGATTTTGGTATAGTAGGCATAAAGATCATCTGTACGTATTCCGTCATTCTGTATTTGGGTAAGATCATTTAGGTTCTTGGGCAATTCATCAGCCGATGTTTTAACAGTAGTTTTAATGGGCGGTCCATCATTATTCTGTTTGTGAATTCTGTATTCTCTGGTACATAGGATGTCACTGGCAAATGACTAGCCTGTCTTAAAGTGCTCTTTTCATTGTAATATATCTTCTATGTTTATGAATAATCCTACATTTCGACTCACTCTCGCCTTTTATCTTCTATAGTAGTAATCTCTAGTTAAATATTGTTAACTACTCATGTCGAGATCATAGATTGTACTTGTTCCATCGGACCCTCCCCAACCGAAAATAATAGGTAATACTTCGGGGTATAGTAGTATTATTACAGCACGCGTCCGTGCTTTGTACCAATAATTGTGGGCCATTAAGCCGTCTCTTGCTTTCAGGGAGGCATTCGTGACATAATGTAACTCGTAGTTATGTTATACATTAGTGTAGCATCTTAAATCACATTTCTTTTTCCAAAGTTCTTGCAATAAAAGTTTCTCCGCAACATATGAATTGGCATGGCATATCCGCTGGGGTCGTAGACTGAAGCATTAAACCTTCAAAACTCTTCGTAACTTCCCAGGCAATGTACTTAAAATATTAGTCTGTTTTGATAGCAGTCTGTAGTACCGTTGGGTTTCTCTTAACTGACGGTTGAGCATCGAGATTTGCTCTTCGCACAAGAGCAGAGAGAGTTTCGCAAAGAAAAAACAATAAACATGTCAATTTTTGATCTAATGCAAACAATCCTTACAAATGTTGATAAACGAGTTCAAGTGTCGACTTTATTTATGGACATGACAAAAGCATTCGATTTTGTAGATCATGACACACTACTGGACAAATTGTACATATACGGTGTAAGAGGTAACGTGCATGGGTTAATAAAATCATATTTAAGCGATCGTAAACAAATAATACAAATAAGTAAATTTTGCATTAAAACTAAATCTGAAGTAGTTTATTCTTCGAAAATGAATCAAACCCACTATGGCGTATCGCAGGGAAGTGTTTTGGGTCCTCTGTTGTTTATTATCTATATCAACGATTTGCCACGGGCAATTGAGTTTCCTATGGTTCTTTTTGCTGATGACACTACCGTTATTTTTACTGGCAAAGATTTGAATACATATGAAAATAATATAAATAGTACATTAGAAATTATAATTAATTGGCTAATAAGTAATGATTTAAAAATTAATGTCGATAAAACCAAAATCATGACATTTAAACAAAGAACAAATAATACACAAAGTCTAAACGTAGCTTATAAAGGGCAAAAAATTGATGAAACAGATATTACAAGATTTTTAGGATTAACTTTGGATAATAAATTGACATGGAGGAATCAAATTGACATTTTATGTAAAAAATTGAATCAATTTTCATATGTTCTGTATAATTTAAGAAAAGTTGTGAATGAAAATGTAGTCTTAACGGCTTACCATGCCTATGTTTCTTCAGTACTGAGATATGCTATCATGTTCTGGGCAAATGCAACTGATAGAGAAATGGCCTTCAAAGCACAGAAAAGGTGAATTAGAGCCCTGTGTGGCCTTCACATTATTGAATCTTGTAAACCCCACTTTCAATCATTGTGCATATTGACTCTGCCTTGCTTATATATGTACGAAGTGGTAATTTTTGTGAAATGTAACTGGCACCTATTTAAAAGTTTTAAAATCACACGCCTCGGAAACAAATTAAGGGCAATGCCTCATAGCACTGGTCTATTTCGGAAAAGTTTATTGGGAATGGCCCCTACCTAATATTTATAATAAGATACCGGAAGACATAAAAAATATAGAGAATATCAATAAATTCAAAAAAAACTTTATGTAAATTTTTAGTAACAAAAGCTTATTATTCGATAAATGAATTTCTAAGAGATTGCAATAACTCGTAAGAAACTGTTTGTATGCATTACGACTGTTTGCATGCCTAACGGCGCAACATAGTGATACTTTAGGTAGCTTTAAGATCTTCTGTACAATCTATGTTGAACGAACGAATAAATGAATTATGAATTGATTCGATGCCCAGTCATTAGAGTGTTTTTAATTTTGAATCTATTGAAAATTTGTCGGGCACAACGCTCGGTTATGTCCTTGTTCGCTGCAGTGATAGCATCTTTTCACAATTTTATTCTATATTTTGTGATAGGATGGCCTTCTCGAAAACAACGATAACACCAGTTCTTTAGTTGTAGTTTCCGTTCATCAATTGTCTTATACTTATCACATTCCTCGTTGTAGTGAGCTCGTTCACAGAAAATACAGCCACTATTTCTTGATTTCTTCTTCGAAACTTGGTTTGAAATCTCCCTTTGCTTATACATTGTTTTTTCTTTTATACCAATCTCTTTTACTGAATCTTTCGTTTACGAATTACATTTGTTTTTCCTGTACGTGTAGAGTATTTCAGTGGAAGATTTTGTCTTTGCAACTCTCTCGGCATCTTCACGAGCAGTTATGGCCTTTTCGAGATGACTTCTTATTTCATGTATAGAATCAGTGCATGCCTTTACTTTGATTTCATATATTAATTCTTCAGGAAAATTTTCCATGATTAAAAACCTAAGATGATTATGGTTTATGTTTTCTCTGAGTGACTCTAATATTCTGAGATTTCTTTCGATGTTGTTTAGTGTTTGCCTACACTCCGTAGCGTTATTATGAGCAGATTTTATTTTATACTAGCTTTTGCCTGCGGCTTCGCCCGCGTGGAATTCGGTTATCGCGCGCTATTTTAACCCTTTAGAGGGAAATTTTATCCATTTCACCTACACAGATATTTTTTAATTGTAATCGGGAACTTAGACACCTATTTTCATACTTCGAAGTCCAGAAATGAGAAAATTTCCATACAAACTTTACCCCCCATTTCACCCCCTTAGGGGATGAATTTCCAAAAATCCGTGCTTAGTGCTCACTTACATCATAAAAGGAACCCTTGTACCAAATTTCAAGTTTCTAGGCCCAGCGGTTTGGGCTGTGCGTTGATATATAACCCAGTCAGGTTTGCCTTTTATATATATATATAGATAGATAACGTTGAATAGCGTGCGTCAATTAAGTATGAAGTTTTTCCATACCTCTCTTTTAGTGTTGCCAATGCTATCTTATAATTTTTACTGGTAGTTTCAAACCCATCTATCGCTTTCTTGGCTTCATTGCTTACTGATGCTTTAAGATACGATAACTTGTCGACATCTATTAAGTTTCTTGAATCTATAAGAGAACTAAATTGGTCCCAAAATTGATGCCAATTTAAAACGTTTCCGTCGAATTCTGGTAAACTGAGTTTTGGGAGTTTGCGTGCTATGTTGGCCGTTTTGTTTGAGTCACAGTTTGGCTTGTTTTTTACTTCAGAAACTGTTGCACTAATCCTGACACCAAGCTCTGTTAGCGCCTCCTCCTCTTATAACTGTGTCACACTCATTTGCGAAATATCATCTGACGATGGTGAGGCAACTAAACGGAAGTATTTATTCAAGTCCTCGTTGAATCTTTTCACCGAAGCTTCAAGTTTACTTCGAGCTATTTGTCCTTGCAAAAGTGTGGTATTTGAAAGAGTACTTGGAATATTGCCTAAGTTAGTTTTCATTTTGTCATGAATGAGCCTAAGTCTATTTAATAAGATTTCGTTCATGTCCATGTTTTTTAAATCTTATCCTGTAAGCCATACAAACACATATACTCCAGTCAACTACCAAAACTCAAATTAACATTAAAATAAATCATCTTCTAAGTTAACAAGTTTGATAATCGTATACACCGTGTTCTCACCGATTCCCGCCAACTACGACAGACGTCTCAGTGCATTGATAAACTTTGTGTGACATAAAAGCATCGTCAAAATAGGACGTCATTTCTAACCATTGTCAATTATAGGTAGACAAAAAAAAAACACTACAGTTACAGATTCAAAATTTCATTAAATAATAACTTTTATAGGTATTGTTTTTACCGTGCACTGACAATTACTTCTTGATCACCTCTTAAATCAAACAGTAAGAATTATGTCACTAGTGACTTAGAAAAATTTACTTCCTTTGACTAGACCAATGTCCCCTCCAAGCTAACGGAAATCAAAAACAACACGGTGTACAAATCCATTAGATATAATAATATCATGTTCGAGAAGAGAGAATAAATGCCGGTAACTGGCAACTAACTCAGTTGTAGGTAATCCTTTTATATCTAGTAATAAAATTACTAAACAATTGTAAAACCTTGGCTCGCTCGTTACTAATTCACATCATCAATTAATTAAGACAGTTCAGTTAGTTCCCTTGCCGCCCAAATGTGCATTAGAATATATGCACAACATTGAAAGGAATTAAAGACCTATGAAAATATGGCAAAATAAAGAATTATTTTGTTTCTGTTATTTTTCCCCAACGCAGTTCGCCTTTATTTCTAGAATATTTAGATTTAACTAGTTGTGACAAGTACAGTCGGGGTGAAAAAGGTTCATTACTTTAAAAATTATTTTCCTTTGTTCAGTATGAACTATAATCTGTTTTACCGATTGAGTATGAAATACTGCGCAAACCTGTCAAATTACTAAACAAATTCAATTCAATAAACTTGTTTAAAGGTGCCAATAGCATCCCTTACCACTAACCCTTAGGTAAGTATAATTTGATATACACTTGTCTAATTATTGTTTCTTTCAAACGTACTAAGAGTATATGACTTCACAAGTGAATCAATTTAATAACTGATGTAGTTTTCCTACCGCCACTGTACTTATAGTAGAAATAAATACATATATTTATATAGTGGGCCTCAGCTCAGGTGTCGATCATATTGTTTTGCATTGAAATAGAACAGTATTTAGTTTCATTTTAAATATATATATAGCTAATATATGCGTCTGAATCCTAACTCCGTCTACGAGCCTAGCGATCCGGGTTCAAATCTTGGCAAGGGCGCTCATTCACACAATGTAAGTATATGAACATTATACTTGAATCATGTGCTTCACTTATAGGAGTAGTAATCTGAATTGTTAAAATAATAAGTAAAATTACCCAATTAATAGTTACTCATACATATGACAACAATAATAATAAATCACTAATGATATACTGATCATATGCTGTGACATAAAATATGTAAATAGTAAAGTCCCTTTCTTTGTTAAGTAAAATTTTATTTTATACAAGCCCTTTGCTGACTGTACTTGCATATTCTCCAATTACACTGAAAGTGGCCAATTTCTACACTACTGACAATCCTGGCTGTACCATCAGGATATCTTTATTGTACAAAAGGAAAACAAGGTTACAGAAAAAAAATAAGGTATTTAGTACAAAGGCGGGTCTGATCAAAGGGATCTCTGCCAGTCAACCTTTGAGTGGTAGAGAAGAGCAATAAAGAAAAAACAAGGATAGACAAATAGAGCTGAATACATTCACATTACCTACATACCGTCGTCAAATTTACATAAGTATGCCAGATTTTAATTCAATCCAACTACTGGAAGTTCAACCTGCAAGTTTTGACTAGTACATCCATACAGCATACATACAGACAGACATATATAGGTATATACAATGACATTTAAACCAGGACGCACATTGCCGAACAAAATCACCTTCAAAGAATGTCAGAACTATTTATTTGTTTGTGTGACAAATAAAATCATCTCACACAAAATAATTAAAATAATACGAGACGAAATTTGAACCTAGTCTTTACTCTATTACGGGCGAGTTTCGCTAGCGGCAAAATTCCACAACGCTTGACACTTGACAACAACGTAATGAGAAAAAAGAAGGCCACTTTTACCGAAGTGGCGCTCATTTGGCTCGGACATATTTGGGCGCGCGCTTATGAATCTACAGGTATAATTCATCAAAGGGTATATACATTTCAAGTTAAATAAAAATTTGTAAAATCATGTTAGCTTATACTCCAATTGAGTCTACTTACTACAACCTCTATTTATCAAATAAATTAGGTATTTCATGTACCTATGTGTGGCATTGAGTAAACATACTCCTTAGGCAACTCAGAGGAATATTTTTGCTCCGGTGTCATACCATTAATGTACTTAAGTGATTATTATGCTGTCCAGTAACCACAGCACAAGCTTAACTTAGCTTGAGCCTGGTTACCCGGTATACATTTTCTTTTATGTTATTTATTTACTTTATGCTATGATAAGTGTAAGCATGTTTGGTTTTATATATATTTTATTATTTCAAAGGCTATTCTGGATATATTTTAATTTTGTTCTTTATAGGTACTTAATAAATCTTTGATTTTGATTTGTTCATCTCTTGACTAGGATATGTTTGATTGATTAGAACTGATTATGTCTCTAGTTCTAGGACAATGAATTGTATATTAATAATTATTTTAGGGTCCTAGATTATTAATCCACAGCTAGGCACCCATTTACAAAGCTTATTTTGTGATCTATAGTTAAAATTTGGGTAATGTAAAACTAAGTTAAGTTAAATAATTTTATTGTCATTTAATTTGTAATTGAATGATTATTTTATTTTTCTAATGTGCTTTTACTGAATTTGACATATTTTATGTTATATTTAAATTAAAAGTTCATATTGTGTTATTTTAATTTTATTCTTATCATATTTTAAGTAGTGTGCAAAAATATTGTACGCCTCTAGCAGGCAGGATATGGCGCTTGTATTACTATATTATATCAACTTTATTACCCATAGCCGCAATAAAGACATTTTGATTTTGATTTTGATAAGGAGTGATAAGTAAATTTCTGAGAGATAAGTAAATTTCTAGTTAATATGACTTAGGTATTTTATTTGTGTTAATTTTCCTTTTATCTATCATGCATACTTAGAGTACCATAGATAAGTGTACTTAATATATAATGTGTTCAAAATAAACGTGGGTAGGGTAAACAGTAATTTAACTTTCTTAGAATCAACGCACATAATAAAGAAAAAACAATATCAATTACCTATATAGGCAAACTTTCCATGTTTTGGTTAACCAGGCAATATCAATAATATTACCTTTGACTATATACATCAAAGAATATTACATCAACTCATACCTACCTAGATCAAAATAAACAATAATCAACCTTAGTCACATCCACCTAAAAATGAGTAGCTCTTGATGGTTTAAGCCACCATCAAAAGCTTTAATAGGTTAACATATGTTTACTTGTGATGATATTCTATATGATGGTTTTTAAATGGTGTAGGTAAATAATCTTTCCGAAAACTAATATATTTTAGGGCCCAAGTGAGTATATGATTGTTTCCATACATTGAAGAGACAGTGGAGTTGGCTGGAAAATAAGCATGTTTGCCAATACAATTAAAATCTAAACTTAATTTTTATTTTTTATATATAGGTAGGTAATTACAATGTTAATAGCTGATGGGAAAATTTATTGAAGTAAAGGTTGTCTGATTATGTCATATGTTTCTTTGAAATCGATTTCCCGCCATTACTATTTCCTTCATATTTTATCTGGTAAGCTTTCTTCTTTACTTGAAACTTAAGATTTTAGACTGAGAGTATCAAATGTTGATGTATGCCTATATATTATAAATAACCTACAAAGTACTGATTAGGTATACTGTACACACATATTCCTTCCAAGTATTTAGGGACAAAGTTTCATGTCTGCGGGGATGAGCCTGAGCTGAGGACGCCTATCTATTAGAAGCGCGAGACCGTTCGGTATTTACCTACTTAATAGTGTAATGTCTTGTTATAGAAAATTAAAAACACAAGCGGATAAACTTGAGGAAACTCACCGGGTGTATGCCACAAATAAAGCTTAATAGTCACGTCCAGCGTTGAACTATGCAAGTTCTTTAAATAAATCCGGGGTTTGTTAGGAACACAAACTAATAAGAGACACTACGTTTAGGAATCAGTTCTCTGGTTGATTATTCCTAAAATAGTTTTGTTTGATTAGATTTGACACAAAAACAATTTTTATGCCACCACGGGACACGTAGATCACTTGTTTTTTACCTGATTCCTCTAATAAACTCACTTGAGAACTTAACTTTGCCAAGATGGCCTACTAAAAAAGTTCAAGAATTATACTTCCCGCGTCCGAAACTCAAATCAAAACCTACAACACATTGTCTCTGTCACACTCACATTAAGTAACAATTGTAAGACCAGGATGGAACAACGTCAAAAGGACCTAGTTGAAATCGGGACCGGCGGCGGCGTCTTCCGAATCCATTCACTAGGAATAGGAACGAATGAGATGTAAGACGTAAGGAATACGTGAAAATTCCCACCGACTGATCCGTTTATTTGTTTATTTTCAATCAAAACTTAGTAAAATTATTGCTATCAATTCAACGTAGAATTTCTTAAAACAGATGACGTAATTCAACAATCCAGAAGCTCTTGTAAATAAAATAGGTAATATTCTGAGCGACAAAATCTGGCTTTCGAATGTAGATAACAATATGCAGTAGGTAATTGGTAATTTTTTAAGCTTACATTAACATTTCACGATTTAATATTCGAGCATCAAACTTAAATGAATTACGTTTACGTTGTAAAACAATTCAATCAAATTTCACGCGCCGAGGCGATTTCATACGCGTCGCGCCATCTATGTAGTCGAATGATAATTATTCTCAGAATATATTTTTTAAGGATTTGTGAAAAATAGTCTTCAACTACGAAATAAATGAATGTATATATCCTCAATTCTTTTCTTAATTATTAAGCGATATATAAATGTGAACTTTTAATTTTTCTTCTGCATAGACTACCTATGTATGTGGCGCGCACAAGTATTTAGTAACTTCTTCGTGCCGCTTCTATCATTGTCGCTACTATCGCAACTCGAAACAGCTGTTTCTGTTTGTAATCTCTTGGAACCTTTTATTCTTAGGATTCGGTGAATTGTTCTAATTGAATCCAATTAATTATCTTTCATAAAAATGTTGAATTCATGAGGAAGATACAGAAAGCTTTTCTTACGGGCTCTTATTCTAATAATGTCTTCGCATCTGTCACATTATAGCCCGCTAAAATTCTTATATATTTGGGTCAATCTACTTTTCTTGTTACTTGTTGCTACAGTTACATTCGTTCTCCTGAGGCACTCTTTAAACTGTAAAGTTGTAGGGTTGAAATTCGTCCAAAAACGCATTTTTGTGATAGTTTTAAGCCCTTTCTGTAATTGTTCATCTAATAAGCATGTTAGTATAATGGGGCATAACCTTTCTTCTATTAAACTGTGCTACTTTTGTTTCCTTGCTGAGAGTACAGAATGACAACAAGAAAACAGTAGATCTACAGACCCTTTTATTACAATATACAGGCTTCATCATAAGGTTGCATGGGTTCTGCACATATCCCTTGTATCTCCACCATGTCGTGATGGCCCCTTTGGTTTAGAGTTGATGAGGAAATTTACCATAGGCCTCACGATTGTGTGATAACAGATAGTAACATACCTGTTATCTTCGGTGTAGTGTAGTCTCTACTACTTCCTTCACTCTTTCCTCAGCCCTTAGCGCTTCCTCTTTCCGCTTCGCTGTTTTATAATTTCCTCTAGCTGTGTTCTTACTGTGCATCTCCCTCCTGTTAAAGTAAAATGAACTCGATGACACTGAGGAGTCTCAGTGTCTCGAGTACACTAAATCCACACTGTACAAGTAGGGGACTAAAATTATTCTCTATAGCTCTGTATGGTGTAAGCAGGGAACTAGCCATAGATTCAATGACACATTAGAGATAGGGGATCACCCTTAAGCACAACATAATAGCTCCTTACAATATAAGTAGGGGAATACCTTCAAATTCATTAGCTCTGCATAGGATTGATAGGTGGCTACCCTTATGATCATTGGCCTGTCCATAGTATAAGTAGGGGATCACCCTTGGACACAACATATCAGCTCATTACAGTATAATTAGGGGATCACCCTTGAACACAACATATCAGCTCATTACAGTATAATCAGGGGGCTCTACCCTTTACCAGAGGACAACCATCTCACCATATTGGACGTTGGGCATTCACAAATCGTATAGGGTATAACTACCCGCTATATGCTCTATCATTAATCACCGCGTACACGTAAAGCGGTCCAACATTACTGGTCGCTTTTGTCCACCCCCAGAGAGCCAATAATGATGCAGCTACGGGGTAGCTGATCTGACTACCCCGAAGGCGCCGTAGCTAAACGGTGCGACCAGGCCCAACTCCTGTATCATATCCTACAGTCGCGACTGTCCTGGACTCTCTAAGCGTCCAGGCCTTTTGGATCCCAGGCGTTACCGCCCAGGCCTCGGTTCTTCATGCGGCCTTACGACGCGACATGCTAACCTACCCCGTCCTCTGATATCGTACATGGTAATCAAGTAACATACATACGTACACCTATTCGAGCTAAACAGAGCAGTTATTACTTCATGTGAAAATACTTAGCTTATATATTCTTGGAGCACCGGATACGCACACAATTCCAATATTAGAAACCTTTGCAATTCGCGCCAATACTGAAAGGACAAATGTCATGCTCACCACTGACATTGACAAACAGCTGGTGTTGCTAGTTATAAATATATTTCGAAACGTTTCATTTCGCGTTCGTCGCGACACCCATGATCATTTTTTTTAATTTAGATAATTTTTATTATTGACAATGTCGTCTATTGTTTTCAATTCAGGTTGGAGGCCCTCTAGTCTGTATCCACGGGGCCCTGGGCTGCAGCCCAAAAAGCCTTTAAGTAGATCCGCCCCTGAATCTCAGGGCTGAGTTTCCCTGGTGCTCATGCGTCGGTGTCTTGCGTGTCGTATTCGTCGCTGGTGAACCGCGGGTGCGAAGGACGCGGGGCGCGGGCCAGGCGCGGCCGCGCGCGCGCGCCCGCCGTCGGCGGCGCCCGCACTATGGCGCTGAGGTTCACTACGGACAGCCGCGGTGTACGGACTGCTGTACCTGCACAACGTTACGTCTTATGGTGTCATGTCAAAAATAGTAGATTGTACAGCGAGGCATAAAACGAGCCATTTTGCCCGAGGCGTTCACCACCCGAGCCGTTACGTCGAGGGGAAAATGGGTTTAATGCTCGAGTTTTACTTGTTTTCACTTGGATTACGAGGAAATTAACATATCAATAATGGGAGCAATTGTTCACTCACTAAGTACCTTTTATTTTTCATACATTATTATATAATTTTATTTTTATTAGTTTATTTTGTTTGATTTGATTGATTTTTAGTTTTAATATTCGTATAATAACATATAAAAATGCGTACCATCAGGAAACCCACTCACCCACTCAGGGAAGGAGACCCACTTCCTAGTTTGCTATCAAGTCGAATAAAAAAAAAATAGCCATATGTTGCCGGCGCTAAATACGCAAACAAAGTACTTATTACCCTTGTAAAATCTACCCTAACACGAACGTCGCACTTTTAATCAAGTAATCATACCTATTTGTGTTGTATTTAAAACATACATTTCTTGAATAAACGTACCAAGCTAAGGTCGCGGTTGAGCAAAGTTTCAGTTCATTAAAACCAATGGGAATAATAGGTTCTTTGAAAACTTTGTTTTGTTGGCTTCTCGGTGCCACGTTTTCCAGATGTTGGCGCCGTGCTTGTTCTACATCACGTTTTGCAGTCCAGTGGGCAGAACAAATGACCAAGTTTCCATTATGTGTGGCTTTTATGAAACCAAAAAAATACGAATGTTTTTGTTTAGTAAAACAATATTTTTCCATTCTATTATTTTAAGGTACACAAAGTAAGGTACTAAATTTATAATCAATGTCAAACCAGCTAACTATAAATTATCACTAACAAAAAAAAATTAAGAGTGCGTCAAAGATCTTAATGATCGTGGGTATTCACGGGGGCATTTTATTTTATTTTTATTATTAAATTACAATACATGCACAGCACCGTCTCTAGCCTTTGATTAAGTAGAGAATAAGAATATTATTTTGCACTGGAAATTATAAATGGCGCCCCTTTGCCATCTTGTGCGTAGAGCTAAAGCGACTCCTTGCTCTATCCCAGAGCCGGCGCTAACAACAGAATTAGGCAAGATAGCCACGTTTGTTCTGTTTTTTGTCACGTTCATTAAATCTTTGTCGCATTGTAACGGGCGATGTGGCATTTTGACATTGGTCGTCGTAGTAGCTAACTTGATGGAACTCTCACAACAAACTCAATTTAAAACTGGATTCAGTAGCGAACATGCAGCGCTATCTGTTGTCACTTATAGCAAGATAAGTTGCAAACAAGCAAAAAGTCAATATTCATTAATTTCGCCGCAGATCGACGAAGTTGCAGCACACGGCGGCCACGCCGTACAAAATCCGCGTTCTTGAATCTATCTTGAATATAAATAATAATATGAATAGGGAAAAAAATGATTTTTCATTTTTAATGCTCGTAAAGGGTGATATTTAATGCTGAATCGAGGCGACATAACATTACTTTTATGCTCTAATGTATAAATGTGAGAATAGTGCATGCTTTTTATATATTTTGTAATGTTCTTTTTAATCAACCAATTAACATAAAACTTTAAATTTATAATTATATAGCAGTAATGCATCAAAAATAAATGAACAAATAATAATAAAAATGAATTAGTAAATGAACAATTATTTCCACTGTTGCTATTTTATGTTCCTCTCGATCGAAGTGAAAAGCAGAGTGTAAAACTCGAGCATTACATCTATTTTCCCCTCGGCGTGACTATCCACGTGGCTATACGGACGTCGCGGGTAAAATGGCTCGTTTTGTGCTCTCGTACAATCTGCTATTTTTAACCGACTTCAAAAAAAGGAGAAGGTTCTATGTTCCATTGTTTGTATTTTTTTGCACCATAATCCATCCAATTACCGGTAATAAGAGGCAGCAGGGGGTCGAGCAGGGGGTCGGGGTCGGGGCGCGGGCGGGCGCGGCGCAGCGTGCGCGCCGTGCGCGGGGGCAGCGCGCGCAGCGCCGGCGGCGACGCGGCCGGCAGCGGCGGCGACAGCACGCGCGCCGGCACCGCGCGCCGCTCGGGGGACGACGACGGAGACCTGCGATAGCCCGCTGATAGTTAGGACGCTCCTAGTGCATAAAGCAGCATTTTTTTTATATGATGTACATTTATCTAGTATCTACCTAATGGTAACATGGCGCCGTAACAAGTGGTGTTCCCACTAGATTGCCTACAAGTAATACTTAACGAAGTATCTACGGTGTATCACGGTCTACAACTATTTCTGGTGTACAATAAAGAGTATTTGTATTGTATGTTAAGTGCGATTAAACCTAACTACTTTCACTACTTATGCCTAAAATTGTGATGACTGATGACTAAATTCACACTCAAATGACATGAAAACAATACCTATTATGCCTCATTGATAATACAAGTAAGTATTGATATAATATGATATAATTAAATTAGTTAATTGAATCATAGATGTAGAATAGGTACATAGAACAGCTGAGGAGAATATATATGTTGAAATAGCAGAGGGGATTTTAAAATCACATCAGAGAAAATTTAATTCGAAAGTAGTAAAGACGAGAGTAGTGTGTACGTGCTGGGTACTAAAATAATCAGTACCTAAAAATATTTTTTTACTACTTGAACAAAAAAAGCAAAAAGAATAATAGCTTTCATTTGTTAGTGCTTTTTTATAGCTATGTACTTTTATCACTTTTTTTTCTACTGACTTACAAAAAAAAGTCACATTTTGTCATTAATTGAAAAAAAATAGCTGTAATTAAAAATTTAAGAGTTCAAATAAAATACTCGTCAGCTCAACTTTTGTACTCAGATAAAGAAAATATTTTAATCATTTTAATCAGTTCCATTAAAATATTTAGTAAGAATATCGATCAAATCGATTTAACCATTAGGAACCAGTCGTACCGGATGCGTTTTTATCTATCGGTCGAGTCAGTTTATTTCCTATAGGTATTATATTTTATATATGAAAATAGCGCATTATGTTTCTTAATGAGTCTAACTGCTTAAGTAATTAAATCTAACTATAGATAGTTTTTTTCTTTAAACATTTTTGTTTTGTATACTTTTAATTTTACAGCGCATTGGTCTCTAACTGTAATGCTGTAAAATTTTCTTGGAATAAATAAATAAATAAATAAATAAAATCTGTTTTAAGCAAAGAAAATGTGACAGTTTAAATACCTACCTCTCAAAGATGTTATTAGTTTGTGTAAATATTAATAGGAAAGTTAGGGGCTGTTTCACCATCCATTAATTTGATTAGTGTTAACTGACGGTTAAATATGATGACGTCTCCGTCTATTCGAACAAAACAAATAGAGACAGAGTCATATTTAACCGTGAGTTACCACTAATCAATGGATGGTGAAACAGCGCCTTAGAGGGATAGTACGTTAGGAACTTTGAATGTCGAATTTCCTAGTAGCTCCGCTGTTTCTGTCTGTGTTACCTATTGTAAGTACTTGCTGGTGCAGTGGAATACTGTCGCGCAGATCCAAGTAACTTGTCTCTCTCTGTGCCATAAAAGTTAATAAGATTAGTGCGTGACTTAACCTACATTTTAATTTGTATGTGCGGTAGTTTGTGTTCGTGTGTCCAAGCGTGGATGACTGGCCTTTCTCGCTCGGCGGGCCGCCGGCGTCGCCTGCGCCCGCGCGCGTCCTTCTTCTTCGACGTAACACCCTTCCGAGGTGGAATCACCCCGATGTGACGATAGTAGTCGCAAAGAGCCTTCGCTAGGGCCCTACCAATTTTGGCATCTGTTGGTTTGCTAAGGTTGCGGAAAAAGTTATACTTAAGTATGATGTGATGAGGATAAACTAGATGGCGCTAGTTGAACTAAAATTAACAGTTTCATAATTTTATTTACGTATGCATACATGACAAAATAACTTTATTCAGTCTCGAACAATGTTAAAACAGGTACCTTAGTGGTAAACGTAGTTACGGAGACGAAAAATTAAAATATCATGTATTTTAATAGTGCGTCTACTCACTAATAGATGGCGTTGGCTACACAGTATTTTGCTGTAACCAGGTATCTTATTATGATATTACTGAACGTAACGAGACTGTTTTACTGTTCTATTTAGCTTTTGGTGACATAAAATATACCAAATGAAATTAAAAAAAATGATAACCAAAGTCTCAAGTGACCTTGGGCTGCAAAACAAAAATAATACCACGACGCTACCTACGGAATCTGTCAGTTATGCATATAACGCGCCGAATTATACCCGTCTCGCTCGCGCGCGCTCTTCCGTAGTTTGAGAAATCATCGCAAGGTGGCGCGCGGCTAACCGCCACGCACCGCTCGGGACGCGCGGGAATAAATGACAGTTCGCTATAGCTCGCATGGCGACTCGTTGCCTTTTCGCCGGGAATATATTTGCCTCCGTCTTATGTGGCCCTCATTTCCTTCAATTTCATGTACTATTGTGTGTATCGATGCCTCTTATGTATAATTGTGACTTTTGTGTAATGTTTTCGTGAATAAACGTGTTACCAACCGTTATACTGGCTGCCCAACTAGAGGCTGAACTGTACCTACGATTTCATCGCTCGCTAGCCGCGTAATTGTACCTGTTTACATCGACACTACAGTGAAAAGGAGTGTGCCGTGCCTATTCATCATTTACCATGTCGGTAAACACACGGAGTAAGGCGAAAGCCGTCACCAACGAAGACGGAAACGACACCGATAGCCACGACGAAGCGGAGGAGCCGCGCGCCCCAAGCGCCGCCGCCGCCGCCGTCGCGCCGCCCGGCCACGCCAGGCCCGCCGTCAACACGGAGACCTTTCTGGCCGGGATCATGGAGTCCTTCGCCAGGATGCAAGCCGAAACCAACCGGACCCTGGTGGAAACCCTGCGAACTCTGCCCCTCAACGGCAACGGCCCCTGGAGCCCGCCGTCCGCCGCGGCGACGCCGCCGCCCGACAGCCGCGCGCCCAGCAGCCTCTCGGGCGCCGCCGCCGGAGGCAACTTCTCCAAGTGCACCGCGCGCTTCGACGGGAGGTCGCGCGACGCGGAGGCGCTGGAGGCGTTCATCGACGCCGTGCAGGTGTACAAGGAGTGCGCGGCGGTGAGCGACGAGCACGCGCTGCGCGGGCTGCCGCTGCTGCTGGAGGGCGACGCGGCCGTGTGGTGGCGCGGCGCGCGCGCGGGCGCCGCCAGCTGGCCCGCCGCCGTGGCGCGCCTGCGCTCCATGTACGGCGTCCAACAACCGGCTCATAAGGTTTTACGCGAAATTTTTGCCGCCGAGCAGAAGGACAGCGAGAGAGCCGAAGTTTTTGTGTGTAAAGTGCGTTCGCTTTTAACCAAATTACCGTACGAGGTACCTACGTGTATGCAGATAGACATCATTTACGGCCTGTTGCATCGACGTGTCAGGAAACGGTTACCTAGAGATAGCATTGTTGATGTTGACAATTTTGTAGAAAAAGCGAGGGCCATAGAAGACGCCATTTCCGAAGTAAAAGTAAGTACCTATTCCCCTTTCTCGAACGACGCGAACTCGACAACGAGCCGCGCTTTGCGATCGAGCGAGCCGCGCGATTTCCGAGAAACTGCGGCCGAGCGCAGCGTTACTACCGGTCCGCACGGTACCACTGGTTCGAAACTCACCTCAAACTCGAACGAAAACTCGAAACGCGATAAGCGCGTTCGGTGTTCGTATTGTAAGTTTTATGGTCATGTCGTAGCCGATTGTCGTAATTTGCAAAATAAAGAGAGCAAACAGCGTACCGTACACGCCGATTCCGACGGTTTAGTCTCTAATACGGGCCCTAGCCCGATACGTTGTTACGGATGCGGCAAACCGGGTGTGGTTAAATCGAAGTGTGAGAATTGTAGTAGTAAGATCGTGCCCGCGAAGTCGTATGATTTTAATGTCGTAACGGGTAATGACGTCGCGGATGTATCTCAGAAGACGTCTCATCCTACGGTATCCATCACTATTGCGGACAGGGTAGGCGTTGCGATACTCGACACGGGAGCTACATGTAGTGTTGCTGGTTCCTTGCTGTACTCTATATTACGATCCGACGGGATACAATTCCATGAGGCGGAGCGCACCATTGGGCTTGCGGACGGTTCCCGCCAGCAAAAGATAGT
Source organism: Choristoneura rosaceana (assembly GCA_037349165.1). NCBI lineage: Eukaryota > Metazoa > Arthropoda > Insecta > Lepidoptera > Tortricidae > Choristoneura > Choristoneura rosaceana. The sequence goes on from JAZBNJ010000009.1 coordinate 5,449,807, forward strand.
GGAAATCGCGACGGTACCGTTATTATTAGAAGGTAGGCAGGTAACTACTGAGTTCGTGGTGTTCCCTGGGGAAAACACTCGAACATTATTGGGTCGAGACTTTATTAGCAATGCTGGCCTCACATTGGTCTTGGACCAGGACTCGTGGTTTTTTTCAGACAGCCCCGACCACATATTCCCCTTTGTGCGATCCGTTCGTCTGAAGGACACGGAGCTGTTGCGAGCCGATGTCTCCGACGTCACCCTGCGCGACGACGAAGGAACAGAGCTACCACTAGAGCACAGGGACGCACTCAACTCCTTCTTGCGTAGCAGAGCCGCACAGTTTGCTGCCGAGGGACCTCCTACGGACTTCGCCGTCCACAAGATCAGGGTGAGTGAAAATCAGGAGCCCCTTGCTTCGCCACCCTACAGATTGTCACCGTTGAAGAAAGAGGCTTTAGAGAAGGAGCTGCAAAAGCTACTCGGCTCCGACGTCATCGAGGAGTGTGAGTCCCCGTGGGCCTCCAACGTCGTGCTGGTCAAGAAGAAGGATGGGAGTTTCAGGCTTTGCGTCGATTACCGCAAGCTCAACGCGGTTACAGAGCCTGACCGCTACCCGCTCCCCAGGATCGAAGACGTGCTCCACGCCGCAAAGACCTCTAAGTACATGACCACACTTGACCTGCGATCTGGTTATTTTCAGGTTAGTGTCGATCCTGATCACAGGGATCTTACCTCGTTTACAACGCCTTTAGGTACGTTTCGCTTTAAGCGCATGGCTATGGGACTCCGGAATTCTGGGGCTACCTTCCAGAGATTGATCGACCGTTTTAAGTCCAACTTACCAGGTATAACTTTGGTTGCTTATTTAGATGACCTGCTGATATTGTCCGAGGAGTCGTTCGAGAAGCACCTTGCGGATTTGGAGGCAGTGTTCGATCGCCTGGCAATGTTCAACCTGCGGGTGAATCGTGAGAAGAGCCACTTCGCCAGGCAGTCCGTCAAGTTCCTCGGCCACGTCATCATGCCAGGTGGTATTCATGTAGACTCAGATAAGACCTCTGCTATTGCTGACATGCCTCCACCTCAGAACGTGAAACACCTGAAGTGTTTTCTGCAAACCTCGAGTTGGTTCAGACGCTTCATACCGGATTATGCTAACATCGCGGCACCGTTGACTACCTTGCTGAAAAAGGCAAGCACCTGGAGATGGGGACCCGAACAGCAAGGTGCGTTTGATACTATTAAATCTCTCCTCGTATCAGCGCCAATCCTCCGCCAAGCCGATGAGACGAAGCCGTTTGTCCTCCGGACCGATAGCAGTGGATATGCTCTTGGGGCGGTTTTGCTTCAGGGGGAGGGAGTTGACGAGCGGCCCGTCGAGTACGCTAGCCGTCTGCTTACAGCCGCTGAGAAGAATTACAACACGACGGAGCGAGAAGCGCTGGCCGTCGTGTGGGCGGTGTCAAAGTTTCGAGGATACATCGATGGAGCGGAAGTGGTGGTGAAGTCTGATCATCAACCCCTCAGGTGGCTTATGAGCCTAAAGTCGCCGAGCGGTAGGTTAGCCAGGTGGGCGCTTACTCTGCAGGAATACAATTTGAAGATAGAGTACACACCGGGTAAGGCGAACGTGATTGCGGACACACTATCACGCCCAACATGTATTCCAGGTACCGATTGCGACCTGTGCCTGACCGTGGTGGATATGCCCTCTCGCAGCGCAAAGGACGTTCGCGAGAACCAACTAAAAGACCCCGAAGTGAGTAAGATCATCGAGGCGATGGAATCCGACGATCCATTTAGGGGGAGGCCCTGGTCTGACCGTGGCTACACCCTATCCGACGGCATCTTGTACAGGTACGACCTAGAAGGGGACGACAGTGAAGAGGCTCACCTGGTAGTGCCAGAGCACGAGCGTGCCGCTGTCTTATCCAGCTTCCACGATGCACCTACAGCGGGTCATTTCGGAGTCGAGCGTACGCTGAGCCGTATTCGGTCACGCTTTTATTGGCCTGGTATGCGATCGTATGTAAGTAACTATGTTAAGGGATGTCTGCCGTGTCAGCGTTATAAAGTGGATACCAGGAAGCCCGCAGGTTTGCTCCAAACACCCGCTATGTCCAAACGATTTGAGGTAGTATCAGTAGACCTCTTTGGTCCATTAGTCGAGACGCCACGCCGCAACAAGTGGATTTTGATAGTGGAAGACGTCTGTTCGCGCTGGGTCGAACTTTTTCCATTAGAAACTGCGACAAGCTTCAAGTGTGCCAAGACCCTCATAAATGAGGTATTTTTCAGGTATGGAGTTCCTCGCCGTCTCCTCAGTGATAACGGCGTGCAGTTCGTGAGCGAGGTCATGCAGCAGGTCTGCCACGTACTCGGTATCGACCAAATCCTCACGCCCTTCTATCACCCCGAGGCGAATCCGATCGAGAGGAAAAACAGGGACCTCAAGCCTCAGCTGGCCATCCTTGTCGGGCAGGACCACGCGACGTGGGATTTGCACCTCGCCGCAGTCAGGTATGCCATGAACTCGGCTATCACTGCGAGCACCGGATTTTCCCCAGCGTACCTCACCTTTGGCAGGGAACTGCGCGCTCCGTCCGATGCCGCCACTGACTTGCGAGCCATCGTGGAGACTGATAACTTCATCCCGAACATAACTCCCCACTTGAAACAGATGAGTATGGCCCTGGCGGAAGCTCGGGACATTCACGAGAGGGCTCAGGCGATCCAAAAGAAGTACGCGGACGAAGGACGCCGCCCACCTCCGGATTATAAGGTAGGTGATTTGGTACTCCTCAAGACCCAAGGGCTTAATGACACGGGTCCTGGTCAGACATCTAAATTTATCCCACGCCGAGACGGGCCTTATCGAGTCTCATCCGTGGTTAGCCCTACGACCTACGTTTTGGAGAACATCCAAGATGGGACCAACATAGGGAAGTACCACGCCACTCAGCTTACCCCTTTCGTGGGCCCCGTCGAAGCCCCGGTTAGGTCTAAGCGACGTCGCGGCAGACCTCGCAGATACTTACAGGAATCCTAGTCCGATTGCGGGGCCGCTTATTCGGACTAGAGGGGGAGGATATAACGCGCCGAATTATACCCGTCTCGCTCGCGCGCGCTCTTCCGTAGTTTGAGAAATCATCGCAAGGTGGCGCGCGGCTAACCGCCACGCACCGCTCGGGACGCGCGGGAATAAATGACAGTTCGCTATAGCTCGCATGGCGACTCGTTGCCTTTTCGCCGGGAATATATTTGCCTCCGTCTTATGTGGCCCTCATTTCCTTCAATTTCATGTACTATTGTGTGTATCGATGCCTCTTATGTATAATTGTGACTTTTGTGTAATGTTTTCGTGAATAAACGTGTTACCAACCGTTATATGCATCATTTATTGCTTCAATCTATTCCGGTGCCCATTCTGTGTACTAATTGATACATGTATCCGGCTGTCAGCACAGTAGGTCGCTGCGGAAAATTCGTTATATTTTATACACCGTCTCACTACGGCTAATAAAATCGTTAGATACATCCCAACAAACAATTTGGCGATAAGAATAGACCGTATTGTAGCTTTGAGTGGTAGAGTAGCTTTACAAGGTCTACATTTATAGCTTTTGGTGATACTATGGATCTAATTGGATACATTAGTCAGCTGGCGATAGTAAAGTGATTTAATAGAAATTAGAAAAATATAATAACTTTAAGCTGCACAGTGGAGCTATAAGCTACCACGTTATAGCTTATAGTTGCAGCTGTAGGGTGATTTTATCACTGAAAGCTCTTTTGGAGTGTCTATTAACGCGTCTTAATGCTGTCGCTCTGTAAGAGTGTTATGTTTACCTTCTAGTGCTAAATGTAGCCTTTAGTGTTAAATAAGCTGTAGGAAAATCTTAAAGCTGTATAAAGGTTATAGTGGCAATTCTAATAACTCTCAATGAGTGAGTGATATAACGGAGTTAGGGTATAGCTCTTTAAGAGCTTTAAGTGGTAATAAGATATGTAATAACTCTATTTTAGAGTTATCAGTTCTACAGTAGTAATAAATATGACTTTTTTAGTTAGGCTTGCGCTCCGAAGTGATAGTATAGAGATATCGGAATGTTTAAGAGTTACAGACAACAACGCCATTTTCGTTTACAAATAATAACCTTAAAATGGCAAACATAATCATGAAAATTAAGTATAATTTACTGTACAGTCTTCAAAAATATAAGATCTAGTTACTTTACTACACCCATTTGCAAACCTAACCCGTTAAATTAACTTTTCGAAAAAAAAAAATGCACCGTAGTATTTTATCGTCTAAAATTTTAATCGAAACGTATATATTTCTAAGGCGCTTGAAAATTGAGATGTAAAATATCATATATAATAACAGAAAACTTACAACCGCAATAGTTTTTCACGTATCTACGTAAAAATAACTGATATTAAAATAATGCACTTACCGTTTTCCGTCTTTCCCGTCGCCATTACAATAATATTAGCACTGTTCGCGTTTTATTATTAAAAATGACACATGTTAATTTCCAAATAGAAATATATCTATAAAATTGAATACAATAGTGTACACTAAGAGCTGGTGTATCACGCAAAGAGTTTATTTTCACCACTGTAGCTCTTTTGTAGCGCTTTAAGTGATATAAGAAAACATTCTACAGGTTTTATAGAACCCTTAGCGCAAGTTACGGCTATTGTAGCTCTTTATTATCACCTTTATTCGCGGAGAGTTTATTTTCACCACTGTAGCTCTTTTGTAGCGCTTTAGGTGATATAAGAAAACATTCTACAGGTTTTATAGAACCCTTGGTGCAACTTACGGCTGTTGTGGCTCTTTATTATCTCCTTTGGTAATATGCGTCGCTGCTGTAGAACTATTATACCACTTGAAGTGATAAGGTCTGTGCCAAAATCGGACTATAAGAGAGTTATAAGAGAGTTAGAGCGTGCTATATCGCTAATTTTTAGGTCGTGCTAGAGCTAAAGGAGTTTAAAAGAACTAATATACGGCGGTTATAGAGCTTATCTTATCGCCAAATTGTTAGTTGGGATACACCGTAATAATCTGCACTCTGTATGTCATATAATATATCTGAAACTCGTATTACAAGTGGGTAAATTACATATATGTACCTATTATGTATCTAAGTCCAATATTCGTTCCATTCTTAAATGTCAAGATGATCGGAACTGACAAATTTACATCAAGTTTAACCACTAACCTGACCTAATTAATTATCATCAAGTAGCTATAAGTCAAGCAATTGAAAGGATACAAGCATCCTCCGTATAGTGTATGTAGGGCCCCTTGGGGCTGAGCCGGCGGCCGCCCAGAGACGCTAGCACCGTGTACGCGTCGATGGCGCCCTCGGGCAGGGCGCGCCGCGCCGCCCCGGCCGCCAACGGGTCCGCGTTGTACAGGCAGGCTTCCGCGCGCCACGCTTCCACACGAGATGATAGGAACTTTGGCAGGACGGCGTGACGCTCGAACCTGCAACGTTTTGGAAATAAGTATTCATGTGGCGTAACATAGGGTGGCAGGGCTGGCAAAATGCCACGGGCCCCCGACTCAAGAGGGCCCCGGCCCAAGAGGTCGCAAACTCAGAAATGTATTTTTTTAACATTGTACCTAAGTATTTTATTTTACTTAAAATTAAACTAAGTACATTGTGACGATTTTTACTGAAAGGCCCCATCAAAAGAATTTGCCACGGGCCTCAGATATAGTTACGCCACTGTAAGTACTTATTTATTCAGACTCTTAACTATTTTAAGAGAGGACAAAATGTAATGAGCGTCGGCGGTGCGTTTAAAAAACGCGATGTGCTAAGGTTCTTAGGATAATTATTAGCAGTTTACCTGTACACGTCGTCGTACGAGTTGCCCCTAACAAAAACGCCTTCGAAACTTATGTCTGCGTGTAAGTCTATTATAAAGTCCAGTTGCAGCGTCTGAAAAAGCAGATTACGTGACATTACTTTCGTTGTCGTCACAATTGAGTTTCTAAACCGAAGACCAAGTTGACAGAAGATGTATTAGGTACAGATATTTGGCCAAGGGAGCGAGCATTTAAAGTGCCACGCGGTTTGAAAACGAAAAAAAAATTATATTCCAGCAATTTAAAAGAACTACAGCTGACAGAGCCATCAACAGTACAATACCTATACTATCCTACATATGCAGTGCTAGCGGCCCAAGAAACTTGTCACATTCACGGTTAGCACAAGTGACCATTTTTTTTACCTTTTCGGCGACGAGCTTAGAGACGAGGTCGTTGACAGCGACGGCGGCGGGGTGCGCGAACGTGGTGGCGCGCACCCAGCTGCGGTTGAGGTCGGAGCCCAGCAGGTCCGAGCGCTGGTTGCCCAGGAATACCCCGTCTGGGTTTAACATTGGGACCACCTGCCCATGGAACAACGATAGAGCTATAAAAATTGTGCACAGTTTGTCCAATTTGGCGCTCTACTTTAGCAAGCTTAAATATAAGCATATATAAGCAAGGTTTTGTGTTTATGTTTTCACTTGCGGGATTTTGGTACACGACTAAACTTTTTTTAAAGAAACCTACGTTTCCAGTTAACAGCAAAATAGGTAGTCAAAATACCACAAACGGGACTTATCACGCTAACACACACAAGTAATATTTACCTCGACGTTTCGGCAACGTTGCAGTTGCCGTGGTCACGAGTAGACTGAAGAGTGGGGTGTCAAGTCTGCCTAGCAGCGCGAGTTCTTCGAACTATCCGCACTTGATCACTAATAGTACCGGCACTCGTATCACAAAGATAAGTCCCGTATGTGATATTTTGACTATGAGTGAGAATCACGAAAGTTTAAAACCTTATAGCAAAAAATAGGTAGTTAAGAATAACGCGTTAATTAGGTAACCATAATTATTACCTGTATAACTATACCATTCCGTAGCGCCAAAGCCTTTTCTGATGAAGTCAATAAATAATCCAAGAATCCTGGTAACAAAAATACTAGTCTATTATTAACTGTGAAATTTCAATTGGAGAATTGTGTGCAGTGCAGTGTGAGTGGCAATAATTACTCATTGAAAATTGTTTTTTGGGGGCTTGAGATTCTCGTTCTGTAGGTACATAATGAACACGTTTTGGGTTAATTCAAAGACATCTTGTATAATACCTTGGCATATGAAGGAGGCCGGGGGCTCGCCGCCGTGCGTCCGCGCCATGATGAGTACGACGCGCTTCTTCGCGCCCGCTTTACCCTTCGGCGGCTCCTCTCGCTCCTTGTCTTGAAATAGGTCGCCGATGGTGATAAGATCCACTTTTCGTTTTTGCTGTTCAAAACTTTTATTTAAATGCCTGTTTATTATATTCGTAAATATAGTGTATGAGAGCTGGTTTAAAAATGATTTATTTATTTATTCCGGAACAAAAACTATCATAATATATCCTGCCCACCCAGAGTCTCAGGCTATCTCTATGCCAAATTTGATTCAACGGTTTAAGCGTGAAGATTTGAAGAGATAGCAGATAGACAGACAGAGTTACTTTCGCATTTATAATAATATTAATAATAGTAAGATTGAAAATAAGTAAGATTGAAAATTCCTTTAACACATTTTAGCATTCTGTGACCCAGTCTAATAAATAATGTCGTAGCAAATACGAAAGTGGACTCCTCAAGTCAGCGATGTACCTCGATTGTCATTGATACTAGCTTGTCGCGTCACGTATATGAAATAGAGACCGGTCAACCTACTCAGAACCTTAAGAACTTTATCAAAAGCAAAATTTAGGTTATCGTATCCTATAAATAAACTATTTATGGTGTAGACACTTTTGATGGCCCGTTATAAACCTGCCGACGTAGGATTGCTACGGTACGAGTCGAGTTATTTTAATACCTCTATGTCTACTACGTCTGGTGCTACTATACGACCATGAGAGCTGGCTTTCGCCCTTGATCAAGGTAGAACGACATTGCCTACATCGCTTCCGCGCCTCTCAAAAAGCGCCATCCTAATTTTGTTTTACACTGGAACCTGGAAAATGGCACTCCCGGTCAACTGGCGCTTAGAGCAATAACTCCTCTTGCTCTACCCCGGGGCCTGCACTGACTACCATCTGGCTTTAACACTGTGAAGACGCTGTGAAGTTTAGTTGAAGATGTTGTGAAGTTAAGCAGCATGGAAAAGCTACAGCAATCTTCTCAAAAAATACAAATGAACAGAAGTAGTAGCTTCGTGGATAGTGCAAGAATAAATATTTATGTAGGAATATGTTATGTATATGTAAGTATACCTAGTCCCATCCACGAAGACGCGTGATTTTGTCAAAATGAGATATTAATGACATTGTAATCAGAACCATGGCACGCGTCTGGCAATGACTCTACCTAATGTAGGTTAGGTATGGTATATGGACATAGAGTGATTGAGCAGATAACTTAAGTACTTAATCGAAACTATCGTTTCTAGTCTTCTAATTAATTATGTTTATATTAAGGACCTACCTTTCAAATGATATCCAGCATTTATTCTCTTATTCTAACATAGTCTTAATAATTATGTACACTCACTAACCTATAAATGTATTATTTTAGAACATAATATAACTGCTCCATAATCCCGAGGTGGGCGTAAACAGCTGCGACACAGTTCATACTATTGCAGCTGCTTACGATCTAATTATTTTAAAACATGTCATTGTACGAGTATGTTATTATGTTCAATAAAAAATCTTTAAATCTTTAATTATCGTTTGGTTTTGTTTGTATGTGCAATATCATTAAAATTAGGTAACCTAATCTCACCGTAGTCTGCGCTATGGATTCCCTGGTAGCAAAGGTCTGCGCCCGCTTCTCCCACACGGCCAGGTACTTCTGAAGGCGAGAATAGGAGTACGGTACTGCTGCTGAGAACTGATAGACATCCTCCTCGCGGTCGAAACCAAAAGCCATGCTCAGCACCCGGCGGCCGCGGTGCGCGGGCGAGTTGTGGTAAAAGATGAAGCGCCGCGGGATTCTTTGCCTGAAAATCCCCATTATGTATTTTGTTCTTGTTTTCCCCGGTAGAATTTAACTCTGAGATCAGATACAGTTATGCTAAGCTCTCATCAAGCTGCTTAAGTAAGGTTTCGTTAAGATGCTAAAGAGTGTTGGCTCAATACGGCGTCAAGTCTTCATTGCTTAAAATATCGCAAAGTAACGGCGACAAAATAAAATGTGAAAAGGTGAACTTATCCTTGTATATTTTCCACACATTTTAAAGTAACATTTGATTAGAATTAAATTTAGTTTTTACTAAGCCGATACAAAGGCGTCGTAATGATTTTTCGAAAAAGACCGTCTAAGTAGTAATGGTCCTACGTAATGGTTCATGCCATTTATAGCTCTGTATAATATATGTATATAGGTACTTATTTGTATGGATTAATATACCCTGTGTATGCATCCAATACCGTTTAAAAGCTTTATCGTTTATACGGTTAATGCATGCATGGTTAACTCCGGGATTGGGATCGGCGCAGGCCTCGACTGCCTCGACGTAGCACAATCAAAGCGTCGGGCCTGTCCAACGTGTACGTGACGTGATGTACGGCTCAAAGTAATTGCTACAAACTACAAACATGCACTCCCACGCTTACATATATGCAACTAGTGTTTACCCGCGGCTCCGCACACGTAAATCATTAGATCCAGCAGCTGAATTAAAATTTAGGTATTTTTAAAAATTCCCGAAAATTAAATCATGGTTTTCATTGACGTTAAATTAAAATACCCATGCCAAATTTCATGACTCTATTTATTTAGAGATTTTATCCCTATGCCATGGGAACATCGGGATAAAAAGTATCCTATGTTTTAATCCAGATTATAAACTAACTTTTTGTCAAATTTTATCTAAATCCGTCGAGCCGTTTCAGCGTGAAGAAGTACCTAACAAACTCACTCACTCACAAACTCACTCGCTCACTCACAAACTTTCACATTTATAGTACTAGTAGGATTGGATGAACTAACCATTTCTGACGTGAGGTCGACTTTACTAATGGTGTCATCTCTCCATTGTACAAAGTTCGCTCCTTACCCAAGTTGACGATGTTGAAAATTACTCTCTGAAAAAAAGTACTATTGAGTTCAATCTCAATGGAATCTTGCGGGGGATTTTGTCGAGTTTAACGCTATAGCGATATAAATAGGTAACCCGTAGAGAATGACAATTTCGCTAAAAATAAACAGTTGCAAGAAACATTGACAAACAAGTGACGATTACTTGATCCTGTTTGACGTTTTCCACGGTAAAGTTGAACCAGAACCGGGAGCGCGGGCGGCAGGTGTCCGGCCTCACGAAGAGGTCATACTCGAGCTCAGTGATGTGGTCGGCCCGGCCCAGGTTGCCGCACTCGAAGGCGGCGTCGAAGCACAGCTGGCCCCGCTTGGCCTTGCCGCTGTGCCCCGGCGGCCTCACGATCAGCCGGTTGAGGTTGCCGAGGCCGCCTTCCCCATCGCTCTCTTCACTGTCTGATGAAAGTAAATAAAAGGTAATCTTAGTAATTTTTGTTTCGATTATTTTACACTTTTTTTTACTAACTGAAAAAAAAAACAACAAAGTGGAGTCAAAATTATGGATTTGTCAAGATTAGGTAAACTTTTCAACATAGGACGTGTTCAGCAAGTCATAAAGTGACTTTTTTTCAGATTATTTAATTCAAGTTTAAAATTTTCAATGTGGCTATTAATTATTTTTCATTTTGCACCGTAAACTTTTTAAATAAGCAGAAATGTACCATTAATGTCGCGCGTATATATAGAAGTGTACTCTACATCTTTAGGGTACAAGGACATTGTTAGCACTGATCAAGTTTCCTAGGCGTAGGAACCCTCGCCTAACCTAGTGCCAATATACGTGTTCAGTATACAGGGCGAATGGAAACCGACTTTTAGTGTGCATTTATTTGATTTTCTTTTGTCTGAAAAAGGCCCCCGACGCATGGAGCCCAAAAACCTGGCAGCCTCGAATGTATGAATGGCGATGGCGATAGTGAAGATTCATTGAGAGAGACAGCTGCCAAAAAACTTTAAAAAAAACACCTATCCCCGTAAACAAGTCCTCGTGTACTTACTCCACAAAATACAAATAAATTGTCAAGAATAACTGCCGAATCATTTCCAAAATCACAAAACTTAGAATTCTCGACTCGGTCTGAAGAACTATGTGTGAATAAAAAAAGTCAGGACTTACGTATTTTATTTAAACTTCACTTTGAAATAATCATAACGTCATGGGGTCGAATTTTAATTTGAGACTCTAAAGTTTAGAGTCTAAACGTTAACAGTAGTAAAAAAAAGTATTTTAGAAGATACGATTGAGGAGACACTTTGAAGCCAATATCGTGTTTTGCTTGTCTAGGAAACAGTAGAGGAGTTTTCACATGAAAACATAGAGTAATTTTAAAGATAGTTGCATTCACGTATTTTCAATTAAATACCTATCATGTAATCGAAATTATGAAGATTTTTTTAGTTTTTTACACATACTATTCGTGATTCACCCAATTAAAAGTATGTACAGTCAAGTGCAAAAATAAGTATCTATTCGAGCCACTCAAAAACATGGTACTACTCCCTTATTGCGTCGGAATAGTCTGTTGTACTTATTTTTGAAACTTTGAATAATTACTTGAAATAAATTTATAGATCTTGTGATACGAGTAGGCACGGTTTTTAGGCTGCCTTCGTAGCATCAACCTGTATGCGCCGCAGTTTAAACTTAGTGCCTCAATAAGATTGGCGGTAAGTCGTCGATTGTAGAACCGTTTACAGCGACACGCCATCGCCCTCTTCCACTAACGATTCAATGGCTAACAACTATTTTTAACAGTGGCGAGAATTGATTCCAAAATAACTTGAACTCATGCAATATAATATAACTGCTGGGAGTTAGGAATTCAATAAGCTTTCTATAACCTACATACCTACCTACTGAGATCACCTCTCAAGTACCTACATGTATCATCACTTGATCATAGTTTCATCTCGGATGAAATTGGATGATATTGACGATGTAGTGAACGATCATTAAAAAAATTAACCTTCTTCCTTGCCGTCATGGTTGGCTCGAAAATCAAGTGCGCTGTACACGGAATGCATGAAGTCAAACAATAGTGTAGGTAATTTACCAGGGCACAACATGTCATTGAAATTAATAAAACTTAAGGCAAATGTAGCAAGTGAATGTATGAATCTATCTATCCATTAGGTATAATATTTTCGTAACCGTCATTTGCTGTTCCCACGCGTAACAATATCACTTGAATTGAAAGGCCGTATATGTCTTTCATATTATAGAATTTTAGCCACATGCGAGTATTGTTTTGTTATATGTACACATCCTACCGTATAATTTTGCGTCCAAAGAAAATAGAAAGAGAAAGGTTACTATTTAAATCGATACAGACAGACCTTAAGTATATATAAGTACACCAGTGAATTTGTATGGATGATAGTGACTCGTTATTTTGTCTAGCACTAAGATAGTATCTAGCAAGATAGCGTCTAGTCTAAGATAGTATCTAGCACACTAACTAGGATTGACATGATAGCTTAAACCCGGAAAATTGCATAGTTCGCGCTGGATATCAGACAAACTCACGGGCAAACGCCCTCCGAATAAATTTTTAAACATCTTGTATATACGAGTAAGTCAGGGCAGTGTAGTTTAACCTAATATCTCGTAGCGTGATTGGGTGTCGTGTTCCGGCACGTCGGCACATCGTCTTCACGCTCCACGGCGGCTGGCGTGACCACGCTCGTGTTGCACATACTGCGACTCGTAACACACGTCACGTGTCTACGGCGATGTAACCATTCCACTGGATCTTTTATTTCTTAATGTCATTGTGAAGTTTTTATAATTAGGCGTCTTTTTCAGGAACCAATCAATGTTATACTAACATAATAAATGTGAAATTATATGTCTGTTACCTCTTCACGTGAAACCGCTGAACCGATTTAGATGAAATGTTGCATAGAGATAGTTTGAGTCCCGAGGAAGGAACATAAAAGGGGTTCTTAAAGTTTACAAAATTGCATAGTTGCCACGAGATAGCGATTAACAAATTCTTCGAAAAGAGATTACCAGGCAACAGCTAGTATTTTTATAAATCGAGTCTATAACCTCATATCAGATACTGCTGCGTATAACCCATCAAAAGAAAACGTACGATTGAGTGCAACGACAGGCAACGTAGTTAACGTTTGTCATTTATTTTATTTACTCGTATTACTTGCTCCAATATTGTAAGCCTATCTTATTTTCTCACTACCGATATACCTACTATTAATGTAACTTAATACTAACATTATAGCCCTGTGGTTTCTATTACAAGCCTGTAAACGTAAGTTATAAATAATTACCCATATACGTATAACACAGGCTGCAGACTTGCAGAGAATAAAGACGTAGAAACTTAAGGAAGTGATATACTGGACTATTAAGTAGATAGAGTTTGAATTCTAAATGTGTTAATAAAAAAGGACATAATATTTTTAACAAGTTCACCAAACAAAGAAAGGTGCCAGTAGTAAGTAATATGAAAACAAAAGAAAATCACACATTTTCTTAAGACATTTGGGTTCAAAATCGAATACAGAACTCCAGTCAATTAACCTCTCAAGTTACATCGCAATTCCGGACATCCTGAATACTTGTTGGCAGTTAGTATGGTATGGGGTCCAGAAATAGAAATGTATTTCCATGAAGAGCAATAAATGTTTAAATAGGTTAATAAAAGCTGGATTAGCTTTAACAGCGGTATTTTCTTTCGCTTCAAATAAAAGCTCTAGGTTAGCTCGAGGTACTTTACAAAATCAGTACTTAAGATGAGCTAACTTTCATGCATTAACATGAGATTCTAAATGCATTACGTGCGACTCAGTAATTGACCATTTAGATTAGTTGCTTGCTTCTTGCAAAAGTAATTCATTATATTAGGTATATGAAATTAACCTACTGGCACTATCAGAAATAATATGCGCCTTTTAACATAATTTGATTAAAAATGTCTTAATTCTAATGTATAGTTTATCTTACCTGACATCGTTTGTTTACACAGCCATTTTATTGAACAAAATATATGTTTTCACAACAATGCCGCATTTTAGCCGATTGCGTTTTCCGACTACATTTTTGTAATCTTTGTTTTTTTGGCTGCCCGTCTGGTTGCCATGGATTGTCGTCATGCGGCATTTTGGTTCGTAATAAAAACAAAAAAATGTGAATATAGATAAATATTAGTAACGGTTGCTAGGCAACCGCGCCGTCTTTGCGCGCTACGGGCTTCGCTACGGTGCTACGACGAGCACGTAGGTGGTCTACGCATATTTTTCTGGGAGTGGTGTCACTGGTTTTTGTAAGTGGTGAGTAAAATGTACTATTTCGAACTAATCAGGCAATTGCAAGACAAAATAAACTTTAGGAAAACTCTAAAAACGGTAACTTAAAACGACTAAAGGGTTTCTGGCAGGCGAAATATCGCTAGATTGCTTTAAATAGTATCGTGAGGTCCGTTGGACGTTACGGACTTTAGTAATTTTATTGAAAAACACCTTTGAAAAATAAGTTACAGCAAATATGTAACAATCAGCCAGGACAATCATTTACATGCTTTTGGTACCTATCATAAGTTAGTTACTAAGTTTTTTTTTTTAACTTTATCAATAAAGACCTTTATTTATTTTTTCTTTTACCTTTTTTTAGCTGACACAGCTGACATTTTGCGTATGAAAATTTCTATTTTCTAAAAATATATGTGTAGTTTCAAGAACATTTGACAGAAGGAAGCTCAAACAATCGAATAATGTATTTCATTAAATAACCCCATAATTATTTACCTACCTATTCAGGTGCTCAATTTAAATAAAACTACACGAGCTATGAACATGTGGTTTATTAATAAATAATATATTATCGATATATCATACTATTCGGCATCACAAATCAACGCGCGGGCGCATCGCAAACATGGAACAAAGCTCAACGGAACATTTATAAATGATTAATTCACTATCACATAATCTCCATACCCATACAACGACGAACATTAATTTGGAACCCATTTACGGTTGAGTATTTATCTTGTATGACAATCCAAAGCACTTTTTCAAAATGGGTCACCATTTAATGATCGTGACTGTTCGTGGAATCTGAACACTTACCACTAGTATGTACAACATTCCTTTACTTAACCGATTATCCATCAATATGTTTCAGAGAAAATGTTTAAATACAATAACAACTGGACACAAAGAGTCCTAATTCTCTAAGGAACAAAATATTTTTAATATTTCAAATGGTTTTAGGAAAGGTAAAACTTGATTTACAAACGAATTACTAACACTAACAACATATATTTGTATTAAATTAGGTCTAAGTACAACAAATATATCGAGCTATAAAAACGATAGTTACATTCCAGAAGAATGAGATTTTTAAGTCATTCATGTGATACCTCAAAGAATGAAAATATTTAGGTACAGTCATTTCATTATGGTTTAGGTAGCCACAGTCGCGTGCAATAATAAATACATTTTAGCGTCACTAACATTTATAAAACGTTTATTGTAAAGGGATAAATTAATGGCGTATGTACATAGTTAAATACACATAAATGTGCTGTTTATTATTGCACTAGACTGTGCGGAGCCTTAGGTTGTCATGTCGTGACCGAAATTAACTTTACTCAAATAAAAATAATTTCAATAGTTGTCATTAATGTGGGTTTCTTGACAGACGAAATATCGGTAGATGGCGTTAGTATCGTCAGGTCCATTTGACGTTACAGTCTTGCTTGCGATTGGTTCATTAAGTTATTTTATCTACACCCATATAAATAGTAAATTCTCCATTATGCGTTCAAAAACCATAGATAATGACCAGCATTACGACATTGGATTCTATTGTGAACGCGGTTGCATCGTAATGGTCATTACGATACAGATATCTGTATCGTATATTACGATTTCATCACACTTGCTCGTAAACAATGTCGTAACAGCAGGCTACCTTGGTCGCAACCCCCCCAAGTAAAACCCTCGACCTTAATGTGCTTGACATGAAACCCAAGGTCGGTAAATGAGTTATTGCGCGTACTAATTTTCTTGTCATGAAACCCAAGGTCGGTAAATGTGTCATCGCATTTTTGCTACAGACTTAAAACAACATAACTCATTACAGTAATCATAATTAAGTTAAATTCTTCACCTAATGTAATTAATTGTCTTTACATAACTACGGCGAAAATAATCTAGAAAAATGTTGTACTTTATAACAGTTGTGCTTCATGTAACAGGCTTTGAGCCCAGCAGCCCCGGGGGCATTTCTGAACCATGTCTGGTCAAATAGTTGTGCTTTATCAACTCGACTTACTGGGATCCCCTTTTGAGACGAACGAAAACGAGATAAAAAAAAGAATGTCCTGATTTAAAGGCACACCACATCAACCCAACGCGCGTAGCGAAAAAATTTTGTTTGGCGTAACTGACAGAGCAACTACCGATTGAGAAGATAATTATAAACATAATCATTGCGGTATTTGGTAAATCGGGTACTACATGGCTACGCATTTATTTGTTTAAATAAAAGTATGTCCTATAGCTTAAACAACTACTATTCATGTACAGCAATACTCACGATCGGCGACGCAAATTATTGCTCTGAGGATGACGCCGCCTTGCGAAACACCAATATCAACAACATGGCCTAACACGTTACCAAAACTACCCCTTACGTCTTCTAATACCCGCGTTCTTCGGCGACTGTCACCTATCGCTTTAGATACTTTTAGAGCAGGAATAGGACTCGCACAGAACTTATATATTTATATAACTTCCTTTATTGTTAAATGCTCATTAGATGAGCTTAATTTAAATTTTAGTACTTACTTCAAAGTCAAAGACAAAAGCTTTTATTGAAAGTAAATAATATATATACAGTATATCCTTTAGCCAATATTTATAGGCAAACTCAGCTTTAAGCAGGTAGGAATTGGAATTTTGCGCAATACCTACATAAATTCATAGAATACATAGTATTTATTTTTCGATCCACTTTTTAAATCATTCAAATGACATTCCGTCACCGATTTCAAAATAAGTGTTTTCGAAACCCTTGCCTTTAAAGAATTAGCAGTCGTCACCGCTTGAATTTTATGCGCCAATATTTTTTTAAAAGCTCTGTACGAGCATTTATATAGATACTCAAATTCGTTCCAAGTAGAATTCGAAATAATGCTATAGCGTGTCGCTATAAACGAGATTCAGTGATTACACAAGCGGTTCCCATCAAACGTCGAGGTGGTTTCCGTAGTCCCTGTTCCGACTCGCCGTGGAGCGAGTGGAGCCGTAGCGCAGAGATCACGACTGCACGTCGCCGTCCGTGTAGTGCGAGGGCCCCTCGTTGGAGCACACCGAGTCCTCGGGCGTGCGGCTGGCGTCGCCCGCCTCGCTCGCCTCCACGGCGCTCGCGCTGCCGCCCGCCTTGCCCTTGCCGCCCCGCCGCGCCTGCAGCGCCTGCCCACACAAAACAATAAACACCACTTTCCCAAAAATACCGAAACGTGCTGACTCTCAAAAAAACGCGCCGCGAATAACAAGATACATTTATCCCGAAGTCAACATGTTTCAAATTGTAGAGAGTTAGTTCAGTCAGTAGGTTATGTAAATCCATGAGTAGGTATATTCGTATAGCGTAACTTTAAACTCTACAAACGAACGTCAGACTGATGAAAGACGTCGAAAGGAAGGTCAAGCCGAACGGCAGAAATAGCTAGCGAACATAAAACATCAGTTTAGTGTGATCTCGATCTCAATTTTGATTACAGCGAAATTGAATTAAAATATTGTAAGCTCGTCGAATTGGACACGTTAGCGGAGGATTGAGTTCCCAATGTATTGGGAGCTCGTTTAACAGAGAAAGCAGACATCCGAGACATTGCAGACAGACAGGGTGTTGAGGGGAGGTGGTGGCCGAGGGCGGGCGGGGCGCGGCCGCGGTGCTTGCCGGCAGCCGCGGCGGGGACATGCGGGTGCTCCACGTCAGTGCGCATGCGATATATCACACCTTTCCTTACCTTTTCACGACTGCCCTTTTTCTAAAGTTGGTGTGGGATGGAAGATGAAACATTCAATTAATGGTAATGAAGATAGAACACCGATACAGAAGGATTAAGATTATCATATTGTAATAGATTTCAATACAATTTTGATACAGTACAAGGGTCTTTTGGTACACTTATGTAATTGGGGTCACAACAAGTATCTGTTAGTTACGGGGCACAAGACAAACTTTATGTTCGATAAGGTACAACTACTATATTTGACCTATGTACATATACTACATATGTATACATTAAGGTCTAACTCGATAGATATAGAGGTAGGTATGCACATCATAGAAACACAGGTAGGTAGTTTACCTAAAATTTTGGAAAGGATATCTCAATTGGATGCAATCGACCTACTAAATACCACAAATCACGGAGAAAATGCTATGTTTTTTGTAATTATGTACGATTGGATGTGTGTTTGTTTGTTCCATTGAATATGAGTAGTATTTTTTTGTCATAGAGCGTAATTAAAAATGAGCTTCACATTCTACATGTCTCACATTTGATTCTCTGAAAGACTTTAGGTACGAAGAGTATGATGCAGCAAGCTTATATAGTTAGTGCATCGATTGGCTGTGCTATACCTGCAAGGAGAACCGGCGATGCGGCGGTTTGCGTCCTCCCCGGCGCTTGCTGATGTGCGGGTTGTCCCTCCTCAGGGTTTTGTTCCGAAGGATCTCTAGCTGGACGTACAGCCGCTTGAGCTCCGCCCGTACTTCCTCTGACGTGGGCTCCTCTTCGCCCTCCACGCCGAAGCCTTCTGCGGGACCTCGGCGTGACACCTACAAATTAAAAAGTTAAAAATAGCTTCAAGTGACTTTTACTGTATTACAATACGCTTAAAAGTGGTTTCTGGAAATAAAAGGTAGGTATTATAGTATCAGAATGTTTATTGATTCTTCAATATTTGGGTAAAACCATAAAAGAGATAAAGTCCACGTATGATGTGAGTGCATCTGTTAGCTTGATTACGTATTCATACAACAAAAAACCACATCGTCATGCTTTCAACATGACAAATATTATTTCGACAAAATAAATAACTACGTAATCTGTGAGTTTGTTAACTTATTCGTGTTTTACTTAGTGCTTCTTTTTGACTATTTAGAAAAGCAAGAGAAACCTATCCACAGAACAACAAGTAAGAATAAGTACAATAACATACGCCTGCCTACTGTAGCCGTTGAATTAATAAAGATGGAGAGGTGCGGGGTAGAGTGGGAAAAGTGCTGACTGTATCGAATTTTATCCAGATTTTTAAGTTTTACTTATTTCATATTGTCACCATGTGACTATAACTATCTATCGGATCCTGTAATGTGGCTCTGTTGTTTCTATTCCTATATACAACATATTATATTGTTTTAAGCAGTTGGTTCTCCTTAAATGTGTACGCCGTCTCCACGAGTGTCTTGGGAAGTGGTGATTAAAGAAGGCAGATACGTACGTAGTGTGCCTACTATCGCGCCGTGACGACCAGGCCCTACGAAGTGCAAATTTCGAAGTTCGTCTCTTACCGCCCTGCCGGCGCTTATAGGTATTATTTAAACGAGAGTGAGAGGTACCGGATACGAACTTCGATTTTCGTAGTTGCCCCTAGCGGGGACTGCTGGTAGTTACCTCCTGCGCGAGCGAGCGCGCGCGGTAGCCGTGCCACAGGCGGGGCGCGAGCACGCAGGCGAGCGCGGCGCCGGCCGACAGCTGCGCGCGCGCCGTGGCGGCCAGCGGGGACTGCTGGTAGTTACCTCCTGCGCGAGCGAGCGCGCGCGGTAGCCGTGCCACAGGCGGGGCGCGAGCACGCAGGCGAGCGCGGCGCCGGCCGACAGCTGCGCGCGCGCCGTGGCGGCCAGCGGGGACTGCTCGGGCGCCGCGCCCGCCAGCGCCGCGCCGCGCCACGCCAGCCCGCACACCGACTCGCAGGCCAGCGCGCTCGCCAGCCACCCGCGCTCCTGGAACACCACACTGTGACCCAGACCCAGACCCAGGACCAGATCTAGGAAAGGGCACCTCCACAAGAGAGGACCCCTACAATAGAGGTTTAAAAAAAACATATTATGACGAGTCAGCAATTTTTTTATAATGTGGAAAGTGCCTAATTTGTATAAGTTTTCATTCTATTTATTCAGCTGTAATCTAAATGTAATTTCTTATTTTTAAGATATTAAGTATACCATAAGTTAACGTATTAATAATTTTTGAGCACAGTTAACGAGATTTAATGCCAATTGATAAATTCCGTGTGACGAATAAATACGATGGTTACTCTATTTATTTATTATGGCAAAACAAATATATGTATACCTGAAAGGGCACGTTAGCGTTTCTAGCGGCGTAGGCGATGCGCGCGCCGGCGGCGAGCAGCAGCAGCTCCGCGCCGGCGGTGACGTGGTGCCAGGCGGCGCGCGCGCAGCCCTCGTGCGCGCACGCCGCCGTCGCCGTGAACGCCGCCAGGTAGCACGCCGCGCCCAACAGCATCGCGCCCACTATGCGGAGCACCTGCCACATCGACCGTTACCTTAACTGGTTTAGATAGCTGGGATCTCTGATCAGAGAAACAGCTGCCGAGAGGGAAACGACCCAGGTACCACTGGATTGGTGAAATTGTAAGACAAACTTCAAGTGTCCTACAGGTGTCCGACTGGCACTTGGTCACACGAGATAGGGACAGATGGGGAAAACTGGTGTCGGAGGCCAAACATCTACTTCGGGTCACTGAGCCAGGGTAGTAAAGTCAGTTTCAGGAGAAACTATAATACTCGTGAGAGAGATCTCTCTCCAAGAAGATGTTATACTTGGAGACCGAACTCTGATGCATAAATACAATTCCCGACAACTTTCTTTCTTTAGACTAGTCCCCAGGCCTAACATTTGCATGAAGGATACTCTCTGTTGTTTCCTCTCCCCCGCATCAGTAAAGTAGGTACCAAGCGCCATCATACAGCCTCGCAAAATATATCTTCCTCAAACAAAATTATTTACTGTTCTGCGCCACCACTGTACTATCGTGAACAGAGATTGTTGAACCAGTCGCCACTGTACATAATTTAATCGCGTTCTACAAATACGTAGTATATTGTATATTGTCATTACTAAACCAGAACAACAGTTCACGGCCAAACAAACAGTGCCAAGTGACTCAACAATCCAGATTCGTGTGTACCTCGGAGTCTCTCGGCGTCCAGCGGTGCGCCTTGCGCGTGCGGAACTCCGCCAGCAGCACCCACAGGCGCAGCACCACGGAGCCGTAGCACGCCACGAAGCCCAGCTCGCGCAGCCACGCGCCCGCCACGCAGCGCCACACTGGCACCCGCATGTACTGCGTCGCCGCCTGCGTGCGACAATCAACACATCATCATATCAGCCATAGGACGTCCGTTGGATGTAGGCACAGTATATATAAGCTAAAGCAGTATGGAAGCTACGAAGCTACGATCGAAACGAACACACTCACACAAACGCGCGCTCTACACGGCCTCTGAGGGGTCTTGCGGTACTACGCTTGTTCGTTTCGATCGATTTGTTCGTAGCTTCCATACTGCTTTAGCTTATATATATACTGTGACATAGGCCTCCTCCATAGACCTCCAGTTGCTTCGGTTGGAAGTGGCCTGCGTCCATCGTGAGCCCCCGGCTGCATCCACCGTAAGCCGGGTGAAGGTGAATCTCGTTGGTCGACGTGTTAGGTACGTCTCCATTTGAGAACTTTTCAACCCCAACGGCGGTATGTTCGCCTAGCAGTATGGGCTACCCATTGCTACTTCACCAAGCTAAGTAATTCGCTTGGCTACATTAGCGACTGTAATGTGAATAGAGAATGATTGCGACAATAGAGAGAGAAAAGTGCAAGTGAAGCAAGTGATTACCTACTGTTGCCGATAGAAATGCACAATACTATTGAGTGTAGATTACGGACGGACTATACTTGTCGACCTATAAAGCATGCACTGTCGAGGAAATTTAATCAAGTACCAGGACAGAAACTTTGCGCTACCAACGCCATGTTGACATCCCATATATACATTTGCCAAAAGTCATAGCGAAATTTAATATGAAAAGGTTCCACCCTGATACGTGATTCAGTTTCCTCGACTGTACAATAAAGCAAAAATTACATTTTACCTAGGATAAGTACTGGAGTGTCTTGAAGTTGACTTAGGAAATGAAATGACGCAGTACTGACGCACGTGCAAGATAATTTTTGTAGGACTTTGTTTGCGCACGTGCGATCAATGAGTCCAAAGTTTTGTTCGATAAAACTAAAAGCGATACTAAGATCGCTTTAAAAAGATAACAAAAAAATATATAATGAAACAAAATATTTATGTACTTATTATATAACAACTTAAACAGTTCAAATAAACATGGAAATTCTTTACTATCTAATCTGAATCTGATAAGTCCTCAGCAAAAACATTTCTCCTGTGAGGTCTGATAACGTGATAAAATCATTATTATCTTGACTGTTTTGACAACAGGTTGTTTGATAAAGTACTTTTAACCCGAACATATTAGGAGTTTGACTTTGGCATTAAAGATAAGCCGGGAATACCTATCCTTTAGTTTGGTATACCTATTCCAAAAAGCAAGAGTATCATATCTCTCGTGTCTTAAAGATATAAGTTACGAAATCAAAAGATACGAAATCGTTTTTTTACAAATAAAATTCGTTGGGTTTGGTGCTGCATCAACCACAAATTTCTACTAATATAACAAATGCGAAAGTTTGTAGGTATGTGCGTGGGTATATAGATATAATAATAAATGTAATAATATATGGGACAATTTGACACCAATTGACCAGTCCTAAACTAAGCAAAGCTCAAAATACTTGTATAAGTATTTTTAGCTTTGCTTAGTTTACAGACAAATACATACACTTAAATACATATCAAACGTCAATACCCAGAACAAATATTCGTATTACATACATACATACATACATACATAAAATCACGCCTCTTTCCCAACGGGGTAGGCAGAGGGTATTATTCGTACAAATATCTGCCCCGGCCAGGGATCAAACCCGGGACCTCAAGCTTCGTAGTCAGGTTCTCTAACGGTTAGTTAGTAGTCTAAACAATCGGCTATCCAGTCGTCAAACGACGTTGTTTACGTCTATATATACTTAATTACTTATTAAATTTTCCCATGTTACAAATTTCAAATTACATCACGGCATTCGTGATATGTAGAGCCTTCTGACCCGAGTATTTATATTATATTTATATTTAGCACTTACCGATCCGTACATCAACAGGGCTCCGAGAAGAACCACTTCTAGCACTGTCCACATTCCCATCGCCACCGCCTGCAGATAATCAAAGCCATAATTACAGCGAGTATGGTCTACAACATAAAAATTAGTATAATAAAGAATGGAATACACAATGCAGTCATGCGGAACAAAAAGTATGTCAGTTTACAAAATATTTTCATTTTACACTTTGCAAGGACTGTTACTGTTTGACAACAGGGTTACAATTTAGTACCAATTTTTCGTGACTGAATAGTCGAGCTAAAACCACCTAAAGATGAAGTAGTTGCACTTAGTTGTTGCCAGGCCGTAACTAATTGTACAGTCGCGTTCATAAACTTGTGAGCAAAAATTAACAATAGAGTCGTTTCAGATATTTTTGATCAAATTTTTGCTTACAAGTTTATGAACTCTGCTGTACTGCTATTACTCGTACCTACGCCATTGCTTAAGGAATACGTTTGGCAACTCACTTTGCATTTCCTTTTCCTAAATATAATAAGAGCGATGATGAGGCATACGAGCATGCCCGTGAGGTTGAGCGCGAGCAGCGTGGCGTGGAACACCTCTCCGTTGCAGGCGGCGTGGTCGCTGGCCAGCCCGCAGGCCGCGCACTGCAGCGGCGCGCCCAGCGCGCGCGTGATGCCCGCGCCGCCCAGCCAGCCGCTGCCCGTCGCGTGCCAGTAGCCGCTGCGGCACTTGCAGCGATACTGCAACCGATGCCGTACGATAATCATTTCTGATAGTACATGCCAAAGGCTATAGAGTCGGTCAAGGAAGAAACCAATGGGACTAACAAAAAAGCACGACCCGAGCACCCCGCAGAGACTAATGGAAGAAGGCATGCTCCTCTCCCGGCTTTTCACCAAATGGCTGAAGCAAAACTCTGTGAGATAAGAAATCCCTCTAAGGAGTTGAGGACGTGCAGCCTGGTTTTTGACCGGTGAGAGGCCGCCACTGTCTGGGCTCTCTCTTCCTACTCGTCCATAACATCTTTAGTCCTTACTGGTGACCCAACCCAAAAAAAATGTGAATGTATTTCTTCATCACAGCGCTAACTGCCTATAACCGTTCCAGCGCGTACCTACGATTTAGTTAAAGGGAGACGTAGTCCTAACTCGCACCTCACTGCTTAGTTGGCAATGCCAAAGCCAGATCACAGGATTTGTGGAAATAAAGAGTAACTTTTCGTCCTAAATAAGAGTAAAACAACTATATAATTGTACCTACACGCAAGGCAAAATAAATGCATGGAAAAAAAATAGGTATTACAAGGTAATTTCATTAGAGCAAAAACTGAATAGATAGGTATGTATACGTGTGTAGTGTAAAAATACCTCTATATTTTGATAATCAGATCCTGACGCTGGATAAGCTTCACAATCTGTTGTATCTGGATCACAATCTGGAGGTCCTCCCATGCGGTCGTACATGGCCTCCTCGCAGGGCACCACGGGCACGCGGCGGAACAGCGCGGCGGCGGCGCGCTGGGCGCCCGGGCCGCGCGCCGCCGCCGCGCCGCTCCACCAGCCGCGGTCCTCCCGCTCGCACGAGTACCACGCGTTGGACCAGACGACCGCGCTCGCGTTCCACGCGGACGCCAGAGTCTTCCAGAACTGCTGGAGAGCTGCTGAGTTGTTCTGCTGGAAGATGACGAGGCGGGGCGGCTCGGCGACGTAGAGCACGCCGAGGCGCAGCTGCGGCGCGCCGAGCGCGACGGCGTCGGGCGGCGGCTCGAGCGGCGCGCGCAGCACGGAGCGCGCCAGCGCCGCCGCGCGCGCCTCGTCCGCGCCGCCCGCCGCGATCAGCTCCGACAGCGCGCGCGCCGCGTACACTGCCGCCGCCTCGTGCTCCGCCATATTCTGGCAATTTTGTAAAAACAACGTAAGCCTATGGGCCTATGCATATGTTTAGTGGCAGATGACGGGTGTTTACGGCGCTGAAAAATTTCAACAACGATAAGTATTCAATAATTTTACTCGTTAACTTGTAAAACCTACTATTTAAGTAGATTGTGATACTTTTTCGTTATGTGTTTTGCTAATATCATGATTTTTCAAATTTTTCAAGTCAACGGTTAAGCTTTTGGTGTAGGGGAAGGCACTTGCCACTAAAAAATATTAGCGCTTTTTAAAACTATTATGAATTCCTAAATCGAAAATGATGGCAAACCTTTGGAATAGCGAATCAGGCTTCTCTTAATCCTGATTTTCCTATGAGATACTGTAAAATCCCAAAATCGAACGAAGCGGTTGAAAAGTTTATAAGTCTAAATTTAAGCTAAATAATTATCATATTATATTTACTCCATCATTATTATACTTATCTTTTGACATTTACTAATTGTAATGGATTGTTAATTATAATTTTAATATTGTTTTTCATTTAATTGGAATAATGAAATTACTTAGGATAAATAGATAAATATTTGTACACCTAAGCTGCATTTGCGGGTAAGACACAGCGACCAAAATGTAAAATGTCCGCCATCCACTATTGTACTTACCTATGTTCTAGCAAATAAAGTTACTGATTACAGATCGTAACCGCCACCACGTAGACAGACAGACGGACAGTGTAGTCTTAGTAATAGGGCCCCATTTTTACTCTTTGGGTACGGAACCCTAAAAAAAGTAATATCAAAATAAACCTAAATAGAAAACATTATCTTCCTCCGTTCCATATCTAGTGAGACATCTAACTCCTACCACGCCGGGCAAATAACTGCGAGCGCTTTATGCTTTATTTCCTTTCAAGTTACGACAGAGTCAAAAGTACACGTAGCTGTTTCCGATGTAACGTATCCTGCAGGCGGAGTCGACGCGTGTCCCGCAATGATACCAAGAGAGAGAAAATTATATTTAGGTCCCTCCGATAGAATTTCCCTATAGATACATACATTGCGTAACGATGTTTGGTATTTAGATTCGACATTTTATTGTGACTGCATTGGCCATTAGCGAGCACACATTGCAATTAGGGAAGTTTCACTTTGATAGTTAACGCAAAGTTAGGCAGTTTTGAAATATTTCAAAGTTTTAAATTGATTTTAAATTGGAGACCGATATCGAAGCAATATTTAAAGGATCAACCGTACTCTGCATAGCTTAGCGTAGATTAAACACGCTCTGGTACTAATAACTTTAACGAAGACCCTTCGTAAAATAAACTGGCGGGAAATTCGGCGCGGAACGCGCGCGACTCGACGCACCGCCTAAAATGGCGGCAGGCTTAAAATTAATTTTCTCAAGTTTGGCCGTTGGAAGTTGCTGCATTCCGTGTCGCGTCGCTCGTATAATTGGATGAATTATTTATAAATTTAATGTCTTTCCGAAATACAGCCGAGTTTTTATTTACGGATAAGCTCAATTGAATGCTTGATTTATTCTCCATCCAAAGAAACTTGTTGAATGTTAAACATGTAAATTTCAGCAGGATCGATGTGTTTAATAAAATCAACAATTTTTGAACTTTTCTTATTGAAGATTGGCACTTCTTTCGAACGGAAGACCACTGTTGTGTTGGCTGCACAGAGTACATTGAGTATATAGAAAGTTAGCTGCAAAGCCGACATCTTGGGAGCGGTTGTGCCGGCTATGGAAGCGGTTGTGCCGACTTAAATTGCCGAGCACGCCCTCCAAAGTCAGGTAGAAGCTGTAACGGTTTTTGTGTTTTTCTTTGTAAGATTTAATTCACGGATATTTTATTCCTTCTTATTTAATTTCAGTCATATTCAAAAGTCTAAGACAGCGGGCTTAATTGTTTTAAACTTAACATTTGCCGAAGCCCTAAAATTACCACAAGCAATTCATTTAATGGCAGGTTATGCAACAGCAACTTTACAGTACAGCTTAAGTATTTTTGTTTTGAATGTGGTCAGTACTTTGACGGAGGCCCGCAAAATTATCGCGGAGCCTCGGGGCTCACACACATTGAGATTGGATGCCCTAAATAAATATTGGCAACTCAAAGCTTAAGAGCTCTACATACCAATATGGTCGATGAAATCGGTGCGTGGAGCTCTTTAACGGTAATACTTTGTTGCTACGCTATTCTTGGGCAAAGATTTGGCTTTGAGCTCACATTGGGTTTGGGTGCAGGGTGGCGCAGTAGCAGCGGGTCGCAAGCCGGCGCCGACGACGGCGGCGACTCGACGGGCGCGGCCGCGGCGCTCGCGCACCAAGCTAGCGCCCACGCCGCCCACCGCGCCCGCATCGCTCACCGCCACCACCGCCACATCTGAAATATACAAACAACGTATTGAACACTATAGGTAGTACATACCACGAGAGTTGAAGTGAATGATTAGATTACACACATAGCTGCATGAAGAACTGATTACATAATAGGAGCATGAATGAAATGAATGAGTGAATGTCAAAATCTCGCTATTATTACATGACATTGTCTTGTGTGCGTGACCTCAATGTGGTGGCACTATACCTACATAGGTATAGTTGTGTGATGTTGTTGTATAGGTTGCGTTTTTATTTCCTCCAGCTCTGGTCTATACCTGACAAACAATTAACAGACAACTTTTTGAAATGTGGTTAGGATACTATAGGCCTTATAATTTTATTCTATCGACATAAAATTATGAAACTTTCCAAAAAGTTATGCCTCACGGCACAAGCAAAGTGAATGTAAATATTCTGGATCACTCACTTTTACCAACACGTGTAAATTTTATTATTTCAAACTATAATACTTAGTTGAAAGAAACGAGAACAAATGTGAACTTATTCTGAAACGAAGTTTTAAAAATCAAAAAAATCGAATCAATTTTGAGCGCTAATACCTATTCAAAAGTGTAAGTTCCTACTTATTTCATGTGGCTGATTTTTCATAATCTTCACAAGAAAAAAACAAGTGATCACGGCATAGGACTGTGACACACGACAAAGATACCTACAATGTTTCTAAATGTTACAGATATATTATTATAATTAGGGCTATCACATCAACATACCTGGACTTTTTTTATTTTTTATTTATTATGTTATGGTGACCTTTCTTTTCGAGGAACTTGAGATGCTCTAAGCTCTAACATATATACCTATAATCTTTGATCCTATAATACCTACAAAGCACAGTGTAAAATATATCGATAAATCATCTTTTCCTATTAATGAGAGATGTATGTTGTGCACGAGACCCTCGGTACGAGAGTTCGACTTGCATAGTTATGGGCGGTTTTTTTACGTTACAATTACAACTTTAAAGCATTAAAGTGCTTAAAATGGACGTTTACCTTTATTACCTCACTTAGTAGGTACATTCTTGATTAATGTTAGGCAGACACAGCATAGCACCTTAATTACAAAAGGCTTTTAAATCTATTAGGTAGAGAATATCAGGGCTTAGCAGGAGCGAGCATTAAGTTGTAACTTGAAAGATGTGCTAGGTAAGGTGTTGTATCAACCCTAAATTCTTGAATAAGTAAATTGATATTAGAGAACTGTTGCTATTAGTTTGTTACGTCACGGGTAAAATAACGCTTTATGCACTTGTTGTTTGTACAGTCAGCTGCAGAGAAAGGGTACCCCCCTGTAATGGCGGTAAGTATGGATACCGCCGTTACAGGGGGGTACCTTTTCTCTGCAGCTGACTGTACAATCTACTATGTAATAAGTCTATCGAGGGTACTTGATAATGACAATGTCATAGGAACTTGTGCGTATTAAATTTCAAGTGTATCGAACCATTGAAAGTAGCTATGTAGGCTATATGTAGGTTAAATTACCTTTGAAGATTTGATTATATTATTTGCTAGTGTTAGTTACAAAAGAGCATATTATGTAATAAGTATTATATCAAAAATCAACTGAATTAATAAATAAATACCATCGGACACTTGACACCAATTGACCTAGTCCCAAACTAAGCAAAGCTTGTACTATGAATACTAGGCAACGGATAAACATACTTATACATATAGATAAATATATATTAAACATCCAAGACCCGAGAACAAAGATTCGTATTATTCATACAAATATCTGCCCCGACACGGGAATCGAACCCGGGACCTTAAGCTTCGTAGTCAGGTTCTCTAACCACTTGGCCATCCGATCGTCAAATTCTTAATAATATCCAAATATATTAGCTATGTTTTATCACGTATCATATAACACAACAACGGTTTTTAGAGCTTTGACAAAGCTCTATCTAGTTAAATATGATTTCGTGACCTTTTGACGTGACTTCAACCAAAAAGGTCTACTTTCCTACATGCAAAGTTCCCGCGAGGAGCAAGAAAAATGTGCTGACGAAACCGCAACGAGGATTTCCAATTATCCGCCCCACGCTTTTGGAAGTCTGACTCGACAAAAACTTGGGTCAAACTTTGGTTTTGTGTCGCTGTAATTAAGCACATTAAAATCATTGCCGACTTAGTGAATCAATTTATCGTCTCTTGGGCCAATCAAATACTTAAATATTAAGCTGGTAAGGTGAGTTTTCGTAACTTTGTTCATTAGAACCATCAAATTGAGATTGGTTTTTAGAGTCTTTTCTTGTATTTTTTATTTCAACTCCAAATTTTTGTTACTTTTACGGTCATCCCGTAAAATCCATATCGAAAATACAAACTGAAACATAGATGCACAGAAAAACCAAAAAAGTAGCATATCTCAGCTTGTTTGATTCTTATTTAGTCAGAGATAGCACGCAGCACGGAATGCTGAGGACCTGGGTTCGATTCTCAGCGCTGGTTTCTTTTTTCTGGTTTTTCTATGCATTAATGTTTCAGTTTGTATTTTCGATAGAAGCATCAAGTTTTTGGTGGTTTTCTCGGCTTTTATACTTACCTACGTAAAGCTTATTCTACCTTTCGTGTATCTTCCATGATATTTTCAAATCTTATGGTTGCCACAACAGCAGATACAAGCTAAGGCGGACGGCTCGTTATTTATGAGATTAAGTTTATTTTGAAATCGTACAGAATTAGTAAAGCGTTCATAGATGCCACCCCTATCAGAGTATTAAATAGGATTGAGTGTTATGTCAGCGAACCCTTGAACTTGTCGAAATATTTTTATCAGCGCGCACGCTATGATAGTAATCCAAGTTAAGACACTATCCAATATCTTAAATGATTGAGAAGTAGGTGGGTACGTGTGGTTAGACTAAGATTTTGCTGATATCATTTAGTATAAAACATCACATTTTCTGCCTTCCCCTTCATACCACTTTCGGCGAAACAACAACATGTTGTGGAAAGGGTTTCTGTGAGTATGCATATCTGTACATATCTTTACTGGCTTTTTCATTCCCGAACATGTTCGAATCAAATCTCGTATTCCTATTATAAGAGGATAAATGTCATTGTGTTCAAATCCAAATTTGAGTCGCACCTCTCTGTTTACATTAAATAAAGCTACGTGACTGCCGTATCAAAAAGGTTTTTTCGATATTTCTTTATGTTTCATGACCGCTCCAAACTGAAATTAATGATTTGTGAACCGTAATCCATATAGCTAGCGAATAAATTGATATTTCTACTTTATCATTTTTACCCGACTGTCCCCAGGAGGGTTGTTTTTTGCTAGTATAGTGGGGTTGAACAATAAAAAGTTGTAGTTTACCTATACATTAATAAATTGAAATACGGGCAGCGTATTAGATTTAATCATAAGACATAATATTATATACCATAGTACGGTGGCATATATAGGTACTTAATGAATAGGTTATAGTGCTAGCGGTACGCCAAAAAAATCAGCAAATGGTGTTAAATTTTTAGGTCATACGAATCAATTTGACCCGTAGCATGAAAAAAAAAGAAGAGGAGTTACGACGTCATCTTTTTGTATGGGGAAAAATTTTATTTGTTCTAAGACCTGTCGTACGTGGTAGGTATCTAATAAAAGGGCCTACTAAGCCATGCTAAAAATGATGCCAGCAAAAATAAAAAAACGACTGAAAAAAAAACGCCGCCAAGAAAGACAACTAAAAAGTAAAAAAAAAATGCACTACCTAGCTGTTGCCCGCGACTTCATCTGCGAAGAATTCGGTCTATCCCGCGGGGACTATGCTGATTTCCCGCAAAATTAGCCTAAATTAATTTAGTAAATATAAGTACCTAGTAATATTTTTTTATCTAAGCGTCGACGGTGTCGGGGACCGCTAAGGTTAACAGGAAACTAAAGTACATATGTTGTATTTTTTAAAGTATTGCATTGCATTTCAGAGTATGCGCGGCGTTGCTGGCATTGGCTGAATGCAAGGCTGCCAAAAGTGTTCGTCATGAACCACGCAAATTTCCTGATGGTTTTTTGTTTGGAACGGCAACCGCTTCCTATCAGATAGAGGGTGCTTGGGATGAAGATGGTGAGAAGATGATAAATTAGATTCTAACCAGGGCCTGAAATTTTATAACATGTTTCACTCTAAATTTCTATTTCAGGAAAATCTCCAAATATTTGGGATCATATGACACATTCCGACCCCTGCCTTATCAAGGACTGCTCCAATGGTGATGTTGCCGACGATTCTTATCATTTATACAAGAGAGACGTTGAAATGATGAGGGAACTAGGAATTGATTACTATAGGTTTTCGATGTCGTGGACGCGGCTGATGCCTACCAGCTTCTCTGACTATATAAACCCAGCTGGTGTGGAATTCTACAACAATTACATAAACGAAATGTTGAAATATAACATTACACCCATGGTTACGTTGTATCACTGGGATTTGCCACAGAAGCTTCAAGAAATGGGTGGCTGGACTAAT
The DNA here is from genome assembly GCA_037349165.1 of Choristoneura rosaceana. Lineage (NCBI taxonomy): Eukaryota > Metazoa > Arthropoda > Insecta > Lepidoptera > Tortricidae > Choristoneura > Choristoneura rosaceana. The sequence goes on from JAZBNJ010000009.1 coordinate 5,481,928, forward strand.
CCCAACATAGTTGATTGGTACGGAGATTATGCACGTACCGTATTTAGTTTGTTTGGTGACCGAGTCAAGTTCTGGATTACCATGAATGAACCAAATATCGTTTGTTATAACGGTTACGGCGACACGTCGATGGCTCCCCGTTTAAATTTGAAAGGAGTGGCAGAGTACTTGTGCGCCAAGAATCTGCTTATGTCTCATGCCAAAGCTTGGCACATTTATGATGAAGAGTTTAGGGCCACGCAAGGAGGTACCATTAGTATCACATTGAGTTCCACCTGGTTCGAACCTGAAGACAAAAACAACGAGGATCACGTACAAGCTGCTGAAGATAGCAATCAGTTTGATGTAAGGCCCGTTTTTTAGTCGTAAAACTTTTTTAATAAATGATTTAAGCGTTAATGGTTAAGCATGACCATTCCTTTTGTTTCAGTGGGGCCAGTATGCTCATCCTATTTTCTCCGAGAGTGGTGGTTTCCCACCGGAGATGGTAAAAAATATCGGAGCCAAAAGTGCTGCGCAAGGATTCGCCCGCTCCAGACTCCCAGAGTTCACTGAAGAAGAGAAAGCCTACGTTCGAGGAACCTCGGATTACTTCGGTCTAAACCATTACTCCTCCAAGCTGGCCTACAGGAACGAGAGTGCTTATGGATATCACGAAGCTCCTTCTTTCTTCGACGACACTGACACAGTATCATACAATTTACAAGAATGGAAAATTGGAGAATCCGACTTCGTCAAAGTGAGTTTTTTTTATTATACTACCCTCTGTTTTACCATCCATTGATTAAATTTATTTGACGGATAAGTATGATGCCGTCTTTGTTTGTTTTGTTCAAATAGACGGAGACAGCATCACATTTGTATCTGGGTGGTGAACCAGCCCCTAGTGTATTAAATTATAGCAATAGGTTAGTGTCCTAGAATTTCTAATTAGTGCGTCAGTTAGATTATCAGAAAATATTAAGCACTTATTTTTTCTTTTATAAACAAAACATGATGAATATATACTTAGCCATTTAAATTTCTTCGTGACGTAAAGTCACAGGACCCCACTCCAGAAATTTGGCGCTTCATGTTTGCAATGTTTTGTTTCATCGAGAAAAAAAACATGTCTAATATTTTTTGATAATATTTAATCTACCTAATAGACGGACAATTTTTTTTAGTTTTATTTATTTAATTTGATTGATATTTGTTTTATATAAATAAATAAGAATATATTATATAAACTTCTGTTTGTGGCTGTTGACACCTAATTGCCTTGGTCTTAGACGAAGATTTTTCTTTATGCACAAGAGCATAAAAAGTAATTTTACATCGCCTAGATCCAGCATAAATACTAACTTCACGAGCATGAGAAGTGATTTTTTTTACCTAGGACACTACCCAATCAACAGTTACTAAATAATATATTTTTCAAATGCAGGTCACACCTTGGGGCTTCTACAATATCCTGACCAAGATAAGGAAGGATTACAACAACCCCCCGGTGTACATCACTGAGAACGGCTTCGCCACGCTGGGCGGCCTGGAAGACGAAGACCGCATCACATACTACCGGAGCTACCTGGCCGCCATGCTGGATGCCATCGATGAAGGTTCTGACATCAAGGCCTACACCGCTTGGAGCATCATGGACAACTTCGAATGGATGCAGGGTTATACGTGAGTACTTTACCTATTTCTAGAATGATACATAAAAATTTACCTGGCTAACGTAGATAAATGATACTTAAAAAACTTTCTTATCATTCGAAATTACTTTACCTTATCTATGCTACACTAAATCCTACATAATAAAAAATTTTATAACAAAAAATAGAACCGACTACAAAAAACCATGAAAATAATTTTCTACCAGTCTGAAGTCGGTGCCTCAGCACGAGCCAGCAGGAGTGGACCTATAATCGTCTACCTCACCTACAACTATACGAGTAAATGGCTTCAATCACTCCTGCTGGCTCGTGCTGAGGCACCGACTTCAGACTGGTAGAAAATTATTTTCATGGTTTTTTGTAGTCGGTTCTATTTTTTGTTATAAAATTTTTTTTTCACGCTTTTTAGTGTAAAACATCTAAGATACAATATCTAATATCAACTGCTCGTCAACTTTTACGAAAAATTGCTTTTTCCGATGCAGAGACGTTCATTATTGAGGAGTCCTGGTGCTCCACCACCCATTCCATTTCATAATTTGCGTTTCGAGGAGCATAAGTTGCTTAGCAACTGTGTTAAAGCAATTGAAATTCAACCCATGAAATACTTGTTATTGAGTAATAACTCCGATGGTCAACTGTGGTCTTCATCATCAGTTCCACTTCACCAAATGATGATTTTCAAGAGCAAATGCACGAGTTTCTACTAAATATATCAAAATTACCATAGGTGTCCCTACAACATTTGAAGAGTTCCCTCGATTCCCTTAGGATCCAATCATCAGATCCTGATTTGGTGCTTATGGGACCTAATTGAAACCATTCCTAGACGAACGCAAAAAAAAATTTTCAAATCGGTTCATAAATGACGGAGTTCTGAGGTAACAAACATAAAAAAAAAATAAAAAAAAAAAATAAAAAAAAAAAACATACAACCGAATTGATAACCTCCTCCTTTTTTTGAAGTCGGTTAAAAATGTTCTTCACATTCTATAATCTATACAAAAGGTATGTTTAATTATCTGAAAATGCATTAAAATTCTGTTAACTATGACATGAACTATTTAAAAGAAATGTGATTTTCAATCCAATTAAAAAAAGGATTGAAAAATATTTTCAATACCTATAGGTTTTTTTATAAAAAAAAAACTGATAACAGTGAGATAACAAAGAGTGTACTTAGACATTTCTTGAAAACTGTAAATATCTCGCAAACACATTCTGAATGGATTTAAAACGCCTTTGTTTACCACAAGAGAAAATATGTACCTGGTACCCTTTTCACAATTTCAATATATTTTGTTTGACAGAGAGCGCTTCGGTCTTTACGAGGTGGACTATTCGGACCCGGCGCGGACGCGCACGCCGCGCAAGTCCGCCTTCATCTACAAGGAGATCGTGCGCACGCGCACCCTCGACTTTGACTACGAGCCCGATACCACCGTCATGACCATCGACGAAGGACATTGATTGATTTGATACCGATTTGATAAATAAAGCTCTGACATTATACCTAAAGTGGATATTTTTTTTCTGTTTACCCCCCTTTAGGCCGCCTATTGCTTACTTTGTAATTTTCTCTCTGTGTAACTCATCGATATATACATTAATATGTATCGGTAGAATATATATGTCAATGGTGTAACCTGTTTTCTGTATCGCTTACTATTTGTGGTGTACAATAAACAGCCATTGTTTTTTAATGCATTGTTCCATGGCTTCGCACCCGTGGACTTCAACAATTAAATTGAAATTCTAAGATTTTATTGAATTCCCTCAAGATTCAGCAAAAATTACGTGTCAGGAACAAATTATAGGTACCTATGAATTATCAATGTTGGCAAAGCATCTCTTCTAAGCAAAATGTACGCTGAGTTATATTCAAATAGTTACTGATATACACAGACAGACAAAAAAAAGGTTTTCAAGATTTTCTTATTGCTTGTGCCATAAGAGACCTACCTACATATCAAATTTCAAGTGCTGTAGCAAACTGGTGGTACCCTATAGGTTTTGATTCATATACTAACTTTACTGAGGTGCCAAAGGAAACTTTCCAAAATTGCGGAACTTTCCGTTTCTTAAATTTAAATGTCCTGTATTTCTTGTGAAAATTCCCAGAAATTTCTGAGACCTTTTCGAACTTTTTGGAAACTTTCCGCAACTTGCACATCTTAAGCAATGTATATGAAAACACCTATTTTTAATTATTGTATATTAGAAGTTTGATTTTTTCACTGCTCCAAGAGGTAACCGACCTGAGTAGGTATTTGAAATTTGTTTCAGCTCTACCTCGACGTGTTCCTGATAGAAACGGTCTTGACAGACGGACAACAAAGTGATCCTGTAAGGGCCCTTCTATGCTGACTGAGCTAAGTAGGTACCTACCTATAAGTGGTAATAAAATAAATAGTTTCCTTAAATTTAAACAAATTATTTACATAATCGTGGAATTGGGGATTAGAATTTTTTTATTATACTTCCGAAATGTATAATACTTACTTTAGATAAGATTTCAACCTTGAAGATTTTATCGCGGCCGAGAGCCCCGATGCATACCTACCCTCTTCAGTTTTATATGACTTTAAGTATTTGTTTTCATGTTGATATCTGCCACTCAACACATACGCGAAAGATTAAGAGAGTGAACAGATAAACTAAGTTTTATTTCAGTTCATACTGCTGTATCGCATGATTTAAACGTGCGAAGCCGCGGGTAATTATTAGAAATTACATTTTTTTTAATAAACAATAAAAGAAAGAAAGAAATAATGTTTTCGTAACAACCTTCGAAATAAGAAAAAGAAATTAAAGTTTATACATGTCACGAAATAAGCACGAAATGGTCCCAAAACATAATTATCCAGTGTGTATAAATAAATTTTAGAATAATTTTGGTTTAAGGTATTTAATAAAAAAACAACAATTAACTAGATTTATTTACAACTTAATACCGTAAATATATAACCGTGACGAACCTACCCACTAAATTCGTAAGTGCCTATAAAACAGAAGCCTATAAAAGTTATTAGAGCATCCCCCAATGCTTTTGTTGGTAAAACACGCAGGAAATTGCCAAATCACATTACGGGGCAAACCGTGTCCTTTTTTTTACAAAACCAACACGTAGAGTCAATAGCTATTCGTAGGTAGCTACTACACCGTAGCACGTAGGTAATGATGACTAGCTTTGACCGCTAAATTCGTGTGTTTATTGTACGACTTTATATGATTCCTTTATAACATCCATTTGAACTAAAAACCATTTTAAGCTGGGTCCACATTTGTGTCATTTTCATTTTGCCGTATCGAGCTCGCGTATCTTAAGTATGGACGCTCATTTTGGGCGCACCGTATCACTAGCATCGTCGCCTAAACAAACGCGTCCATACTAATCGTAGCGTAGCAGCGTGTCGTATCATATCGCCGTGTCATTAGTGTGGACGCTATCCGTATCCTCTTTGATGATCGGGGAATCGTATCGCGTATCAAATCATAACTTCGTATCGTGATACAGTATCAAAACACGTCTATACTTACCAATCTTGATACGCGTATCCGATCGCGAGTGCGCGGGGTATTTAATATCCCATCAAAACATATATGTGAAATGAGAGCCAAATTCAATCCATACTATCCATACAATACTTAATATTATAAATGTGAAAGTGTGTTTGTATGTTTGTGTGTTTGTCCGTCTTTCAGGCCGCAACGGAGCGACGGATTTGGCATAGAGATAGTTTATGGGCCCGAGAGTGACATAGGCTACTTTTTATTCCGGAAAAATGCACAATCGACTTTAGCTTGACATGTTTCGGGCTGTTTCATAGCCCTTCTTTTGAGGACCACGCGACTCGGCTGCTGCCGCAACACGCGCACTACGCGCCACCGCTCTGGTCGCGCGAGCAGAGCGGTGGGGCGTAGTGAGCGTGTTTGTATGTACATTAGTATGGATTATTTATTTTTTTAATTTTGACGGTGGTTTATTATTATTATTATTTTTTATTTTATTTTTTTCTTTAATTGTATACTGTAGTTTTTAAATATTTTATTTGTAATTATTTTATTATGAAAAAATGACTTTCTGCAAAGTCTCTTGCGGAGCATTTTTCTTGGCAATGATGATCTTTCCGAAAGCGCTGGTAGTTTAAAAAATGACGTGTAAAAGTGCCCATTGCGGCCTATTTACTGAATAAATGATTATGATTTTTGATTTTGTTTTTAAAGTATATGGTTCGGAAGTCGAAAACTACCTATGTACATAGTTTTCTTTCGTATTTTAGCCACAAACTACCTGTTATAGTTCCATTTTCAGTAACAGGTACAGGTAGTAACAGGTAAACTGCTTCCGATTTATCTTTTTTATACGTTTTACTTTATCCATATATCTTGGCCTTTCAATGGCCAATTACCTATCTTAGCAGCACGTATCAGCACGTGGCAGAAAATATATGTACCCTGTGATTCGTGTGTAAACTAACAAAAGTACTAAGTCCCCTTTCAAACTCCGGAATCTAAAACACCAATTTTATGCGATAACATGAATATGGTAGGTAACGCATAAGTACGCACAAATAAAAACAGCTTACCTCTAAGGAGAAAACAAACAAATCTAAAAATTCATATCACAGCTGACATGTTTTATGCAAATTTTAATAATGATAACAATGCGTTCAGAAAACATTAATTATTTCACGAAAATCACTTGATTGTTCACAGGCGCCAGCTGTCTGACATTTGAGCCACATTCTAAACAGAAATTACATTTCAAAGAAACGTGACTGAAAAGCTTTACTGAACTTACCAGCGTTTCATCGCTAACCATATGTTCATATTCAACAACACGAGTGTGAAATAAACAATATGTTCGCGTTAGTTCATATCACAGGTTCATTAAATTTAATTTTACTTCGAACAACAATTTTTTTTTTACATGTGCACAAAATTTTATGATTTCTTCAACATTTAAAGTACAGCACTTGGTCAACGTTGGATAGGTAATGATAAAGAAACGAACGTAGTTTTTAGCAATAAAAATAAAATGTACCTAACATGAACTAAGCCGCTATGTCACTCGCTGGTTTCGTGACAACCTTATATTAACTTCACTTTATAACTAAACTAGCGTCCCGCAGCGTCTTCGCACAGGTGCAACTATGAAAAAAAAAACTTAGTGAATGAAGTAATCACTAATCAAAGGTTGCAAATGCACATTTTTCTACTCCCTTTCTCCGTAAATAAATTTAGGTACACGAAGCAAAAACGAACCTTCTATGAAAAATATCTACTTGTTACTGACGGTGAAAACAGTGAAAAGTAAATATCGGATTTACACATATCTTTTTGACATGAATGCGCAACTTGCACATCATAGCGCGATTCGGACGTGGAGTAGGTAGGTACAGTCAAGGGCAAAAATATGTATACACATTAATACCCTGTCCATTTTCCTAATATTTGAACTGTCATATATGAACTGTCACAGTGGTTAAAGTGACAAAGTACTAAAGTGTATACATATTTTTGCCCTTGACTGTACACTAAGTTGAAATACCTAGAGAGGTATTCCGATCGCCTCCGCAATTTCCACTATTCCCTAGCATACCTGCGTGTACTGTAACCGTATTGTCGCCAGATTTTTACGACCTCCCTTGTCCCCTCATTCTAGCGAAGGAACGATCGGGACGCGGTGATCAGCGATATATCCGGGGTCTCCTGGCACTGGTTATATGTCATTCAGGGCATTTTCAATTTTCTCACCTTCCAGACAAGGGTAGGTAAATACTATACGGATAGTAGTCACGTATGCTGGGATAGAAAAGTCGCTTTAGCCAATATTGATCTGTTACTGAACCTGTGAGAATACTCCTTTGGCCTCATCTGCACTTAACATCAGGTCAATCACACGGCCAGTTTTATGTAAAAAAAAAGGTTATTAAGTTATTATGATTAAATAAGTTGTACATAGGTATTTTTATAGTACGTTAAGACATGTTTTTCCTTTTTGAAGTCTTTAAATATCTCGTACCTATCTCTACGTAACGCAGGAGCGTCGAATGAAAATCAGAATTTCAACGGTACGAAAATCTTCCTGCCATTAGTGAAAAATAAAACAGTTATTATGTAATATTAACTTCCTGGAAGTTGTTGCCGGATCTACGATAATTTATTTTCGAGGGAAACTTACGATGGGTGCGGTATTACTCAAAAAGCCTGCGTAAACCAAAGAAAAAGGAAACTCATTATAATGCAAGCAGTGGAACTTTGAAAGCCGTGGAAGTAATCTCGCCCCACGCCCCAGTAAGGTACGGCAGCACTCGCCAGAGTCGGCGGACCCCACGATAGAGTGCACGTTTTACACGCTTTCTAACCTAACGACCAATGTCATACCAGCCACATGCCAGGCTTGACTGCTTCGAGAATACTATTAATTTAAATACGAATAGGTATTTATCAAGCGTTTCCATTGCAGCCAACGTGGTTCTAAATACCTGTCAGCTTTAATTATAAATAAAAAACACTATGTCAACAGCAAATGCCAAGGAGACAAAAATATATTAAATTAAGAAAAACTTAGCAAACATTCGTGGATAGGCTGAACGATAACGTTCACAGTTTAAGTGATGATCATTGATCACGTGACGAATACGAGACGAATAAACGAGTAGGTTGATAGCAATTTGACTCAGACATATCAATGGCTTCGGCGTGAAATACTAATAGCATACACATAAGCATACAAATACCCTTACTTAGAATCATCAACAAGGGTCTTATGAGTAAGTACATACATACAAGGGACAAACAAGACCGTTATTATAGTCGATGGTATTGTCGCAGCCCGGCGCAGCCTCCTTCGCGCTGCTTATTGGCTACACTTCGAATAATGAACACCGCCATTGTGAAACCTGCCAGCACAATGGTGCTTGAGGTTTTCTCCGATATCCTTAACGTAAGTGACGATCCTATTTTTAAAACATTCTAAAAATCTGGGTGGCCCATTTCGCCATAGAATATTCTAGCTACTAGAGTTAGTAAATAAACATAAATAATAAATCTCTTGGTACAAATCAGACGATTTTATTGCTTACAGGCAGTATATTTCTCTTGACGCGATAGATAAACTTGCTCTGTTTCTTACTTAGACATCGGAGTTTCAATACATATTTTTTACATTATTCTAAAATATGATCTAGATATCATATACGGTCATGAATTTGTGCGACAGCAGTTAGTATCTAACTGAGCCATCAATGTATTTTTTACGTTGCGGAAACAATTGCTGGCCGGTCGCCAAGATATTCGAGACGTGCAAACAATCCGCTCGTTGTGTAACTGACACAAATACTTTCATATATCTACAATATTTATCCCTTCAATAACAAGGCTCAAATAGCAACCACCTTGTACTGTCAGCACATGCTAATTTTATATTAATGTGAAATATAAACGTAACTTATAAAATTCTGTAGGCGTTAATATCAGGTACCAATTTGCGATAATAGATTGTTCAACAAGGGACTAAAACAAGCCATTATGACACGAGATGTTTTGTCACCCGAGCAGGGCGAGGCGAGGCGGTTCGAGTGTCATTATGGTTGTTTAGTCTCGCGTTAAACACTCTACTTTTCACTTTGAATGTGAGGAAAAAAAGACATCTATCCTATACCTACAAAATTACAATATTACTTTTTTTACTACGTACGTTCAATATGAGTAATGGACATCTGTTCGAAATTCAAATAGTAAAAAAAATGTTCCACAGTTTTTGTTTTCCTTTATTTTTTTGTAAAGTGACGCTTTAAACGCTTGCATATTTAGCCAACAGCTTCAAACTTGAAGACTTTCGATATTCAGAGACTGAATGGACTTTAAAAGGGTATGAGAAGTGAAAACAATCTTATTTCCTTCTTTTATACAGCTGCGCTATTATTCAAAATTATATAGGTACAGAAGTAAACAAACAGATGAAAATTCTAGTTTATGGTGGTATTTATAACACAGATAGTGAAGAGCGGTAAAATTTAGAGTGAAAATATAAATATTACTGAAGCTCCTGAAACGTAAACGTCGTAAACACGGACATAAATAATGCGAAGTTTATTCTCGTTTGTTCACCTAAATATCGTTTTTGGTTCCTTTATGTCTGTGCTTAGGTAGGTAATATAATAGACAGATAATGGCACGAGACGGCTGCACGGCTGAAGCGGACGGGGACACTTTTAGATCTAAATTGAATGGTAATGATCTCATTAGACAAGAATCGCGATTCATCGAGAATTGATTGCAAAATTAAGGCCAGCACTTTCACAATTAAATTTGATGAGGGTAGAGTACTCTTTCATTTATTTGGATTAAAAATTAGACTCCAATATTTTACCCAGTTAAATACCTTCACGAAATATCATTTTTAAGGTTCCATAGTCAACTAGGAAGCCTTATAGTTTCGCCATGTCTGTCCGTCTGTCTGTTTGTCTTTCTGTCCATCCGCGACTAAGCTCAGAAACCGCTAGTACTAGAAAACTGTAATTTGCCATTAATATACCTACATATCAGTCACGCCGACCAAGTGGTATAAGAAAAAAAAAACTAAGATATTTTTTTAAGGTACCCTACCTCCCATAACGTAGAGGGGCTGATTTTTTTTCTCGACTAATCCTATAGTGGAGGGTTCATTGGATAGGTCTTTTAAAACAAGTTTAAAACCATTGGGGGATTGACAGGACGATTTTTCGATTCAGTGATCTATTTGCGAAATATTCAACTTCAAAGTGCAAATTTTCATTAAAATCGAGCTTCTCCCCTCTAAAGTCTAAACTGTTGGATGGAAAAATTAAAAAAAAAAATTAGGAAGTGTACCAAATGTACCAAATTTCATCAAAATCGGTTCAGTGGTTTCGACGAGAAAGCGTAAAAGACAGACAGACAGAGTTACTTTCACATTTATAATATTAGTAGGGATTTTTTCGTAATGGCTATGGAATCCTATCTTGGGCGTGTGCGACACGCTCTTGGGCGGTTTTATTAAATTTAAAATGTCACGTGTGGTTGCACTTTCTGTACGCAAGTTACATGAAAGGTCCTGTGACGTGCAACCGACAATAACGTGCAGTGAACAAGATTATGTGAGAATCTAAGAGAGGAATTTGACCCGCATGGCGATACTAGGTATTTCGTCCCTTTATCCGCCCATACCTAAGAAAATATGTTGAATCAGTACAGTGTTCCTATAAGGGCAAACAAGACCCACCCCGATTTCACGGAGACCCCAAACGTCTGATTATATTCCATTTTTTTATCGTTGGTACAGTCGTGTTCATAAACTTGTGATCAAAAATATCTGAACACGCTGGGCTAATCAACTACCTATTTTACCGACACTTTGGACTTCTCCTGCGTTACCAAAATTGTCTCTGGCGTCACCAAAAAGTCGTAGTCCAACAAGGTATTTCATGGTTTAATAGGTTGAAATTACATAGGATGACACGTATTCATGTACAACATCTATTAAATTACAGGAAAAACACATTTACACACAAAAATCTGCAATTGTTTGAAAAATGTCGTGGACAGATTAGTATCGGTAACATAGTTTATTCGTTAACATTAACAATATAGAGTCGTGTTCAGATATTTTTGATCAATTTTGCTCACAAGTTATGAACTTGACCGGTACAGTCGGGCCCCGCGGTAGGTAAGTATGCAATAAGGTTTAAAAAAAAGATAAAACATCAGAAGGGGAAATCTATGTGTACTTAAGATAAGATAAGATAAGATAATTTATTCAATAATTTGCAGTACAAAATAACAATAAATACAATTTTTACAAACTTCTATGAAATACGTTTGCCTGCACTAAGAATTACTACAAAACTCTGTGTCGCAGGCTTAAAGCGCTAGCTTAAAATAAAATTAAAAATAATTTATCGAAGCTTAACAGTACAAATAGTTATTATGAAATTATACAGACTTAAAGGTAAAAATTACAATAGTATACATAATTAAATCAATTGAATATACGTAAAGTGTTATGATCTAAATAAGCCACACAGTCAGTGCAATTTTTAACTGTGTCAAATCCGATTCGAAATTTGTTGACTAAGGAAATACGTGCCTAACGTGAAAAAAATTGCAACTGGGCTTAACTTAAGTGAAAATTTACAATTTAATATGTTATTAGGTCAACAATTCGGCCATTGACTATTTTACATCGTATACTAGAAAATTGACAATATTATGTATACTGAAATGAAGTTTCAGTTAAGACTCTGGAATTTTTTTTTTTCTTAAGGCGTAGAATACAATATAATCTCAGACTAAATTATTTTTATTTAATTTTATTCTATTATTACAGCATTCTACTACTAAGAGTCTCCGAGGTAAGCCGCGGGTAGACATACAGTTATGGTGAAACTATAAGAGTCCCGTTTTTGCCATTTTGATCACCGAACCTTAAAAAGGTAGATGAAGACCGCGGTCAGTATCAGTCTCCAGTGCGTGGTCGGGTAAATAAAGGATGGTCTGCGAAAAGGGTCCATATTGGCTCATATACAATTTTTTATTCGATTATTTGTAATAATACCGCTTTGTAATCATAATCATCATTTCTCCGAAAATTTAAAAGAAAGAAGAAGAGAATATTATTTGGGAGAATTTCTTTATTTATGAACTTATTTCATATAACCATCGCAGTTCTAATCTAACCTAACCCACTTTTCTGGCAGAGTTTCGGTTCTATGAGGGTCGCAGTTCTAATTTAATTTGTATGAAAGGGGGAAAATATAATGACTCTATATTTTTAAAAGTCGCTCAACTAATATTTTTGAGTTTGACGAGTACGATCTATGTTTTATTTTAAATATTTACTCGTGTTACAGGAAACACCCGGTATAACACAAACTACTAGACATATTTTATTATTTGTTACTGGATGTTGACCGTGCTAACTATGAATCTTTAATAACTTTTACAACACAATATAAACTAAAACAATTTTAATTTTAAATTGTTAATCAAAACTCAAAAATAATCGAAAAAGGCAGCATTATTATGTAGATTCTTAAGGACCTACCTGATAATAATAGTATATTTTTTATCGAGAGACTAAAATAAGCCAATATATACCCGAGTTATTTAGACACCCGAGCTTTAGCGAGGGTGTCTATTTACCCGAGGGTTTATATTGACTTTTAGTCTCGCGGTGAAAACTCTATTTTTCACTTCGATTGCGAGAAAAAAATAGTCAGTTTAGTACAAAAAGACTTAGTAAAAAATTAAAAATAAATCTTTCTAGATTTCGGCGGCAAAAGATTATCAATTATGTCTTTCGCTCTTTGCTCGACATCATAATTTTCACTATCACTTGATGACATTGTGAGAATAATTAATTTATTTTAATCGTTTACGATTTACGCTCTACAACAATTTCAAAGTTTTCACGGTAAGTATTTTTTTCCAACCAGACACAGATATAAAAAAATAGCATCGGCGAAATGGTCCATACACAAATGAAAAAATAGAATGGCGCCACCTTCTATGCGGAAAAAACATAGAACTAAGACCACGTAGACTAAGAACGTAACATTTGCGTCATGAAAATGGTCCACACACAATCTTATTTTTTGCAAGTAACTGGCTGTTTGAGTTTATCTAAGTCACTCGAAGTAAATTAAAAAAAATAATTACTTTTACTCCCTAGGGACTAAAGTACTCACTTTACTCCCGCCTTGTAAGGCTATATTGACCTACTTTTAGAGCATGGGAAGTGAAAAAACAAAACAGTACCTTGCCTACACAAGTGCACGGATAACTACCTACATACTAGAACTTACCTACGAAGAATTAGTATTCATTATCAAATGTAGGTCTACTATATAAAATTTGCAGAATTTTATGTATAAGGTTAGTTCACTAATAAATAAAGTTACATAGTTGTCAACAAATTCAAAGAATGTCAGTGAAAAAGTAAGAGGGCGGGCGGCGGGAGGACCCTCTGGCGCCCTCGACTCGCGTTATGAGCGTTTCGATGGCGGCTCAAGTTGCCGGCAGCTAGAAGACTGCCGGCAAACAGCCGTCTCGGATTTAGATCTGGAGAGCTATAGCGTGTCGTCAACTCCGATATTTAAGTTTCAAGATTACCGGAGTTGAACTACTTGGCAGTGGAGTGGCGCAACAACTCGATTCCCATCGGAGGCCTTATTGTCTAACACGGTTGAAATCACAATCGTTTTAACCACTTCTTCCTGTCACACGGCAAACGAGGGTAATAAAAAGGGGTGATGAATGAGATCACAAACGGCGTTAGGCACTACGGCCTCGGGTTGTCTAAATTTTTCGTGTATGGCAAAGCTTGTGCACATTTACAGCGAGATGTTGCAACTAAAAAAACACACTTAACTGAGTTAAGTGGCTTTGGGTTGCCCAACGAAAATATTCACTCCACGCTACTGCTAATTGGTGGCATTGTGTATTACGATATGATAGACGATTTTTTTGTATTGTCTACGAAATCTCGTAGATAAGTATAATTAAAAAAAATGCCAATTTTTGGCATGTCAACGGAAATTGCAAATTTAGCCACTGCTAATACCCTGTGCAGACAAGAACGCTTCTGTCGTCGGTTTTAAGTTTTAAAGTTATTTTATGCGTACCTACCTATTTACCTAATCCCATGGGTGAAACTTAAACCTATCTACATTGCTTTTTTGCTCTTTTTGCATTACAAAACTATTTTTTTGTTTATTTCACATTTTTAGACTAAGTGGGTGCGGAGATAGTTGGCGGAAATAGTAAAAATTTGGCTATTTTAATTAATAACTTTAAAGTTATATACTTATAAAATACATATGAAAATATATGTTAACCTCTCAGATCCTTCAATTATGGCAACTGTAATAAACATCAGACTGTAAGTAAATTAATTAATTACTAGCTTTTGCCCGGAGCTTCGCCCGCGTGATATTCGGTTATCGCGCGCTGTTCCCTCGGGAACTATGCATTTTTCCGTGATAAAAAGTAACTTATGTCACTCTCGGGCCCATAAACTATCTTTATGCCAAAATCACGTCGATCCGTCGCTCCGTTACGGCGTGAAAGACGGACAAACACACACATTTTCGCATTTATAATATTAGTATAGCTTAATTTTAGTTCACAACGCTAATCGCTAAGTGGTATATTTTTGCTCATATCATATAAAACCAGAACCAAAGAGATTCGAGGTACAATTTGCGATTCATCGTCTAAGTATTTATCAAAGTGGCGGGTAAAAGACAAAAGAAAAAGACAGCAGAAACGGCAAATTCAATGGTAATTGTGAATAAAGATCCCACAGGGTCGGGTCGGAGTGCATCCGGTAGAATCCCTTAACGATAATTCAGCAATCTTACCCGAAGTTTTAGCGACTGGCTGCAGTGTCGAAGTTAATCTTTCGAAGATTATCTCGCCTCTGTAAGTCGAAGGAATCAAAGCTACAATCTTTTGCGGCAGCTACAGATAGACCAACGGCGCTATCTAGACATTTAAGCCCAGATTAATAGCGCTGAGAGCGGCTGGCGGATTATGAGATTGACTTCAGCGTGGAGTTGCAGTTGGAACACAAATAAAAGACACGACTTTCGACGTCCGGCCGGTCTGCTGAACTCTGAGGCTGAGCTTTACAATGGCTTTATTTTAAAGTTCCAGTCACGAGTCATCTCTCTACGCTAGAATTGTTATCTAGGTAATGTATAATAAAAACAGTAAATAATTTTAGTCTTCGTTCCGACTTTTTATAAAGGGCAGGTTTTGAATTAATTTAATTTGAGCAAAGTAGCTTCTATAGTGTCTGATAAAAACGAAACTTTTACCATTCCTGTATTGAGCATGAATTTCAATCAATTAGGTTACTAAATTCGTGTACCAACTTACATAATTCCTTATGATTGAATGTACTTATAGGAAAGCAGGTAAGTACTGAATACAATAATTTTTTGGAGTTAGATTTCAAAGGAACTTTCCTAACGTCAACTAACATTTGGAATCTATTTGAACATGTCGTATTTTACCGACATAATACACGATGATGTCTATTTGCTATTAAGTGAAAGTACTTACTCAATAGGAGGATCTCAAAAACTTGTTTAGTTCATGAATAATTCAAATTCATACCTACTAACTTTAGAATTGCTCCCATAACAGGCTTTTAAATTCTTTTATTTCACTTCGTTAGGTATATTTATTCGGCACTAACTTATATTGGTCATATGAATATAAAATTAGGAAAATGTATTATTCTTACAACGGCCGGCCCAACAAATTAAGTAGGTACTTACTTTTGTTTTACGCTGCAAACCACAATGAAGCAGCAAACTCTGTTTTAAAATTAATTGAAATCAATTCAACCACTAATCAAACAAAAAATGTTTAACAGTTTGAATAAATGCAAGAGTTCATTTATTTACACACAATGTTTACAAATATTTTATATAGGTACTTTTAAATTACCATAAAAACAAAAGCAGTATTTTCTGACTTAATGTTACTCTCGTTAATTAAATTGTACTATAAGCACCGGTCGCCCACGGAACTTTAGATCTATAGACCCTTATGAAAATAGTTTATATGGAACACGGATACAAGCGCAGGCTAGTGGAAATTGCGAGGCTTGCCGGCGATAGGGACCCGGCAGTTGCGAAACCACAGTTCCGGTTCGCGCCCCCAGCTTATATCCGGACAACAAGCTTTGCATGTATTTCAAGAAACTTAGAGCTCCCCAGTAGCTTTGCTTGGGATTGCGAGTTTTAAGCTCAAACAAAGATTCAAAAGGCAACTCGTGGCGTCTTGAGTTTTAAAAACCGAGCAAGTGCTAGTCGAATTCGCCCACGAAGGGTTGCGTAGAAATTTATAATTTAAGTATTTATTTTCCGTAATAATTTATTTGTCTATGAATACTCTGGGTTAGTAATGTCCCTCTCCTAAGCAAAATGCACACAGTGTGGGGTCATTTTGGATGGTCACTGACATAGAAAAACATACTTACACATAAAATCGTTTATCTGTCTATCCGTCTGGCAAAACATTTTTACTCTGTAAGACGAGTACGTAGAGCTAAAATTAATATCACAAAATAATCTCGAATATTTTAGATGGACTAAAAGAATTTCATTGCTCACCCTAACGCCTAACGCAACCCGTAACGCCTGATTCAATAAATTATTTTAGATGGTTATTGAATTGACATAGACAGACAAAGAAAAAATTAAGATTTTTTTCAGACTTCTTTTATTGGCTACCTTGAAACCAAATTTCAAGTTTCTAGGATAACTTGAAGAAGCCCATAGGTTGTGGAAAGATTTTTTTAACCCCAGACGCAAACTGTGTATTATATATAATCATTTAATATCTGGGCGACCGAGCTCCGCTCGGGCTAAAACTCGGTACCAAGCGTTTACCTAGAGTTAAGACCACGCTAGATCGATTTTTCATCCCCGAAACCCCCTACATATTAAATTTCCTCAAAATCGTTGGAGCCGTTTCCGAGATCCCCGAAATACATAATATATATATAGGTACTAGCTTTTGCCCGCGGCTCCACCCGCGTGGTATTCGGTTATCGCGCGCTGTTCCCTCGGGAAGTGTGAATTTTTCCGGGATAAAAAGTAGCCTATGTCACTCTCGAGCCCACAAACTATATCTCTATGCCAAAAATCACGTCGGTCCGTCGCTCCGTTACGGCGTGAAAGACGGACAAACACACTTTCGCCTTTATAATATTAGTATGGATATACACGAATTGCTCGTTTAAAGGTATAAGATTTTATGATTGCGTTGACTAGAAGCCTGATTTTTTTCACTGCTCCAAGGAGTAGCAGACCTAAGTATTGGTTATTAATTTCAGGTTGATAACTCCACGCGTTCCTGAAATAAAGGGTCTTGACATAAGGATTGACGAATATACAGACAAGCGGACATTAAGGTGATCGTATAAAGATTTCGTTTTTGCCAACTGAGGTACGGTACTCTAAACTACGGAAAACTACACACAATAGTTAGTCAATATTTTCAAAAGTGTTATCGTTACAGTCAGCTACGAAAGTGACGACCATTTTTGTACCTTGTCGCCTTCGCACTTTGTGTATACCTTTTTTATGATGTTGTTTAAGTAAAAAAGTAATTATATCTGGTTATTTCATAACCATATTATAATTTTACATAATTCACCTAGCTAATGTTAATGTGTATAGCTGTAAAGCGACATACCACAGAAGTAACCGGCGAGCTACTTTTATTTAATTCGGCTCTACATGTCAGCGCTCACGGTAGCCACCAAAAAAACCAAAAATAAACCAAAAATATTACGAAACTAAGTTTATGGCAATGTAAATACTTAACAGTTTTCATTGAACCAACCTATTTATTAGTTGAGAGGTGCATTATCTGATCATCCCAGCCTATATACGTCCCACTGTTGGGCACAGGTCTCCTCTCGGAATGTGCGTGTGGTGCGCGACTTCTCGTAAATTTCAATCACCAGATGCAACATTAAAATTTCTCGATTGGGATTATATTTAGCATATTGTTAAAAAAAGTTTTCTTGTTTGAAATTGTGTAAATTTTTGGGTCATATCATCTCTTAGGTATTCACCAAATTTTTATTTCAAAGGAGCCAATTAAAAAAATATTATTCAAACCAGTTCAGCTGTTTTCCAAGCAATCAAGATTTTGACAAACTGAGAACCTACGACTAGGCAACCACCAAACTCGACAGTCGATTTCACATCTCCATCTAGTAACCACCCTGGACGCACGTAAACTTAATAGCTCTACCATATTTACGAATCCGTGGCCACACTACGATACACAAACCAAACAATTTATATGCTAAACCATTACCCACACCATATCGGTAGTTAGATTTATGATAGATACAAATTTGCTATCAGGGAGGCTAGGCGGGCGCCGCAAGACGTGCAACCAAGTGTCGCCGCGCCATTGTCCGCACGAGCGCACACTATAATGGTCTATTTATGGCCGCCGACCATTCACTGGACATGGAGGACGTGGACACCGCTCCATTTAACATATACACACTTAAGTAACTCGGACATGAGATGTGGACTAATAAATGTCCAGGTAAAAAACTTAAAATGACCTCATAGTCAAAATACCACAAACGGGACTTATCACGCTATTTTTACACAAGTAATATTTACCTCGAGTCTACTCGTGACCACGGCAACTGTAACGTTGCCGAAACGTCGAGGTAAATATTTCTTGTGTATGAATAGCGTGATAAGTCCTGTTTGTGGTGTTTGACTATGAGTGAGAATCACGAAAGTTTAAAACGTTAAGATGACCTGTTGTAAGTTATAGTAGTGCACTAAATTGATATAGGACTAAAGTTATTTTTTGAATATGGAACGTCGACTTATCTATTCTATACGGACACGTTACTGTTACTAGGTACAGTCAGAATCAAAAGAAGCTATACACTTTCGAACTTTTGTCGTTTTACAGCCACGTACTAAACGCCATTCAAGATTGTCAATGTGTCAATGCGACAGATTAAAAGTGATCCGACTTTTAATGCTGACTGTACTATATACGTTACAGGTCATATTCATAAGTTACCTATACGTGCCTATACCAACTGATTCGGTGAACCCGTTGTTGTTAAGTACTCGTAAGGTGTGTAAATGTGATATCCCAGGCCCAGGGACGGTTAATAGGTAATCAGATAAGATTTTCTAGCAATAATTGTGAATCACAAGTTTCCTCCACTAAGCTCTCTCTTTTTTGTTTCGAATGCCTATTGTAATACTTGGTTTTTAGATAGACACATTTTCAAGGCTGGCTTTATTCTGACCAATGCTTGCCATTGACCATGTTCACTAATTACACACCGGTGTATTATGCGTACGTTTATATCACAAGTTTGTGGCATTGTTACCAGTAGTTACCAAATAGTTACGTACTTTGAAAGCTCCCACTGATAATCAAGAAGGTATTTCAATTTCAATTAATGTGTAAGTACAGTGAGCAGCAGAACTAGATAAGCAGTTGTGGTGCTTAAAATGATCTAAATTATCTCTTATTAACTTTGCAGTAGAGTCGCGTGTAGATGATTTTGAGTACGGTAACCGCTCATCTGCTGCTGACTGTAAACGGTCGGCCTTGATTCTTAGGGGAGGAATAGGTACCTGTTTCATTAAAGGCAATTTACCTGTAACTATACAGATGATGGAGATATGTACCTAGGCATAACAACTGCAAACGTTTAACTTGTCTGGGCATCGTTTCTTAAGTTCAATACATTCCGCGGTCAAAGAGAACTATATGTGCGGATATAGGTATGTTAAGCCCACTCAACTAAATATTATTTCTCAAAATCGTAAATCATATAAAAATATTTTCTATATGAATTAAACTGATGAGGCTCGTTATACTTTCTCCAGCGGAACCAGAAATACTCGTTCGGATGATTATGAATGTACTATACTGGGAAATTAAATTCCTCGTTCATGGGGTCACGGCTAGAAAATACGAGTAGTGTAATATACTTAGTAGGTTTGACTCGAACTTAGACGAGGCTAGCAACATTTTTTCAGCATTTTCCGAAGCTGATTAAGCGATACAATGGACCTTTTTTTATCAGTTCATTAGGCCGACACGCCGCGGCGATTTACCGGGATCTATCTGTAATAGTCGATGCGTTATCTACGTGATTACTCTCTTCGTTAGATACATTACATACGTACATTACTCAAATAAACCTGTAGGCACTTACCTCCGGGAACACAAGTTTCACTGTCATTCTGCTGTGCTGTAGCGGCTCGCCTCCAGGTTACCACATGGTAGAACTTAAATTTATGTGAGAAACGTTATTAAATATAGGGTCTATAAAATCTTGCGCATTATAACGTTTCTACCTGACACTTAAGCACCTTATTAATTATCAAAAAGGTAATATATACCCATAATTCAAATTTTAAATTTAACGTTTTGCACTTTCGCGACGTTGTTTACAATTAACTTTCGTTACGACATGAAAAGCGGTTCTGGTCCATGCGAGATTACGTACTTTCGTTTTATAACTAATTGCTTGTAAATATTTGGCCAAATACCGATATACCGCGTCGACGTTCGCCGCAACTGGTTATCAAATATTAGCGAATTACGAGTTATCCGTCAGTAAATATTCGAACTGCATCCGAGCTCATACAGCGTGAAGCCGATTGCATGGTCTTATCTTAAGCCAAATTTACGGTTCATTTGGTTTTTTGGAGTCAAGTGTTTGCGCGCGCCCCTGGAATCGACCGGGCGTCCCGACGCGCCACTGAGCGATCTCGCGAGGCTCCCGGCCCGGCGCGCCGCGCGCATGCGCCGCCCGCCGCCGCGGCCCGCGACCCGCGACGCCCGCGGCGCCGCCGCACTCGCTACATTACGTCCTCCCATAACACCCGACATCTGACATTCGCAGCACCCCGCATTGTACACAGTCTTGCAGTCAATGTCCATCTGGCTCTCTCAGCACAATTACGATCGCAGTACCTAGTCGGTGACAGCACAAGGATCAAAAAATGACGTCACAAGTTCGCTAGCAAGTTGCACGACGGCGAGTCGACTACCAGTAGGTACATTCTGCCTTATTTCATTAACGTCAATGAGGCAGCAATAAACCGGTAAATAAAACTGATCTCAGGATCAGAAGCTGACAATCGTGAGAAATGTTGTGTGATACACTTACGTTTCTCCCTACCTTCCCTCACTTATCTTCTTCGTATAAATGAGTAACTTTTATACTTACGCAGCTGGTGTCTTTGGGTACCGCGGCATAACTTTAATAAATCGTATTGAACATAACACGAGTGAATAGGTGCTTACACTCTGATCTGACCGCACGCGCGCCGAAAGGTCCGCCGGCTTTGAATTTGTTTCCGTCCCGGAGCTGAATATTTTGCGTCATGCGGAGCCAGGGCTGGGATTTCTGGACCCTATTACTCACGCTATCAATAAAACACGGTCTGGTTATGGATGGAAATTTACATACTCACGTTTTTATGGAATAAACATTTGATCGCACCAACATAAATATTAACAAGAAAAGTACATGAGAGAAAGTAATACAATGCTTTTGAATCTAAAAAATTTGACTAACACAAGCAGACTATAGATACAGGTAATACAAAATATCACAAATTAATGACTAATAAATTCTTAAATATTAGTTTATTTGAATTCAAGTAGATATTAAAGAGTAGTATTAAACATAATTTAAGCAAATTGAATATAAATCCAAAAATTATATATTTTATTAACTCAATCAAAGTAAAACATTCTTATAAAACTATAATTGCACCGATATTCTTGCTTATATTTAATATCTTTCTATCTATTTCTAAGTACTCATGAGAAAGGTCGACGTAAATTTATACACATACTCTAAGGTACGCCGTTGTGTTAGCTGTATTCCTACCTACCTACTTGTTGACGGGTCGACCTATCTCCTAATTGATTTTGGCCTAATTCATATAGATAAATAACAATCAATACCTATCAACAATCGAGGAAGACTGTGGACGAACTCGCTTCCCAAGTCAGTATAGTCCACTTCCATTAAGTAAATACTAAACGCGACTCTTATTAAAAATGTATTTACGAATGAAATGGTTTTTCCGCACGGCTTGCGATCTACGTAAAGAATATGTAATGTAAGCCAGTAGGTACTAATGAACAAATGCATTATAATAATACTTACATGCAACTTCATAAATATTTTCTTTCACTTGATAAATACCATGAACAGCAAGAAACCTAGATCCCAGTAGTACCTAGATGAGAGTTATGTCGTAAGCAACTTAATTTTGGATTTCCGCAACCAAATATTAATTATTTTCGTATTTTATTATATACCAGAAATAATTTTGTTCTATGTGGGTTATATATTGTTTGCAATAATATTAATGATATATAAGAGATTAATGTAAATTATTTATGAAGTTTCATGACCTATCAGAGGATAGATATTTATTTCAGAGGTTAATCAGGTTTCATCCACGTTTAGCTAAAAACAACGGCACACTTCGGGTTATCCAAATTCCTAATTCGATATGACGTCGATCATTCAAGGTAACTGGCACTGTGTGATGGCGCGTCGCGATTCAGTATCGCTACGAGCACACTATACGTTCGGTAAACGCGCCCACGATGAACATGTCTGTGGCGAGCGCGGCGCGCAAGGCCTGCGGCGCGGCGGCGTCGCGCACGCGCAGCGTGAACTCGCGGCGCGCCGGCGCGGGCAGGCCGCCGCCCGCCGCCGCCAGCACGCGCGCGCGGCCCGCCGCCTCCAGCGGGGCGCCCTCGCGCGCGCCGCCCAGCACCGTGCGCGCGCACGCCGCGCGGCACGCCTCGCGCTCCGCCTCGTACAGCTCGTGCGCCGCGAGCTCGAACGCGCGCCGCAGGTCCACGCCGGCCGCGGGCGCGCCGGCCGCCGCCGCGCCCTCGGCGTGCGCGCGCGCCGCGCCGGCCCGCAGCACGGCCGGCAGCACGAGCTCGGCCACGCCGCCCGTCGAGCGCGCCCGCAGGAAGTGCAGCACGCGCTCCGCCTCGCGGCTCTCGTCGAAGAGGCGGCGCTGGCGCGCGGCGGGCACCGGCCGCGCCACGGCCCACGCCTCGGCCCACGGGTTGCCGGGCAGCAGCATGCGCGCGCCCAGCTCGCCGCCGCCCGCGGGCCCCCAGTCGCGCGGCGAGTACCAGCGCACGAAGTCGCACAGCTCGGCGCCGGGGTTGGCCGCCTTGAACGCCTCCATGTCGGACAGCAGCGAGGCGGACATCATGCGCGCGCGCAGCTCCGACGCGCGCGCGTCCTCGCCCAGCCGCACCATCAGCTCCGCGTCCTCCTCCAGCTGGTCTTCCGTTTTTGGCGCAGGATCCTACGTCCCCATAACATCCTTTTATATTTATTTATTCTAGAGAACCAAGACGATTGGAGAAAAAAAAATTGTAAGCCGGTAACAAGCAAATGAATAGTAGTTTATAATTTACCTGAGTGCGGGGAATGTAGAGAGGTGCTCCATTCTTGAGTGTAGCATCGTCGAGGCGCTTGAGGCGACCGACTGGGCGGTCCCAGGGCGGCGGCGCGTCCCCCTCGCTCTCAGAACAGTCGTAGAACTCGTCGTCGGAGGAGTCCCCGGACGGCGCGCCGGCCGCCTGCGCGCGCGCGATACAGCAGTTCAGCAGCTGCAGCTTCTGATGCAGCAGACACGTACGCGCGTTGGGAATGCCCTCAGCGACCCTGATGACAAACGTTTACGATCATTTTATGGACAGATTTCATTTCCTCGCATTTCAAAATAACATGTAACTACATGACTACATGACGCTATATGTGTCCGCCAAAATAAAAAATAATATCGCTACTTTGTGAGATTTTTTACATGTGTTCATTAAATAACAACTGTCACGTTCCACCGACTTCGTTTTAACTTTCACTTTGTAAGCAATTTGAGTAGACAAATGCACGACCTCGAAAAGAAAGCACCTAAATAAATCAAAAGAACGCTTGGCGACTAACGCAACCTGAGAAACATTTTCTCTTTCATTTACCTATGCAAATTTCACACATCGCCTCGAGTGAGACCGCAGCCGATTGATTCTAATGCTCCTCGAATGTTTTGTATCGCGACTGACCCGTAGAATGCCATACCATATAGCCCACCTGACGCTGATCATAGCCAACCGAATGATTTGGTCCCCATTAGTGTGTCGTGACCCAGATTCGATGGGAGTGAGCTAAGCGCGCGAACGCTCTGGGACACCGTTATCTTATTGAATTACAAATACGAAGATGGGAGTGCTGAGCGAGGCAGCGCCGAGGCAGCCGCTCGCGAGCAAGCTGGCCGCCGTGTAATCGGTCGCTGAACCGTTTGTTTACCGGAGCCGGCGCGGCCGCAGCAACTGGGTGTAGGTCAGGCTGGAGGGGGCCGCGGCGCCGGCGCACAGTCCGCCGCCGACGAGAGCCGAGAGTGCATCTTACGCCAAACATGGCTCTGCTGCCGCCGGCCTAACCGCATACCGGTTCCTGATCGCTAATCGAAAGTGACCCCTTTACCACTGTTGTGTCCCAACGATGACCAATTATCGGTGATTTGATTAAATTTAATAAAAACAATACCAAATTTCGCGTGACAGTGTTCGTCAAAAGTGGCAATTTTCAAAGGATTTCTGCTTACCAAAGAAGGATTTCACCCGAAATGGTAAGTTTTAAACTATTTATAAATACTGGAAGGTTATTTCAAAGGTTTCTATTCTACGGTAGAAAACTAGAGAAAATCGAGTCGCTTATATTGTGACCCACTTCTCGGAATATACAGCATCCGACTCAGGTCGCTCATATGGAACATTACAAGATCTTGGTATCAAATATTTACGTGCATGCGGAAGTAACGACCACGAGTGCATCAATGTCCATTCCATGAGCCAAACATATTCCTAAAATACACATGTTTATGTGAATATTTTGGATAAAATAATGTGGGTACATCCCAGATTTACCTTATTTAGTATTCACGTAGAGCAAACTGCGGCAACAACCCAAATTTGCAAGAGCGCAGAGTGCACTATGTTTGCATTGTCTATTTGACAAATAGGAGCCCACAGGACGTTGCATTCGTGTTTCTTGGAATCAACCCCTGGCACGAACTGATGTATTATCAGGTTTATACGTCCTTTTTTTTTTTTTTATTCGACTGGAAGGCAAACGAGCAATGCATTACCTAAAATATCCAATACATAGTTATTGTAGTACAAATAAAAGCTTCGGACTAGCAATGCATCAAACGTCGGAGCGGGCGGCAGATGGATGCTGCAGGCGCACGCGCACGCGTGGTTCTGTCAACCGCGAACTTTCTCTAGTTTATTCAGATAGTTTCTCGAAAAAAATTTTTAACGATACATGTTACAATAAAAAATGCAGTTTCGATAAGATTTTAACTCAACCCGGCCGCTTGTTTTCTTCCACATTATTTTGCGATGTTGTTTACTTGGCAAAGTTTTCTATGTGCCGGCTTAATAGTGTGTTTTCGTAGAGCGCGGGCATTCAGGGAGCTGGAGGGAGTCGCCCACTGACTGCCGGTACTTCGGTAGCTCATTTTGCGAGCGATTACACTCTTTATAAATTTACAGCATTTAGCCATTACAGAAAGCCATCTAAATCACTTAAGCTTGCTGATTCATCGCTGAATTTGGTATGTTGAATAACCATCTTTATTGATACAGGAAAAGCTTTGTTTTCTTTGAGAGTAATCCATTGGTGTAAATTAATTTCAAACATATACATATTGAATCAAACTGCGTCAGTTCTGCTTCTGATGACTAAATTCCAAATACGTTAACTTGAAGTAAAACGGCATAAAGTTGTTACAAGTGGGACACATAAACACAAGATTCCAAGTGTCGCCAGAGCGCTGAGCTGGGTTTTATGCGCGTCAGCCGTATTTACTGCATTTCGCTAGTAGCGAGTTTGGACATGCAAATGTGGAACAAAGCCGACAGCCACCCGCCCAATATCCGGCGCGCCACTTCGCGGAGCGCTTCAATTTAGTTTCGGAACATGTGCAACAGTAATGTACCTTCAAATAAGGAAATGCAAGCCTTCGATACAACCTGCCAACACGTTCATTAGGGAAATATGAAACGAAGTAACTTCCTACACATGTATCTCTTAACCGGTGATTGATTCAAATAGAAATATAATATAATATCGACAAATTGATTTTACACTAGAGCAATACCTAATATAAAAATACTTAAACAAGCGGTTTTTTTTTCAAAGACAAGATCAATCTTCGAGTAGATAGAGAGTACGACCTCGAAAATCCCCACATAGCAAATGTCATCGAAATCGGTAGAGCCGGTTCTGACATCTTCGAAATAAATAAATATAATAGAATTGCTCAAGGTAGAGTTATGTGAGGTAAACGTACGCAGTGCGTAAGTGTACGCAACGACACGCATTTGGGACTGAAATGTATGACGAATGGCTCTATATTTATAACATCAAATAGTTGTCTCCATAACAGATTAAGATATTCACATTAGCAGAACGTTTACACCTAGAGCTAAGCGAGGTCTCGATATCGATGCAATGTGGACAGGCGTCTCTACATTCCCTACGCGAGGCAACCTCGCACAACGCAGCGTTTTAAAACATATCAAAAACACATTACACGATATGCTGTTACGGTTGCCGTTTCATTTATGTAAGTTGTGTAGGTATAATGACTTAACACGTGGTAAATTGTGAAACGCAAACAGGCGTTTTTTTACCGTTCATGTTTTTGTAATATGACTGAAACTAAAGCAAATAAAAAATAAAAGCCCATTATTTCCTCAACTGTCGTCACGAATGCTTATAAATAACTTCAATAAGTATCAGTCATTCTTTATATAAAAGTCATCAAATGCGATTCAGGAAGTTTTAAAAAAAAACAAGTGAAAGTATACACAAAGTTAGCAGAATACCTACAGTGGACAAGGTTTTGTTTACTCGTGCTGTCAGTTAGACGCTACATAGAGAGGGCAGCTATACCAACTGGAAATTAGCAGTGTTTAACAAAGCAGTTTGCAGTGGAAAGTGCCTCCCGCGCTGCTCGCGAGCCGTTAATTGGGGATGGCCCGCTCTGTTCCGATAGGACAGCGTAGGTAATTGGTTTTTACAACCCAGAAGGCTTACGTAAATTTAACACATCGACCGACGAAAGAATTGTTAAGACTATTATGAACTTTCGCGACCTATTCTTGAGATTGCTTCGCGTTTCCTCGTTTTTACGGTTCCGTTCAACAAAACCAGAACGCATGCTTAATAGCTGTTGAACCTTTAGACGTAAATGTGAAAATAGCGATATATAACTATATGGTTGCGCGATTGATTTCGCAACGCGAAGCGGGTCTAATGTACGTTGCTGTAAATTCAGAGCAACTTTTTGGTTAAAAGCTTCTATTTATAGTGTGTGGAGTAACCGGCAGCACCCCCAGGAGAGCGGCCGCAGCCTCGGCGCGGGAGCCTCACCCCGCTGAGCGCAACCTCCACCGGAGCTGTGGCCGGCGTTATATCTTACAATAAAGTGAAAACTCCTCATAAAAACTTGTCAAGTTATCGTAAAATTGTGGACTACCTATACTTAAAAGTAAATAAAGATAATCGTTTATAAAATCTTGTAACAAGTGCCAGTTAGGTAGAGTTATGTGGGGTAAACGCACGCAGTAGGTAAATGTACGCAATCACATACATTCGGACTGAACCGTACGTTTACCCCACATGGCCACATGACTCTACACCATAACGCATTAAGATATACTGAACGAAACAAGCTATGATATTTCGTCTGTGGACCGTTTTTTGGCTTTATTTTTCATCGCTACTATCATTTTTCATATCATTAACTAACTTTAGATTAATATTTTATGTACAAACTTTTAACAACAAACAAATCTATTCTATTGTATTCTATTTGAGCAAGACTACAACCACCCTTTACATTACCATCACGCGGCGGCGGTAATTAATTGTCCCTGAAATTTTATCGACGTCTCGAGTGGACAAAAACCTTACGACAACGCACGTAAGACAATGGGCAGAGTAACTGTGCCGCTATTAGCGAGCTCGGCGACGCGGCGCATGCGCCGTGGGACACCCGTCATTGTAGGTACATCCCGCGTATTGTCTGTAGGCACCGCTCCACGCTCGTCCTCCCTTGATTAATGCACGAATATCATCAACAAAGTTCACAACACGCTGCAGACGCGACGGCTGCGGCCCGCGAACCATGCCGCTGGGTTAATAGCCGAGAATATAGGTTAAGAACAACTCTCTTCAATGTGAACGACTAATTCAATCTTTTAATTTTACCACGCCCTCCTAATTTACGAAATGTAGCATCATTGTGAAAACATACTGTAGCTAGCAATCAACTGGCATGAGCTTTATTCTCTTTGTCGTTTATGGCTACTACCGCGGCATAGAATTGCTTCATAAAAGCTTTAAGTGGTCGCCGTTAGCGCTACCTAAACATTAAATCATCGCTTAACGTTCATAGTACCACATGCATGACGTATATCAACAAACTGTGTATTACTCGTATATATCCTAACTTCTGTAATATTGTCTCTATAGTTATAGTGTTCTTTATACCATAATAGGTATCTAGTCATTTTTATTTGAAGACGAAAAAAATATTGCTGCCTTACCTACATAATATAGGCTTCAACACAAACGGTCGGATAAGAAAAGGGCAACGGAATCCGACTAAGGCGTAAACGATTTGCTGGTTTTAAGAGCTTATTGGGGACACGTGCCCACGCACCGGCGCGGCTGTCCGTTGGCCGACGCGAGCTAAGCGCACGCGGTCGCAACTTGACCCGTATGAATGGTGCGTCAAGTCAATTGCATTCGAACACGGGTGTAAATGTTAGGCTAACCGTACCGTAAAGCAATTGAATTGAATTTGAATCGTTTGTAATGCAATCTTAAATACTGCGCGCAACAAGGTACGGTAAGGTAGGTAAGTTAAATAGATTTAAGTTATACCAACCAACCACCTATAAAACCAATATCCTACTAATATTATAAATACGAATTTAGTATGTATGTGCGCGCGTGTATTCTTTTATTACTCCTAAGCGCTAAAACGTTTCGACGATTCAGATGAAATTTGGTATTTACATATATAGCTACATGGCTGGAATAACACATAGGTAGTCTACTATTCAACCACGGAATTCATGTAAAATGCCAAAAATCTTAACCGTTAAGCTAAAGACATGAAATTTTGCATCGTTATTCGTCATACAATGTAAATGAAGATCACGAAGTAATTTTTGGGAATTTTGCAAATCCCGGAATTTAAATTCGACAGCCAGATCTAATGGTTTACTAGAGCGAAGCCGCGGGTAAAAACTTAGCGTGCAAAGTATAGAGTATTGAGTAATGTGGTTTATTGAACTCGCAGTACCCGCACAGGTGCGCCGGCAACATGCATCTTAGTCACGTCGGTGGCAGAGAAGATGGATTAGCGGACATCGTAGACATTAGTGACGCCCCGCCTACCGCCACTGTCCCGTCATTTATATTGATTGTCTTATAATGGATCACGCTTTTAATGCGCAAATTGTTGAACTGGGTGCAACCAATAATTTCAAAAATGAAATATATCACTTGTAGACATTTTAGTCTCAACCTGCTTAGTAGATATTTATTGCCAACGCAAGTTGATAAGTAATTTTAAAAATTAAAACTTGATTACGGCTTTTTAGCCGTAAAATATTTAAATACTATTTTTGACCGCCTTCAGGGCTCATACATATGTGTGTACTAAATAGAATAACCCTTGGGATAAAACAACCCTTAAAGATTAGCCTTTTCGCAGAATTATTGTTTGACAAATGTTTCATAAATACAAACTGTTTCATTTCTTGAAATCTAAATTTGTTCTCGGTGTATTTTCTTATACTTTTATAGAACACAGTAGGTTAGGTTAGATTTGTTTTATGAAAGTTAGAAAAATATATACATAGTTACCTACAGAGAAATTCCCGAGTTGGCAAATGAAAGTTTGGCAACAAAACATTTGGGAAACGTGAGTTGGGAAAGGGCAGAGAACCCATAAAAAGAGAAATAGATATGAATCGAAGTGTTGGCTAGTACCTACGTTGGCTACTAGTACGGTAGCGCCGCAGCGGCTGGTGGTCTCGCGCCGCTCGGCATCGCGGTCGGCAACGGCGCACTTAACTTTTTGCTGGCTCCTCATCGCGCCTCGACTCATTAACGCACCATCGCATACATACGGCAACGTGATCCACGTTTCATGCTCATGTGCTCGACCATTCCCGTGATACATTCAAAAGTAGCATTCGGAAGTTTATTCCGGTGGTGATAGCATATATAACCAATCAGAATCTATATACCAAGAGCACGATCAGGGCCGAATCACGATAGCAACTTGTGTTATATTTTTTCTTGTCCCCGAGAATACGTTCAAAAGAATAAGATAACTGTACACAGGAACAAAAACGATATATATGCGTAAAAACTACCAATAATTTATGAACAATAAAATTAAAATATTTCATATTAGAACATTAGAAGTCATGTGTATATCCATCCACACGTATCTATCTATCGCCAAATCATAACCTGGATTTCATTACTATAAATAAGGCATTAAGGACTTTCTAATACAGTAAGGCTACACAAACGTGCCCTAAAATGAAGTGACTACCGAAGTTAAAAAAACTCATACATGAATGCCAATAAAAAAAATAATCTACTTGAGTCTTAATCCGTTGGTTGTTCGTACTTGTGGATAATTAATTACGAGTATACTTCTTTTTTTTTTATTCGACTGGAAGGCAAACGAGCAAGTGGGTCTCCTAGTGGTCTTAGCACCTATTGAAATGAGGTAAACAATCTTGACCTGTCTTTTTATTGCAAAATACTTTTATAAAATAAGTATGTAACAGCAAGTACTTACCTGAAAATGTAATTATGATGTGATACAGTCACTTTTAATATTAACTACATTTTTATGGTTTCGTATACATGTAAATAATTAATTAATAAGCGTTTTACAGTGAAAGGACAGTGGGGGAGGCCTATGTCCAGCAGTGGACGTCTTTCGGCTGACATAATGATGAGTGAAAGGACAGGTCAAGATTGTTTAACGCTTCTCTGTTGCTTATGTTGTTAATAAACGTTTGTGTTACTGAATATCCGGCCCCGGGACAAGTATTCCCGGTTTAAATCCGTCGGGGCGCGTACACATACCAATAATACTGATCATTATAATTTTATTACTTTGTTTGGAAGCAATTACACCGAATATAATACGAATGAATTTCCTTACACGCCTTCTAAAGCAGGATCCGGATCTAGCTTATTATCATTATGAGATCTCTCTATTGCAATGTAATCGATTGGATATTGTTGCACAATTATTCGATCCTGTAGCAGTAATATTGTTACTAATTATCCGATCCGATAGTAAGACAGCTGGAGAAAATAAGTAGGTAAGGCATCCGACAATGTTCACCATACTCCATGACTCCTGTCTGGGAGTCTGTTGGAAATAAATATCATTATGGTCCCTGAATATAGCCGCTCTGAATACTGCACGACACTTTATTTAACTTAACTTTAATTATAACATGAGCTATTCTAAACATGACTAGTATTAACTTCTTCTTGCGATAACTTTTACTATAATAATATGAGCGGTATAGACATGATTGACCCAGTATACGTTGGCGTTAATGACACACAATTCGTGTTAACTGTTTATATCGGAATGTAGGTAGCTAGCTCTAATGAGCAGCGACATAAGCACGCTGCACGACGATCAAAGCGTCTCCTCGCGTGGCTGCCCTTACTTAATGCCGAAGACAGCCATACCTCATATTCATACGGGTACGTGTGTATGAACAGAACAGTTATGTATCGAACGTAACATAATGTGAGCGCGTGCACCCGGGCCGACTACGCACCAGCCAGAAGGAGTCGCGCTTTCTTCTCACGCTAACCGTTACACAAGACAACTAGACGGACGAAACCTTTAATTTTCTTCCTCTGAACGATTAACTGAGATTCTGAATCATGTCAGAATTAATTTGACGTTTTTAGAGAATGTGAAGAACGTCATTAAACGACAGTGCTAGATGTTATGAAAAAAAAAGAAATTAAACTACCTAACGATTGACTGCGTCTGAGTATAAGTAAATTCACGCCGTTTTAAATAAATATACCTATTCCAATGACATTCTGAATATATAGTTATAATCCGTCGAATGGATGGTTTGGGGCTTGAAATATAAGGCCGTAATCGAAGGTTTAAGCCCCGTCGATCGACGTTTGACAGCGACACGAAATCGGGATGATCAAAACGGGATTTAGAATGTCAATCGGACATGCCGTAATATCGCGTAAGTACGCCCGCCCTCCAGCCCGGACTCTATCCGCGCACGCACTGAAATGGGTCAGAGGTCCTCGGAGGATTGTGTAAATTGCTTTGTTACCTATGTGAAATGATGGACCGGTATTGCGTTTTACTATTGCATGAGAACAAAATAACTCCTGAGTACGTAAAGAAAACGATGCTAAATGCTACGTAACAAAAAAATCCAGATGTGTAAACTATACTCGGGGCCATAATTCGAGAGACAACTTTGACAAGTCAATGACAGGTAAAGGGTTACCAGGGTTCGACGAAATTAAATAGTGATGTAGCCGATATCGATATTCATTGTCGATTCGACTAAATGGTTTGCTAAGAGGGATTTTTTTGTACCAATTCAAAGTAACAAAGATATAACACAACGAAAATTGGCTCTAACGATTAAATCCAATGTGTGGTCAGATCTAATATTCAAATTGCTAAATAAATACAAATTTCAAATCAATTTTTGATACGATTTTTGTGAGAAGGATTCAAGAACATACGATCCGATCCGTGAATCGTTTCAGAGGGCCTACTCCGAAGTTCGAAAATCGAAGTTCATATCGTACCGTTCCTCTCGCTCTCGTATTAAATAGTATAAAAGGGTAAGAGGGACCGCACGACACGAACTTTGAGTTTTGAGTTTCATAGTAGCCCTGCTGAGGTTTACGATCCATTACGATTCAAAGTGAAAAATCGACGAATGCCCTGCACCGGCCCCCGCCCTTGGCCCTATATACTACGAAGTGTAAAATTCGAACTCCGTATCTTGCTATCCTGCTGGCGTTAATATTATTTAAAATGAAAGTGAGAGGGACGGTACGATAAAAACTTCGAATTTCGTAGTAGTCCCCCTGCCCCCGCCAATCGCTACATTATCGTTGACAAAATGGCGCCTCTTGTGAAGGTAATGATAAAATTATTACTTGTAGCGCCCTTGGTGACAACAATCATATCATGTGTATATAAAATAAATATAGCGGATTTAAGGTGAGGCCAATCAAAACAATAAAAGAAATAATTGTCGTTGGTTTGTATTTGCACTTCTTTCAATGATCTTACATTGCAAAGTAAATTATTAAACTAATTTGGTATTGTCACCATAAAAATAATGGATAAATATCGATAGAAGCCAATGCCGTGATATTTTTTAATATCGACACGAACAGCACTACCTTGTCTGTGGCAACACTTGTGCACAATGAATTGTCAAAGTTGTCTCTCGAATTATGGCCCCGAGTTTAACTTCACTTAGTTTTCATTTAATCGCAAATAAAATTAATAAGTAATTAAACATTGTGGGATAATTAAACCAAATTATCCAGTCCCAAACTAAACAAGTTTAAATTATGTGCGGTGATATGACAAAATAACAAATGTCGTACATAATATATGCATAGAAAAATCACACTTAAATAAAATCATTTGTATTCATCATACGAGTGTCTTAGCCCCTTCCGAGGATAGACCTCTAAACTCCAGAGCTTTCACTCGTAGCTTCATAGTCAAGGTCATAAGACTGAGGCTCTCCGATTACCAAAACCTCAGTGGAAATAATGTAAATCGGGCCAAGTGGAACTCGGACTGGAACAATTATTTTGTCGCGTGCCCCGCGATAGGTACGGGTAACTATATTTTTTTCCTGACAAACACTAATCCTAGGAAGTCAAAATACCACAACGGGACTTATCACGCTATTTTACACAATTAATATTTACCTCGACGTTTCGGTAACATTACAGCTGCCGTGGTCACGAGTAGAATCACGAAAGATTAAAACGTTATACTAATCCTAGGTCTTTCTCAGGGTCTCAAACTGTCCCCTAACCAAATTACATCATGATCGATAGAATTTTTTACACGAGAAAGTTGAAAAAAAAAACACAAAAGTAGGTTCTCACTTTCGCAGTTATAATATTAGTAAGAATTAACAGTGTGTGTGACCAAATTTTACTGAACATCCCTGTAATTGTTGTCAGGACTTTTTAACAAGGTGAACCAATAATGTTACCATATTTTAGTCGGACTTCAGTTTTCTATTTCTTCGCAATCGCTATTTTTTCAATCGATTTACGTACAGATACCATATTTGTGAGTTAAGGGCACAACATGGAACACAACAACGACACGCTAGTAAATAACAATTACATGAAAGTTAAAAAATGTCAACAGGCTCACAAGCCTACGGCATTCCCGATGCCATTATGTACCTACAGGCAGCCAATTTCACTCACAAGGAAAGTTTCAAATTAGGAAACTTCACACATAGCTGTTGGCAATTAGGCAAATTGAAAGAAACCAGCCATTCAGACATTTATTTCAAGTAGGTAAAGGTAATGACGCAGCTGGCAAGAAACAATTGTCAAGTAAGAGAAAGCTCGCGCTCGCAGCCTAGCCCCGGCCGGGTCACCGGCGGCGGCGCTCGCGAGGCAGCGCCCGCGCCGCCGATACCCGCAATCAGATCATGATCAAATAATACATCATTAGGTACCCAGCCGCGGGTTCATCACCGCAATTGCCGTAAATTAACTATTGTGCCTACTTATATGTTTACAATACATTTCACTTTTTGGAACACATTCTGAAGATCTTTAGATAACGAGAAGTTAAGAAAGTGTAACAAATGTACAGTAATGGTGAGAAAACACCCATGAGTAGCACGAAGCGTGCAATTCTTCGTCAATAAATAAGTAAAACTAAGTATGTTATGGTTTATTACAAAGTAAATAGATAGAATAGATAATTGACCGAGCAAATTGTCGAACGAAATGTACGAGTTACGGTACTTGTTTGCAAGGTAGGCAGGTATTAACGTTTTAAGCTTTTCAAGTTTTCATAAATATTACTAAGTAGCGGGCGAAAAGTCTATTAAAATAGATTTTCACATGCTCTTATTCAATCTTGCGAGTCGTATTTCGCCCACTTCCAGTATGTAAACCAAAAAGCTTGTAGTTCTTGTTATAAAACGTTTCTTATTCTATTACATGGGGGGACCATGTCTTGTTTGTTTGTTTGAAGGGGGGGAGGGTCATCTGATGTAAGTACATAATTTTTTCACAAATATAAAGGGAGTTGTGGCGGTCAAGATGGGATGCCTTTGACTTAACCTAGCAGAGGGGTACTACAGGTTGGCTGGCAAAAAAAAAATGTGCTGCCCCCAATGAACATAAGCTACTACCGTAGGAAAATGCAAAATTCCTACGGGACGCAGTTGAAGTTGAATTTATCATCGCGACCGGTAGATACCACACCACATCTCACTCCGACACCGGTAGCGCACGGCGCGCTCCAAACCTAATGGCCGACATTATCAAGCCAGTCAAACGACCACGACGGAACTGCCGTAATAAATTGCCCAACTAGTTTAACCGTAAGGAATACCATCTGCTTATTAATGCAAAATGCCTTTGGCATCTTTTCTGTGAAACCCTAATGGACTCATTTGCTCAACTTGTATAATATCCCCCCTAAATCGTAATTTGTGATGATATTAGTCAGCGACAAAGAAGGCAATTCTTTAGAAACAAAGTGATTCACAGGAGAAAGGCAGAAACCAAAACCATGACTTATCGACGTCGTGCCAATGCTGAATCACAGACTTTCGCTGTGGAAGTGACAAATTAACTTTTTAATAACGTCTTTGTTCAAAGATGATTTGTATTGGTTCATTCATTCCTGACTCTTTAAACGTTTTCAACCGGTGTGCCGCGTATATTTTCAGGTGTGCCACGATTGCCGCAAAGTATAAGCATTGAAATCATGAATAGCTATTTTTAATGAGAAAATAGTACGAAAACAACTGACGCGTGGCGTGTGCGACTAAAAGCCTCCGATGTCCGTTATGTTATACATATTATGGATATACTGTACGGAACCCTCTGCCCGCCAGTCCGACTCACACTTGCTATTTTTTAGTGGTGAGCCGTGAAACTTTGATGAACGAAAAGTGTGCCGTTAAAACCAAAAGGTTTAAAACGCCTGCTTTAAAGCTTAGATTGTGTGTTGTTGTGTTTTCTCTGTGTACCTGTTTTCTGTATCGTTTACTATTTCTGGTGTACAATAAAGAGTATTTGTATTGTATTGTATTGTATTGTCGTTTAAATATACGATATGTAAAGCATCTTTGGTTACATATTCATGACGTGACGGTGACGGTCTTTATTTGCATTTAATCACTCGCAATAGTTACTAAAAACTATTTTTAAAAACAAAAGAACAGACACTGCAAATAATTATTTGAATATTTAATATAACACTTAGACAAAGGCAAGCGTCCGATACCCAATTAAACATTATAAAAGTTATAAGTAACGGTAAAAGTTCGATGCCATGAAACCTACCCCAGGAGCCAATTGCGGTGTGTCAGTTAGTTCCGAACATTCCAGGACAGAGTGACAGGGGCGTGAAACTTTAATGGCGGCGGTATATCTTGGTAGAGCTTACGGTAAATTTATAAAGAGCTTACAGAGTTTTAGACCTATAAAATTTTAAGAGAATCGCAGCATTTTAAATCGAGTGTTAAGAATTGTTACTTAAAGTTAAATATTATTAAAATGCTTACTTTTGCTTGGAAGTATGTGCACATCTTAATTTCGAATACAGGTCAAAGATAGAGTTATTTTTAGTCATTTCATTATGTATGTCACATTGTATAGCTACGTTATTTTTGCATCTATTTTAACCAATAATAATAATCAAATATGAGCACTGATGAGAGGAGTAAGTACTTAAATCAGTCTAGGGTATGCCCAAACAGTAATAGGTATTAAACTACCCTAGGCCAAACACCCTAGGGCCTAGGGCGAAACACTCCTCAACGACCCTTTAACAAAGGTAGGCCCACAAACCCACGTTCTAAGATACCGTTGAAGATAAGCATCACTATCTGCGCTCGTGTCACGAATCGACAAGCATTATAATACGGAACGCGTCCAACTCTATCGGCGACCCCTTAATTGCCTTTAGTGCGAACAGATTGTATTTGAGTATTTTTTTTATATGTATAAACTTGAGCCCGATCTGTCCACTGGTACCGTCGAGTCTCGTGCCGCATAAAGATCGTGTCTTGAATTATCCCGCTGCGTAATTGGCGGACGTGCGTCGAATAGCCCATGGAAGTAGAAGACACCGCGCCGCGGCACGGCACGCTCCGTCCGATATACTAATAATACGAACATTACCAACGGTATTCGAGTGACGCAACACAATTATGTTTTGGCTACCGCCGGCATAATAGAGACGTCAAACTTTGATTACAAATCTTAGTGACATGATGATTTCAGATTGTTAAGTGCTTCAAAACTACAAACAGACAAAAGAGTTACTTTAGTCTGTCAACAGGTTTGACTTTTCGTCAGATGATTGATCCTCTTGGGGCAGTGGTTTCGAATAGGTATTTTCGAAGCGAGGATTGTTTTCGTCGTTTTCATTGACTTCCAAACTTCGGTTAGTTACGCAGAAATCACACCCCTTTCATTGGTAAATTTTATTTCATTTTTAAATATGTTGTGATAAATACCATAGCAACACACATTACCTACCAAAAGTTAAAAAAAAAATGGAAATATTTTCAGTGCTCCGAACGGAGAACGAATCCCCCTATGGTTTTATCCCTCGTATGTGGATGGCATGGATCCGTGTAAAATTTAAGGCGATATTTTTGTATTTTTTATAATCAGCAGATTTTGCTCTTATCAAAACAGATGAGACTAGAATCCACTACTTTTAACCCCTCTCGCATATGGGCCAACCAACTTTTTTACCGACACTAATTTGTCCACGATTTTTTTTCAAATAATTGCAGATTTTTGTAAGTAAACATGTTTGTTCTGTAATTTAATAGATGGTGTACATGAATACATGCCATCCTACGTAAGTTCAACTTATTAAACCGTGAAATATCTTGTTGGAAGTACGATTTTTTGGTAACGCCAGAGACAATTTTGCAAGAGTTGAGCTGTTTGCAAGAACCGCCTTGCCGCCTTTAATTTTTTTTAATTAGATTTGGGAAAGGCAACGGAATCAAAATCCATACATTCTTGGTTATTTTTCTAAGCAAGTAGATCCGTTATCAATACTCCATACATATATTATAATTATAATCCATACTTAGTATTATAAATACGAAAGTGTGTTTGTATGTTTGTGTGTTTGTCCGTCTTTAATGCCGTAACGGAGCGACGGATCGACGTGATTTTTGGCATAGAGATAGGTAGTTTATGGGCCAAAAATGCAAAGTTTCCGAGGGAACAGCGTGCGATAACCGAATTCCACGCGGGCGAAGCTAGTATTTTATAATCTACGAAATATTGATTTATTTCCCACAAATGTGATGAAAAACATTGTATGTTTTAACGGAGGACGGTGTAAAAATTACGAAGTACGACTCAGAAAGCCCTTAGTATTCGACTTCGGGCATCTAATAGAGTCTCATTCGTAATTCCTTACTTAATTACCGCCACTGCGACTTGATTGTTACCTAACTCTATTCATAAAAGTTACAAACCTCCTATCGTGAAGGTCGTTTTTAATCGTATCCTCTACTATAACCTACATAAAAAATAATGATTATTTTTTCAGTGACTGCGAGTTGAAAATGATAAATTATGAAGAAAATTTTTTGTTAACATAGCGCATAGGCGTCAAGCTCCAAGCGTTTTTCAATGAAAGGGTTTCATTATGAACTTACGATAACGCGCATGTTATAGTGTATTGTAGCTTCGACTATTTACAACACAAATGCAAAACCATGTATTTATAATAGTACATTGTGTGTGTCTTAAGGGCTGTAAATATTGAATAGTAAATAATAAAGACTGAGGGCTTTAATGAGTCGATGTTCGTCATTCTAGTACTGTCTAGTGCGACATAAGTACAATGTTTTTCATCACATTTGCGAGTAAAGTTTTATATTTCTAAAAGAAAAAATATAATTCTTCCAAATATTGGTCTCCCCCTCCCTCCCGCAGCATGCGCCTGACGTGGCTGACGTGCGTGTGCGTGTGGTCCTGCAGCATTATTCATTTACCGACCTTGGGCTTCATGACAAGAAAATTTGAATGCGCAATGACTCATTTACCGACCACGGGATCCATGACAAGCACATTAAGGTAAGAGGGATTTACTTGGGGGGTTGCAACCAAAGCAGCCTGCATGTTACCTACGACACTGTTTACGAGCAAGTGTGACGAAAGAGATCTTTCAAAAATTTTGGGGTCAGTAGGATTTTGGCCCGCCGAATGCGTAACAATCGGAGGCGGACTTCACGCAGACGCGTGATTAATCCGATCATCATTCCCCGTTTAACCTTTAGAAAGATCAACATCAAAATGGTCACATCTAGTTACGTATATTTCACAGCCGACAAACGATAGCGCTTTACTTACTGTAATAGTGACATCTAGCGGCAGTTCAAGAAACTAAATCTTGAAACCTGAATACATACCATGGATGACGCAACCAAAACAGGTATACAATAGAGATAGTAACAAAATATACAATAACTTTCATTGAACTATTTCGAGATCTATGATATGACACCTAACGCCATCTGTCGACATTTAGGGTGAAACATTTTTTCAGTAAAACCACCATCTGACTGAACTAGACTAGGATAAAGATTTATTAACGTCTTAACAGTGTTTATATAGAAAGGTTTCGGAACTATGTACTCGTAGAGTTCATATAAATGCTAACATGCTGTTGCGCGAGCTTTAATTCTAATTCCCACACTTTATATCCTTGTGCAATCTCCCTTTATGGATAGTGTCAATGAGAAATAGCCTATTGAATACTAAACGGAAGTAGAAGATGGGTAGTTTATATTTTGTTTGTACTCTTTATTGTACAAAAAGGGAAAAACAAACGGTTACACAAAAAAGTAAAGTGTTAAGTACAAAGGCGGAATTATCCACAAGTAGTAGTTTCCATATACAATGAGACATTTTACAGTTGACTCAGTTTCAATTAAATCATCTGGCGCGGCAGGTGAGTGTCAAAACAATAAAATCAGTTCTTGGCATCGCGTGAGTCGCAGAGGTACAACATTGATTGGATGGAACTGCCCAAAGTTTAATCGAGCTGTCACTCAAACCTGGCCGGAGAAATTATTTAGACGAAATTAAATTAGATCGAGCAAAGTTTAAGCGTAAAAATGAAAGAAGTGGATGTAGAAACAAATAATTCACATGTCTTATGTAGGGACAGACAAATAACTACAGAGAGGGAAAGCGGGGAGAACGTTTAATGGCAGTTCTGACTAAACCCGAACAAATCCGAGGCACCCCGCAGTTGTCGGGACAACTTTCTTAATATGCCACTTTTGCTAATGACTTAAGATGGGCTTAGGCATGTCTCCGGGGAACACTCGCTGAACTTCCTTACCTACTCATAATAAATAGAGCAAGACTTTTTTTTACTCAGAAGAAGTCATGACATCTATCTGCGACTCTATCTGCGAAGAAATCGTGTATTGCTATTCCGTGGGAACTTCGCAGTTTTCCGAAAAAAAAAACTATCCTATGTCCATCCCAAGATTTCAAGCTATTTCCATATCAAACTTCATCTAAATCAGTTCAACGTTTTAAGAGTGAGCAGGAAACGAATAGGCGGAAAGACAAACAGACAGATAAACTGACAGATTTATAAACAGATTTATTAGGGATTAGTTAGATAATAGAAAATCCATACTTCCATACTAATATTATAAATGCGGAAGTGTGTGTTTGTATGTATATTTGTCCGTCTTTAACTTCAAAACGGAGCGACGGATCGACGTGATTTTAGGCATAGATTTGGTTTACGGGCCAGAGAGTGACATACACTACTTTTTATCCCGGAAAAATGCACAGTTCCCGAGGGAACAGAGCGCGATAACCGAATTCCACGCGGGCGAAGCCGCGGGCAAAAGCTAGTAAATTTAATAAATTTGAAAGGACATAAGAAAGGTGCTGTTTGGAAAATATGTAAATGTGATGCGTAAGTAATTATTATTATCCGCTACAATTATAAAAATACCATAAAAGTAAAGAAATTTACGACGACTTTACCTAACCGCAAACCAAAAGTTGCAAAACACTTCAAAACAAAGGAGTTCACGATTCATTTGAAACAGCTAATTTGTCAAATTTTAAAACCACGAAAGAATTTATTTATTAATTAATAAAAAACCTTAATGATGGATTATTACTTACAATTATCATTATTTTACATTTAGTAGGTACCCAGGCTGATTGCGGAATCCATTTAAAAATGTATGTTGAGTATTGCGTGTGTATAAGTGAATTATTTTCGGTATAAATAAAGTTGCTGAAGTCACACTGTGGGCTTTAAACGGTCAGAAGCTACAAGACGCGAAAGTGAATCGAGCAAGGCAAGCTCGCGGCGGCGAGTGCAGAGTGCCGTTAGCGGCGAAATCGGATGATGCTCGTTTAACGCACATGTAAATAGGCCAGTGTGACGCGCTCGTAAACGCTAACAGTATCCATAGGAGATATATCTTTCGTTTCTTAATAATACAGTAAAATAGAGAAGCTCCGAACTTTCACTAAGTTTGATTGGATTATCAACCGATGGCTGAGGTTGAACTTTAAAATGCCAAAGAACAAATAAGGTAAAAGAGCAGATTTATACTTTTCATAACGCTTTAGCATCTATTATCCAGGTGCTCAGTAAAATTTCTGTGATAATAATATTGATGACATAGTATTTACTACTTCCAATTGAGAAAGCAATGGTTTTACTATAAAAAAAAAAAAACATAAAAACGCGGCGGATTATAAATAATGCCCAAAATAACAGTTTTCTATGAATTAACACGTGTTAAACACATTCAACGGCTGAAACAGCACAAATTTAACTATAACAAAAGTATCGCTAGACAATAAAAATTTGTTTTTTTAAATACTAAACAACACATATTTTAATAGCTCTACTTACAATTACCAAACTCTACAATTTTAAAGTCCACTCTTACGCGATCAAATGTTTGGCGGCTCACACGCTGTATTGATTGCGACCTCTGTAATCTGACGCTGCTGTTTGTGGACAAACAGCAGTCAATTATTTCTGGACATCCGTAAATGTTTACTACAGCCTGTCAGGCGGTATGTGTAATGTACCTAGGGGATGGATTAAACGTTTTCCGAAACGCTTAGGTACATTCATCCATACCAATATTAAAAATTCGAAAGTGTGTGTGTTTGTATGTTTGTGTGTTTGTCCGTCTTTCACACCGTAACGGAGCGAAGGATCGACGTGATTTTTGGCATAGAGTTAGTTTATGGACCCGAGAGTGACATAGGCTACTTTTGATCCCGGAGAAATGCACAGTTCCCGAGGGAACAGCGCGCGATAACCAAATACCACGCGGGCAGAGGCAAATACCCAGTGAAACAAAGGGTTCTTTTTGTTACTTGCTAGACTCGGCCCGACAAAAGTAAAGAAATAATTCTGTGAACAACAAAGTGAAGTTGAGTGCTGTGCAATGTGTATGCTATGCTGTAGGTATTTAGAACACATATTTAAAGAAGGCATACAGCCAGGAATCGAACCTGGTTCTTCGTCATTCTGGGATTTGTGCTTTTGCCATCGCTGCATAGAAAAGTGGGTACTTATGTTAAGAAACCGACTGTACCTGTTCAGTACACGAGTACATCAATATAATCACTACACATATAATCAGCATAAGAGTGGCGTAGCGTATTTATTGCGTGATTCGGAGGGAGGGGAGGCGGGGGGTGCAGGGAAAGCCTGAGTTTTCCGGGCTAGTAGCCCGTGGCCGCCACGCTGCGCTTCCCCCAACGGCGCATGCACCGCTTGATTGCCGCTCGTAACATGCACTACGTTTATGGTTTCCTACACAAGCGTTTATTACTAGAAACTAGCAATTCAGATCCATTGACTGCTTTAATAATAGCACTACCCATAATCGATGGACGTTACAACTCACCACTTGGGTAACGACCTGATATTTAATTCACTTTATTCAACAGCGTCACCACAGTATGTGTATGTGCAAGTATCTAAATTTATTCAGTGTAATATTAGCTGTCTGTTACTCCATAAATAATGTATGTAAAAACATATTTAACATGCACCAAGAAATTGAAAGTGAAGCAAAGCGAGATGTCTAATACAAATAATTAAACATGTGACGTGGGGTGAGGTGAGGACGCGACGCAGCGCGCGGAAGAGAGATGCGTGCGGAGAAAATGTCACCGCTCCGGCAGATTCCACGGCTCCGCGTGTCCAATTAAACCGCTCACATCACACAGCGCTTTACAAGAATCTTAGTCGCGTTTCTCGTGAAATCTTCATTTCCTGGTGTCGAAGATTTCTCTCTCAAACTTATGACACTAGTCTAACGTTAAGAAATTACCAGTTTATCGATGCCGATAGTAACAGTAGACCTTTTTATTTGCAGGGATTTAATTCCCGCGGCCGTATCAGAACATGGGTGTGGGTGGTAGCGCTGGCGGCGACGTTAGCGCGCGTGCGCGGCGCCTGCCCCTGGCCGCCAGTGCCCGCGCTGCAAGATGCCTGCGTTTGCGCCTTCAACCTCGCGAGGGACATGTCTGTCCAATGTGATCAGGTAACTTTATTCCCTAACGCACGATACAACTTAATTATCATTTAATCTTTTCATAACGACCCGATTTTGCTCTTTTTCAGGTTGATTTCGCAACCCTCTTGAAAGCGTTAAATTCAAGCGCGAAAAACATCCCGATCGACTTGTTATACATAAACAATTCGACGATCCCGGCCCTCAATGATGGTATTTTTACTAATTTGAAAATACACAATGTTCAAATTTCCGGATGCAAGATTAACAGGATTGACGATGACGCCTTTCGAGGGCAAGGCCCTCATTTGAAAAACTTAAACTTGCAAGACAATGAACTGGCGGAAGTACCAGTAAAGGCTTTGAAAATACTAACGAATCTATCTCTGCTTGACATATCAAAAAATCGTATTACCCAAATAGATAACCATGCTTTTATTACATTACGAAAGCTGACAACACTCAAAATATCGGACAATAACGTCACTTTAGCACCTCATGCCTTGACCGGATTGGAGAGTTCTCTCAAAAATCTTAATCTTAAAGGAACTAAACAAAAATCTGTTCCAGAATGTATCAGAGGGCTGCGCAGCTTAGCCTTCCTTGATTTATCTCAGAACAGTATCAGAGAACTGCCCGGGCCTGAAGGCAAAAGGACTTTTGAAGGATTAGATTCCCTGACAGCGCTAAACTTAGAGCGCAATATAATTGTTTCTCTCAAGGAAGACGCTTTTGCTGGAATTAAAACGACGTTAAGTTCTTTGAGCCTTCTAAATAATCTCTTGCCAGAGTTTC
Source organism: Choristoneura rosaceana (assembly GCA_037349165.1). NCBI lineage: Eukaryota > Metazoa > Arthropoda > Insecta > Lepidoptera > Tortricidae > Choristoneura > Choristoneura rosaceana. The sequence goes on from JAZBNJ010000009.1 coordinate 5,526,903, forward strand.
CTTCGGCAGCGATGGAAACCTTAACAGAGTTGAGGGTTCTCGATATCGGATTTAATTTGCTTAACAAGTTACCCGCTGATGCTTTTGCGAATAATCCGTCGATCACGCTTTTAGCGCTCGATGGAAACCCGCTGCCCACCGTGCCGGCAGAGGCTCTCGCGCATCTAAATAACACTCTGCGGGGCCTTAGCATCGGTGGTCGATTTCTTAACTGTGATTGTCGTCTACGCTGGATAATAGAATGGATTCGAGACGGGGAACTTCAAGTGACATCGCGAGAAAGAAATCCTCAATTTTGTGGCAACCCGCCACAATTTCGTGAGCGTGGATTTTACAGTTTTCAACCAAACGAACTGGTCTGTGAATATGAAACGACTACTTTGCCACAACAAACAACAACTGTCAGAAAGGAGTTAAACGATTGGAAAATAAGTGAAACGTCATCGACGACAGCCCGGAGCACCACGACGACTAGCACCACCACCACCACCACCACCACGAGTACGACCCCCGCCGCGAGTAGCGCCGCCAGCAGCAGCGAGGCGCCCGCGCGCGCGACTGTGCCGGCGACCCCCGCGACCCCCGCGACCAGCGCGCGCCCGAGCCGGCCCCAGGTGCCGCCCGTGCGCCCCGCGGCGCCGACTTGGCGCCACGCCCCTCATCAACGTCCACCGCTCGTTATGAACTTTCCCCAACAGAAACCGAAAATAGACGACTCTAACGAGGTCATCGTTAAGAATGCCTACAGGCAAGACAATTCCGTCATTATACAGTGGGACTCCGATGTCGCTAATATTCTCGGATTCCGCGTGGTGTACAGACTGTTTGGTGATAAAAGTTTCAAGCAAGGCCCGCCCCTAGAAGCCAGCGAAAGAGAATTCAAAATCAAAAACGTTCCATCTCAGGTGAGCGCTACAAGATTTACATTTTACACGAATAGCTAATAATATAATGAATCAAGAGACTTAAGACATAATGTTAATGCTTTGAATAGGTACTGTTATGGTAGAAACTTTTAAACTGAGTTCGTAACATATATCATTATGCACATAAAATAAAATACGAATCACACTCATACATTTGACGCGTTCGGCATTTGCCGTGGATATTGTAAATTTCACACGAAAACACAAGCCGAAACATGAATGCACAGAAAAACCAGAAACCAGGACCTGGGTTCGATTCCCAGCGCTGGTCTATTTTTTCTGGTTTTTCTGTGCATTCATGTTTCGGCTTGTGTTTTCGTGTGAAATTTATATGAACTTTCACGGGATGACCGTAAAAGAAACAAAAATTTGGAGTTGAAATAAAAAAAGAAACAAGTCTCTTCAAGTTCAAGTTCAAGTTTCTTCGTCAGGTCTCTTGTTAAGTGCAATGATGAAATAAATAAATAAATAAAATACAAAAAGACTCCAAATCGTAATCTTGTGGATATTGTAGACAACTATAAAATCCCACGGGATAGAGAGCTATTATGTATTTTTCCACGGACAAAGCCAGTTTGTAGATAAAGGTCGACGATCCCAATTTTAAAGTTGACCTTGGTGATAATATTGTAACTGTTCAATGGATCATTGTCTGTTGTAATTTGGCAGGAATGTATCGTGGTGTGCGTGATCTCCCTGGAGGAGGTGCACGTGAGCCCGGAGACGGTCCCGTACGGGCAGTGCCGCGAGGTGCGCACGGTGTCGGCCGCCGCCTCCAACATGGACAAGATCACGATCGCGGCCAGCGCCGCCATCTGCGGCACCATCGTGGTGGCCGTGCTGGTGTTCGCGGCGGCGTCGCGGCGGCGCGCGCGCACCGTGCACCGCCTGGCGCCGCCCGACAAGCTGCCGGCCGCGTGCTGCGGCGCGCTCGGCACGCCCAGCCCCGGCGGCCCGCTCTCCTCGCTCGCCACCCTCGGCGCGTTCGGCAAGCAGCGTGAGTGGGATCAAGTGTCGGCTTACAGCGCACGTTCGATCCCGCGAGCACGAACCTATACTGAACCGGCTCCCCCCGATCCCTTGCCCGGCCGGCCGGGCCGCGCCCGCTCCCTCGCCGACGGACAGTCGCAGCATAGCTATTCGCAGTCCGGCCGATACGGAGTGCCCGGCTACCCGGGCAGCCTGCTGGGATCTCGAACCGGTGAGTGCCGCCTGGCCCCTTCCCGATCCCGAACGCTTCCTTTTCTTCTTTCGTCGTAGCCTAGGAGTCGTCCGGTGAACGATAATTTTCAATTGCGAATCGAATATTTCAGATCTTCGTCAGTCGCGTCAATCCCTGGGGGCGGCTTCGGAGCGGGCGTCGCGGCTGTCGCTGAGCGGCGCGGCGGGCGGCGCCACGGGCGGCACGGCGGGGTCGCGCCGGCGGCCGCGCTCGCGCTCGCGGCCCGCCAGCCGCTACAGCGTGGGCTCGCTGGGCATGGGCTACTGCGACACCTCCGACAACTGGACCGACCACGACATGGACATCTACATGGCCCGGAACCCGACGACGCGCGGCGGCCTGGTGCCGTTATAGCGCGCGCGCGGGGCGGCGTGGGCGGCGCGGGAGGCGCGCCAGCGTCCGCGGCGCCCGAGGCCGAGCCCCGACCCGCCCGAACCTCTTGACGGCAGCGACAGCCCACCGTGGGACAGTCTCGAGAAGGACTCCGACTCTAAACACAGACCATGATCCGTGCTACTAGATGTTTGGTAAGGAATGTTACCACTGTCATGATGTGCATAAGATTAGTGTGAGAAGCAGAGACCGGAATTTTCATTGCACAATCCAGCTATCATAGAAACTTCTCTTTTGTCGACTTATGTAAATATCGATATAACCAACTTCAAAATCGATTGTTAGCATCTTATCGTGTCATACAGATTATGAGTATTAATCTTTTGACCGTTGCTTAATAGTTTGACGGGTAGGTATAAATAAGTACATTTTATTGCAGATTAAAATCCATAATTTTGTATTATACACTACCTACACTAATGAAGCTAGTGATTAATCAACAACTGTTAAAAATAAATATAATAAGAGGATGGTTCAATCTGTTCAATCAATTCTTGTTGCGATTTTCTTCGAGATTTAAGTCGATGTGTTTCCTCTATTCAAATTATATGTTGTCTGGAAGTGATCACTTTTTAGCAATACGATCGCCTGTTGTTAACTTTTACTCAAATTTTGTTATTTGTAATCAATTGTATTGACACGTAAACGAGTATATCAAAAGTTAATTAGTAGAAAACAACTATGACAGCTCAATTACTGCCAAGAAAATTCCGATCTCAGAGAGATGCAAATTGTAGGTCCGCATGAAGAGCAACTGATATTTTATTTAAATTGTTATGGAAAAATATTCATACCATTTGGTTAGTTACGAACTAGTCAAAAATCTTCCGTCCGTTAGTCAATATGTCGAAGCAAGGCGAGTGATTTTGGCTTTTCTAAATTATGGTGCAATATATTATATGAATCCACTAATATTTTATATTTTGGAATTGTTAAGAGTGGTTTATTTTATGTATTTAGATTGTTAATTAGTATTGTCTACAGTGATTTTCCCTAAGTGCTGACGATTCTGGTGAATCCTATAAGTTTTGATAGGACCAGCACTTAAAAAGCTTGGACTTTATAAGATAGAACTGTACTACATATTGCAGTCGTAAGTTGTACATATTAAGCTAATTAAGACAGTACATATACTATTATTCTGTTAACATTTCTGATAACCAAATACAAAAGAAGCATAATCCAAATGGTGCTAAATGTAATAAAAATTGTACATAGACATATACACTTAATCAAAGAAATATTGTTAAGCTGATAAAATATTTTTATTATTAAAATGTTATGAAATATTATTTGAAGTATTTTATTCCACAGATTATAAAAATGCAAATACGCTTTTAATCTCTGGTTACTTTTGGGCATTGTAGTAATCACGTATACGGCCCTTTTTTCTTATAGAAAGACTAAGGCGCTAGCTTTTGCTGCCTATGAATTGCGTTATCGTTATGGGTGTCTTAAAAGTAAACAAGGTGCTGTGAGTTTTCACTAAATGTGCAGGTTCGATTCTCCACCTCCCTGCTCCGCTAACTGCACGCTTCTATTCTATACGCTGAGTTCAGTGAGCCTAGAGAAACGTTTAGTTTCTCATTCATGACATGACAGTTCATCTACTCGATACTAGATGGCGCTAGTATCGACACTGAAATAAACAAAGTAAATGATGCCAATCACGCAGGGCTCCCACCGGCACTTCATATACTACGTAGAACTCTTACCTAACGTGGGTGAAGCAGAGGAGTGCCACATCTAGTCTCATTGTCAGTATTAGTTCATCTACTCGATACTAGGTGGCGCTAGAGTCGCTACCGAAACACATAAAATCACTTACCCAGGGATGAGTATTTTCCGTTCCCAACGGTACTGCAGCTCTTGAGTGAACTCGTACCAGAGGTGCGCGAGGTAGGGCAGCCCGCCGGCGTCCAGCAGCCGCGCCGCGCTGACGGACAGCCGCCACACCAGCCCGCCCACCGGGCTCGTCTTCACATAGCTGCACAACTTGCCCTCTGACCCATCACTCTGGAAACAACCATGATTCCGTATTTAGAGATAGTTCGATCTTGTGGTCACCATTCTTGAAGCAATCTTGAACTACTTATGAACAAAGTAGTTGTTGCTACTGAATACTTTTTATCCCAGGCACTATTCAGTTTCCAGGATAAGAAATAGCATATGTCTTTCTCAGGGTCTCAAACTATCTATATAAAAGTAGTAAAGTGTGTGTGTTTGTATGTATGTTTGCCGACGATGAATCGACGTGATTTTTGGCACAGATAGTTTATGGGCCAGAGAGTGATATAGGCTACTTTTTATCCTGAAAAAATGCAGTTCCCTAGGGAAGAACGCACGATAACCGCATTCGACGTGGGCGAAGCCGCGGGCAAAAGCTAGTAATTATATAAGTTTGGATGGCAATACCTAATGCCTACTAGAAGTGACTGAGAGTCACCACACTATTTCACTGGGGTCAGTAATAAAGCAGTAGCTTTCACTGGTTAGTACAGTACCAAATGAAGCTGTTGCACTGCTAAAAAGTTACTATAAGATAGACTACTAAAGTTTCACAATCTATGATTACAAATTGTACCTGTACCTACCTTAAATTCTACCTCCAAATTTTCTGGATAGTTATAGGTATCATCCTCCACAGCATCAGGAAAGATATAATACAGTAGTGCCATCAACAAGTCATCAGCTATAGGCCCTTTGAACTCATGAACATTAGTGCTCTGCCCCATAGCAGCTTTCACAAGCTTGGATATTGTGATAGGGGCTTCTGTAATCTTGTGCAGTGGGTTCACCAGCCCTAAGCTTCTACTCAGTCCCAAGGTATCCATTAAAAGGCTATTTTTGTCCAGTAAATTCATAACCTTATCAATTGTCTCTGAGAGCTGACATTGTAAATTATCTCTTATTTTCAAAGTTATGGTCCATGTAGGGGCCATTATTGGGTCAATGTCAGAAAATGTTGAACAATCAACTATTGAGCTCTCTAGGAACCGTGGCCAGATGGCATTGAGAAGTGCACTTGAAATGGGATTCTTTTCTGAGCCAAACGGTAGTTCGACGAGCTTTTTAACATCAAACCCATCAACAGATAGGAACTCGTTTGACTGTGTGCTGCGAGTCCATGCGAATGCATCAACATCTTTCAATTCATATGAAAACTTTGCTGATACAACAACGGCTCCAAGCGCCACTGGTGATGCTATCTTTGACTTGAACAGACTAACAAGGCCACTAAGGTGAGAACACTGGTTGGAGATGCGTTTCAAATGTATTGTGTCAAAACTAGTTTTGTATTCATTGTCTTCATAAAAACCAAGGAAACACTGCTGCCAATGTTCTCTTATTTTAACAAAAAATGGAACCCCACAGTCTACATTGGCAAAGGCAATGTTCACTGAACTCATCACTATTTTTATAAGGCTCCCATCCACTAGTGGCTCACTTGGGTACAGCATCAGATACCGCTTGAGACCAAACCATGAGGACACGGGAAAAGGACTGTTATCCAGCTCATCAAGGAAGTTTGCAGTGGCCGCCCAGATGCCATTATGCAAATCCTCTAACAAAGACTTGTTATCATTCTCCTCACTTCTATTTTCAGTTGATTCCAAACTATGGTACGAAAGTTTAAAATTTAGACCATGAAATTTGATGTCTTCGCATTTACTAACCCATTTTGCACTGTATTCCTGTTTATGAGATGTTTTAGATTTGCACAGTGACCACTCATGCAGTATCTCTTCTATTCTGGCAATAAAGACTTCCCATTCTGACGCAGTTGTGAAATCTTGATGGTATATTTCAAATTCGTCAATTTCTTCATTCATTTTCCAACAAGAATCAGTTATTTCGTATTTCACCTGAAACAGCTGTTTTGTTTATCGAAAACAATGAAAATTATTAGCTCACAACTGTAATCTTTCTTTTGTCAATCACTGACATATGTCACAGACTGTTCTAGACATTATTTTTAACGCTCAAAACAGCTACTTCGTGTTATGTTGGCCATTCTACTTTCATTCTATTTTACGTTAAAGGTATATGGATTTATTTCATAACAGAAAAGCACAGACAAACAGTACTATTATACATTCTGTGGCAACAGGAAGCATCCAAGATGGCGCCAAACTGTTTGTTTTTAAATTAAGTTTCTATAGCAACCTATTAACAAATATTCAACACAACGGAAGTAAGTTGAATAAAAGATAATAATTATGTTTAGAGGTGATAATTCCCATTCATTAAGTTATGAACAACAGGCTAAGTTCATTCAAGATCGAATTACAAATGTTGAAAGGAACTTCGGTGACTTATGCGTCGCATTCGGTGATTATGCCCGAAAGACAGCAAGGTAAACAATAGTTATAAGTTATAACAGGTTATGTATAATTATTCTAACATTTCTATAAACTTTTGCAAATCAAGTCGAAAATGAAAAAGTATAGGTACCTACCTAACTCTTTCTACTCACTCCGCAGGCTACGCGACCAAGGAGACGAGCTCGCAAAGGTTCTTAAAGATTATGCTAACAATGAAATAGTAAACAAATCACTAAGTGCTGGTCTGGAGAACTTATCTATTACTCTTACTGCTGTAGAAGAGTATCGAAATTGCGAAGTGCAAAGACTAGAAGCCAAGGTAGGTATATTTACATAGGTGTACATTGTTTACAACGGCAACTTTTTGCCAGCGGGGCTACTCCGAAATTTGAAAGTCGAAGTTTGTGTCGTTCCGTTTGACACATACTATTTAATACAAGAGTGAAAGGGATAGTAAGATACGAATTTCGATTTACGAATTTCGGAGTAGGCCCTCGGATATCATTAAATTGTTGTTCAATAACACATTAAAAAAAACACATACAACATACAACCGATTTGGTAACCTCCTCCTTTTTTTTGAAGTCTGTTAAAAACTAGAGAAAAGTACCTACCTAAATGAAAGAACCGTTAATTTCAATGAACATTGCTTGAACGTGCATCTGTGTTATTTCTGGAGGTGATTGGCGAGCTGAGCCAGTACGAAGCGATATGCAAGCACGCACGAGAGGAAGTGAAACACACGATGAACGTAAGAGAAAAGGAGCTGGCTCGGAAGAAAGTCCTGGACAAGACCAGAGAGCGGCAGCCATTCAACAGACAGCAAGTGGTCGGTATTGAACACCAGACATTTTTTTCTGCAGTCCTTTTTAATCTATTAATTACTTCATAGGTACCTACCCAGTGACCACGATGGAATTTTGAGAATTCCCATGGTACTTTAGTTAAATTCCAGAACATCAATGCAACTGCCTGATTTGCTCGAGCGAGGTTTAATGATTAATACATAATAATCTCGCGCGCGGACGCGGATCGGCAAGCGTAGCGTGGGACGTCCACCAATAAGATGGACGGATGACCTGGTTAAAGCCGCGGGTTTACGGTGGATGCAAGCCGCTGCCAACCGAAGCGACTGGAGGTCTATGGGGGAGGCCTATGTCCAACAGTGGACGTCCTGCGGCTGACATGATGATGATGATGACATGTAATCTCAGAAACTTCTTAGACATATGCAGAATCGGAGTTGCTGAAGGCGTCTGCGGAGATGTCCCGCACAGCCAAGGGTCTGAGCGAGCAGACGGAGTTCTTCGAGCGGCGCAAACTGACGCAGCTGAAGGCACTGCTCAGTGACTTCCTGCTGATCGAGATCGGGTTCCACGCGAAAGCGCTCGAGCTGCTGACAGTGGCGCATCGGCAAGTTGCTGACATCAACGACAGGGCTGATCTGGAGGTAAGGATATTGTTGTTTTGATGATGAATACTGCAATGCGTATACTGGGGTTTGACAAAATCGTGTATTTACTATTATTTACTATAATTTAATTCGCATTCACTGATTAATGATTGATTACTTATTGATACAAGTGGAAAAGATTTTTTACTGGATTTTTTTTTGGAAATTGAGTCACAAGAGGAGTTTATTTATCTCTACATTTTTTTTTCGAATTTCAATGTTTTTCCATTGGGGCTGGGTCAGTTGGGTTCAAGTGTCCCACCCATCGTATGTATGTATTTATTTATTTATCTATGATGCCGTCCTTGTTTAATCAGACAAAATAAACAGCTATGCAACTGCAATTTTTTTTTTGGGCATTATTGTGTCGCAGATATTGATCAAAAAAATTTTTTCCGATGGACTTCCATTAAGTACTCACCGATTTAAACACAGGCGCGGTCGCAGCCTAAAATTTCGGAGGGGGTCACTAATAATAATAATTTACCGCGGCTAGGGGCAAAAAATTGTTTTTTTAACCGACTTCAAAAAAAGGGGGGGGTTATCTAACTATTTGGTTGTATTTTTTTATGTTTGTTACCTCAGAACTCCGTCATTTATGACTACAAAAACCATGAAAATTATTTTCTACCAGTCTGAAGTCGGTGCCTCAGCACGAGCCAGCAGGAGTAATTGAGGCCCAATATGTAGTGCGTAGGTAAGGTAGACGACTTCAGACTGGCAGAAAATTATTTTCATGGTTTTTGTAGTCGGTTTATTTTTTTGTTATATTTTTTTTTATTTTGTAAATATTTAGAAGGTTTTACAATTTGACGTGTATGATTTGGGGGGGGTCGTATCCCCTGTGACCCCCCCCCCCCCTTCGGACCGCGCCTGAGTACCAAGTCTGTCGGACTACAAGACGCCTATGTTTTTAACAGGACTATTTTTCCGTCAAGCTGTTAACAGGTCTTACTGACGATACGGAGCCTGTGGTAAATACTATAAATTATCCTTAACAAACAGCACTTGTTTTATTCAGATCTATTCTTTTCATTAATTCCAACATTTAGTATCTTTCTGTAGATATGCTAGGGTGACGGCACCAATCATAGCCATGATAAGCACAAAGTAGTTATTATTTACTTATTTATTTATGCCGACAATACAGTACAATAAAAAAAAAATTAAAAAAATTTTTGGGTTACGCTCCCATAGACGAAAAGGGGGGGGTGATTTTTTTTTCTCATCCAACCTTGTAGTGTGGGGTAGGGGTCGTTGGATAGGTCTTTTGAAATCATTTGGGGGTTGCTAAAACGATTTTTCTATTCAGTGATTTGTTTGCAAAATATTCAACTTTAAAATGCAAATTTTCATTAAAATCGAGCGTCCCCCCCCCCCCCCCCTAAAATCTAAATCTTGTTTAAGAGTAAATAGCAGCCTAAGGTATAAAATATGCCTAAACTTGGAATATTCCGTACAAAATGCGAAATCCTTAGAAAAATGAGTTAATTTATTCGTAATGGCTACGGAACCCTATTTCGGGCGTGTCCGACACGCTCCGTTACGGCTAAACCGTTCGCTATGATGTTTTATATTACCTACCAACATCTATATATTTCACACGAAAACACAAGCTGAAACATGAATGCACAGAAAAACCAGAAAAATAGACCAGCGCTGGGAATCGAACCCAGATCCTCAGCAATCCGTGCTGCGTGCTATTCCCTTACACCACCGCTCAATCTCGTGCATCTTCAATGATAATATAACATTATATTACTTTTTGGACGCTTGATGTCAGTTGATTTGGTCGTAACTTGAATTTGATAAGAGCATCAGCTCGTCGTCCTCATTCAAAGAGCTGGAAAATAACCCCGAGAATTGCATTGCCGTGGGGCCTCGACATTGTTAATTACCTATGTTGGAAATAGTCCCTAAAATATACGTTTAAAGCACTGAGAAACATCGATCGATTCGGGTTTTTTAAAACCAATAGTGCCAAGCTCTGGCCATGAATGTATAAATAAGTATTTTAACTCACAAATATTGAAGGGAGACTGTCCCAGTCAATGTATTGGTACCTAACACATTTCTACACGTCAAATAATGTCTTTTTGGTCACTTCGTACCTAATTCGTTCAATATTAACATAGATACTTAGGCATCCACATTAGCACCTATGGATTTCAAAACCGGAACCACCCGCAATTCACACTGGCGCCGTCTCCGGTTTCCTGACAGGTACGGGCTGCCATCGCCGTGTCCGGCTCGCATAAATCAGATAACAGCGATAGGTAGGTACGTAGTTGGAGCTAGTTGACGGCGACGCGGACGGGAAAAGATTCGATATTCACTGTACAACACAGCCTTGAAATTAATTTATCTGGAATATATCAACAGATGGTTGCATTATTTAGTTTGACCGAACACCCCTAAAATGCGAATACTTTTCAGGAATTTTTACATTAATGGTCTAGACTCTAGCTACAATGTTTCCATCCATACATTGATCGATGTTCAAAATGTGACACCAAACGCATGACAGGTGACTAGTACATTTTGAATCAAACACTTTATGAAAAACTTTTATAAACACCCTTGTTTTCTGTCAAAAACTATCCCAAACATCTGCTGAAATGGTCGTCCGGATCAATTTGATGATTTCACAAATAGATATAATAGAGTTTTTGAGAAATCGAGTGTTGATCTGTCCTATATAGAACTTTAGGAGGAAGCTGCGGTCTCCAGAGAAGCAGGCGCCGGGGCTGGCGGCGCGCTCTGCTTCGCTCGCCTCGCTGCTGCAGCCCTCGCCTTCCCGAGAACCCGGCGAACCGGTAAGCCCTATCTCCCATCTGATTGAATATATTTATAATAGGTAAAAACTACGTACGTGACACAGAAACTGGGTAAAAAGCAAATAAAGGGATAAATTTCATCTCAAGCACATGGTGTTTTAAAAACACCCCCTCGATGCGTTTTTGTATCGATACAATTACAAAATGACACGCACGAGAGTTATAGCATAGTAAAAGCATAACTTTATTATGGTTATAGGCTGCTCTAAAGTCTAGAGGACAAAAACGCGCCGTCAATGCGCATTTCTGAAATAAAAGTCGACGGCGTTGAAATAAAAACCCATAGGTACCTACTTATGCAAAAGCCATAAGCGGAATTTAAGTTACCTATACCACTATTATATATTCTGTGCCTATACGCAGTGTAGTTTTAATTTTGATACCTATTTACTCGGTGTCATAACAAGATATGTTTACAACCTAGTACTTATCCACTAAAACTGTACCTACCGCAAGCCCTTGATCTAACTGTTCCTTTTCTACCTTCCTTAGCGCTTAGTGATTTATATTCTTTGTATAGTAAGTATAGTATGCATATTGTATGTGATGTCCCCCTGTTACAAAGGTGCGTGCACTGCATGGTTTGTTTTTAGCATAGGATTGCGTGCTTACCGTCTGTTCCCCTACCAACTTTGTGTAATCGATGAGGGCTCAAATCTTACATTTCTGCCGCCACAGAACTTGCGCAATTTGAGGACGCCCGAGAAACACGGCAACTCCACACTCCCGCGGTCTTCATCCCTCGCCGCACTCATGAATTCCAAACACGAAGAAGAAACTACGGTGAGAAAGATCGCACTCTACTACTTATTTTCCCTCTATGAATTCTATACTTAAATTATGTAATATAAAAAATAATAATAAATAATACCCTGCATAATAAATGCAGTCTAGCTTAACACAAAAATGTAAGCCGCTAGTGAAGACGATATCGCATCGTAATATAAGTAAGTATTAATTAAGTACGTAGTAAGTATAAAGGAATGACGGTAGGTACTTTTGTGGCAGCTAGCTGTATTTTTTTACTTACAGCAGAAAGCAAATGCTAAAAATCAACAGATTATAATTTTATTGGTCTTGCTTCTTTTAGGACTCCGAGGGTTCAGAAGAGGGAACGTCGTCAGAAGAAACCGAATCACGTTAATTAAGAGTGCTACATTAATAGGTAGGTATGCTCGACAGCAAAAGTGGATACGCGGTTAGAAGTTCAAAAAGAACTAGGTACAGTCACCTGCTTTAATATCTATCTGCCACAGCGGACCGTCTAAAAATGTTCTGACATGCCCTACCGGCCCTAGAAGTAGAGTCGTATCAGATATTTATGAACGCTTTGCGTGAGATTATTGATGCTGGTGACTGTACATACACTCCTTTTAGATAGTGCGCCTTGGCAGTAGACTCGTATGTAGATCATTTTGAACAATGGGTATAACCGCTCCTCCGTTTTCTGCTATACTCGTAGGTATCTAACTACAAATATGTACTTAAGTAGTTTAATCATTGTTTAAGCATAAGACAATAAAATAAAAAAAAATGTGTTTACTTATCTAAAGAACCCTTTTAATTCCCTTTTCTATATAATCGTGCATTACAGTCGAGGATATTGAATTAAATCACTTACCATCCTAATAAGGACAGAAAGCCATATTTTAAAAGAGAAGAAGAAGAAATCACTTACCAGAGTGGAACCTTTTCATAATCAATTTCGCTATAATTTCTTTGGCAAACGTATTAGCCTATAAGTACCTACTATAGGATATGACATGATATTAATAGAACAATGGTTCCACCCTAGTACCGTGATTCAGTTAGGTACCATAATTATCCAACTATACCTACTTGTTATTGAAGTACCTAAGTATATGTAATGGCACTTCATTTGGTAGTCACCGAACTATTTGCGCGTACAAAAGAGATGTTACTATTGTGCTCATATCAAAACACCCTTTATTATCAAACTGCAGCAAAGCCCAAGAGGGAGCATGCATTTTTGTCAGTTCTTATGTCCGCTTAAAACTAGGTACCTACCTACATAACGGCTTCAGCGATTTTGATAAACGATACGTCATCTGCCGTGAAGCAGCAATCAGTGCTTGCACTGTTGTGTTTCGACGTGGAGAGTAAGACAGCCAGTGAAATTACTGGCATGTGAGGTAAGTATCCCATCTTAGGCCTCTAGGTTGGTAACGCGTCTGCAATACTCCTGGTATTGCAGATGTTTAGGGGCGGTGGTGATCTCTTACCATCAGGAGACCCACTTGCTTGCTTGCTATCCAGACAAATAAAAAAAAAAACTTGGAAGTTTTGTACATGCAAAATACAAATACAACACAAAAATAGAGTTCTGTCAATTATAAAGATCAAATTTATGTAGTAAAACTATATAACTAATAAAATAATTGTTATATTAAAAGTTAATCATGTAAATATTGTCAATCACAAAATAACTTTTTGTTTGCAGTTGTTCCACTTATAGTAGGTATTGATTTCTTGCCAGTACCATTAAGTGCTAGGCACAGCAATGAATCAATGTGCCGTATCCCATATCTGAGCACAAGCCGACAAAATAATACAAACACTTCCTTTGGACTATCTTTAATTTATACAATAGGACTACAAATTACTTTATTTGGAAACATTTCGTGCTTATAACTATATGAAAGTGTTTTATATACCAAACCTAGCACACTAAGTGATATAAATGCTATATCCTATATTACAAAATATACCTCTTAAAATGAAGTAATGAAGATACATTGCTTTTATTGTTTGTTTATCACCTAGTGATTGGTGTTCATTACTTAGGATATACATGAACATGATTTTGTTGGAAGTATAATTTTACAATTCTATTATTTGAAGTTTTTGATAAGGTTGAGCGACTCTTGAAGTTTTTAAATATCTAGTTTCTTTACAACATACAAATTTTAAAACATTGGCAAGTTTTTAAAAATAATATGGTTTAAGCATCTGTACCCTACAGTAAGCAGCAGATATATCTCTACATATACTCCGTTTAATTTAAGATTTGAATTAACAGTCAAACAATTTTAAATAGTTTCTTTCTTTCATTTAAAAATGTGTGCAAATTTTACTGTTAAGTTTCAAATGTTAAAATAAATGGAGTATATAAGCACTTAAAAAGATCTAAAAGTCTATATTCTCTTGACCAAAGACTTATTTAAAAAACTTCTTAGTTGTGTAGATAATATCTGCTCATAGTGCACATGCTTGCACCATGAAGATGTGTTAAATTAATTTCTTTTTGTGAAGCTTTCATTAATAACTTTACCTAATATCATTTACGGATTGTTATAAAACAGCAACACAACCATCACCATGTGTTTGAAAGAAATTATGAAAATTCCAATTCCTTCTAATCTATTACTCTCTAAACAGCAACTTTATCAAAACTAAAAAAAAAAACACAGTTTTAACTACACTGTGTTTTAACCAGCCAGCCAGTATTTCAGTGCTTTGTTTCCAAAAGTATTATCCCAAGCAAGTTATACCAGTTTATTAATATGGTCCTACACAATGGAACAATAGAATCCATAAAAAAGAGTTTGCAGGAACTGCAACTTACAGAACTATTGTGCCATATCCTGCCATGGCGATTCATAATTTAAACTTTAACTTAAACTATACTAGAATTGATATTGCAAACTACCTGACAATTACAGTAAGACATGGGTGCCTTTTGAATTGTGCATGTAGCCTCTACTTCTCATTCTCAACCCCTGCCTGGGTCATCAGGTCAGTAATATTTTTTTCAAGTTCATCTACTCGAGTCCCCATTTCGTCTATTCGATTGATAATCTGATCTGACATGCTTTGAAACTTGTCTTGCATATTTTGCAAAAGTGACTGCACCTGTAAAGTAAGGTTCATTATGCTATGGTTATATTATGTATACTAAATTGGAAATAAATGTATATAATAAACCAACACAGATGATTGGTTATGTGCAAAAACTTACGTATTGTGTTACTTCCTGCATATTTTTAGGATCATTTGCAGGCGTTGAGTAATTGCTCTCGCCGTCATTTGACGAAGGTTCAACGTTTGCGTCTGCCATAATTAAGTTTGAATTTTACACAACAAAACTTATTTTGATCACACGAACGCTTCGCAAGGTGGGTAATCACTTTTTGTGACAAACAAATTGCTCGCTGAATTGAATTCGCTGAAATTGACAACTGACAACAGTGTTGCCAACCCCATCATAGACTAAAACTGTAAATATGCTTAAAAAAACTTAGAAAACTGTTGTATATATGTGACGTTATCTATGAAAAGGGACCTTATTGTCGGTTCTAGTTTCCGAGATAATCACCTTTAAAGTAAAATGTCGAAAAAAAACATATTTTCTTTTTTTACTCCATTATAATAAGCAGTCTCTAAATTGTAATTTGACAAAGACACAGGTTTTTAAATCGATTTTTATGGATTAAAAATATCCCTCAAAGTTTAGTGAGAAAGGGACCTAACTGTCGGTGTGTCTGTCGTATGCTTTCTGTGTGAGCTGTATCGGTTTTTGAAGACATGACGGTACTTGTCGGCGGGGCACGCGACGCGGCGGCGCGTATCAAAGGATTTGCTGTCTCTTTCTGACTCGGGTATCGGTAAAATTGAAAATAATGAAATTTTTATACAATTATCAAATTTTGACACATTTTAATACTTGGTATAACCCCCACGTGCTGCCTACACAGCAGCGATGCGATTCGGCATGCTATACACCAAATTTCTGAAGCACAGTTGGGGAATGTTCTCCCATTCCTCCACCAACGCGTTTTTGAGCTCGCGAAGCGTCATTGAAGGAGGTACTCTCGTTGCCTTACTCGCCGTCCAAGCTCGTCCCAGGCATGCTCGATCGGGTTGAGATCCGGGCTCCAGGCCGACCATTCCATGCGGCGAATACCGACATCGTTCAGGTAGTCTTGTACTACACGAGCAGTATGGGGACGGGCATTGTCATGCATGAAAATAGCATTTTCACCGAGTCTTGCCATAAATGGACCGACGTGTTCATTAAGGATTTCTTCCACGTATCTTACGCCATTTAGAGTACCGTTTTCGATCAGTACTAGCTCTGTTCGGCTTTCTGCAGAAATCCCAGCCCACACGAGTACCGAACCGCCACCGTACGCAACCTTTTCTGCAATGCAGGCTTGCATGAATCGTTCTCCTGGCCTTCTGTACACCTTCACCCTTCCGTCGTGTTGATACAGCATAAACTTTGATTCGTCTGAGAATCAAATTTATTTTACTCAGCTAGGTGCATTACTTTTCGAAATATTACAACTTATTATAGTGACCCGAAAGTTTTGCTCTCGAGTGTATTTGCCTAATTTCATTGCAGTAAGATAGGTACATTTTCAAAAACTGGCCACCCATAAATTGACGCATTGTATGATGAGTTCAGTTATGAAGACATTTACCCCAATTTGTATCTTTAGAGGTTTACAGCTCGTTGATTTATAATTATATTATTAGTAAGATTCTTTAAACAGAGTGACAAATTATAATTAATAGTTAGAACTACAACATTTATCTTATTTTTGAATCCTTGTTTTAACTTTGTTACTAAAAATTTTACATCCGACAATAAGGTCCCTTTTTAAATAAGTGCATACTTTAATGTTAACGGAGACAATTTACTGGTTTTTAGTATAAGTTTAGTTTCTAAAGTGATCTAAAATTAATATTATCTAATTTCATCAAAAGTTTTATAGTTGTTTTCATATGATATCACTAAATGTTTTATTACCGACGATAAGGTCCCTTTTAAAAAACGTGTAGTGATTGTACCAGCTTTTTACTAAACTTTAACTTGAATTTTGAGACTGAAAAAAGGTACTTTTTAAATAGAAGTTTGTATGTTTGATCTCATTTGGCTATGCTTTAGCGTAGTGGATATATATTTTTGTTGATTTTGACTGATTAAGTAATTAGAAAACTAAAAAGTTATTTTTGTTAAAATTGATTTTTTTTTATAATAAACAATGTTGATTTATATCAGAGTTATTTTTATTTAGTTACGAATTATTCGAATTATATCCTTCTCCTATAAAATCCAATGAAAAACATACTATAAATGTAATATTTAGCAAAAACCCATCTACCGCACTTTCATTACTTTGTTCACTTTGGCGTGGTAAATAACAGGAATACAGGTATGCAATTATAGAATTGTACATCAATTCTAAAAGACCATATAGTCTATTCATCAAATAACATGCTATCTATGTAACCTCCTACAATAACATACTTTTTTTGGGTGTCGAAGTTTGAATTCAATTTTCTCATAATCACCTTTTACGACTTTTGGGTTTTAACAATTTTTAAAAAAAAAACTATTAGACATATACGCATGTTTTTTACATGGTTCGATAGCTTAATGTATGTAGATTATGAGGACACTGATAACTCAATACCGATAGTTAGGTCCCTTCACGCTGATAACGCCACATATGTATATAAAATTCTAAACGGACTGACTGACTATTGATATATCAACGCACAGCCCAAACCACTGGACCTAGTGACTTGAACTTTTGCACATAGATACCTTATACAATATTGGGTACATGTGTACCTTATACAACTAAGGAAAGATTTTTGGAAATTCCCACGGATTTATATATGCGATTAAGAGTGATCCTATCTCAGTTATACTAACTAGACTCTTTAAATTTGGCATAGAAGTAGGTGATTATAATAGTAAAAAACTGTTTATAGGATTTTTGGAAATTCCCACGGAATAAGAAAAAAGCGGGATTTATGATATTCAGTTCAACGGAATCCTGTGAACTATAATTACTACTCTTCGAATTCGGCACAGAAGTAGGTGATTATAATAGTATAGAATAAGTTTAAGAATTTTCGAAAATTCCCATAGGGTAAGGAAAAAAGAAGAAAGAAAAAGGAAGAAAAAACGAAGAAAGTGTAACTCCCGAGGTGCTCCTAT
Organism: Choristoneura rosaceana; assembly: GCA_037349165.1. Taxonomy (NCBI): domain Eukaryota; kingdom Metazoa; phylum Arthropoda; class Insecta; order Lepidoptera; family Tortricidae; genus Choristoneura; species Choristoneura rosaceana. The sequence goes on from JAZBNJ010000009.1 coordinate 5,545,032, forward strand.
TGTCACCAAATCAGGATCTGATGAGGGGATCACGGGGAAATCGAGGGCAACCCTCAAATTTTGTAGGCACGCATTACATTATTATCACATTATTATTTTTTTGTATGTGCCTAAGTTGTCCGAAATTATTGAATTTATTATTATTTTTCCTTTTTTTTTTAATTTATGGTTTTAACTTCTTAACGGTTAGGACACATTTAGTACCTACGCCAAACCAATCAACTTATTACGTAACAAAATTTATCCATACCTATAAAACAAAATACCATGCTAACAAATACCTTTGACTGGCTAACTGACTGACAGACAACGTGTAGCTTAAATTACAGATTTTACAGACCTGAATTTGGTACACATGTAAGTAAGTGGATAAAGGATCATAGAAGTGCACTGAATAAGGATTTTTGTCTTCTTTAACTTTGTCTGTTTTTTTTGTTTATTGGGGGTAATCTTTGAAGCAACTGAGCTGATTAAAAAAAAAACTATTAATGTAAAAATAGAAGCCTGTTTTGACTCAATCGTGGACAGCGTGGTTTTCTATTGAATTCACTTATTCCTATCCGATGGGAACCCTATGTCGCGTAGGTACAAGTAGGTTTTATAAAATTACTCTCCTGACCTGAAGATGTCAAACAGGGCTTCAAAGTCGATTTTTGAATTCGAAAATTTGCAAATATAATCCTCCGAAAAATCAATTAAAACACAAAAATAAAGATAGTGGAAAGTTAATCTGTGCAACCCCAAATTTAACGCGAGCGAAGCCGCGGGCAAAAACTAGTATCAAATAAAAATACAGTAAATCTACATCTTTACCTTTTTGTTATTTTATAGTATTTAATGATAGGAATGTGATATTATTAAATAACATTACAAGGAATGAATTAAAAACAAAAAAAAACATGTGATCATGAAAGTTTAGCAAATTAAATATCAAGATCCTCAAAGATACATTTATTCTATGTCAAGCAAAATTAGCGTTATCTAAAAACCAGTTTTTCTATGCTAATCCAGCTCTTAAGACAATGTAATTAGCGATAACAATAAAAGTACGTATGCAATTTGACAATTACTTCCGGTCCGATAGTATTACATTTTACTAGAGGTAACTAAGTTACGAACTACGTAGCAAATAAAATAGATGGCGCGAAAATCTTAAATGAAAAACTAGATTTCGAGGCAATGACATTTAAACCAGAACGCACATTGCCGAACAAAATCCCCTTTAAAGAATGTCAGAACTATTGATTTGTTTGCGTGACAAATAAAATCATCTCACAAAAAATAATTATAATAATACGAGACGAAATTTGAACCCAGTCTTTACTCTATTACGGGCGAATTTCGCTAGCGGCAAAACTCCACAACGCTTGACACTTGACAACAACGTACTGAGAAAAAAGAAGGCCAGTTTTACCAAAGTGGCAGGCGAGCATTCTACCAACCTATCTACCTACTATCGACCTACCGATCGACCTATCGACCAACCTATCGACCTAACCTATCCCGGTGATCTGAACCAGTGATTTTAGGCCAGTGATTCAAACTGGCGCTCATTTGGCTCGGACACATTTGGGCGCGCGATTGTGAATCTACAGGTATAATTCATCAAAGTTTCGAGGCCTAATCTAAAAACTGAGGAATTTCCAAAAAACTATGGATGTACAGTTAAAGCTGTAGGGCTGGCTACACCGACTGACAATGACAATATATATATTTGTCATGCGCAATTGCGAACGCCATTCAATTCAGTTTCGTTTTTGAATTATTTTCAAATTTAATTACAATTAATTCGAATTTATTGCACATACAGCTATTTCATTTCATCACTTTCATTAATATAGCGAGAGCGAGAAAAGAAAAAAATGTGTTTTACAAGAACATTATTTCTGCGCAAGATTACCCCGTTTTTAATCGTGTCTCAAACATCGTAGAATTATTGTCACAGATAAAATATCGAAAAGAACGACCAAACCGGACCAAATCATCAAGTGCCTAAACAATGTACATGAGCGCGCCAACATAATAACTTCAATTATGACAGTTATTTACTTAATAGGTGCGGCCATATGCAGTCGCTCGTCGCTTGTTTGCAGTGAAAAATCTGGTCACGTTGAGTGAATGAAAAAAAAATAACAGTTTTTTTGCTGAAATTAAAGAGATTCTTTTTCCAGCGATAAAGTTAACATCTTCAGCTTTATCACTACATGTCACGTGATTAGATTTGACGCTGGAAACGAACGTCGAGCGACTTGTATGTGGCCGCGCCTATGTTTGGTGGCTCGTATCGTAACCTTACCAACCAATTTTGGTTCGTTTGACATTGACATTGACAATTTGGACGACGAAGACGAGACGATTGGCTGGACTTGGGTTGGCAAACAAACCAAATCCAAACGCCGCAGGTTTAAAACTGTGAATTTATTTTTTTATTTGTGAGAAAAAATCTACGAGGACCACAAAAAATGCCGCTAATGAATACAAAAGCTGAAATCCCAATTGACTTAGACCAGGTTAGAAAAGACATTTTAAATGGAATACGCGAATGCAGCTCCCGAGGCCTGATGCAAACGACGAAATGGCTTGCAGAGCTTAATTTTGCTTTAAAAGATCATAAAGTTAATATAGAGGAGCCACCTGGAGGTTACGATGATGGGATCATAGCAGAAGAGAAGGAATCTTACTTACTAGCCAAGAGTTATTTTGATAGCCAAGAATACAACAGAGCTGCTCACTTCTTAGAAAACTGTACAAGCCAAAAATGTATATTCCTGCACCGTTACTCGCAGTACATGTCCAGTGAAAAGAAGCGGCTTGACAATGCCACCGACTCGGGCACTGAAAACACTGAGTCCAACCAAGTATTGCTGGATTTACTGTCATTTTTTAAGGTATCTACTATAATAATTTACTAATAAATAATTAACGCCCATAGTTGTTATTACAAATGGGACTAAAATTTAGTCACAAGTAAATGTGGTCACAAGTAGACCATTGCCTCTGCAATATAGTCAAAATGTTGAGGTAGTTTCAGCAATAATTTTATCATATTTATGTCCCAGATGTAATGTGGTATAAATATGTAAGGCACAATTTATAAAAAAAACATGAACCCTCTCCACATGATTTCAGCTCAAGTTTATTTTAAAAAAAAGAAACCTTACACAAATCGTCACTACTTTTAAAAATACTTGTATCTTAAAATAGATAATTTTCTGAGTGAACTTTATGAACATTATGTCAAGATTCAATTTTGTTGACTTATTATTTTAGATACGAGATTTTTTCAAAGTAGTGATGAAATCACAAATGTTATATTATTATGATTTTTTTTTACATTTCAGGCAAACAGTAACAACTTGGATGGATATTTACTTTATCTACAGGGAGTAGTGTTAAAGAAGTTAGACCTAAGAAGTCAAGCTGTGACAGTACTGCAGGCTGCAGTATCAGCAGTACCCATTCTCTGGTGTGCGTGGGTGGAATTGGCTGGCCTGGCCAATGAATATGATGCGCTAGACTCGTTGCAGCTGCCTAAACATTGGATGATGTACTTTTTCGCAGCACACGCATTTGTCGACCTTAAGCTGTCCGAACAAGCCTTGGAAGGATATATGGTGCTAGCAGCTGCTGGCTTTGATAAGAGTACTTATGTTATAGCTCAGATGGCTATTGCACACCATGACAGAAGAGGTAAAATTACAATATAATAACTTTATTAAACTCCATAGTAACCCATTATAATAACAATAAAATGGTATGTATGTATGTAAACTCTTTATTGTACAAAAGAAAATGAATAAAATACAATTGAAAAACTTTGAGATACTAGTACAAAGGTGGACTTATCCCTATAAGGGATCACTACCAGTCAACTTTTGAGTGGATGAGAGGAGCAATACATTAGGTCATATGGCAATAGTAATGACCACATTTAATGACCCTTTTCTTGACAAGTTGAAACAAGTATATTGAATTAAAGTCTTGTTGGATTAAATGATATTGTAATCGATAACTCACGTCTTAAATCGAGTTTAACTCGCCATGTTTCGGGCTATTTCGTAGCCCTTCTTCAAGGGAGCACGCGACTCTGCAACTGCCACAACACGCGCACTACGCGCCTCCACTCTGCTCGCCCAAACTCGACTAAACTCAATTAACTAACGACGTACGTTATCCGTTACAATATCATTTAATATAAGCGAGTCTCATGGTAGTTTCATGTTCTCCTTGGATTTTTATAGAACTAACAAAAATAACTTTAAAAAAAATACAAAAAAGATGATCTAAAATTATGTTTTTTTAATGGCTCTTGCCGTGATAGAAAAATGTAGAGACATTAGTACTATCTTCTGCCTGTAAATCTGGAAAATGACCACATCAAGGCGCAGGCTTAAGCTGAGTTGCTCTCCCTTTTAATAGTTTGTATTAGACTTTATTACAAATATTAAATTAGAATAGAATTCTTGGTTATCTGACGATTGTAAAATAACTAATTGTAACTGTAATTGTTGACGGATTGTGAGTAACTATTGAATAAATCTCATTTATTTATTTATATATTTACTTGCAGATGTGGAGTCCTCACTGCGACTGTTTGGGCAGCTGGTGCAGCTGGACCCGTACCGGCTGGACGACTGGGACGTGTACTCGCACTTGCTGTATCTGAAGGAGCGTCGCATGGAGCTCGCGCACCTCGCGCAGCGCGCCGTCGCCATCGACAAGTACCGCGTCGAGACTTGCTGCGTCATTGGCGAGTTTTGTTTTTCACTCTCAACTGGGGTAGTAAGAGCCTGCGCACATAGAGAGCGGTCAGAGTTCTGCGTTCTAGTGACCATTGACCGCCCAAGAGTTCCAACGCACACAAGCGGCGTGCAAATTCTCGCGTTCTACATAGTTTCGTTTGGGTCTTTGCACATGCAACATGTCACTAACCCTCACCAATTCAAACAACTTTTCCATGTTTGCTAACTCAGACATCGCGGCGTTCCGGCGTTCCCTGTCTCAACGGGAAAAGAACTCTTGAAACGCGGCGTTCCGCTTTGACCGCCGCGGTCAGACTGCCCGCTGTGTGCGTTGTTGTTATAGACTCGGTACATTCTATGAACGCCGTGTGCGCGGGCTCTAAAGGCAAAGGATTGAAACCGTCCAGTATTGGTGAGTCCACCGTGCTCGGTGGAAACTGCTAGGGTTGTAAACAAACTTGTAGGTGCCTACAACTACCCTACTCTATCCTGCCCTAATTCTCGATACGACTGCCCCTTGTTCCCTGCATGTAACCATCTTACATAACTAGCACTGGTAGGGTCCAAATTATTTCCTAACTCAAATAGGTCCTAGCGCTTCGTCGGCCGCTGCCGTGGCGCGCTCGCTTCGCTCGGTCGGCCCGCGCTTTGTACACTGTAGTCACAATTGTACTTGTAAGGTCACAGACTTAATTCATGAGCTACCTTGGAACCTTGTCATAGGAAAAGTCGTTACGATTTTCCTTGTTAATTAATGCGACGTCACTATGACGTTAACTGTGGAATGGTGTGTTTGTGTGTGTATGTATGTTTATCGCTCCGTCAAGCTAAAATGCTAGAACAGATTTGGGTGAATTTTGGTGTGTAGAAGGCTGAACGTCTGGGCATCAGAGACCCCATCTACTTAACAGTGTTATTATGGTTAACTGCAAACCTATTTTGAATATGAAAACTATGACTCCAGGGAACTACTACAGTATGAGAAGTGAGCACCAGAAGGCAGTGATCTACTTCCAACGAGCGCTGTCATTGGACCCGCAGTACTTGTCAGCCTGGATCCTCATGGGCCATGAGTTTATTGAACTGCAGAACTCGAATGCTGCCATCCAGTGCTATAGGCAAGCCATAGGTAAATAATTAAATACACTACTTTTATTTGAACAAAAGCCATCTTCATTTGGCGTTCAATGATTTTAGTTATTACAATTTGTGCTTGATACTTTTTGTTTGACATAAGATATGTTGGCAACCAAAACGTAAACTTTTGTCATAAATGGCACATACTCGTACGTACCTAATGCTTGCGATAATATTCTTCTTCTAACTAACTAACACTACACTTGACAGAGTGATCATGGCCGTTAGTTGAGCATGTATTAGATCAACTACTTTTTGGGGAAGATTAAGAAGTGTTAAATTGGTTAATTTATTAGATGGCATTTACAATTTTTAAGATGGTGCGAGGATTATTATAAATGCGAAAGTAACTCTGTCGGGACCCTTTTAAACTTAATCCACTGAACCGATTTATATCAAATTTCCCGCGGCTCCGCCCGCGTGGTATTCGGTTATCGCGCGCTGTTCCCTCGGGAACTGTGCATTTTTCCGGGATAAAAGTAGCCTATGTCACTCTCGGGTCCATAAACTATCTCTATGCCAAAAATCACGTCGATCCGTCGCTCCGTTACGGCGTGAAAGACGGACAAACACGCAAACACACTTTCGCGTTTATAATATTAGTATGGATTTGGAACAGATAGTTTGATATAAGATATAATGCGGAAGCGAAAGATACATAAATTTTATCCCAGAAAATTGCATAACCCCCACTGGAAAACAATAAACCAGTGAAATTACAAGTGACCATTCATCGACGTCAATGGCTGGGGTCCTAGTGAAAAAGGGATTAATTCTGCAGAAGTTGAACAGCTGATTTCGACTTAAAACCCTATACACATAAAATAGAAAATAGCTGTGTAATTTCTGCAGACTTAAACCGTTTTTCACTAGGACCCCATTATGTACCGCAACTCGCACCATCTACACGAGGCTTTATAGAACGAGCAATTAAATTTACACAAGTTGCACTCAAGTGAGGCGTTGTGTGTTAACTTGTAAATTAGTGCTAAACTGGGCCATACTATTTCAGATGTGGATAGAAATGATTATCGCGCGTGGAACGGCCTCGGCCAGGCTTACGAAATATTGGGACTGAACGGCTACTGCATTTATTACTACTCAAGGGCCGCTCAATTAAAGCCGGATGATTCGAGAATGCTCGTCTCACTGGGTGAGGCGTACGAGAAAATGGACAAGATACCGAATGCCCTGAAATGTTATTACAAGGCGCACAGCACTGGCGATATTGAAGGCATGGCGTTATTTAAATTGGCTAAGTAAGTGACATTCTTAATTCACCACGAGAGAAGCTTCCTTCAAGGACGTGTACGTTCATAATAGACGGCTTTTATTCGCAGCTTCGCTTGCGTTACCCATTAAACTATATGGCATTTTAATAGAAATTTCGAGATTTTGCAAAATTCTCGTGAGAATTCCCGAAACTTACGTGGCCTTTATTAACGTGAGAAGAAAATTTCGTGTCTCTAGTTTAGACTTAGTGATCTCATGGGAATACTTACCGGGATAAAAAGTAGCCTATGTTTTAGAGTTCTACCTTTCTACATACCAAATTTTCAGTGGATCTTGAATTTGTTGCCCTACCCTACCCTACTCAAACCTCATGATCGGATTTTTTAAATTCTAGATAATTTTTACTATTGACAATATCGTCTATTGTTTTCAGTTCAGGTTGGGGGCCCTCTGTATCCACGGGGCCCTGGGCTGCAGCCCAAAAAGCCTTTAAGCAGATCCGCCCCTGCAAATTTTATCCATATCTATCCGACCATTTATACTCAGCAGCACAAAATTTAGCCCACACTACGTATAAAATTACCTATATTGCATACATTTGAAGGCCAGATTTTTTGCCGCTTAATTTTATTTAATAAAAATTAAAGAAATTTAGTAATTTAGCAATTGTTTACTGGCAGGTTATATGAGAAGTCGAATATGCCGAACAGCGCGGCAGCGGCGTACACGGCGGCCGTACAGGACGCCGGCAACGCGGGCAGCAAAGAGCTGCCGCCGGCGCTTCGCTACCTCGCGCAGTACTACCTGCGCTTCTCGCTGCTCGATCACGCAGCGCATTACGCTTACAAGTGCTTGGAGCACGACACGGTACGTACGCCGCGGCCGTGCGCTTGATCAATAGCAGTGCATAAAACGACCTTACCCGTGCCTTAACGAGAGTGGGTGTAATGCATTACCGGCCCGGCTAACACCGACATGTAAATACCGGCCCTGTTTTTCGTGTACTCGCCCATAGAAGCTCCTGTCAGTTTATATGGGCGTGTACACAAAAAACAGGGCCGATATTTACATGTCGGTATTAGCCGGGCCGGTAATGCATTACACCCACGAGAGTCATACTGGATAGAAGTCGCATGAATTTCTGGACGCTTAATTGGACTTGCCACGTATCCTCATAAAAATGGGTCAGACCAGGAATGTGTTGCCAAAAAGAACTCCGATGGCTTAGTCTTACACACTCAGGCCAGTCTGTTGCATGGATATACAGCGTGTATTTTTGATACAACCTCAAACGTTAATAAGGTTTATACATGCTGAGCTGGCAACGTTGCATTTTTGTTATCGAAACATACAAACAGAAACAGAGATGCACAGAAAATACAGAAAAAGAGACCAGCGCTCGGAATCGAACCCCGATCCTCAGCATTCCGTGCTGCGTGCTATACCGCTACACCACCACTGGACAGTAGTACAGACTAGGGTTTCGGAGGACTTCTTAGCGGAGGCGGAGGCGGATGCGAAGACGCGTTTCGCCTCCGCAGATGCGGAGGTAAACGGAAGAGAATGCGAAGGTGAAAGTGGATGTGGAAAAAATAGCAGTTTGTATTTTATTGAACTCAAAAAAACTCAAAATTTTCTAAACAAAAACTGCCAAATCTCGCTTGTTTTGGGCTCCATCGTGCATGTCATTTAAATAAACAATTACTTTGTACAAAATAACTTAAAATAATCGCGGTTCAATCAAACAATTACATTACAACTTCGTACTTCCGTTACAACGTTACTTTCCGTTACAACCCTAGTACAGACAGATTCAGAGCACATAAATCTACGCCTGGTTACAGTTTCAGGCGATATCAACAATACACGCTGTATTTTGTAAGTGACGATGGCATGGCAATCATAATAAGTTTTTTCATCTTTGTGACAAAAGTGAAGATTTCCTCCTTAGGGAACTCCCGGGTAAAGCACTTAAAAGTACAGTTAATCAATTAAACAATTGTTTTTGTCTATCTAATTCTACAGCAATCCTTGTATGTAGAATGAAGTAAATTTCATGATGACAAGGTTCTATGGTCACCTAGAAATCAAACTGGTTGACTGCTTTTCACTGAAGCTCTAATAATATCCCTTCCATAACACCCCCAAAATTATAGTCAAAATATCACAAACGGGACTTATAACGCTAGTAATATTTACCTCGACGTTTCAGCAACGTTGCCGTCCCGTTTGTGGTATTTTGACTATGAGTGAGAATCACGAAAGTTTAAAACGTTATACCCCCAAAATTAGTTTTAAAGACTTAGTTTTGTAATTTTCAGACCAAGGAAGCTGGTAAAAACTTGCTTAAAACTATATCAGAGAAGAGATTAGCAGCCTCGTCGTCGCAGCCGCAGTGCTCGCACGAAGAAGTTCCCGAGGCGCTCCGGAATGCGTCCACAGTGTCGGCCGCGTCCGTCGGCGGCGCCGGCGCCGGCGCGCGCGATAAGACGCCGCTGCCTTCCCCCAACGTCACCCCCTCTAATTACTCCACCCCCATGTTCACCAGGCGAAACACCAAATACAAGATGTAACGGACTGTACCAAAGTGTAAATTGTAAATAGACTGATTACTATAAGCCTTTGTTGTATGTGATGTAACATAAAGTTGTAACTGCATTACCGTTGAGGTAAAATAAAAATACGATTTTTTTTAAGTGTTTATTTTTTACACCATTAATACAACATAACAGATCTTGGTGCTCAAATAAAATAAAAACAATACATTAATTTAATAACTATTTAATAAATAGCAGTGCATTGATAAGAAAACGTTGTTCGATATTGAATGCCAAATAAATTAATTGATTTAAATCACAGACCAAATCAAGCATGTGGATTGGGGGCTACTTCGGACTTACATAAATTAATCTTTCCATCACTGTTGGAACAGACACTTTGAATTAATTAAGCGCTAATTATCCAAATTTACAGTGACAATGTAATACAAAAATATAAAAAAAGTTATAAATAAATTTAATCTTACAAATTATGACAAAATAAACGTTGTCATGGGTTAATGTTATTAACAGGTAATAAAATAGTGACTGGACGTTGCGAAAATAAAATTAACACACAAGTTAAAATGTCAAAACATAATCATTAATTTCAAAATTTAATGATAAACACGTACACATTTATCATGGAATAAAAAAGATAATACATACTGATAAAAATTAACAATGTTAAGCCTCTAAAACTTCATTAAAAATGGAATAGCATGTGCACAACAAGCACTTTCGTATTAGTAGATTTTGAATACTCAATATACTTAATTAATATCACTCTTTGTTCAGGATTAACACGAGAAAACAGTTGAGGACAAAATGATCACTTATTATATTAAATATTTGCAGTTCGTTCGTTACGAATTTGTTCTGATCTAACAGATTGTTTTGTGTCTAATGTCACTCCTTTCGTGATGACTATCAATATAAGGCCACTCCGCGCGATGACTTCATCATTCCATGCTGCTGACTCACTCATCAAAATACTTGTCCAGTGCAGTAGATATAGATGCAAACTAGCATAGAACCACATACACGCAACACAACTACGCCAATATCTATAAATATTCTAAAAATATCTAAATAAGCGACTGACAGATTCATTGCAATATTACAATAAAATTTACAGCTATCATCAGGCATTTGAGTTTTTAACGAAAATTGCTAGTTAACTGGCTTCAGTCAGTGCAGAGATAGCCTAGCTAGTGAGCGTTATACATATTATATCTACAGATTCAATGTAATTGTTACACAATCATAACCAGATCTTGTATCTCAATAATTTACAAACTAATCCTGATGTAATCTAAAATACTTGGACAATTGTACTGTACCATCAATCACTTAGTATTTAATTAAAGACAATTATAAAACCTTTTAAGGCAAACGGAGGCACTTATTTTGAATATAATAAGCATATTCTTTATTATTTTCTACTAAGATATTCAAAAATAGTTGTAATATTACCAACAATACATAGTAGTAAAAAATTATACATTTTATTATTTTATCTTTGTAACTTATTTTGTGCTTTTGTATTTTATTTTATTTTGCAGACATCCATTTCTTCATAATATTGTTCTTGCTTAGTAATATTGATAGATTCATCAAAGGAAAGGATTATTTGAATTGACATAGTTTCCAGGGTTTGGTGCAGGCTGAAAAAAAAGGACATAAGAAATTAATCAGACGAAAGTAACACACACTACATGGATGCATGCATAGAATCCTGGTTAGCAAACCTCACTACCAAGTTAGAGCTTGCAGTAGCAGACTCAAATCCAGTAGGGGGAGAGTTCTGTGAATTTATTTCCCAAAATTGTGCCCAATCATGGATGTTTATGTTTTATATTTACATATTTAGGCAAATACTACTTTTGTAAATGTAAGTTCGACACCCAAACACATACTAATCTTGGTTTGGATAGGTATTTAATTTCAGCTAGCAGATTTGGTAAATTCAAGGATTTTAAACATTTTACTTATTTATCATTGTAACACAAACTATTTCAATGCAGAAATGTTTAGATCCATCCCGTTTAGATCCCGTCAGACCCGTCTTGTGCTTTCCGCTGTTGTTTGTTGGTGTTGTTTTGTTTACATTTAGTTAAATAATAAAGCAAAGTATAAAGCTTTGTTTAATTTACGATAAGATAAATGGTTGCAATTAAACCCCAAATATATAAACAACATAGTTCTTTTTTACAATTATTAGATTACACTTACATTACACACAAATTGTTGTGAGTATCCATAATAAAAAACCCTAAAATAATGTATTTAATATGTATTTAAGTATGTATTAATCTATAAAAGTATGTTTATCCGTTGCCTAGTGTCCATAACACAAGCTTTGCTAAGCTTACTTTGGGACTAGGTCAATTGGTGTGAATTGTCCCGTGATATTTATTTATTTATTTATTTATTTATGAATCGCACGTATTTTTTGATAAAAATTTTGTTGTGATTCATTGGAATGTACATAGTACTAAAGTATAAACCGCAAAATGTATTACTGATAACAAGTTCCATGAACCATTGCACAAATTAGTATAATTTCCTGGATGATAAAGTAGCATGAACATGCTAAAATAGTGATGTTGTTGACAAGATTAATTTATTTATTACTACTAGCTCTTACTCAAGGCTTTGCACAAGTGAACCATTAGGTCTAGCAGATGAATTGAAATTTTGGAATTTTGCAAAGATTCCCATGAACATTCTCAAATATTACATCATGGATTTCATTTAAATTGCATATAAAAATACCCTCAATTGTAATTTTTGAGTGTAGTGGTTGAAATTTTGGTATTTTATTCTAATCCCAGAGGGGAACAGCATAGCATAGCAGGATAAAACATATAATCTGTGTTATATTTCAGACCTTGATTGGGCAAAGTACATACAATATTTTATCTTTTGTTTTGATATAGTGTGAAAGAGTAACAAACAAACTATAACATATAAGATTTTCTCACTTTAGTTTTGAATTTTTATTTATAAATAGCTCTTTATTTGAAACATATTTGTTGAATGAGGGTTAAGGTTCACATATCAACTCAAAGATAAGACTCAATGATCTCTAAGATAGAGCACAAACACAAAAGTTTATTGTTACACACTGTGAAACCCCAAGTCTGTCTAGATTCTAGAAAATAGTCTTTTGTTAAAGAGATTAGAGGTTTTTCCGTACTAGATTATTAAGATTATTTTTTTGACATTCATAAATGTTTCTTATAGCCTAAATTGAATAAATGTTTCATGATCATCCCCATTACGTCTTATATTTTGTTTTCTAGTTTCTTTTTACCATACAACGGGAATATGTATTGAATTTGAACTTAGTCAGGCCCTCACTTGATTCTAAATTAAAAAAATTGACAGTGGTTTTTTAGATACCAGACAGACAACTTCTCCATATTCACATTGATAACAGTTATTGATAATATAGTTTCAAAATGTCTTAATAAATGATTAACATCAATTTGATTATTGAACTTAAAGAGCTCTTAAAACAATCAGACTAAAGTACCACTCACCATGAATGGATTGACAGGTACGGGAGCAGCAGCAACACTCCAACTACCATTAAAGAATGGATTCTTGTTTGCAAACAGATCATTGGTTGATGCACTTTGGAATGGATTCTTGCTACTTATGTTGCTTCCTTCCTCTGTAAACATGATTTGGTTAATAGCTTGTTGTGAAATTATATGTTTAGGTCCCATATAGATAGATCATTGATGCTTACTAAAAATTTAGCTGATTTAGATGAAATTTGGGATGGTATAATTTGAGACTTTGGAAAGGACTACTTGGACCTTTCAAACCCAGCTGATACGATTGTGCAGGTTAATTGCATTTGAATTTGACATAGATTGGACATAAGGCCCACTATCATTATTATATGGGCCAACTGTTATAATTATTATATGGGCAAATCAACTATTTTACCAACACTTTGGGACTCTCCTGTGTTACCTAAAAATCGTACTTCCAATAAGATATTTCACGGTTGAATAGGTTGAACTTATGTAGGATGGCATTCATGTACATACACCATCTATAAATTACAGAAAAAACGTTTACTTACAAAAATCTGCAATTATTTGAAAAATGTCAGAGACAGATTAGGTAATAAAGTTGACTGCCCATATTTGAATTTTGAACTTAACGTGGATTGCACATAAAGTCCATTGTCTTAACTCTTCATACTCAGCTGGGTTCAAAAGTATTAGGATAGTTTTTATTCCAGAAAATATTCTAGGAAACAACTGGCATGTGTATAGTTACATGAAAAAATATGTAATGTTTGTATACCCATTGTCTTCATATTTTGCTGTCTTAATGCATGATCTAAATCTGCTAAAGCTGCATAACGATCATCTGAAAAATAAATGATAAAATTCGATTTCTATAATTAGCTTAACATTACTTACAGTAACTTCATGTCTATTACAAATTATTCGAGTTAATGTGGTATACCTACTTGCAGTTGATGATGGTGGCGTGAATGCAGCAAAAGCTGGGGTGCTTGTTGTTGACTGAGGCACAAAATTGTTGTTTACATTGTTATTGAACTGGCTACTATTATAAATATTTGCAGTTGAAAAGTCAACAGGAAAACTGAAAAAAAAAGACATTTGCTGATCACATAGAAAAATTAAAGCTTTAATAATTATGTCCTATAGAGATTTAACTGACTCAGGTACTGGAACAGGTGCGGCGGGCGGGGCCATGGGAGCAAGCGCGGGCGGTGAGCCGTGCACGGGCCGCGCTATCTTCATGCTCACGTTATCGCTGCCCGATGAAAGCAAACTACTTCCGAATTTCGGTGTGTTGACCAGTGTATTATTGTTCACAGTCGCTTTGGAAACTGGCGCAGCCATCGATATCAACGGTGCAGTGCTCGCTACCGTATTTCCGGCTTTAGTTTTCGACTTACTCCTTGATGTTAAACTGCCATTTGTGACCGGCGGATTATTAAGCGGGGATTCCAGATAGTATCGCTTCTTCTCGTACTTATCCGACATGAAGTCTTTGACACTTTGTTCATCAGTAAAGTTCACACTTTCACCCTCGTACAGCCCTAGCCAAACGCGTCTGCAGTAATCGTTTCCTCTCACTTTTATAAATTCTATCTCTTCCGGGGTAAATGTGGCCATTGAAATAGACTTTACCCGATGAGGCGGTGTAAGGCCACGTCTGCAATAAGATCGTGCAGATCAAATTATTAGAAGTTTGTTGATCTAATTTTCAACACAAGAGCAATAACATAATAACGCAGAAAATAATACTTACAGCATTCCCGAGCATTTTGAACAAACGAATGAACCGATCGTAGAATTAACGTACGTAGGTCCTCTTTGGTTGCAATCTAAACAATATTTATTTCCGTTAACTGATATAAGTTCACGCAAAATTTCTAAATTTTTGTCGTCTTGCTTTCGACGGTTAGCAGCCATTTTTGTAATAAAGACAAACAAGACAGGCCAGACAGATAGACAGCAAACAGATTAGAAATAAATAAATGAAATGCCAATTTATGTAGTTCAGTCACTCCACAGACTATTATCCTTAGTACGAAAGTAAAGCTTTTACCACACCCACCACACTTATAAAGCGACCTTCTCACGATACGATGCTCACTTCTAGGGAAACAAATGCTCCGTTAGAAATTGAAGGAAATATGTGAAAAGAAAAATCAATTCAATTCAAATTTAGGAGAAAGTGGCTCCATCAATTTTTTGATGATTCTTCAGTGATGATGATTCAGTGTTGAAAGTAAAATCGGTAAAGGAGAAAGAGAAATAATGCCATTGCACGCTGACATTTGACTGACATCCTCATCAAAAACTAGTTAATTTATGGATACTGGACAAACGTCAAAACACGGATTGTATAGTACAATATTAATTATTATCTCTTAGGTGGATAGATCTTTAATTCTATTTATTGTTATTATTAAGTATGTACGTAACAATAAAATTTAACAAAAGAAGATGTCTGAAACTGAAGTAACCTGCAGGCTTTGTATGAGCACAGAAACGCTTACAGATTTATTCAAAATTGATGGTGATACAACACTTGATCAGAAAGTGCAATTTTGCATTGATTTAAAGGTAAGCTGGTCTTCTTCCAGCACGCAGTGTAATCAGCGTTATCATGAATTTAAAACTGAACTAAGTTAACAATGAAATGTATCGTTTTGGTTTAGCTGCAACTAGTAATGTAGATAGGGCATTCATCATCAGAACTCTCTTTCAAAAAATATTACAGTTATTTACCATGAGGCAGTTATTTTTAAAGTATTAATTTGTCCTTTTTGCAGATGAGTGTTGGAGATGGTTTGCCTGTGCTTATTTGTAAATCATGTGAGAAGAATGTCAAAAACTTTTATAATTTCAAGCAGAAGTGTTTATATGTAGACTCAAAGCTGAAAACAATGAAGAACTGTTCATTTCCAGCAAATAAACATATCCCTGAAGAGCCCAACCTAGATAATATAAAAATGGATGTGAAATTAGAATGTGAGCTATTTACTAAACTTAGCAGTGAATTGCAAAACTCATTTGACTCCTGGCTGTCTGATGATGTTGGTGCCGAATTCTGTTCCCAATACTTTAACAATTCATCATTCTTCAAAACTGAAGACACTAAACCTACATTAGAACAAACCAATGAATTAAAAACCAACAATAGCAAAATGCAAGTAATTAAAAAAACAAAACAGAAAAGAAAAAATGTTTCAAGCTACAAAATTCACCAATGCGAAATTTGTGGCCGGATAGTCAAAAATAAATCTGTTCTAACAAAACACATGGTAACACACTCAGGAATAAAACAATATTCATGTAAACTATGCTCTAAAAGTTTTACTCGAGCAGAGCATAAAGTGATTCACATGAGGACTCATCTTGGTATAAAACCATACATATGTGAATTTTGTGGAAGATCATTCACAAAACGCCAGGATCTAGTTAGACACATGAAGATACATAGTGATGAAAGGAAGTTTAAGTGTCTGCGATGTGAAAAACGGTTTAAGCGTTCTAGTGATGTCCACAGCCATATGCGCACACACACAGGCGCAAGGCCATACAACTGTAGTAACTGTAGTAAAACCTACAGCTCACACAGTGGGCTACGGAAGCATTACAAAACACATTGTAAAAAAGAAGAAACTAGTGTTGAATAAGAAGACTGATTGCATCATCGTTCATTGTATTTTTAAAAGCATTTATTGAACTTTCTTTGTTGATGTGTACATTAGTGTGACTATTGTGACTATAAAAATTTCGGATACAATGCAGATTTGAGGAGTTCATGTTAAATTGAGCCATAAAAAGGCTACAAAAATTAGACTACATTGTCATCATTATGAATAGGAGAAAAAAAATAAAAATAAAGATTTTTATAAAAGTGGAGTCTACAAATAAAAGTTCTAGTTACAATTAATGAATGTGTAATACTAATGCAAAATAAAATTATACTAACACTTCTTTATTCATAGACTAACACCTTGATGTTTTATTGTTCTTGCAAAACTAGGTTGTTGAAATACTGTGGTCAAAATGCTCACAACTTCTTTATTTTACTGTTAACTGAAAAGTTTTTGACAAATCACTGCCCTTCTCCTTTTTGTTGGCTATTCTTGATCCAAACTGCAGTGCTCGCTTAGGAAATGTGACAACCTCTCTCAAGCCCAGATTGAAGGCTACTAGTCTTAGCATGAGCTTGTCTCCTAATCCTGGGCCAAAATCATCACTGGGGAAGCACCTGGAAACGATTATTGTACTTAGCTTCTGAAAATCTGGGTTAGAGCATTGTTCATAGAGAATAGAGATGGAGGATAGATATATTATATATTTTTATTTATTTTAATATAGTATTATATATAGACCTCAAGGACCAGTAGAATTGCAGTAATGAATAACTTAATTTTTAGTTTTCATGTCATGATTAAATTCAAACATGTTGTGTGCTCAGAAGACCTTGGGTACAAAAATTACCTAATTTGAAAATTCATTTGTCTTCCCCAAGAAAAACTCTTCTCTGCCCCAAAAGTTTGGATAAATAAATCACCATTTATTAATTAATAAAAACTCATAAAATATAGGTACTTACTTCAGCCATGGCCTCAACTTCAGCACATAATCAGTAAAGTCCTCATCCAGGTATGGCATTCGAGGCTGCCTGCCATGGTCGCAAATCACACGATTGTCCCGTGCTAAGTTCCTGAAAGCTATCCTCTGCCAATCTAGCTCCAGCTCTCTAGCCAGTCCTGACCAGGAATGACGCTTGAACGCATTGTAGTGCCTTTTATATCCTCCAAACAATTCATCGGCGCCAGAACCCAGTAATAATACCTGTAAAGTTGATCTATTTATAATATGCACTAACTACGTGGAACTTTCATGACGCCGACACTGTTTACATGGACCTTGAGGTATTCTACTAATCCCAGTAATATCATAAAATGCGAAATTTTGTGGTATCTAGATAGCTGGAAATCTGGAATAACAGAATAATTTTTCAACTTAGAAATAGAAAATATTTCAACTTTTTTATGTTTTTGGTTAGGTTTTTGGCAGCTAGCTGCTTTTTTTTTATTCGACTGGAAGGCAAACGAGCAAGTGGGTCTCCTGGTGGTATGAGATCACCACCGCCCATAAACATCTCCAACATCAGGGGTATTGCAGATGCGTTGCCAACCTAGAGGCCTAAGTTGGAATACCTCAAGTGCCAGTAATTTCACCGGCTCTCTTACTCTCAGTGCCGCATCACAACAATGCAAGCACTGCTGCTTCACGGCAGGATTAGTGAGCAAGATGGTGGTAGCAATCCGGGCGGACCTTGCACAAGGTCTTACCACCTGCATTAGGTTTAGTAGAAAAAATAAAGTCATTACCCTGCATGGGGAAACACTGTTTTCATCTCGGGCGCGTGATGCAAACCATAAAGCTGAACCTAAACTTTCATCCAATATTGTCCTTCTTGGAAATAGGAGATCTGCAATTGTTTCAATTTGAAACTCCTCTAGTTCTTCTTTAGGGACATTGATCTCTTTAAAATTCCATTCTCTGTTAAAACAACATAAAAAAGATTTCATTCATAATACACTTCGTGGTAGAAGGTACAAGATCTATTTAGTTTGGTACTGGGTGAAGTAATAATCTGGCTAGGTGTGATTAAAAATGTTAGTATATATAGAAGTAAAAAGGATTTTTACCTTGATGGACATAAAGTTTTCAGTTCTTCAAAAGATTGTCTACCAGTAACTCTATCTGGTACATCATATGATCCCACTGCATCCTTTTTAAAGGCTACATTAATAAGATCAATGCTTTGCCACTTAGACACATATTTATTGGCTAGAAGTGACAGAATAGTACAATCTAAGCCACCAGAAAATAATACTCCTATTGTTGCATGTGAACAACTAACTGTTTTATCAAGTAAACATTCTTTGCACCTATTGGGTTGCTTTCTCAATCTGATTTCTACACTTTTATCCAGTAATTCTGTAATTGCATCAACAGTTTTTTTGATAGTTGGATGAGCCAAAAGATTGGTCAGTACATTTGAATTGCTTTCTTTATTTACAGCTATTGATTTTATGTAATCTTTCAATTTTTCCTGAAAATTATACACAAAATTTATAAAATATTGGTTAACATTTTGAAAAATGTACAATCAAGTGCAAAGACATTGACACAGCCAAAGTTACAAAAATATGTATACACTACTTTATGCACATAATTAAGGTTGTGTATTGGCCATGTCAATATCTTTTTTTAGCACAACAAATTACAGATTTACCTCATCAGTCAGATCTAAAGCAATGTCAGAATCTAATATAAAATCTTCATCAGGTATATTTTGTTGTTTTTGGAATGTAT
This sequence comes from Choristoneura rosaceana, assembly GCA_037349165.1. NCBI lineage: Eukaryota > Metazoa > Arthropoda > Insecta > Lepidoptera > Tortricidae > Choristoneura > Choristoneura rosaceana. The sequence continues at coordinate 5,564,592 of JAZBNJ010000009.1, forward strand.
CATATAAGTCTTCAATCAAACATTCATCTATTGTATCATTGGCCCAAGAATGTATTCTAACTTTGTTAGTTTTAATGTTCAAAATGTAAATGTGAGTGGCTGGAATTTCCACACAATTGCTTTTTCTATCTGAAAATAAAATATCTTATTTTGATTACACCAGGACTTAACTTTCCCAGAAAAAGTCTAATTAATAACTAATATTTGTGTTTTTTAAACATAATAAAATAATGATAACATACCTAAAACATTACTAATCACTACAGAATCTTCAGTTTTATCAAACAGCAGACTGCTCCTGCCTATTCTGTCCCTTGTGAAATATAAATCCTCAGCCAACTTATCATAGTAAATGATACTAAAGGGTCCTTTCAATGATTTAATTTCTTTAACAATGTGATGTTCTGAATAGCTGGACTGCAACAGAATAAAATATGGTAATGTATGGTTCATAAATGATTATGATATTGGTTAGGTAATTAATTTTTTTAAAGTAATTATTTCACCTACTGTTCTCTGGGAAATTTTATTCATAATAATAAGCGTATCAGAGATATTATTGTCCCAGCTGTCATCAAATATGTCTCCGTTGTATAGTAGAATCCCGCAGTCGTTTTCCACAGGCTGCGGGGTCAGTTGCGGGCCCTGCATCCATAGCACTGCCCCACAGAACAACAACTGGCTTCCTTCAGTATATATTTCTTTAGTTTGAACACAATCGGGACCTCGGTTCTTGATTCGCCGTAGAATGTCCTCATCCTGGTGAAAAGTTTTTTAGGCCTGTTTGAAGTTGTGCCGTTAAAAAGTTTTATTTTGAATGGCAATTTACGGAGAAGTTACGTACTAGAGTGTTGCTGGAACCTGGATAGCAGATTTGACATATTATCCCACACATGTCTGGTAAAAAATGTAGGCAAAGATGGAACAAAGCAATTATTTTTCACTTTCATTACGTTTATTTAAAGTATTTTAAAGTACAGTACCTATGGGCTACATAACCTAAATTTAACCTAAACAGCTGTCAGCTGTCATTGTCATACATAAATAAAACTTTCTGTTGAAAGAGCGGGAAATCTCGAACCGAGCGCGCGTGTTTTTTCTAGCTCTAAATTTTTTATATTAATTATTGGTCAGCGTAGTGTAAATACGGTGTATATTTTTAATTAATTATTGTAAATATCTTTATTTGTGTACTTTTCTTCTTTTTTGGTAAGTTTTTTGATATATTTCAATGGAGGAGCCCGATGACCCTGGGGGCGGTGTCCCCCAGGTTCATCACACTGTAACCATTAGTTCAATTAATGAACTAGATAACGGTATGGATACTGACCATACAGATAGTTCCGTAACATCGGATAAAAATAGAAAACGAGTTTGCCCGTCAAGGAAAATATGCCGCCATTGCAATAAAAAAAGGCGCGGAAATAAAAATGAAAATCCGGAATATATTTTGACTGAAAATGATTGTAATTGCACTAATGATTCCGTAAACAAAGTTAATATTCAACCAATACCTACGACAACTATTAACAATTCTACCACAAATATGAACTCTCCGTCTCCACCTCAGCCCACAGACACATTCAGAAAAGTTTACATAAATACTGATTGCTCACCATTTGTAGTCCATGTACAAAGAATGCAAGATGCACCTAATGATGGTACCTCTATTCATCCCATTTCCTTTGGAAATTTCTTAAAGAAAAAGTCATTTAAGAACATCATTAATGGTAGCGTGAAAAGAATTGGGAGGAATAGAGTCACATTGTCATTTTCCCATCTTGAGGATGCTAACAAATTTTTGAATGATAAAACCCTCACTGAAAATAAGTATAAAGCCTTTATCCCATCCTTCAGTGTAATGAGAATGGGAATAGTTAAGGGTGTTCCGGCTGAATGGTCCCCAGAGGAGATCCTGTTGAACATTTCTGTACCTTTAGGTACAGGAAAAGTAATCAAAGCAAGAAGACTGAATTACAAAACAATCGTAGATGGTTCAGCTGTATGGAAACCATCCCAGACAGTGGTATTAACATTTGATGGACAAGTTTTGCCTAAAAGAATATTTATATGCTACAATGCTTTACCCGTAGATCTGTACATTTTCCCAACAATACAATGTTTCAATTGTTGCCGATATGGTCACACAAAAACACAATGCCGTTCCAAACCATGCTGTTACAAGTGTGGCCAGGGTCACTCTGGATCTTCATGTGATGTTGATGAGGACTGTGTTTCATGCTGTTTGTGTACTGGACACCATTTTGCAATTAGTAAGCATTGTCCCGAGTTTGAAAGACAAAAAAATATCAAGTTATCTATGGCACAAAGTTGTTTGTCTTACGCTGAGGCATCAAAGCTGCATCATCCAGTTAGCAAACCTTATGCAGATGTGTTATCATCTTCTCCACCAACCTCACAGCCCCAAAGTAATCAGCCCAACCATCAGCTTCATCAGCATAACCAATCATCAAACTCATACAAAAAAACAGTTTTTCTTAAGCCTCGAGATAAACCCAAATATCAAAAAAGTTATGATAAAAATGCTCATAATGATTTAATTAAAGAATATGACATGCCTTCTTCATCTGGCAATGGTACTGCCATTCATAAAGAAAAACCCTACAACGACCAACCCTCCATTAGTGAGCTCATTCTTGAGCTTATTAAATTATTGTCCTCTTCAAACATAATACCGAACAACGTTGCAGATATAATTAGGTTTATTTCAAATATTATAAATGTCAATAATGGCCAACAGCAGCCAAATCCTCCAGTGGAACTGTCGCAGCATAAGAAATAAAAAATCAGATTTACTATATTTAATAAACAAATTCAATCCTTTTCTTATAGCATTAAGTGAAACATGGCTCAAAGCAGAGTCTTGTTTCAAAATCCCTGGTTATGCAAGCCTCCGTGAAGATAGGTCAGACGGACACGGCGGTGTAGCCATTCTTGTAAAAAATTCATTTCATTTTACATATCATCCAATACCATCCCACAGCAGCAATTTCTCTATAATTGCTGCAATTGTAAATAATATCTGTATAGTTTCATTGTATATTCCTCATCCCTCATTAGTTATACTTAGGGAAATAAAATCCATCTTAGCTTCACTCCCTTCTCCTATTGTCATCTTAGGAGATTTTAATTGTCATCATCAAGCATGGGGATGTAGCGATTCAAGTGACATTGGTGATGAAATTTTAGACATTGTTGATTCTCTTAATCTCTGCATACTGAACACTGGTGCACCCACGCGCCAAACAGCTCCACATGAAAATATAAGTGCTATTGACTTATCAATAAGTAGTTCCTCAATCGCCAGCACATTGTCTTGGGAAGTGCTTCCATCTACCTATGGCAGCGACCACTTTCCAGTGATAGTATCATTCCCTTTCAAAAATAAACCATTCTTAAAAAGGTCTTCTACTTTAAAGCATGTAATAATTAAAAATAAATGGGATGATTTTAAAAAACAATTGGATGATAAATTTAGTATTTTGCCAGACTTGAGGCATACTAATCAAATTATAGACTCCTCCAATGCATTTGCCAAATTGTTGACTGAAACTGCAGATGAAGTTTTTCCAGTTAAAAAATCATCTGGTACTAGGATTCCCTGTCCGCCATGGTGGGACTCTGAATGCAGTACAGCTGTAAAAAGGCGAAAAGAAATGGAGTTAAGATATAGGGCTAACATGAATGAGGAAAATTATAACGATTTAGTGACCGTAATGAAAGAAACTAAAAAACTTTTGAAGAAAAAGAAAGTGGATAGTTGGAGAAATTTTTGCACTTCAATATCTCCTAATACACACATCTCTGAAATCTGGAGGAAAATAAGAATGTTTAGAGGAGCTTTTGTTGATAACACTAGAACTAAATTAGAACCTGCAGTAGTTGAAAATTTTCTAGATAAACTTGCTCCTCCATTTGTCACAACAATGCCTTTGAGAATAGAACCACTTTCTTGTGACAGCAGTAATCAACATTTAAATAGTCTATTTTCACTGTCTGAACTAAAAAGTGTTCTATCGTATGTAGTCGACTCCGCACCGGGATGCGATGGCATTCCATATTCATTTTTAGTTAATTCTAGTGACCAAATCCTATCCTATTACCTTAGCCTTCTTAATTTTATTTTCATTTCTGGCCATATTCCTCCAGCATGGAAAACACAGCTGGTGTTGCCATTACCTAAACCAAATAAACCCCGAAACGATCACAATTCACTTCGTCCAATAGCTTTATCGACCGTTCTACTTAAAATATTGGAACATATGGTTAAGAACCGCCTAGAGTGGTTCTTTGAAACAAAAAAAACTCTACCGAACAATCAATTCGGTTTTCGAAAAAACAAAAGCACAGCAGATTGCGTCGGTCTATTAGTTTCAGATATTTTATTAGCTTTCTCTCAAAATAAATCCGTAGCAGCTTGTTTTTTAGACATAAATTCCGCATATGACAGTGTAAACATAGAAATACTTGTAAATAAATTAGTAAAATTGGGTGTTCCGACACGCCTCACTAACATAATTTCAGCAATGTTTTACGAAAGAATTATAAAAATAGTCTTAGAGTCCGATACCTTATACAGAACTGTTTGGAAAGGCTTACCACAAGGCTCAGTGTTAAGCCCATTACTCTTCAATGTATATACTCATGATTTTCCGTGTATTCTGGTTAACCCTGTATCATTCATACAATATGCTGATGATTTGGTTCTGTACTGTGCAGATAGCTGTGTCAGTGACGCGTGTGAAGTATTAAATAGCAATCTTAAACAACTGGAGGTATACTTAGATACAAACGGTCTGGAGCTATCAGTCACCAAAACTACAGCGATTTTGTTCTCAAACAGAACAAGGAGGTGTGATCTGAATTTAAATTACGCTGGTTCAGTGATTCAGTTTAGCAGTGAAGCTAAATATTTAGGTGTACTTTTTGACAGTAGACTCTCGGCCAAAGCTCATTGCACGTATGTAAAAGTAAGATGTGAACGTTCTTTAAATATTTTAAGATGTCTAGCTGGAGTTTGGTGGGGCAGTCATCCTTTTTACCTTAAATTAGTGTACAATGCTGTCATTAGAAGTGTACTGGATTATGGGTCTTTTTTGCTTCGTCCAGGTACAGACACCGCATTTGAGGTTCTTAATAAAATCCAAAACAAGGCACTAAGAATAATACTGGGAGCTATGAAGACTAGCCCTGTTAATGCAATGCAGGTAGAGTGCGTTGATCCGCCATTACATTTACGTCAACAATTCTTAGCAGATAGGTTTATTTTCCGTTCCATGCAATTCTCAAATCATCCCATTATACCTAAACTATCTTCTCTATATAAAGAAATAGAAACATCCTCATACTGGCGCAATAGGAGTCCTCCATATATCATCAATAGCTACTTAAAATTTCTACCTCTGTCAAGTTCCACCCATCGATATACAAATCTTCCTTTGTACAGTGTTAAATTTGAAGCCTTATTACTTAAGCCAGCGGTATTTCTTGATTTGGGTCTTATTAAGAATACTTCAAGTGCTAAGCCATTATTCAACCATTTCCTTGATGTCCGTTGGTCTGGATGGCACTATTTATACACAGATGCATCCAAACCTACATTATCTAGCTGTGTAGGAGTTGGAGTGTATCACCATCAGTTCTGTCGTCAACCTTGATTTAATAACTTTTGAGCCACAAAGATAAACTCTATGTACCTTACCATACTTACAGATAGGAAACTGGAATCAGTCGCATATGTATAGCCACATGTCTGCTTCGCACGATGGCTCGACGCTCGTCCAGGCTGACTGCTTCATCCTTAGATCCTAATCATGATCACGCGCAGCCAGCTATTTATTAATTCCCAAGGTGACGAAAAAATAATGGGGTTTAGCGGCCTCCCTTCTCCCCAATAGCCGCCCCATGCCTCGCATAGCTATAGTCCTTTACAACAACAGAAAGAACCCCGCTTTCGTCAGCTTAGTAATGAAGTTATTCTAAAATAATAACAACAACTTACATGAATTGATTATAACTTCGCATTTAAATTCTCACATCACATCAACCAAGTTCTTTCACACGCCAGTGTTGCCACCTTACCCCCGTGTTGCCATCCTTCTCCTTACCATTCGTTCAGAAATCAAAGTACTACATATATCAACAACATCTTTTATTATCTCAAAAAAAATAGAAATATTAATGTATTAATCAGATAACATTTTTTATATAAATTACAATTCGCATTTGGCGACACTCCCAACACAGAACTGCTGTTACTTCAGTATTGTCAGGCGATGAGCTGAGCAGTCCACACTTAATAACTGTCTAGCCTTTTCAGCAGAATGCCTTCTAGGTCTGTGACTAAGCTCCTCACCTGTACCTGTTCGGTCCACAGGAGTCATAATAACATCGACATTGTCTGTCTCAATTGATGGTTGGTTAACCTGCTCTGGTGTTTGATCAGATTCTACTATCTCTGATAAGTCATGAACACCAGCGTCTTTTAGATCTAATGGATACAGATGAGATATTTTTCCAGGCCGAATCTCATCTCTCGCTACTCTAATGTAACCATCTGAGCTCTTTACCACATGTTTCATTTTGCCAACTTTCCAGACTGCTCGATTCCCATCCGATTTAATCTGAACTAGATCTCCTGATTTCGGAACTCTTTCACACTTTACTCTAGATTCTCAGAGTGTAGAACGCCTTTCTCTCAGACTCGGAAGGTATCAAGGTACTGTCCTGTAAACATTTTTACAAACTCTTTTAATATTTTCTGCCCTCTTTTTCAACATTCTATCAGTTTTCTTTTCGTGCAGTGTTTAATAAGACCCATAAGTCTCTCATAAAATCCTCCGAACCATATCGCTAATTCGGGAATAAACTTCCACTTTATTGCATTGTCTATGCAGTAATTGCTTTGCATAACCTCAGCCAGTAGCTTGACATAAAGAGCATTATCTGATGTCATTTGAACGGGTACTCCCCTGACTGATATGAATCTTCTCAGCGCTAATAAACATTATTCAGTGCTTAGACTGCATACCACTTCCAAATGCACTGCCCTTACGGATAGGCAAGTAAACACACAGATCCATCTCTTCTCTCCATTGTTTACCAAGAGAGGTCCCATGTAATCTATGCCTGTGTATGTAAAAGCTGCACTATAGTTGCAACACTCTTTGGGTAATGATGGCATTGGTGGGAGTTTATAAGGGCCACCTCCATACTTAATGCATTGCGGGCATTTGTTAATAACTTTTTGAACCTGTGACCGCCCTCTTGGTACCCAATACTTTTCTCTCAGCAATGCTAATGTGGTAGTTTATATGGTAGTTTTCACAACTTATTTTACCAATTAGATCAAATGTGAAGTCTGTATCTCTTGGAAGGAGTATTGGTAATTTTCTCTCTACTGACCAGTTGGTATTTTGGAATTGGCCTTTACATCTCAAGATTCCATTATTGTCTTTATATAGTTGTAATGATCGAGATAAGCTGGTACTTTTACCTTGATATTCTGTTGGGAAGTGGTTTTTCTGCAGCTGTATAATATTATTTACATCATTAGGCTCTCTCTCTGTTATTTCACTTTCTTTTCTTCCCATATTTGCTTCATTCTCTATGTTTCACGTTCTTTATTCTTGTTTACATTATCTTCTGAGTCCCCTGTTTCCTGTGACAGATCAATTTCAACTTGCTCTAAATGATCATTATTGTCACTCAGAAGACCCTCCACACTAGAAAGGTTAGTGTTTATTTCGTTGGAGAACTGTGCGATTTCTGGCTCTTTTAGAAACGTGGGGCCAGGTATCTTTCAATTTCATTTTCAATCGCCACAAGTCTTGTAGAAATAGCTTTGTGGACAATAACAGAGGTGCAACAAATCCACAAGGATCAAACACTGAAGTTATTATTCTTAGAACATGCTTTTTTGTTTCTTCACCTTTTTTCAGTAACTTTTTTACATCTGTCTTGATGAACAATGTATCACTGTTAGGATTCCACTTCATACCCAATACGGTTTTATCTTCAGTGGGGACTTTCATCTGAAGTTGATTCATTAAATTTTCGCAATTGGAACACCAGTCTCTAATATTCATTGAGAGTTCGTTAAAAAATACTTTTTGTTTTATTGTACATTTCTATAGCTTCTTCTGGCTTACTGACGCTTACAAGTAGGTTGTCCACATAAATGTTTTTTGCTATAGTGGTTGCTATTTCTGTGCCATTTTTATTCAGATGGTAATTAATTGTCGCCGCCAGGCTAAATGGGCTTGAGATCACACCAAATGGCACTCTACAAAATCTCAGGTGTTTGATATTTTGATCTGTAATATCTTTATCAATGTCTTCTACCCAGATAAATCTTGTGACATCACATCATCATCTTGTAAGCCTACTTGCAGAAAGGCCTTTTCAATGTCTGCGGTTATTCCATACTTATAACGTCTAAATCTCAATAAGATTCCTGATAAGTCTTCAAGCATTAAAGGTCCTTTATATAGACATTGATTTAAACTATTGTTATCCTTCAGGCGTGCTGAAGCATCATATACAATTCTTAATTTTGTACTTTTATCCTCTTGAAGCACAAAGTGGTGAGACAAGTAATGCACTGGATGGTTACTGTTAACATTTGGTGGTGAAACTTCTTTAACAATGCCAAGATTAATCTGCTACTGCTGCTGATTGTGCTGTCATATAATTTTAATATTTATTTGTTGGTTCTGTTGAGGCTTCATAGTCTTCCATGAGCAAGGCCCAAATTATCAGGCAAAGTTGGAGGATATTCGACCCAGGGCCACTTCACAAAGTATCTTTTGTTTTGAACTATTATTGTGTCATTATAATTGTTAATTCATCTTCTTCATCCCTCTTGGATTTTGGTGAATCGGTTATGCCTATTGCTTCCAATTCCCATAGCTTTCTGATATTATCATCCCTCAATGGTGGGTCGGGTACAGCATAGTTACTCTTTGATGACTGTGTCAATTCTTCAGCATAAGTAATGAAACCGACTGTCTCGTTACTCACCTTTGATGCTTCATATCTTCCAACAATTATCCAACCAAAATCGGAATTTACTATGAACAAATCATCATGTAGTTGTACCTTTTCATTGTGTACAAGGGAATAATAATAATCATTACCGATAAGTAGGTCTATTCTATTTCCTTTGCTATTATCATCTGCCATAATTATGTGCTCGCCCTCCGGAATGAGCTGTAGAATGGGTTGTTGTATTTCCTCTATTTTTCTGTAATAATATCAATTATGTTAGCTTGGATATATCTGTTATTATTAGTTTTGGTTTCAATATGCAAATTAACTGCGCTATAAAATTCTTTTGGGGCATTTTTACCGAATGTGTAGACAATCAAATAATTATCTTCAATGCTTTTTAATTTTAATAATTTTGCAATTCTACTTGAGACATAACTTCTTTGACTTCCACAGTCTAATAGGGTTCTACAAATGACATACTGCATATCATTTTCTTTTTCACGGACTCTAGCTATGGCTGTCTGCAATAGTACTATTGACTGTATAATTGAACTCACCGTCACTGAGGATGTATTTGCTGTAGATATGGAAGCACCAGCTGGGTGTGGGCTAGTGTTCTCCATGGAAACCACTTTTGTAAGTTGGGCACAAAGCTCTGTTGTGGATCTTCGAACAGTGCACACATTTTTTCTTTAGTTGACAATGTTTTGCCAAATGTCCTTCACGAAAACAAATGTAGCACCTTTTTCTTCTTATATGACATTGCACAATCTTCATTATAATGGGGTTGTTTGCAAAAAATGCAACTTATCTTCCTTCCTTTTATTTTGAAGAAAAATATTTTTTTGACTTGTTTGTATGATTATTTTATTTTATTTATTTTTATTTATGAAATGGTTCTTTCTTTTTATGTGACACATTACATAATGTTTCAGTGGTAAATTTCCCTTCATTTTCATTATTAAGCCGGCCCGATGACTCTCTGGCTGAAATGCTAGTATGAAGAGCTTTTTCTAATATTTTCGATGGTTTCTTCGGTGCCAATTTTTATGCGTACTTCATACACAAGTTCTTCTAGGAACTTCTCTAGTATCATCACTCGAAGATGAATGTGTTCCACATTTTCACAAAGTGATTTCAAAACTCTTTTAAGTGTCTCTCTACTTCATTTAATGTATTTCGGCAATCTTTGACAGTTTTGTCTGACCTTTTGATTCTATAGAGAGCCATATAGTGGGCCATCAATTATGAGACTTTGTTTGCTATATCTTTCCTTTAATATCTATATAGCAATATTGTAATTTGTGTTGGTTGTGTCCAAATCTGAATCACGTCTCTGGCCTCGCCTTCCAAAGCTGATTGTAAATATAATAACTTATCAACATCTGAAATATTCCTATTGTTTACATACACAAATTACATGAGCGAGGCCACAAATTACACAAATTGGTCCCAAAATGGATGCCATTTCAAGATATCTCCGTTAAACTTTGGCAACTCCATGGTCGGCAGCTTGCTAGTTCGTGGGGTTTCCAAAGCAGTGGTTTTCTGTTTATAGTATGTTGTCCTGTATTGTTGTCCTGTGTTGTATGTTGTGTTGTATGTGGCTATTTCTGCAACCATTTCTTCTGCCAGAATTTGTTTTTGTGTATATGATGACACTTCATCGGCACATGGGTCATTCACCATTTGGAAATAATTATAAGTTTCCGGTATAATTCTGTCATTCATGGATTTGAGCTTCGAGCATAAAACTCTAGCCTCGTCTATACGCACATTATTTTCGCCTAAATTCTTTAACACATCCTTCGCAGATGTCATAAGCGTATCGACAGAGGCGCTAACTAGTCTTAAGCGGGTTCTTATTGCCTCTTCCATCCTGGTAGATCTGTAATTCCGTAAAACATTTATTTAATTGCAACGACTATCCCGTTTCGTTTCGATAAACTACGTTTTACTACGATAAGTCACACACAAAATAATTTGTAACAATAAACGTGAAATGTATTACAACTTACCGATTTCTTGAATGTACAGAATTATAACGTACTTATCAGGATTTCACTCAGGTAAACAAAAGATAATTTGTTCGAAACAAACAACATCAAACAATTTACGTGCGTTTTGACTCGAAAGACCCATACACAAACAAAACAAACGTCATATAAACTTTTTTTTTTTTTTTTTTTTTTTTTTTTAAATGGCGTCTGTCCAATGGGACAATTTTGCCAGCGTCAAGGTTGAGAGCTACAAAGGATTCGCGATCTGTCTTAAATAAACAGGGTAGAAACGGCGCTGTGCTGTCAATTGACCGGTAGGATTAGTTCGGGATACCTACAACAACAACATAAATTGTTAATTATACTTATTGGACATATACTGGTTAGGACAAACAGAGAACACATATAGTACGCAGGGGATTATAGCTTGATGTTAAAGTAGGAGATAAATCGAGTTAAGACATCAACAAAGTCAGTGTGTACAAAGGAAAGCGTGGACCTAAAATTTGCTGGACGGGGGATAAAGTCAGGGAGATAATCGTACAAGGAGACAGGGATATTGGGGCAGTTGAAGAATATGTGGTCCGGTGTACCTTCTTCGAGACCGCACTCACACAGCGAATGGTCACGCACGTGGAACTTTGCCAGAAATGAAGGGGTACAGGCGTGGCCGAGACGTAATCGAATAATCGTGGAAGTAGCACGTTTGCTGGCTGTCCGGAATTTAAAAAACCACGGTTTGGTCGGCAGGTTCGGTTGAATTTCTCCATAAGATTTACCCTTGGAGAGCCGCGAGACACTCCATTCTTGGCTCCAGTGTTCAAGGAGATTGGATTTAGCCGAAGCTCTGATGTCCTGGCTGAAGCAGTCTGAGTGGGAAGTACAGCCTATTTGGGTAGCTTGCTTGGCGCATGCGTCAGCCTGCTCGTTACCAACGATGCCAGCGTGTCCCGGGATCCAAGCGAGAGCAACTTCGATGCCTAGTAAGTAGCATTTATGGAGGATTTCTCTAGTTTTAAGATTAATGTAAAGATTGTCTTTAGCACGAAATGGGAATTTAGAAATATCTTGAAGACAGCTACGACAGTCTGAGAAGATAATTGATTTATTAATTTTGTGAGATTCCACGTACGAAACAGCCTCAAAGAGGGCAATAGCTTCACCGGAAAAAACAGATGACTTGGGATGACATTTGAAACTGAGCATGATTGTATAGCGAGGGATCCAGACTGCCGAACCCACGTTACCCTGCTCAGATAGTTTGGAGGCGTCAGTGAATACGGAAGTCCATCCTTCCCATTTTTCTGACAGAGTCTTATTGAAGATAGAGTCTGCGCAGACAGTATCTTTCTTAATACCAAATGATAGGATAATGTTAGGCTGGAAGATAAGAGCATCAAAGTTAATGGAGAACAGAGGGTTGCCAGTAAATTTAAGGATTGGGGGATTGTCGGAATATTTTTGGAAGGTTTTTATTAAGCAGGGGACTTCTTTATGCGTCCAGTATTTAGACGTAGGAATTATTTGGGACAGGTTAACTAGACGGGACATAAGTGGGTGGTTGGAATATTGAATGGTTTTCAGCAGGTAGCGGTCAGATAGGAACTGTCTACGGAGTCTCAGTGGGGGGTCGAGACATTCCACTTGAAGGGCATTAATGGGAGAGGACTTCATAGCCCCGGCTATTATTCGGAGGCATCTTGATTGTATCTTATCGAGGCAAGATAACGATAGTTTGCTGCATGGCTCCAAGAGGAAAGCGCCGTAATCAAGGTGGCTCCGAACGATAGCGTTATACAATAGTTTCTGTGAGTAGGGATGAGCACCCCACCATACACCAGAGAGAGCTCTCATCACATTTATACCTTTCTCACACTTGTTTTGGACATATTTCAGATGGGGAACTCCGGTCATGCGAGAATCCAGATGAATACCTAGAAACTTAACATTATCCTCAACAGTCACAAATTCCTCGTCGATGACAATGTCGATATCGGGAATCCACCTTCTTCTGGAGAACACGACCGCACGGCTCTTGGAGGGTGACAAATTTAGACCATGATCTTGGAGCCACTCATTGAGGTATCTTAAGGCAGCGTTTAGACGGGATGTGCAATCAGGGAAAGAGTCAGAGTAATAATATAAAACAATATCGTCAGCGTATTGCAGTATTTCACAGAAAGAATCAACAGTTTTATCAAGGTCCGAGGTGTAAAGGCTGTACAGGATAGGACTGAGGACAGATCCTTGCGGTAGACCCTTCCAGATAGTCCTGGGAGGTAGCATGTGGTTGTCGAAGCGAACACAGATAGAGCGTTCCATAAAGAGGTTGCAGATAACGTGTATCATCTTTCTCGGGATACTCAGCTCTTGCATTTTCTGCCTGAGTAACGGAAGCTGTACATTGTCATATGCTGAGGTGATATCAAGAAACACGCCTACCAGATGTTGACCTCTAGAGAGGGCTAATCGGATATCGGAGGTGAGGATGGACAAACTGTCCATGGTTCCCAGTCCTCTACGGAACCCGAATTGGGATTGTGAGAGGATATGGCGACTCTCCAAAATCCACTCTAGCCTATTTTTGATTAGGTGCTCCAGGATCTTGGCTAACACAGATGAGAGTGCGATTGGCCTACGCGAGGACGGGTCAGAAGGATCTTTATTGGACTTTAGAAGTGGAATGACAATTTGTTGTTTCCATGGATCAGGGATGGAGCCGGATTCGTAGATTTTGTTAAATATGGAAAGCAGAAAACGTTTTGAAAGGACGGAGCAGTTTTTGACAAAGGAATATGGGATGCCATCAATCCCCGGAGACGTGTCTTGCAAGTGATCCAGGACTGCAGACAATTCCGAGAAGGAGAAAGGTTCATCCATTCTGTCTGACGAAGAGGGGGACGGGGAGGGTGGAAAGCAGTCTTCCGTAGGTACATATGGAGGGGCTAGTTTGTCCAGGAATGCGTCTAACCAAACATTTGGGTCATTAGTTGCCTGGTTTGACTTGGATAGCGATCCGCGATATCTTTTTATGTTTTTCCATACTATGGACGGAGGGGTACGTGGGGACATGCTTTCACAAAAACGCGTCCATCCTAGCCTTTTTTTAGCCAGCAGGAGTTTCTTACACCGGGCGTTAGATTTTTGAAAGGATAGGTAATTGTCCATGTTGCTCAAATCGGAGAGAAATTGATCTTCGGCTCGATCTCTATCCTTAATTGCGGTCGTACAATCTGCGTCCCACCAGGGGGGTGACAGAATTTTATTTATTGAGCTATTTTTAACGGGAAAGCAGGAATCAGCAGATGAGGATAGAATGGAGACAAAACTGTCGTATGATTCAAGGAAATTTTCATGCGAGACAGGGGGCAGTAGTTGTACTTTATTCTCTACCAGGGAAGAGAATTCCTCCCAGTCGGCCTTGTCTAGTCTGTACTTTAGGAGAGGGGGGAGTGGGGGAGGAGTTGAAACACCAGTAGGGAATGAAATGAGGATGGGGTAATGGTCACTCCCATACGACCTACTGAGGATTTGCCAGTCGAGGCTAGAAGCTAGGCCAGGAGAGGTTAAGGTTAAGTCTACTGCGCTAGGATTTTGCTGTGGAGATGTTCTCCTAGTGGGGGAGCCATTGTTTAATAGACATAAGTTAGAGCTGTCAAAGATATCTAGCAGGAGCTGTGAGTTGGGGTCACAAGAGTGAGATCCCCATAAAGTATTATGGCAATTAAAGTCGCCCATGACAACTAAAGGACCGGGAAGGGAAGACAAAATAGAGTCTAGTTCGGAGATGAGGAAGGGATTAGGGTACGGAATATATAAAGATACGAAGGTTGAACCTAAGGTCCTAACAGCTACAATATTAATACCTGGGGAGTGTTGGGGAATGGAGCAGAGGGAATAAGAAAGGGAACGTTTGACAAGGATGGCGGAGCCATCCCAGCCCTCAGCACTGTCATCGCGGAGGCATGAGAAGCCAGGGACCCTGAAGCGGGAGCTCGGCTTCAACCATGTCTCCGATATGGCGAGTAGGAATGGTTTATATCTGTTTATTAAATAGGATAATTCGTGTTTTTTGTTTTTAATACTTCTACTGTTCCATTGTATGACTGTTTGGCAGACTGTACTGGCCATTGTTTGGAGAGATTGATGTAGACAATTGATTAAGCATTTCTATGACGTTGTACGGTATAGCATCGGAGAATTTAGAGAGAAGGTTTACTAGAGTGCTGATAAGCAGCTTGATAAGGTTATCATTTGGAGATACTGATGCATCAGTATCGCTGTTTATGTAAGCGCAGCCGTTAGGCTGTGAGGATTGAGGTGTGCGAGTAATGTTATCATGGGCAGCTTTATCGTAGCCAGGGCTGCGTGGAGGAATCGCACGACGAGGTGTGAAAACTGTTTTCCTATATGACCTAGGGGTTTGGGGGCGTTGGGGGTGGGGGGGGTATAGAGGATCCAAGGGTGTTGGGCCGAACAGGTCATCACTGTTAGAGCAAGACTGTTGGGTATTGCGCGCAGTGTCAGCAAAGGACCGACGGACAGGGCGGAATCGAAGGGAAGCTTCGTTGTAGGGGATATTTTCCTCCGACATTACCTGCTTAATTGCCTTCTGTCTCGCATGTTCAGGGCATGAGGAGCGGGTGGCAAAGTGGGGACCGCTACAGGATAGACAGGTGGCCCTGTCTTCCAGAACGGAGCACGAGTCTCCTTCGTGCGGTTGTGCGCATTTGTAACAACGAGGCTTGGAACGGCATGCAGCCTTAACGTGGCCAAAGCGACAGCACTTGTTGCACTGGATAGAGGGAAGTTGGTAGGTCTCTACGGGCAAGGAGGTGTGGAAGGAGAATATTCTCTCCGGCATGGTTTGGCCAATAAAGGTCAAAGCCACGGTTTGAGTGGGGATCCAGACGGTCTTACCATCCTCGGTTGATTTACGGTTCAGGCGACGAGCTTTTATAACCCTGGAATTGTCACTCGAATATTCGAGGGAGTTGACGAACTCCTCTAAGGTCCATTCCACAGGGACATTACGCACAAGTCCCATTCGGGTTATATTGTATGTAGGAATGGTCGCGGAGTATTGATGCTGCGAGAGAATGGGGTGTCCTATAAATTCATTGGCCGATTTAGCGTCAATGAATTCCACGATTATCCTATTACGACCGCTGGGCTTAATGCCAGCCTGTTTGATGCCTCTAATGCCATTTTGGTGTATGAGTTTGGCGAACTTAAGAGGGCGGATGGAATAACCGGAGGCAGGGTCTTCTGTTATTGATACAACTTGTACGATAAACGGTGCTTTATCATCGGAGCCGTACAACAATTTGGTACCCGGGGCGTATTCGGGGACAGTGTAGGTATGTTGAATGGAAGCCGCAGCTGGGACATCCATATTACGTTTATCAATAATTTCACTGACATTATCTTGGGATTCCACACCACGCTTACGCTGTACAGTCAATACGACCCGGTTACCATCACCTTTGCCCCCATCAGGGGGTTCGTTCCCTTCCATCTCCCACCAAAACGGACAAAACGCTCACAAAACAAACACTCACTGGTTAGTTAGACTAGTTTAACTTCACAGAAATCGCCGGTGTAATTATATATGGTTTTTTTAAGGGGAAAGACAAGATTTTATTTTCGGCACGTGTAGCAAGCAACACTTCCGAGGCCAAAAACAAAATTCGTCATATAAACTTCATTGTCATTGGCACAGAACACAAACTTACCACAGACACTTGGCAGATAGTATGTGTATTTTACGAAGAAAAAATAAATAAATAAATCGATCGATTAAATAAAACATTACGGAAATTCTAAACAATAAAAAAACGTTATCTTTATTTGCTTAAACCGAGCCTAATTTTCATCTTGCGATCAGTGTGTTACATGCGTTTCGGAACGTATCGTATATAAAGGTATCTTCACACCGTGAAAAATGATAAAATTGCTTACACGACTATGCTACAGTTTATAGAACTCAGGCCCCCGCCTTTACTTCGTAAGCGGGGCAAATTTAAGAATACTTTAGTAAATAAATGATTCTTGCTTCTAAATTACATATATTATCATTATTATTTATCATGGAAGGAAAGGATGGCAACTCCAAAATCAAACATAAGCCCCTTATTTTTAAGCTTTATTATATTTTACAAGCTGTAAACACTTAAAAGAGGAATACTGCGTAGGCGGGTAAGGATCAATCAATTCAAACAAAGCATTTGATGTTAGTTCTGTTAATCTCAAATACCTTTATCCTTGGGATACTGGCCCAAGAAATTAATGCTCATACAAATGCTAAGAAAGAACTATCAATAGGCACTGTTTGTAGTTCATGTGTCTCAACATAACTGCGTCACTGGTTAAATGACTACTCTCAAGTCTTGCTGACTGGACTATAACTATTATAATTGGTAAACTTTTTGTAAGACCTCATCTTACTTTTACTTAGTGAAGACTACATCTACACTACTACACCACATACTATATCTACAGCATTTCTTTTCCTTTTTATTAAGGATGTAATATTAATTAACATTTCAAGTTGGAAACTTCCATTAGATCTCTGTTACTATTTACTTCTACTCATCGGTGTTTCAAAGAGACACCTCGTTTGTCTTTTATTTAATTTAATTGCATTTGAGTACAATTTGCAATGAAATAATATTAAAAAGTATTGCAAGTTATGGAACTGTTCTCTTAAGTACTTCAAACAAGATCTTATAGGATTTCTGATTGAGGACTTGTTATCATCGGCACTTCACATTGAAGACCTCTTGAATTCCTGGTTAAGGAATGTTTATCATCTGTATTTTACATGTATACAAGACCTTCTGTATTCTTGGTTAAGCAACTGTTAACATCGGTACTTCACCTCATAACCAGAAGGTTAAAAACATATAATATAACACATTATCATCGGCACTTCAAATAGGAGGCCTCACATTCCTGGTTAAGGAAGCTTATCATTGGTACTTGAAATATAAGACCTCATACATTTCAGACTACAGAATTATTATCATCGGTACTTCAAATACAAGACCTCATACATTTCAGGCTACAGAAATATTTTCATCGGTACTTCAAATACTTAGAAGACCTCAGTCATTTCAAGCTACAGAAATATTATCATCGGTACTTCAAATATAAGACCTCATACATTTCAGGCTACAGAAATATTATCATCGGTACTTCAAATACTTAGAAGACCTCAGTCATTTCAAGCTACAGAAATATTATCATCGGTACTTTAAATACTTAGAAGACCTCATACTTTTCAGACTACAGAAATATTATCATCGGTGCTTCAAATACTAAGAAGACCTCATACTTTTCAGACTACAGAAATATTATCATCGGTGCTTCAAATACTTAGAAGACCTCATACTTTTCAGACTACAGAAATATTATCATCGGTGCTTCAAATACTTAGAAGACCTCATACTTTTCAGACTACAGAAATATTATCATCGGTGCTTCAAATACTTAGAAGACCTCATACTTCATAATGTTCCTATTTAAGGAATTCTTCAATTTGGTCTGCATTCTCAATTGTTAATTTTATGTACATAATATTAATTAACAAACTATTGTGTGTATTAAAAAATGTAAAAATATAATAATAATGATGTATTTTTCACCCTTTGTTTAATAGGTACTTGCTAATTCACTCCAGCCTAGCTGGATCTAAATACTTATAAACAGGATTTCAAATCCGTCGCATCTCCACCATGTCGTCAACCTTGATTTAATAACTTTTGAGCCACAAAGATAAACTCTATGTACCTTACCATACTTACAGATAGGAAACTGGAATCAGTCGCATATGTATAGCCACATGTCTGCTTCGCACGATGGCTCGACGCTCGTCCAGGCTGACTGCTTCATCCTTAGATCCTAATCATGATCACGCGCAGCCAGCTATTTATTAATTCCCAAGGTGACGAAAAAATAATGGGGTTTAGCGGCCTCCCTTCTCCCCAATAGCCGCCCCATGCCTCGCATAGCTATAGTCCTTTACAACAACAGAAAGAACCCCGCTTTCGTCAGCTTAGTAATGAAGTTATTCTAAAATAATAACAACAACTTACATGAATTGATTATAACTTCGCATTTAAATTCTCACATCACATCAACCAAGTTCTTTCACACGCCAGTGTTGCCACCTTACCCCCGTGTTGCCATCCTTCTCCTTACCATTCGTTCAGAAATCAAAGTACTACATATATCAACAACATCTTTTATTATCTCAAAAAAAATAGAAATATTAATGTATTAATCAGATAACATTTTTTATATAAATTACAATTCGCATTTGGCGACAAGTTCAACATAGTACAAAAAATTAAACTTCCCCCAGAATCCTCAGTTTTTACGGGTGAAGCTTATGGGCTTTTCAAAGCTGTTGAATATATTCATCTGATGAAATTAGAAAAATCTGTAATTTTCTCAGACTCAAAAAGTAGCCTACAAACATTATTACACCCTCCATTTAAATTAAAAAATATCTTTCCAATATTTTTTGATATTAGAGCTTTGTTACACGAGTGCAATATCAAAGGTCTCGAGATTCAGTTTGTTTGGGTGCCAAGCCATTCTGGAATTTGTGGGAATGAGAAAGCCGACAACCTGGCTCTCGAGGCTGTTAAATCCGGGGATCTCTTTCCATACAAAAATTACATTCATGATCTCCTAGCCCTTCCTAAAAGATATCTACAGAACTCCTGGGAGTTCTTTTGGTTTTGGAGTTCCTTAGAGACTGGAAATTATTATTATAACTTACAACAGAAAATTTCACTGAGACCATGGTTTTATAATTCAAAATTAGGCCGAAGAGAAACATCCATATTGACTCGGATGAGACTGGGCCATACGTGCGCTCCTTCTCATTTGTTTAGATTCAACATAATAAATAGCGAAGCATGTGAATGTGGAGCTGCGGTGGCTGATTTAAATCACATCTTTCTATCCTGTCCATTATATGACAGAACTTTGTTTATGGAATCATTAATATCCCAAAATATACCTCTTCCTACAAGCATACTTTCCTTGCTCACTTTTCCCAATATATATTATATAATAGCATCCTTTATTTCTAAAAATAATATTAAAATATAATACTTATAAATATATGTAATTCATTTTGCCTTTATTATACCTACCCTGACCTATATTCCAAATTCCGACTACCAACTATTCCTTTCCGCGTCTAATTTCCCTAACTTGAATAATGGCTAAGGGCAACACTAAAAGCCCAAGTCCAGAATAATTAAAAAAAAAAAAAAAAAAAAAAACTTTCTGTTCCGTTCCGTTCCTTTCGGAACGTTCTGTCCGTTTCCCAAAATACCCTTTCCCAAAACACCCGTTCCAAAATAACAGTTTCCTTAATAGACCGTATGCCAAAAGACCCGTTTCTCATCGCATCAGAATGTCAAAACACCCAGTTTTCATACATCCGTATGCCAAAATATCCGTCGCTCATGACACCCGTATTCCCAAAAGACCCGTTTCTCATTGCATCAGTATGTCAAAAGACCCGTTTATTATAGATTAATTTAAATTTAATTTAATAATTCAATTTAGATTCCGAAATTTACTAGTCTTAAACAATAATAATAATAAATCGACTAACATTAGTTTTGTAAGACCAATTCTACTGGATTGCCATATTAGAAACACTTATTTCGGGAAACGGATTATTTGGTAAAAGGTGGTGATGGGAACGGATGTTTTGGGAACGGGTGTTTTGGGAAACGGGCAGAACGTTCCGAAAGGGTTCCGTTCCGTGCTGATAACGTCGCTCATCGAGTGTGTTAAGGCGCGGCTACATGCAAGTCGCTCGACGCTCGTTTCCAGTGTCAAATCTGAGGGCCTACTCCGAAGTTCAAAAATTGAAGTTCGTATTATACCGTCCCTCTCACTCTCGTATGAAGTGTCAGAGGGACCGCACGACACGAACTTCGAGTTTCGTAGTAGCGATAAAGCTGAAAATGTTGAGCTATTCGCTGAATAAAAAAATCTCTTCAATTTTGACCTAAACTGTTTTTTTATTCCCTAATTTTTTATTTATTTGTACCACTGCCACGACTGCTACTAAACAAGCTACTAAATCATTCCTGCAGGCAGTCATCATGATGCTGCTGCTCGACGTTGCGACTTGACACTACATTTTTGAGTCGCGGGAAATTCAAAATCACATTCAAATTGGGGTCACGTGACCAGATTTACCGCTGCAAGTGCAAGCGAATGACGAGTGACTGCATGTGGCCGCACCTTTATACTTTATCGGGTAAAATGCATCCAAGCCTTAAAGAAACGCTAAAAACATGTAGCAAAATCATCGAAATAGTAAGTACCTGGAATGTGCACTGTGCAGGAATCACGGTCCGACTTTTTGCCGATAGAGATAGCTACCACAGGGTTATTTTATCTCACTCTATTAGTATGACCATAATTTTATGCAATTAATGAGATATTCCTTCCTCCTAGTACTTCTTTGTCAGAAAAATATACTAAGTAGCAATAACCAGAATTTTTATTACTTGTATACCAAGTCCTTATGATACGGCTGGTAGAGACTAGAGCAAATAAATTTTAGATTTGTACGTCGGTGCTAGTAACATAAGTATTCACTTTTCTATAGGTAAAACTTATGATATTGGCAAAACCGGTATTGACATTGTATAATACCGGTATTTCGATATTGATCTCTAAATACCAATTATTTTGTTATTAAATAGAGTCGCAACACTCAAAAGTTGCAAGTCACAAATGCATTAATACTTATTTCATTAATATAATCTTAGACATTTTTGAAATAATCTTAGCTACCTACTCGTACTTAAGATTGTCGGAACCGGAAAGGTTTTGGAAGTGCGAAACTCATTCATTTTACTTTAGTAATACGAATATCGAAAAAATACCAAAAACCGAAATATCGGTATTTGAATTTTCGGTATTGAAAAAAATACCGATATTGCAAAAAATGGCCGATATTAGATGCTCTATCATTTAGGTTAATAAATGAATGAAGACTAAGTGACAATATATATCACACTATTATTTACTTATTCATTATTTATTAACTTTTACCAGCGTCTTCGCACGCGTAAACTGAATCGATCTGGTAGTTCTAATTGAAATTTTCGGGATTTTTCCACATTCCCCTGGAAATTTTCAAAATTTATAGTAATAATATAATATAATATAATATAATATAATATAATATAATATAATATAATGTAGTAGGATTATTATTTTATGCATGTATGTATCATTCGTATTAGACAATACGTATGATGGATATAAAATATTATATTGTAAGAAATATTACATATTAGCCATTTGAATACATCATGAAAAGATGGTCACCCTAGTCTCAATAACGAAGTCGCTATCTTACTGTTTGGTGTGGCCATTGAGAAATTAATAAAACCTACCATCAAGTTAAAATTAGCTCCTGTAAAAAGATCTAAAGCTTATTTCATTAAAAAAATATTAAATCGTGTAATTATTGCTTATTATAAATGTATACATTTTATTAAATATTTTTAAAAGACAACGCTCACCAAACTAAAATTTACTAATTATTTATTTTCTGGCAATACTTAGAGAGGGACACACTGACTCCGTGCTTGCTATTTCACCCGGACCGGAGCCCATTAGTTCTTATGTCAATGTGTTTTAGGTCGGTTTTTGCTCGTCTGTTTTTGGAGTGTTCATTCCAGAGTACTTACTATTTCGATGAGCAAAATACACCTATTTAATGTCGTTGTCAAACCATCACTGTCATTGTCAGATCTCTGTAATCCAGAGGGCCTACTCGAAAATTTGAAAATAGAAGTTCGTATCGTACCGTCCCTTTCATTCTTGTATTAAATAGTATAAGTGTCAAGCAGACGGAACGATAAGAACTTCGAATTTCGTAGTAGCCTCGCAGGTCCTATACCACGAACTGCAAAACTCTAACTTCGCATGTTGCCGTCCCGCTGACGCTTACGTCATTTAATATGCAAGTGAATAGGACAGTGCAATATCAACTTCGATCTGCGAGTTTCATAGTAGCCCCTCTGTCATAATATTACAAACAAAAAGCTAAAGCTACGTGCAAGGACGTGGATTAAACTGAACTGACTGAACACAAAACTCATGAACATAAATATTGCACAGTGTTGCCAATTCAGCTCTTTTAGAGCTAGATTTGGCTCTATTTATCATGTATCAGCTTTAAAAAAACCCGTTTAGCTCCTTAGCTTCTTTTTACGACTATTCTAGCTCTTTTTTAGTTAGCCATACCACGGTGGTTTTCCGGCTTCAAATCCACTACCAAAGTGCTGAAGGGCTACTCCGAAACACAACGTTCGAAGTTCGTGTCGTGCGGTCCCTCTCACACTTATACTATTTAATACGAGAGCGAGAGGGATCGCACGACACGAACTTCGAACGTTGTGTTTCGGAGTAGGCCTTCAGGTTAATTATTATTGAACGCAGCCATTTTGTATTGTACCTAACCATAGATCATAAAGAGATTCGTACGGGGCAACGGCGCGGTGCGAACGGGGAATTCCTCACAGTCGCCGTACACGATTTCTTTCTTGCGCTTACATGGTATTCATTCATCTTACGTATGTGAAAAGTTTATGTCATTTGAGAGGTTAGTGCTTGTTTTGTGCTAAAGTTATGTTTGGTTGTTAAAAAAGTGACTAAAGTGAAGCCTATTGTGAAATTATGTCCTGTAGTAAACCATACACCCAGAAATTTCGCCAGGAATGGCTCTCTGAGCCTGATTTTCAGGGCTGGTTAAAAGAAGTCAGCAATGACAATACGAAAGCCTTCTGCAGTTATTGTCGATGCGAAATAAACGCCAAAAAAAATGACTTAATTAATCACATAAAGCGCAAAAAACACTTGAAAGCTGCGGAGCCCTTTTCTTCGAGACAACAAAAATTGACCTTTCAGGCAAAGCCAAAGTTTGACGAATTGAAGAGCTCATCTGAGGCTTCTCTGACATTGTATATTGCCGCTCATTCTTCAATATTACCGGTAGATCATCTTGGGGCTTTATGTAAAAAAGAATTTAAAGCTGATATAAAATTGCACCGGACGAAATGTACCTACAGCTATACTAAAAAATATTTTGGCGCCACATTTTGCGTCCAAATTACGTGAAGATGTTGGTGATGGACCGTACAGCCTCTTGTTAGACGAGAGCACTGATATAAGTGTAACAAAGTTACTGGGAGTTGTTATTCAATATTTTAGTAAGACTTCATATGAGATAGTGTCAAATTTCCTTACGCTTGGAGAGTTAAGTAAAGGCGACGCTGAATCCATTACGCAAACTGTAAAAAAAACACTACTTGCACATGGACTTGACATCAAAAAGCTTTCTGGTATAGGAGTTGACAACGCCAATGTAATGACAGGTGTACATAGCGGAGTATATCAGAAACTTAAAGAGGAGGTACCCCATCTCGTCATGATTAAATGCTCGTGCCATTCAATTCAACTAGCAGTTTCTCATGCTTCTGCCGAAAATTTACCTAGGCATCTCGAATATATTATACAGGAAACCTACAACTGGTTCTCGAAATCGTCAAACAGACAAAATGCATACAGAAATTTATATCTCACAATTAACGATGAAGAACCGCTAAAAATTACACAAGCATGTGCAACCAGGTGGCTTTCTGTTGAAACTGCAGTTAAAAGAATATTAGACCAATGGATAGAATTAAAATTACATTTTGGTATTACAAGGAACACTGAAAAATGCTACAGTGCAGAAACACTTTACAATTTATACTCGAATCCCACAAACGAAGCATATTTGTTATATATCCACAGCGTCTTGGATCAATTACAGGGGCTAGTAAAAAAAATTCAGTCGAATAATATTGATCCTAGTAAGTTACTTAATGACCTAATCACGGCTATAGAATCTCTCGGGAAAAAAGTTCTGAATCCTACTAGGAACATCAATGTATTCGAAATACAAAATTTAGAAGATTTCTTGGTTCCACATCCTTATCTAGGATTCAAAGTCGAAAGTAAGCTTTCAGAAATACGAGAGACCAATCGATTTTCAACCCAAGATGAAGAGCAATTCAGGGATAAATGTGTGAAGTTCACAGTAGAGCTCATAAAACAACTGAAACAGAGACTTCCAGAAAATTACAATGTTTTGAAAAAAGTCAACCAGTTGTCAGTTTCAAACACATTGAGGCAAGTAAAGGAAAGAATAACTTCACTAGTACGAGAAATGGGCCACAGCGAGGATTTTATCGCGAAGGTAGAAACACAGTGGGTCAATATATCTCTTGTACCATGGGAGAAAAAGGACAACACTATTTCATTTTGGTCCGAAGTTTTGAAATATCAAGATGCAGCTGGCAATAATCCTTTTATAGAATTGTGTTCATTTGCCTTGTCTATGATTTCTTTGCCGTGGTCTAATGGGGAAGTTGAACGAGTCTTTAGCCAACTGAATATAGTTAAAAACAAGGCTCGCAATAGACTACACAACACCACCACGAATGCCATTATTACCATCAGGGCAGGATTACGGCGTCAAAAAAAATGCTGTCACAACTACATACTGCCAACTGAGGTACTAAAAAAAATAGGGACAATGGCTTCATACAACAACCCTAATCAGGCTGCAGCAGGCCCAAGTGGAAGTTCCTTGGTGATTGATTTTCACGATGACGACATATGTTACTTATGGTCAGATGAAGATTAATGATACCTAGTGCTATTATTAAGATTAAAGAAAAGCCAGAGGCGTCTTCCACAGTTTAAACCAGTGCTGCCATAGAGAAACGTCATACCTTGTGCGGAAAGAGAATCATGTTTTTCCATACATTCAGAAAGTTCAGAAACAGTTTAAATCTGTAAAAATAAATACTAGATTTATTCCTGAAACGATCCAAAGTAACCTGAAACAAAAATATTCAGTAGTTTCCAAGATATAATCAAAACAACCTTCGTGGATTTAGCAAATTTGTCCATCGCTGAAAAACGCCTGCCAAGACTGACACCCAGACTTCGGTGTTACTAGTCATTAAAAAGATCATCAAAAAAAAATGGGTGTTACATACTGATTGGTAATACATATTAAAAACCAAATAGAATAAGCAAGATTCCAAATAATGTAACAATTATACAAAAGGAAGATCACAACAACCCTATAGTGAGCCCAATCGATTGTAAAACTCCTGCTCTGAATATAGTTCCTTACATTGTTTTTTATTGATTAAAATATAATAAGTTCGAATGGTTTTTTTTTCATAGCTCTCTTTAGCTGATAAAGTTAGCTCTTTTTCAGCTCTTTTTTGGCACAACACTAGCTCTAAGCTTGAATACTAAGTTGGCAACACTGCAATCAACGACTGTTTCGTATATTAATTTCAACCATTTTATAACGTGTTTGTGATTTGTCAATGACAAAAATGAGTGCAGCGGATAACGACACCGAGAAAAATGAAACAATGGAAGAGACGACTGAAAATACGGAAGAGGAGGACCAAATTGCTCTCACTGAATATATAACTAACCTAGAAGCTCGAATTAAGCAAAAAACTGAAATGAGGAACAATAATCTGAATTGTGTTCGACCTCCGGAAAACTACTTTTCTAAATTGGACTCTGGTTTAAAGAAGAACACAACTTTTGTGAAAAAGTTGAAATCGTTTAGTGCGATTCAACTGGACGCGCTAATGAAAGACTTTGGTGCCTTAAACCTTACAAAGTATATCTCAGAGGTAGCCGCGGCGATAGCCGAGGCGAAATTGAAAATGTCTGATATTCCTGCTGCAATAAATTTATGTTCAGCTCTGCATCGCACATACTCAGAATTCTCTTCAAACTTCTTTGAAAACTGGCAAAAACTACTGAAAATAACAGATAAGATAACAAATTCTTCTAAATTGCGTGTCGATATAAGGTTTTATGCAGAGCTGGTGTCAGTTGGAGTATTTCCAAATAAAATAGGTTTACCATTGTTGGGGAATGTCCTTACTGTCCTCATCAATATGGACAAGGATGAGCCTAACAACATACCCATACTGCTATCATTCTGCAAGCACTGCGGAGAGGACTATGCTGGACTAGTGCCCAAGAAAATTAAGGATACTGCAGAGGTAATAATGCATTTTTTTTTGTAACTTTAGTAAAATAGATGTTTTAATCCCACTGATGGGCAAAGGCCCCCTCTCAGAACAAGAGGGCTTGGGCCATAATTCCCATATAATTCACACATGGGAGATAGTTTATGGGCCAGAGAGTGACATAGGCTACTTTTTATCCCAGAAAAATGCCCAGTTCCTGAGAGAACAGCATGTGATACTCGAATTTCACCCAGGTGAACCCGTGGGCAAAATCTAGTAGTACATATTTAGACTTGTTCACTGAAAAATTATCTAAATCATCTCTTCAATCATTTCGTAAAATATCTGCTTTGATCTTAATCCCCTCTGTATCTTTTGTTCACTGGATATACTGATATTTGAAATATCAAAATTTTACAGAAACTCAACGTCAGCATCCCTCGGAACACGTTCCTCCCAGCGGAGAAGCAGGCTGTGGTGCGGACCCTGCTGAGGGACTACTTCGCGACGCTGAGCCGGCACCTGCTGGAGGAGCGCGCCCAGCTGCAGGCGCTGCACGCCGCCAACCAGCGCACGCTGCGCACGCGCGGGGAGCTCTCGCAGGAGCGGCGCGAGCAGCTCGACCAGCACCAGGTACTATAGCTATACCAACCAGCGCACGCTGCGCACGCGCGGGGAGCTCTCGCAGGAGCGGCGCGAGCAGCTCGACCAGCACCAGGTACTATAGCTATACCAACCAGCGCACGCTGCGCACGCGCGGGGAGCTCTCGCAGGAGCGGCGCGAGCAGCTCGACCAGCACCAGGTACTATAGCTATACCAACCAGAAAAGGGTATAGCCGTGTAAGGATGGCGAAACTGCCTTTGACGAGAAAGTGGTTTTCCTTTGGCTCGGATAATTGTCTTTACATACTTTGTAATTTGACCAAATTTTAGCCCCAAAATGGGCGTGGTTTTTGAGATAATTAAAAAAAAAGGAAAATCGTTTTTATTTTTTATTTACCAAACTAGTGGCCCGATTTTCACGAAATTTTTATATATTGTGTAGAAAATTAAGAGCGTTTTTTTCTAAAAAAAAAATCCAAATAATTTTATATTTAAGTAAAAAAAAATCATTTTTTTAATATTCATAAATTTTTTTTTTTTACTTGCGAGGGGGCGACACCTACCAATATCAGATATATTATGACCCATTTAATACTCTAATACATATATTTTTTTCAAAAACATTCATTTGGATCATCAGGTTAAAATAAGCGAATTTGTAACATCTCATACAATACATAGCCTTCCCTTTACTACGTACATGGGCGTTTTCAAAAAAAGTTGTTGAAATGACTTTTTTTTAGAAGTGGATGAAATTTGGTATTCCTGCTCAGAATCAGGAGCACTTTCGATTATAATAGGAGAAAAAAAATGTCTCAATATTTTTTATTCCATTACGTTACCGTTTTCATACGCGTATCTGTGGCGGTAGTGTAATGGATAACACAAAATTATATGAAAAACCTGGGACACTTTTTTTCCCATTGCAATCGAAAGCGCTCCTGATTCTGATTAGGAATACCAAATTTCATCCACATCTGACAAAAAAGTCATTTCAACATCTTTTTTTTGAAAACGCCCACCTACGTAACATAGGATTCAATAGTAGGGTGGGTTGAAAAAATTTTTTTTTTTATTTTCTTAGCATGGGGGTAGAATTTGTACCTTATGAAAACAGAAAATTTTTCAAAAAAAAAAAAATTTATCTAATATTTTGAGGTGGCCCACTCGCTTTTAAAATTAATAATTTATCAAATGAGGTAGTTCCAACAAAAAAAAATTTTTTCGGTCATACATCGTGGAAGACGTCTAAAAATTGTCGATTGTGATTTTTTTTTACTTATAACTTTCATTTTAATACAAAAGAAAGAAGTCATTTTTTGATTTTTTACATTAATTACAAAAATAATAGAAAATTATTTTTTTTTACTTTTGATTTCCAATTGGCTTTCGAGGGGAGACCCTACAGGTTCTAGAACACCTTTCATATATTTTTTTGGTACTACTTCATTTAATAGATTATTAATTTTAAAAGGGAGTGGGCCACCTCAAAATATTAAGTAAAATTTTTTTTTTGAAATTTTTTCTTTTTTCATAAGGTACAAATTCTACCCCCATGCTAAGAAAATAAAAAAAAAAATTTTTTTCAACCCACCCTACTATTGAATCCTATGTTACGTAGGTGGGCTTTTTCAAAAAAAAGATGTTGAAATGACTTTTTTGTCAGATGTGGATGAAATTTGGTATTCCTAATCAGAATCAGGAGCGCTTTCGATTGCAATGGGAAAAAAAGTGTCCCAGGTTTTTCATATAATTTTGTGTTATCCATTACACTACCGCCACAGATACGCGTATGAAAACGGTAACGTAATGGAATAAAAAATATTGAGACATTTTTTTTCTCCTATTATAATCGAAAGTGCTCCTGATTCTGAGCAGGAATACCAAATTTCATCCACTTCTAAAAAAAAGTCATTTCAACAACTTTTTTTGAAAACGCCCATGTACGTAGTAAAGGGAAGGCTATGTATTGTATGAGATGTTACAAATTCGCTTATTTTAACCTGATGATCCAAATGAATGTTTTTGAAAAAAATATATGTATTAGAGTATTAAATGGGTCATAATATATCTGATATTGGTAGGTGTCGCCCCCTCGCAAGTAAAAAAAAAAAATTTATGAATATTAAAAAAATGATTTTTTTTTACTTAAATATAAAATTATTTGGATTTTTTTTTTAGAAAAAAACGCTCTTAATTTTCTACACAATATATAAAAATTTCGTGAAAATCGGGCCACTAGTTTGGTAAATAAAAAATAAAAACGATTTTCCTTTTTTTTTAATTATCTCAAAAACCACGCCCATTTTGGGGCTAAAATTTGGTCAAATTACAACGTATGTAAAGACAATTATCCGAGCCAAAGGAAAACCACTTTCTCGTCTAAGGCAGTTTCGCCATCCTTACACGGCTATACCCTTTGTATGGTGTTAAGTATTTTGCTGTAAAATGACAAAGTACTAAAGTATGCAGCTACTTTTGATGTTGACTGTACGTCAATTTCTAATACTGGGGCTCTCATTCAGCTTTGCCATCTTAGACCCCGAACAAGCTTAGTCCACCACTTCGTGCTGGAGCAGTGGATCAGACACAGATTTCAAAGTATAAATACAAACTTACTTATTCTTCTGACTTAAATATTTGCAGATTTTAGTAATACTTTAATCAAATTACTCAAAAACATTTTTTTATTCCAGGCAACTTATGATAAACTGCTCATAGGCGCTCAGAGCTTCGCCGAGGTCCTTGGCGAGGAGTTAGGGGAGGCTGGCGAGCCTCCGACACTGTCCTTGACTGTGATAGAGACCCCAGGAACAGTCACTATTGGGGGGGCTGAAGAGTTCAATATGCAGGCTGGAACAGACCCATGGCAGGATGAAGATACGAGAACATTTTACACCAGTCTGCCTGATCTGAAAGTGTTCATGCCCAACTATCAACCTAAAGAGGCAAGATAAAATACCTATTCAGATTTATTACTTTATTAGCTATCGGCTTCACTCGCATTGAATTTGGAGTATCGCGTCAAGGCTTCTTATAGGCGCATAGCATCTTTAAACACAGATACTGTCTTTTCTCTTTGTAACTCTTGACGAAAAACACATATTTGATATTATTATTTCATATTTGATTTATTCAGGGGCGGTCTTTATGAATAAGCATAAAAGCAGTGCCTACCCTAGCATCTTTACATAAATATTTATATTACTTATTAAATTAATTACTTTTTATTTTACTTGATATTTATTAATGTTACTCGTTCGGTTCGTAATGTAACAACCTTAAAAAAGAGCGCGCTGAGCGTTTGAATTTCCGCGCTTCACGTCACGAACGACGTTACAAGTTAAGAAATTCGCCTAATCGCGCTGGTAAAGCACAAATTGGGTTTGCTTTTATCCGCGCACACTAATATACGCTACGCTTGTGTAAAAAGCATCGGTGAACTACGTACTGATAGTCTTCAGACCACTACACTGACATTCACACGAACAAGTATAGCCAAAAAAATTTTCCCTCATACATTTTTGAGTCCGGCGGCTGGACGAGGAACCTATTCTCTAATTCAAACTCCAAATCACAAAATTCGAAGTTCGTGTCGTGCGATCCCTCTCGCTCTCGTAGTAAATAGTATAAGTGTCAGAGAAACCGCACGACACGAACCTCGAACCGTGTGCTTCGGAGTAGCCCTTCTGCTACATTTGAAGTCCACATCGCGCGATCGCGCCGCCTCTCTCTCTCGTATTAAATATTGATAGCGTGAGCGAGACAGTCCGACATGACGTTCAGCACGCTGTCTCGCGCACAACCGGACAAATTAAAAAGTCTCGATTTTGCATATTTACCTCAAACGCTCGCACTTTTCAATTTGTCAGGTTTTTTTGGTCTACTTAATATAATTTGAATTTGAATTCGCAAAAACACGAGCGCTATGTTTTGTTTATGTTTTAAAAATGCGAAGAGACCGGCTAGTTATAATAGTGATTTTCTTTTGTTATTAACTTAGATTGTCGCGGAATTTCACCGGATAAGGATTTAAATAGTGCTTTTGGTGAAATTGAGCTTAAATTGATTAAATATGTGCTTTAGTTGTGAACAGTGTGTTGACCTCGTATGTTTGCGGAAGTTGATTAAAGGCGAATTTAGTAAGTTTTCGTTCGAAAATAAGCTTGCAGTAGTTAAAAAAGGTAGATGTGTTCCCGAGTTAAAACTAAATCAAACTAAGGGAAAGATAATCCGTCAACTTCACGCGAAATATTATGAAACTTTTAGCTGGCTTACGGGCTGTGTACACACAGAGCGTTTGTATTGTTTTTCGTGCATTTTATTCGGAAATTCTCTAAATGTTTGGAATGACACGGGTTATGTCAATCACTCAGTTAGATAGTCGTGGTGGTCAAAACCATTCGTCGAAATATGTAAAAAATTCTACAGCTACACCACAGACTCGCTTGGCGGAATAACATTGATAAGTGCTTAAACTACCGATATCATTTATTTTTTCGACTTCTCGACATGTTTCCAAATATGTATCTCTATAGGTTGGCAACACAATCGTTTGTTTTGCGGGTGTCCATGGGTAGTAGGGCTTACTTACTCTCTACTTGCTCGTTTGCCACCCTGTTAAAAAACTGCTTAACTTAGCTATGTTCTTCAGCCGGTCCTACGTTCAGGAGCACTGCACGCCACTGGATTTATTTGATATTGTGATGAAAAACACACAATAGCGCGTTTTTAAATTCACACACTACCACTCAGTGGCGTGCCTAGGGTATCAGACTATGGCAAGCCGAGAGATACGTTTTAGTATTTTTTATCATTTAATGTAGTTAAATCCATCTTGTTGCCACTTTACTCTTCAATCTTTACTAGTCTGTGAAAAACACAAGTCAGAAGTCGGCTTTTGGGACACAATTATATCTTTCTTTTCAATAAAACTTAATGTATTTACCCTTCCACCGATTATTAATTCTTTTATACACAAGGGACAATTTGGTCTGTTTCCGAACTCAATCTCTCTTACAGGCACTGCACTTTACACCGCACTAAAACCACAGAATATATAATAGTACTGGCGTACTGCTAAAACCAGAATACATAAGAACCTACTTATTTATTTTTTGAAATAATTGCATCAAATCACAACTCTACGCTACGGCCCACGGTTCGAAATAAACATGAAGTTAGATAGAAGTTACTCATCTCGCGCCCGCGCACTCTCGTTCCAAACTAAACGCAACAAACTTCACACCGTAAGCCAGCTTCAAAATTGCAAAGAAAGTGCTATATATGCAGCTATACATAGATATTTGCAACACTAACGTTTCCCTAAGTGTGAAGAGAGCGTTTGGAAGTGGTTTGTAAGCCCCGTAAAAGCCCACGAGAGCGAGTGAGATGTCATGCTATTTACAACGTACGCCGCTATCGCCGCGTTGTATGGACTCACCACGCAGCCGCCGGTCGCAAGTGGCGCCACTGGCCATGCACCACCGGATTACTTATATGCAATTCTTAGTATTTTACGAAAAATAAAGCGCGCTAAATCATTAAAGTTTTTTCGTTTGGACATTGTTCGATTTATAAGGCAAGCCCGGCTTTTGGGCTTCTATGTAAGGATCGCCACTGCTACCACTGTCCTACAGGACCCATGCTGTATGAAAAGTAGCCTATTGTGTGAGTTTAGTTAGGATATAAACTGCCAAAATTCCAAATTCAGGCATAGCGGGCCACAATGCTAAAGAGTTTCTAAAAATAAATCTAGTACCGCAGTGTTATGCTTATGGGAATAATTTTATTATATAATCTATTTTATTATAGGCTCTGCAGAGCCTTAGGCACACTTACGAATATACTACAAACATGTTAGAATGATCGATGTATTGGTGTGACATAATACTGGATGGGAAATGTTGACAGGCTACGAAAACCAAGGCAGAGACAGTGACGGAGGAGATGTTGGACGAAGAGCTGAAGGAGGACGAACTAAGTGATGGGGAGGAGCCCGCCGCGCCCGAAGTGGAGCCCGACGATACACAGCCGGCTAGCGTCTCCAACAAGTATACTAATTTTGTGTTATGATTAAAATTAATTATTTAATTAGAGGGGGAGGGGAGGGTTTGTGCCTTGTTTAGCCCTTTCGTTCCGGATGACGAGTTAACTCGTCTTGTGCGATGTGCTCTCAGATCCGGTAGACGAGTAAACTCGTCTTAAAAAAATTGACATTACATCCTAGATTAAGGCAATCGACAGTCACTTGCACAACCGGACACGTTGCTTCCTGTACTCTTAGTCTTGAGCCATATTTATTTGCTGCAGTTATGCAGTTAGTAATGTTGCCCACTAGTGAATAAAATTATTAGTCTACCCCAAGAATATTCGTTACGCATTTGTGTCTAAATACGTTTTGAACAAATAACATGGAGAAAAATAACTGTACCAAGCCAACGAGTTATCTCGTTTACTGGCTCTGAAAAGAATGTTACGTAGCCGAGTTAAGTCGTCTTTCGGAGGTAAGAGCATCATTTCTGTGAACGAGTTAACTCGCCTACAGGACTGAGGAGTAGGTATCAATTCACTGAATATGGAAAACTGGGTAGATTTTGTGTATGGCTTTGCCAGAACGAAAGGGTTAATGAAGACATCACAATTAGAGAGATCTCTCATAATTATAAATATCATGGTAACGATTATTTAAATGTTAAGTCAGAAGATTTGATATGCCCTGAAAAACGGTGCATTTATTCGTTGTCGCTTGCTTTCAGGTATGCACTTGACGCGTTCTTAAATGAGTTGCCCAATTGCATCAACCGGGAGCTCATAGACAACGCAGCTGTAGATTTCGTGCTGAATCTCAATACCAAAAACAATAGAAAGAAACTAACAAGGGTGCTGTTCAGTGTCGCCAGAACGAGGCTCGATTTGCTCCCGTTTTATTCAAGATTCGCAGCGAATCTATACCCTGTGTTGCCTGACGTATGCATGGACTTGTGTCAGATGCTTAAACAGGATTTTAAATATCATGTTAGGAAAAAGGACCAAATCAACATTGAATCAAAGGTATTCTTTAAAACTAATTTAATTTTAAGACATTTCACAGCTGTCGACGTTTTAGAGATTTTCGCTCAGTATCGCTGTTACTACAAAAATAAAGAGTATAAACAAATTACCAGCGCTGGCTCTAGATCTTGATTCAGATAGAGTGAGATTGGTCTACTCTACACCGCTTCCGCGCATCTCAAAAGGCACCATCAAATTTTTGTTTTCCACTGGCGCCTAGGGAGATCGCTCCTCACAGACCTTATATCGAGATAGACCTTAGAGTTTACCTACCTTGCATGTAAAAAGTTTGAGCCATGGTCAAAGTTTTGTCCGACCTAAATGCGCGATGCGCTTTGAAAAAGCCACCGTTCGAGTCGCGGTGGCACGCCTTTGAATCGGTACCGTGCGGTCTTGATTTCCCATCACTAAATCTTGCTTGTAACGTCATCGTACGTACGAAAAATTCGACACGCTAAGTTCTCATACAGTTTGAAGCGTTCTTTTTCTCTATCTCGATATAAGGCCTGTGTCGCTCCTCTTGCTCTACCCCAGGGCCGGAGCTGGTCACTTACACAGCTTGAGCATTGAACGCACGTGCATTTGATTTGCAGCAGCTGTTGACGATTTTGACTTCACATTACCGATTTAATCTTTATCTTTTCTCAACAGATTAAAGTAGTGAGGTTTATTGGAGAATTAGTAAAATTCGCACTATATTCCAAAATGGAGGCCCTGTACTGTCTGAAAGTACTGTTACATGACTTCAAACATCACCACATAGAAATGGCGTGCAACTTGCTCGAGACGTGCGGGAGATACCTGTATTGCAACCCCGACACACATCAGAGGACGATGATTTACTTACAACAGATGATGAGAAAGAAGGTAGGTTTATTTAACAATTTAAGATATTCGCACCCGAGCAGGGGCAATTGTGTTTTACGATGTACACCTTACCTGTCAGTTACAAACGCGTTTGATAAATACTGTTAATCAAATAATCATACTTTTTGTTTGTGCCTTACACTTTTAATCCAAATCCAATTTTAATTTAGGATGGACTTAATTAAATCTTACATCTAAATAATAACGGACTAATGGTTTATTTTAACATTTATATTGTTTTTAGACTGTATCAGCTTTGGATTCGCGCTACGTGACCCAGATAGAAAACGCATTTTATTATGTTTGTCCGCCTGAGGCGCCCGCGCAACCTAAAGAAGAGGAACCACCGATGTTCCAGTTTATCAGAAAAATACTTCACGAGGACTTGCAGAAGAGCAATGAAGAAAAAATATTCAGGTTGATGCGAAAGATCAACTGGGACGATCCTGATGTCGCGGCTGCGGCTATACAGCACTTAGCGGGAGGATGGAGGGTGCGGGCGAGTGCTCGACGCGCGCTGGCGCGGCTGACGGCTGAATTAGCCGCCTGGCAGGAGGCCGCCGCGCCCGCCGTCGTCGACACCGTACTTGAAGAGATCCGCTTCACCATGGAGGACCCGCATCCTCGCCATAACCAGCGCCGTATCGCCACCGTCCGATACTTAGGCGAACTTTACAACTACAAGCTTCTCGACTCCCGTGACGTCTTCAACGTCCTGTATTCCTTCATCACGTTCGGAGTCACGAACGACCATAACACCGTGTCGCCCCTCGACCCACCAGACAGCGTGTTCCGAATCAGACTCGTCTGCGCCTTGCTGGAAACTTGCGGCGCCTACTTTAATAGTGGATCCAGCAAAAAAAGACTGGATTACTTCTTAGTTTTCTTTCAAAATTATTATTGGTTCAAATGCTCTGATCCTTGCTGGACAGAAGAAAATAAATTTCCCATCTATGTGAAGTATATTTATCAGGAATGCTTGACTACTCTTCGACCGAAACTCACGCTGTTCACGGACTGGCAGCAATGCAAAGATGCGATCGAAGATTTGAGACAGACTTTGTACCCTGAATTAGGAGAAGAGGATCAATATGATAACGAGGATCAGGGAGATGATAGTGTCAATGACGGATTAGATACTATTGTAGAGACGGATGATGAAACTGATAACCCGCAGTTAATGGACGAAAGTTCGGACGATGAACCGTTGACGGAAAATGCTGGTAATGACGACAATGAAGTTCAGAGTGATGAAATGAGTAACGAACCGAGAAGACCTGCTCACAAACCGGTACATACGAAGGCATGCTTTAAATTTTGTAATTTAAACTGTGATAAATAATGTTTAATTTATCCTTTTTTTTTTTAGGTGGAAGATGTAGAATTTGAGTCGGCGTTTGAGAAAATGGTTTTGGAAAATATCGCAGAACGACAGCGCGAGAATAGGCCACAACAGAGAGACATTGCAGTTCCAATGACTAATCGGCAAACAACCAAAAAGACCTATGATCAGCTACTGGTAGGCACTGATGTCTGTACAAACAATTGTTTACATTATTTATTTTATTACACGATATCACTAGCAATCATTAAAAAATATATATGTTATGCTCATGGTACAATTCTGTTACAGCAAGGCGAAGAAGGAGTAGAATTTGTTTTGATGGTGAGAAAAGGAACCAAGCCGCAATACAAATCATTTAACGCTCCTCCAGAACTAGCTAGCAACTTGCAGCAGCAGGCCTTGGCAGATAAACAGGAAAAGGAGAGAGTCAAGCGGTAGATATTATTACTCTTTTTACCTTGTGTTTATAGATGTGTTGTCTGTGTTGACTGTAGATGTAAACTTTTGCTTCTATTTCAGCTTGACTTTAAACATCTCAGAGAGGCAGGAAGAAGAAGAGTATAGTGCAGAAAGTGGTGGCGGCTCCGGCGGAAGTGGAAACCCTAATCGCGGACAACACGTCCGACAGAAGTACCAACATCCAAAAGGTGCCCCAGACGCAGACCTCATATTCGGACCAAAGAAATTTAAATGAACTAGAATTGGTTGCAATGGAATATGGATCTATTTCAGCGGAACAATCTGGATTTTTCAGAAATAAATCTTCCTTATGAGTGTAGTAGACTTGATGTGATTACACACGATGGTGTAATATAGAATGATCGATTGAAACATGTCAGTACATAAATTCGAGGCTTTGTTCAAAATAATGCTGATGATCATTTATTACGAATGAAGATGTCATAAATAGGTTTATTAAGTTGTGTGTTGTTGTGTAGCTGTGATCAGTGAGGCCAGCGATATGAATACTTGCTGTTTTGTTAGTACTCGTAGCATTGAGGTGCTTACGGCATAAGTGATTGGTAACTATCATTTGTTAGCAACATGGTGAAACAATTTTGTTGTTGCTGCGGTTCGGTTAAAAGTCTATGTATATGAAGCCGGAAATAAATAAACAAACGCACCGTTTTGTTCTTCCGATGTTCTATATTGTTCGTGATCAAAGTGAAACAAATAAAATTTTCATCAGGGGGTTTTTACCTCTTTAGTCCGAAAATTACCCTGACGCGCTTACTTTTTGTTATTAAACACCTATAAAATGATGAAAGTAATGTTCTTGTTTTTTTTTTTTATAATGTAAACTCCTTGTACATGAGCTGAAACAAATTACTTTGCTACCTTACCTGAACTTGGAGGAACTGCATGCCGCAAACTAACGCCTGACTGTGTCTAGTGGTTTGATCAAAATGAACCTACCCTCAAATTGACCCACTGCAAGCCAATGGGCCGTAGTTCCCACGCTGGCCCAGTGCAGATTGGGAGCTTGCCTTCTCCTACCATGCGAATACTATTATTAATTTTAATAAAATTTTTATTAAAAAAGAAACTTAAGTTGCGATTGCCTATGAAGGTTTTAAAGCAGATTTTTTCCTAACGAGATATATTTCGGACGCAAATTGCATGGGCAGTCGTCGGTTACGTTGCTGCTGGAATGCAGTCCATCCACAGTCCATCTGTACTGGCCTACGTGGCCTGTAAGTATAATATTCATTCTCACTATTATAATCATCATCATC
This sequence comes from Choristoneura rosaceana, assembly GCA_037349165.1. Lineage (NCBI taxonomy): Eukaryota > Metazoa > Arthropoda > Insecta > Lepidoptera > Tortricidae > Choristoneura > Choristoneura rosaceana. Next base: position 5,603,321 of record JAZBNJ010000009.1, read on the forward strand.
CTTTACTATTCTTCTATCACTATTGTAATATTAGTCGCGTCAGTGGTACAAATAAAAATGTTGGAGTAGATAGAACCAAAAAATAAGTGCTTTTTTCCAAAATTGAAGAGGTATTTTCTTTTCCCAGCGATAAAGCTCAACATTTTCAGCTTTGTCCAAAGAGTATTAGTACTATGGCTTTGTCACTATATGTATGTCACGTAACCAGATTTGCGGCTGTATGTGGCCGCACTTCAGTCAATTAAAAAAAAAAACTATGACAGGAGCGACAGGAGAGTAAGGTAAGAGTGACATTGACAGCAGTTTGTGTGTCGACCGACCGGGATGCTTGCTTTTTATTAACGGCGTTTCATTTTAAACATTTGTATTATGCGTGTAAAGTTAGTTAAACGTATAAATTTGTAGACATCAAGAAATCAGTGTGTAGAGCAAATATAGGCATCACACATTTCATATATAAAAGTTTAACTGAATTATAACCTAAAGAGCGCCATGGGTGACTCGGACTTTAGTAAGTTACTGCAGCAAGCTGAACAGTTAACTACAGAGATAGAGGGCAATGAAGAGCTGCCAAGAGTCGAACGGTCTTTAGGTCAGGTATTGGAGGCCTCACAGGAACTGTATTCGAAGGTTATACAATCCGGCGCGAATGACATTCAAGCGTGAGTATCTCATTCATTTACAAACACTTATGTCCTAAACGTATATACTGCTTGCTGCTTGTAGTGTACTGCTTGCTATGTGTTGGTGTGCAATAAAGAGTTTTTGTATTATATTGTATATTTAATATACTTATAACACTTTTGTATTTGTTCCAGTCATCTTTTGTTTGGTTCTAAAGGAATAGACTTGCAGCAAATATCTCAGAAGCTGGATACATTGAGTTCCAAACGCACATTTGAGCCCTTGCAGCCTATTGCGGATTCAGATATAGAGAGTTTCCTTAAAAATGAACGAGAAAATGCCATCTTATCACTAATTGATGAAGTCAATAGAAATGTAAGTGGATTTGAATTCAATTATTGATACAAAATATGCCCTAAAGCTGCATTCACATTTATTTGTTGTGCTGTGTCATGAAGCATTAGAACAGTATCAGTTTCATACAATTTATATGGTTGCATTTACATTTATCTGATCACAACACAACATGACAGATAAATGTGAATGTGACTTTATGTTTGTCAGCTTCACATGCTATTTTGCTCTGTCTCTCTGTAAATAAATGAAGGCTCTTTAAACCATAATAGATATAATATAATACTAGATATTAAAAACAAATAGTCAAGGACATCTTTTATGTAGATATATTATTTTCTGTACTTGAAACTGAAACATTGATGGGACACTAGTAACTATCAACCACAATTTTACTTCTATGTAGCAGTATAATGCCATATAATGTCTGTCAAATATATTCAGGCGCTACAAACAGTTGAAGATCAGAAATGGGAGCATATGCTCTCAGAATGGAACAAGGAGAAGATAAAGCTCATGAATGCAATGATAGGTCCATCTCAGAACTGGTTGGATCTGAAGAGGACACCAGAGCCTCCGAGTATTGCAGAGGCACCCAAGAAGTTTGGACAATCTGTCTTGGATAATGTGGAGATGGCGTATGCCAAGCAAGTGCACCAGTACAATAAGCTGATTTTCCAAGGGTCTAAATCAAGGACAGCACTATACCAGAAATTTGCTCAGGTTGCTGAAGAGTTAAATGACCCTGTAAGTATTAAGTAAATTTTATAACACACAGGTGAAAATAAAACCATAAGTACAAAACCAGTCCGGGCAAATTGACCTTTCACATTGAAGGTTCCATACTTTATAAGCAAGCAGTAAATTATTTCTTATTTTAGTACACCTACATAAAATAAAGAACCTTTTTGTAAGATTTTCGGAATTTACCTTTATTTGTGCTGTGAGGCCTTAGTTATTTTAAAATTTTGTATTCTTTCATGATTCAATGTCAATTTCTATGGTTTGGAACCCTAAAAAAATTACCAACAAGAACCAACAGCTTATAAAACAATATGATTATGAAAATAGTGACACATAGCCAATTACAGGATCTCACAAATAGTCTCAAAATACAAGTTTAAGCTTAACTTAAACAAGATGATGCATGATGATGAGATTATGGTTTGTCTATTTTTACAGAAAGTCAAAGAGATGTGGGAGATCATAAAAACAATGGCCAACATTCCCCTCCTTGCTAGAGAAGAGGACCCCTTGAAAGTGAGAGGGAACTCGGCCAACCAGCAGTGCCTCATTGCACAGGGCAAGAAATATTTGGAAAAAAGGTTGTTTTGCTGTTTCATTACTTAACTCTTTTTTTTTTCTATTATTGAATTCAGATTATCAAATTTCATTATTCAGATAAGGAAGCATTTATGCCCAAGCTGAAACTGAATTTTTTTTTGCTTGTTTTCGATGCTTGCATAATTACACAAAATTTGTAGTGGAATCGCATTCTCACACGTATTTTTTAATTACGTTATCACGTGACATCTCAACGTGTGACACTCCCGAAATATGACGCGCTTCATCAATGTCAATTATTGTTAGATTGACAAAAGAAAAATGTATGTTTCCAATATCTTCCGATAATCAAACTGACAGACTGAAAATAATATTTTTTCACTTCTCATGCCCGTAAAGTTCGTATTTATGTAGAAGCTAGGCGCCATAGAAATAAAATTACTTTTTTTTTTTGCTCTAGTACATAAAGTAAAATCTTCGTATAAGACCAAGGTAATCAATCAGGTGCCAACAGCCACAAACAAAAGTTTCTGTATTTTTTTTAATAATTTTTATTTTATATTAAACTAAGCCCCAAGCCCTCTTGTTCTGAGAGGAGGCCTGTGCCCAGCAGTGGGACGTATAAAGGCTGGGATGGATGAATGAAACTAAAAATCAATCAAGTCAATTAAAATAAATCAATAAAACAAAAAAGTATATAATTGTATAGCAATGCATGAAAAATAAAAGGTAGATAGCAAGTAAGTGAACAATGTTGTTATTTCATCTCCTCGCACTTGAAGTGAGAAGCCGAATGTAAAACACGAGCATTAAACCCATTTTCCCCTCGACGTGTCTATTCCTCTCGCCGTGCCGGCTCGGGACTCTATATGAACGTCTCAGGTAAAATGGCTCGTTTTATGCTCTCGTTGTACAAACTTCTATTTTACCCAGCAAACTACCCAATCGGAGGTGAAAAATAACCTATTCTGCTTGCTTATTTACATATGCATGCGCCGCGCAGATACAAGCAGTACATGAGCGACGTGGTCCGCACGAACCCGGGCGCGGCGCTGCGCGGCGGCGAGCCGGGCACGTACCCGCTGGTGCGCGGCTTCGTGGGGCTGCGGCTGCCGGCCGCGCAGGGGCTCGCCGACGGGCTCGTGGACGACCGCCCGCTCTGGCCCATGGTTTACTACTGTCTGCGCAGTGGCGACGCCAACGCGGCGCTGCACTGTCTACGCAAGGCGGGGTAACTAACCATAGATAGATATAAAATACTAATATGAAAATCCAGCGAATCGAAGAGTATTGTCTTGGGGGCAACATAGCTTAGCCTCCTGAAGCGCACCATACAAGTATTTTGAAAAAAATTTACAAAGCAATATAGAATCTAATGTACTTTATTGATAAAAGAAACTAAATAATATACATATTAAACATACCTTTCTAACAATAACTTAAAATAAAATAATAAATTAACCTAAAACTAAAACAAATTAATCTAATTGTTTCGAGAATAAAGTCAAATTGCCGTCATACTGCCATGGTGAAAAATAATAGAAAAACAAAAGAATTTTTACTTTCTTACATTGTAAACGGGTCGCCTCGCTGCTGCAGCGCATCACTCGCAGCCCCAACAGCCTCCTGGAAACAGTAGCGGAGCGGAATGACGGTCCATTTATGTGCCACTGGAACCAGCTGCATGTGTTGCCCACTTAGTGGGTGTAAATATAGTTCATTGTATTAAATGTGAGGTTTAGTTTAGGTTTATTTGACATTTAATTGATTTTAATTTTAATTTTAATTTTGAACATAACTAACATAGTTTGTAAGTGTGTAATACTAACAAATGAATGGATCTATGTTGTCTGATCAATAAATTAATTATTATTATTATTATTGTCATAGACTCCTAATTCTCTTGAACTTATTGTGTACATTCTATTGCACATTGGGCCGCACGAGGTTAGCACAAGAATCCCAAGATAGAAATTTAGATACATGGGACATAACAGGGATTTCATATTTATTTATGTTATGACATGACATACATAACTTTTTTTTACACCAAATAAAATTCTATTCTATATATAACTGTTTCATCATTTTTAATAAAGTGATGTGAAAAAAAAAACGTAAATCGAAAGTTTATAGCTTAAAATAATACAGTAAATGTAAAACTTATATCACATTCAACAGGCGAGATCATGAAGAGTTCATAGCTGCTTTAGAGGAGCATATTAGAAATCCAGAGAAAGCCCTCAGCGACAAACTGCAGACCTCTGTGAACTTCCAGTATAGAATACAAGTTCGAAATTCCACTGATCCTTACAAAAGAGCAGTAAGTATTGATACCCTGTTACTTGTAAGCAATAAAGATGTGTCTGTCTGGATCAATCCTACTCTTTAAAAGTAGGTATTATTCACACAACACAATTTCCTCAACCAGTGTAGTGGCCTAATAAAGCCTGGAGAACGAGCTACTACTATCAATGAAAAAAAAACATAAACATAGTATTTGGCATTTTGAGGGGCGTCTAAAGCAGGCGGTGGGACTGTGCCTAAAAGTTCCTAGTGTTACGGAGAAAACTCGAAACTTCGAGCAAGGGGAGGGAAGGGGGTTTGTTTATGAACTCTCCAAATCAGAAATATAAATAATTTTACTATATATGACATTGGGAATTTCTAAATTGCCGAATCCAAATTGTTTTGAAACGGATTTTAACTACAAACCTTTAGATCTCAAGTCAAGGTATCGTATGATTTGCACGTAACGATAGCCTTAGGAACTTTGTTAATTTTTAAAATCCCTCTATTTCCATAGCCTTTAACTTTTTTTTACATTCACAAGGGTGTTCTATCATTCGCAGTGCCTAGAGTCAGGGGCGGATCTTAAATTTGTGGGGCCTTGGGCTAATACTGCTTAGCGGCCCTACCTAATTACTCAAACCTCATGATCGGATTTTTTTTAATTCTAGATAATTTTTATTATTGACAATATCGTCTATTGTTTTCAGTTCAGGTTGGGGGCCCTCTGTATCCACGGCCCTGGGCTGCAGCCCAAAAAGCCTTTAAGTAGATCCGCCCCTGCCTAGAGTACCCAGTGGAAAAGAGGAGGCTGTTATTCCTTAGTGTAAGCCCTGTGGTGCTGTTTCCAGGTATACTGTGTGGTGGGCGGCTGCGACGCGGGCGACGAGCACGGGGAGGTGGCTCGCACGGCCGACGACTACCTCTGGCTGAAGCTGTCCGCCATTAAGGCTCGGCCCGGCAACGAAGCGGACTCCTTCTCATACGGCGACCTGCAGAAACTTATACTGGAGGAGTATGGTATGACCATTAATCAGAACATTAAATTTAAGGTCAAACCGCCGGCAAGTAGCAAGAAGAGTGTTTTTAGGGTTCCGTACCCAAAGGGTGCCAACGGAACCCTATTACTGAGATTCCGCTGTCTGTTTGTCTGTCTGTCCGTCCGTCAGTCCGTCTCTCACAGGACTCTAATTAACTCTTAAGTCGTAATAGTTAGACAGTTGAAATTTTCACAGATTATGTATTACTGTGGCCGCTATTCAATGTGAATCTTGTTTTGTTTTGTGCTGCATGGGTAGTCTTCCTCTTTCGCTAACGCATAGTCTTGTATTTTGCGTAATATTTCAGGTGAAACACATTACCACGCGTATGAAAAACCTCTGGTATACTTCCAAGTGCTGGCCCTGACTGGGCAATTTGAACCAGCAATCGAATTCCTATCTAGAATACCAAGGTAACCTTAAAATTGTGTATTCTGTATTTGGCCCAATCAACTATTTTACCGACACTTTGGGCGTCTCCTGCGTTACCAAAATTGTCTCTGGCGTTACCAAAAAATCGTACTCCCAACAAGATATTTCACGGTTTAATAGGTTGAACTTACGTAGGAGGGCATGTATTGATGTACACCATCTATAAAATTACAGAAAAAACATGTTTACTTACTTACAAAAATCTGCAATTGAAAAATGTCGCGGACAGATTAGTGTCGATAAAAAAGTTGATTGACCCATTTAGTAGTAGTTCTTATATAATTTGTGTATATTTCAAGTTTTAAAAGAAAAAAAAAATGTTAAAGCGTTGTCTTGTGAGACGAATATTCTTGTTTCTTCTATAATATTAAATTATTTTCTAGATACCGAGTACACGGTGTTCACATGGCGTTGGCGTTACATGATGTCTACATGTTGGGGACACCTCGCAACGTACAGGCGCCATTATGTAAGTACTCTTCGATGCTTTATATTCATACTAGCTTTTGCCCGCGGCCCTGCCCGCGTGGTATTCGGTTATCGCGCGCTGTTCCCTCGGGAACTGTGCGTTTTTCCGGGATAAAAAGTAGCCGTTGTCACTCACGTGCCCATAAAATATCTCTATACCAAAAATCATGTCGATCCGTCGCTCCGTTACGTACGGCGTGAAAGACGGACAAAACACAAACATACAAACACACACACTTTTGCATTTATAATCCATACTAATATTATAAATACGAAAGTAACTCTGTCTGTCTGTTACGCTTTCACGCCAAAACCGCTGAACCGATTTTGATGAAGAGATAGACTAGACCTTGGGAAAGAACATAGGCTACCTTTTATTCCGAAAAAAAAGGCTTGAAGGGGTTGAAATAGGGGATGAAAGTTTATATGGGAGTTCGTCATTTTTAAAGATAAAACCATGTAACTTGAGATTTAGGCAGTTAATAAGAAGTAATTAGATATTAGTTCGAGCATTTTTGAAAATTCGGTCTGAGAGGGGATGAAATAGGGGATCAAATTTTATATGGAAGGAAGGAAAAATATTTCCCAAAATAACTATTCAACGCGGATGGAGTCGCGGGCAAAAGCTAGTATTAAGTAAGTATGGATGATTTTTGACTGCAATGCTCTTTAAATAGCCCAGCGATTTTCTTCTAGTATCGGTGGATACAGACGACCCGTCGCCTCTTCGTCGTCTGAACCTGGCCAGACTGCTTCTTCTCTATGTCAGAAAATTTGAACTCACCGATCCGTCTGACGCATTACACTACTACTTTTTCCTAAGGTTAGTTACGTATAAGCTTATTTGTTAGAAATTTACCTTTATTAACAAGTTATTAATCCTTATGGCCACTTGCTGGAAACACATAAATCTCGAGTTAGCGTTAAGCTTAGTTTAGTAGTGTCAAGCACTGCTGCTTCACGGCAGGATTAGCGAGCAAGATGGTGGTAGCAATCCGGGCGGCCCGTGCACAAGGTCCTACCACCTGCAATGATTATATCGTGGACAGGGATATTTGTTAATAATTCCGATCCGCAAAGTAACGCCTGCTTCAATAAATCATACCATAGAAACCTGAAAGACCCGGAAGGCAAGAACCTGTTTATGTGCTGCTGCACGGACCTGGCGCTGGAGAGCCGCGACTACGAGCTGCTGTTCGGGAGCGGCGAGGCCGACGGCGCGCCCGCCCGCCCCGGCCTGCTGGACCAGTTCAACAACCCCCACATCGACACCAAGGTTTGTGCCGCTGCCATAGTTTATGTAAAAAACCCGCCAAGTGCGAGTTGGACTCGCGCACGAAGGGTTCCGTAGCATTATCTATACAACATTAGACATTACCAAAAAAACGGCAACAATTCGGTTATCGCGCGCTGTTCCCTCGGAAACTGCGTTTTTCCGGAATAAAAAGTAGCCTATGTCACTTTCGGGCCCATAAACTATCTCTCGCCAAAAATCACGTCGATCCGTCACTCCGTTACGGCGTGAAAGACGGACAAACACAAAAAACATACAAAAACACAAACATACAAACACACTTTCGCATTTATAATATTAGTATGGAAGACTGCATTAGTTACGACGGAGGTAACATAATTTTTTAATAAAAACTATTTTTTTCACAGGTTATCGCTCTAAATGTCGCCGAGCAGCTTGTCAACAAAGGTCTATTTGAAGATGCTATCACCGTTTATGACATAGCTGGGGTAATTGTTTTTTATTTATTTATTTGGAGTTAATTATTATGTACCTATGTGGCAAGCTTTTTTATAAGTAGAATCCGGAAGAATATTTCATTATTTGTCAATTGTGTTTGTTTACTTATTTTGTACAATAAAGAGTTTACATACATACTATTTAAATAGATTAACTTGAAAAAAAAAAATGGAATATATTTTTAACTGTAACTAACTTAGTAGGCTCCTAGTGTAATAGGTTGTGCTGCTCTTACGTTATCTTAGAACTTTGACGCGCTCCATCTTTGAAAAGCAAGTGAAAAGCAGAGCTTATAACTCGAATATAAAACCCGTTTTACTCTCGGCTTTGCCTGCGGCTCGGGTGAAAATGAAAGTATAATCTTTTCACACCTCTCCTTCAGAAAAGTAACTTTTCCTCCCTGTCAAGAGGGAGCAAAGTGAAACTTCTGTTCAAGGCTTTGTTAAGTGTTTTATTGCAAATGCCATTTTTTGAAGTTGATAATTGTAAAGCCACGCCATTTTCTGTGCTGGTTGTTTTTTAATTATATTTAGACTTTTTTTTCAAATTTCTTAATGCTCGGCGTGAAAAGTTGTATGAGCCACTCGGAAGCAAACTTTTTTCATCATGGTCGTTAACACTTGAATCCCTCATTACGCTCAGGATTCTACTTTAGAAACCCTCGCTACGCTCAGGACTCTGTTGTAGAATCCTTCGCTACATTCTGGATTCAATGTACGCCCTCGCCGTAAATACACCATTTTGCTCCCTTGTGACACATAACTATTTTTGTTCAGAACATGGAGAAAGTCTTGGAGCTGTACTGCCTGCTGCTGCCGCAAGTGGTGTCGCTGGGCGGCGCGGCGGGCGCGCTGCGGGCGCGGCTGGCGGCGCGCGCGCCGGGCGTGGCGCGCCGCGCGCGGGCCGCGCCGCTGCCGCCCGCGCTGCTCGACGCCTTCACCAAGCTGTGCCGGCTGTGCACCTTCTTCGATCATTTCCATGCCGAGAATTATGAAGCTGCGTTCGAGGTTCGTTGGATACTGACATGTTTGCTACCGATACTCCGGGTCTTTTTTTATGTGTTGCGGCACATTTTATCATGCCGTTCAACCTTGAACATGACTAGCGCTAAAATGAATTAGCGCTATCCCTAATCGTGTGTTTCCATTGGTATAACGACTGTCCAGACGTTGCGGGAGTGCGAGCTGGTGCCGCTGAGCCGCGGCGAGCTGGAGGCGCGCGTGGCGGGCGCGCGCGCCGCGTCGGGCGCGTTGCTGCGCGCGCTGCCCGCCGTGCTGCGCGCCGCCTGCACCATGCTGCTCGCGCAGCGCCAGCGGCTCCGGCAGCCGCCGCACCTCGCCGCGCACGACAAGGTCAGCGGCCCCACTAGTGTAGTGCGAGCAGGACACGCGCTCTGCCGCCGTGCTGCGCGCCGCCTGCACCATGCTGCTCGCGCAGCGCCAGCGGCTCCGGCAGCCGCCGCACCTCGCCGCGCACGACAAGGTCAGCGGCCCCACTAGTGTAGTGCGAGCAGGACACGCGCTCTGCCGCCGTGCTGCGCGCCGCCTGCACCATGCTGCTCGCGCAGCGCCAGCGGCTCCGGCAGCCGCCGCACCTCGCCGCGCACGACAAGGTCAGCGGCCCCACTAGTGTAGTGCGAGCAGGACACGCGCTCTGCCGCCGTGCTGCGCGCCGCCTGCACCATGCTGCTCGCGCAGCGCCAGCGGCTCCGGCAGCCGCCGCACCTCGCCGCGCACGACAAGGTCAGCGGCCCCACTAGTGTAGTGCGAGCAGGACACGCGCTCTGCCGCCGTGCTGCGCGCCGCCTGCACCATGCTGCTCGCGCAGCGCCAGCGGCTCCGGCAGCCGCCGCACCTCGCCGCGCACGACAAGGTCAGCGGCCCCACTAGTGTAGTGCGAGCAGGACACGCGCTCTGCCGCCGTGCTGCGCGCCGCCTGCACCATGCTGCTCGCGCAGCGCCAGCGGCTCCGGCAGCCGCCGCACCTCGCCGCGCACGACAAGGTCAGCGGCCCCACTAGTGTAGTGCGAGCAGGACACGCGCTCTGCCGCCGTGCTGCGCGCCGCCTGCACCATGCTGCTCGCGCAGCGCCAGCGGCTCCGGCAGCCGCCGCACCTCGCCGCGCACGACAAGGTCAGCGGCCCCACTAGTGTAGTGCGAGCAGGACACGCGCTCTGCCGCCGTGCTGCGCGCCGCCTGCACCATGCTGCTCGCGCAGCGCCAGCGGCTCCGGCAGCCGCCGCACCTCGCCGCGCACGACAAGGTCAGCGGCCCCACTAGTGTAGTGCGAGCAGGACACGCGCTCTGCCGCCGTGCTGCGCGCCGCCTGCACCATGCTGCTCGCGCAGCGCCAGCGGCTCCGGCAGCCGCCGCACCTCGCCGCGCACGACAAGGTCAGCGGCCCCACTAGTGTAGTGCGAGCAGGACACGCGCTCTGCCGCCGTGCTGCGCGCCGCCTGCACCATGCTGCTCGCGCAGCGCCAGCGGCTCCGGCAGCCGCCGCACCTCGCCGCGCACGACAAGGTCAGCGGCCCCACTAGTGTAGTGCGAGCAGGACACGCGCTCTGCCGCCGTGCTGCGCGCCGCCTGCACCATGCTGCTCGCGCAGCGCCAGCGGCTCCGGCAGCCGCCGCACCTCGCCGCGCACGACAAGGTCAGCGGCCCCACTAGTGTAGTGCGAGCAGGACACGCGCTCTGCCGCCGTGCTGCGCGCCGCCTGCACCATGCTGCTCGCGCAGCGCCAGCGGCTCCGGCAGCCGCCGCACCTCGCCGCGCACGACAAGGTCAGCGGCCCCACTAGTGTAGTGCGAGCAGGACACGCGCTCTGCCGCCGTGCTGCGCGCCGCCTGCACCATGCTGCTCGCGCAGCGCCAGCGGCTCCGGCAGCCGCCGCACCTCGCCGCGCACGACAAGGTCAGCGGCCCCACTAGTGTAGTGCGAGCAGGACACGCGCTCTGCCGCCGTGCTGCGCGCCGCCTGCACCATGCTGCTCGCGCAGCGCCAGCGGCTCCGGCAGCCGCCGCACCTCGCCGCGCACGACAAGGTCAGCGGCCCCACTAGTGTAGTGCGAGCAGGACACGCGCTCTGCCGCCGTGCTGCGCGCCGCCTGCACCATGCTGCTCGCGCAGCGCCAGCGGCTCCGGCAGCCGCCGCACCTCGCCGCGCACGACAAGGTCAGCGGCCCCACTAGTGTAGTGCGAGCAGGACACGCGCTCTGCCGCCGTGCTGCGCGCCGCCTGCACCATGCTGCTCGCGCAGCGCCAGCGGCTCCGGCAGCCGCCGCACCTCGCCGCGCACGACAAGGTCAGCGGCCCCACTAGTGTAGTGCGAGCAGGACACGCGCTCTGCCGCCGTGCTGCGCGCCGCCTGCACCATGCTGCTCGCGCAGCGCCAGCGGCTCCGGCAGCCGCCGCACCTCGCCGCGCACGACAAGGTCAGCGGCCCCACTAGTGTAGTGCGAGCAGGACACGCGCTCTGCCGCCGTGCTGCGCGCCGCCTGCACCATGCTGCTCGCGCAGCGCCAGCGGCTCCGGCAGCCGCCGCACCTCGCCGCGCACGACAAGGTCAGCGGCCCCACTAGTGTAGTGCGAGCAGGACACGCGCTCTGCCGCCGTGCTGCGCGCCGCCTGCACCATGCTGCTCGCGCAGCGCCAGCGGCTCCGGCAGCCGCCGCACCTCGCCGCGCACGACAAGGTCAGCGGCCCCACTAGTGTAGTGCGAGCAGGACACGCGCTCTGCCGCCGTGCTGCGCGCCGCCTGCACCATGCTGCTCGCGCAGCGCCAGCGGCTCCGGCAGCCGCCGCACCTCGCCGCGCACGACAAGGTCAGCGGCCCCACTAGTGTAGTGCGAGCAGGACACGCGCTCTGCCGCCGTGCTGCGCGCCGCCTGCACCATGCTGCTCGCGCAGCGCCAGCGGCTCCGGCAGCCGCCGCACCTCGCCGCGCACGACAAGGTCAGCGGCCCCACTAGTGTAGTGCGAGCAGGACACGCGCTCTGCCGCCGTGCTGCGCGCCGCCTGCACCATGCTGCTCGCGCAGCGCCAGCGGCTCCGGCAGCCGCCGCACCTCGCCGCGCACGACAAGGTCAGCGGCCCCACTAGTGTAGTGCGAGCAGGACACGCGCTCTGCCGCCGTGCTGCGCGCCGCCTGCACCATGCTGCTCGCGCAGCGCCAGCGGCTCCGGCAGCCGCCGCACCTCGCCGCGCACGACAAGGTCAGCGGCCCCACTAGTGTAGTGCGAGCAGGACACGCGCTCTGCCGCCGTGCTGCGCGCCGCCTGCACCATGCTGCTCGCGCAGCGCCAGCGGCTCCGGCAGCCGCCGCACCTCGCCGCGCACGACAAGGTCAGCGGCCCCACTAGTGTAGTGCGAGCAGGACACGCGCTCTGCCGCCGTGCTGCGCGCCGCGCACGATATGGTAGTATGAGCCTCTCAGATGGGTATGCCCATTAAATGTGACCACCATTGAATGTCAACGTAAGAAGTGCGTGAAATGACCGCACCGTGCTGGGACTCCTGTCGGCGACAACGTGCAATGTGAACCTTTCTTCGCTGGTAACGCTTGAATTTTTATGAAGGTTTTAAGCTCTATATCCCTAAAGTAATTCATGTTGTCACGCCGGAACGTGACGCCTACTAAAATACTCATCTATTAATGCTCTTTCTGTTACATTAACGATCTACGTAAGTAATTCTAAATGTATATATGATGGGGACATTGCCTCAGTAGACCAAATATGTACCCGATATGGGACTTCACAACAAAAATGACTTTTAAATTATAACAACGGTAGTAGGTGCAAGTCAAGAAGTCGCATAATAAACAGTGTTTCCGGCGATGAAACATGCGTTAAAAAGCCGATTTTGTTTAACCCTTTATAAGGTAGAGGCGATTTAGCGACCACTTGCATTGATTTAGAAATTCAACCTTATTGTTTTAGTAATAAGTTACAATATTCATTGTAATTATTGAAAATACTACTAGCTTAAAAAAAATCTTTTGCCAGACATATATTCGATAGCTGCTTTTGATTCTGTGGTAGTATGCTCCAATAAATGGGGCCTTATAAAGGGTTAATACACATTCCCGGTTCTTTTTATTAACTTAGTGGTCCTTCGAGCCGGATCCACCAGATGTGTGACCGCCATCTTTGTTCAACAGCAACTGGAGTGGCTGCGCGAGCAAGCGGAGGTGTTGAACACGTTCGCGGGCAACATCGCGTACCGCATGCCCGGCGACACCTACAGCCAGCTCGCGCAGGTGCAGATACTGATGCACTAACGATCAATAAAACTATTTTAATAAAATATTTTCGTCAAATCTGTCTTTATTTTTCATTGATCAACATGAGTTTTACACTAGTTTTACATCTTTAACAAAGGGTTTGAATATTGCTATGTCAACACTTTAACTGCACACTGGGCGCCGTTAGGATTATTATTAGAAGGGTTCATTACATCATGCATCTGCACATAGGGAGGTGCATTTATAGGTTTTATTCTATATCTTAGTCTTGTTCTATGTATTTTCTTTTACACCAGGGAGGTGCAAAGTGCACTCCTTTGTGTAGATGAATTAGTACGGGTTGTACGGTTCGCATGAAAAGCAGAATAACTTAAGTATTTCTCTTAATTTAATGAAATTACATACCCTTCTGCGGTATATATAGTTCTCCGGATGACTTGATCAAAATCGTCTACTGCCGATGACGGACAAGTACGTAACTTTTTCTTCTCGTAACAGTTCAAAATAATTTGCTTGACTCTCAATCGGACCAAAATTATTTTCAGCCAAACTTATAGTCGCACGGGCCTAGAGTTTTTTTTGAAAATTGTGAGAATACAATAAAATCAGCCGTTAAATATACGCACACTAGATAATAAATATGTAGAATTTAACATTTACATTCTTTTGGAATTTTCTTCGATATAATAATTATTAGGTACAAACCTCTATTTTGTTTATGCTGATAGTACGGGAAAAGAGAAATTACAAATATAGAATGCCTATAAACGTAAAATACCACTACATATGCAGTTCCACGCCCATGCGAACACATTTGCTACTGGCTGAAGAGCTTTGCGCTCATATGGCCAGAAAAAAAAACTTGCAGTGCCAAGAGATGGCCAAGAGCTACGCGCTATGTTTTTTTTTACTCGCTTATGTTTAGATCAAATTAATCTGTCCCCGGCTACTTGAAGGGTCAAACGCTGTAATAAATCCGCTCTGCAAGCTGTCTTCTCACTTCCATACCTATGTACAAATCATTGACATTATCATCAGGCATTTCAGTTCCTTCATTCGTTGCTGGCATACATTCTGTTTCTACATAAGGGTCTGCGTCTAACCCAGCTCGTATGCAAAAGTTGTGCAGCACCGCACAAGCATTAATGATCTTAGCTGCTCTTTGGGGTGTGTAATGTAGAGGTCTTTTGTGGAGGCATTGCCATCGGCCCTTCAGTTTTTCTATACATCGGTTGATGCAGGTCTTGGTGCGGCCGTGGAAGTGGTTGTATTGTGACTCGGGAGTGCCTTGCGGGGCGTGGGGGATTGGAGTCATGAGCCATGCTCGTTGCGGGTATTTGTTGTCGGCTGCAAAAAAGGGCCATGTTTGATGATCCAATGGTATTCAAGCGGATAAATAAAGCCGCGGCCTTAAACCTGTGGTTCCACCAGTGATGTGCGAGGAATGTGTTTGTCATGACCCAATAGTACCTAACGCTTCATTTCCATCCTCATCATCTATCCTCGCTCCGCAGAGTTTCTCTGAGAATGAAGCGTTTCTATTGGTCCATGACAAACACATTCCTCGCACATCTCTGGTGGAAACGCAGCCTTAGTGTTAAATAAATGTAAACATCGACTTTATGGTCAGTGAAATAACTATATGTGCATAGAAGCATATTTTTGACGTCTTGGACTGCTTAAGCCCACTGATTAGAAGAAAGGCCAGAAATCGGGTGATTTGTACCAGAATTGCAAGACAGATATGGTTCTCAGAATAACGTGGCATTTTCACTAGGTCTATCCAAGCCCATCGACTTTATAAAGTCGATGGTCTGGCCACTTCCTTGTATTCCGACCAGAACATACCAATAAGCCAGGCTGTTTCACCATGCCGGCTGATCTCTTCCACGAAGGGTCTGATGTTCATCTGGTTCCAAATGTAGGCGTTGTTCGCGGCGCCTCCGAAGCGACAGCAGACCGCTATTATCCTCAGATCGGCGTCACAAATCTGTAAGTGATTATTTTCTATTTGTCAGTAAAATATCTGTCATAATATTATTAGTATAGAGCTTTAAATATACCTAAAACATAAACAGCGTGGAGTGCTTTTTTAAATTTAAAACTAACCAGCAATTAACTTCTCACTCACTAACTCACTCTTTGTCGGACCCTAACTGATTGTTCCTCTTATCCACTCAAATGTTGACTGTTAGAGATCCCTTAAAGAAATAAGTCTGCTTTTGCACAAGTATTTAAAATTTGTCAATTTTATTTTATTTTTTCTTCTGTACATGTACCTACAATAAAGAGTTTACACTACACATACATACTCTGTCTAACTTACAAGCTTTTATTTGACTTTATTTTATTTTACATTGTAGTATACTTTACTTTTACGTAAGTTGGATGACAATGCTAGTAGGTATGGTCAAAAATAAGTAAAGTCAGCAAAAAAGCTTGTATTAAAAATTATTTTTTAATAGAAACTTATTTATTAGGTACTCAAGAAGCAATTAACTCTAACTATTTCCAGTGAAGGACAAATATAAAAATAATATAATACCTATGTAAAAGTTTATATGTTGCAGTAAGAACTTACAATTTGAGCATGTATTGAGTATTGACATTTATTATCATAAAATGCTTCCTCATCGTCTCTTGGACATAGTATTTCGACATAAGTACCATCAAGACACCCAATTGTTTCAGGAAAGTGATACTTCCTGTAGAATCTGAAATTCAAAATTATTAGATTAATATCAAACCATACTTCTACATATAGAACGACATTAAATTATTTAAGTTTAAAGTCAAGCCATACCCTTCTTTAATAAGTGCCCTTTGTGCAGAACTAGATGGGAATACAACCCATTTGTCCAATTCAGCATTGAGACCTTCAACAATGATTTTGATGACCCTGCTCACTGATTTCTGGGATATTTTAACATTGAAGTCTTTGCCCACTGACTTTTGATGAGACCCACTTGCCAAGAACGACAAAGTCAGTAACACCTGCAGTTAAAAATATGAATAATAACAAACAAGTTTGTGTTAAAGTACATTTTAATACATAGCGACATATTTTTGTTGATTGTGCTTTTTTGATATACTGCATTGCCATCCAATGGAAGTAGGTGAAATTATATGATATGAAGTACAAGCATTGCCTCCAACATACTAGAATCATGTAGCTATATTCTTTGTAACAGGTAGCATCCGGCACGAAGGACCAACTTTTCTTTATCAATGGAAATTATTTAAAACGGAAACAATTAACTAAAGCTTGCCTTTAATGGGAACGGTATACCGTTAGATCGCTGTGTCGGCGGTACAACTGGTTCCAAAATAATTAAAATTCGGTGGAAAACAGTTCGGTTCACTCCACAGTTTTTTAGTAAGTAGGAGTCGGGAAGATTGATGCAGTCAGATACATCCCTCAGATGCCGACGAGCAATCTTTTCTTTCTGAGAACTACCCCTAAGCAACTTCAGTTTTAGAAGAGTATTCATGTTCACGAGTTATATTCTAGTTTTTGAGTAACTCGCAAACAATTTTGTTATTGTACCGTTCGCGTTCTGCTTCCGCCGATCCGTCAGTGTCAAACTCATTGACCTAATGGACCCGCACGTTCATGTCAACAATATGTTCAAATACCGAACTGTCACAAGACGTCAACGCTATATAGATTATACACCGCAGACGTGACACAGCTATTTTACCTACAAAACGTAATCATTTTGCATCTCGCAAAATAGATATTTTAGAAAAAAAAACGGAAACTTTTAACTGCATTTTTTTAATCAATTGAAAGAAATTATCTTAATAAATAGGCAGATAGTGAATGAGGTTTTGAAAAAAAGCTGAAGCACTAGAAATGTGATTGAAACCTTTAGAATGAAACTGACACAATTCAAAATGTTCTCATTTTAAAACTCAATCATGTTTTGTTCATAGTAAGTTCATTTTAGTAATAATGTGAACATTAGTGATTATAATAATATTTTTACTATGTAGGTGTATATAATATAAAATAAAAAAACAACAAAAACCTATACTTACACATTTACCTCTAACTATAAACTTACCTATGAAAACTGACACCTTCACTGTCATTTTTTGCCGTGTTTTTACAGTAGCGAAAAACGCACGACGTCATCTCCTACAGGGATCAGGGAAAGGACTGGATGTAGTACTTTTTACTTCAACCATACTTCAACTATTACTAAAATGCGTATCGCGTGACATATTGACGTTCATAAAAATTAGTACATGGAAAAAGAATGACAGGTATAAATAAAGCAATTAAACGAATTGTCATTCATGTTCAGTCACAATTTTTTACCTACAACCAATTCTGAATGGGAACGTCTGCACGTTTTAGTCTATGATTGTAAGATGGCGTAATGTCAACGACTTTATAACCTTCGATGCGTTACGTCTTATTTTAAAAAATGTTTTTATTGTGGTATTACAATATTATTAGTTGCTTAATCACTTGTACAAGATGTAATTTTACTTACTTGAGTAGTGAATTGTTACTTACGTGCAGGTTCACGCCTATATTCGGAGTCTCAATCAAAAACTAGTTCGTCCGCCGCTCATGAATGTCAAAGTCATACTAAAGTCCTTTGCACAGTGCAAGGTGCAAAGCAGTGGAACACAATGAGTGTTAGGATGGCGTAATCTAGTAAGTACATATACATCAATGGTCAAACTCGATGTGGGAATTACAAAGGGGAATTAATAGTTTTTTTTTACAGTAAATCTTTGTTTTAAAAAGTTTTGAAAATTCATGGAACTCAAAAATTAGTAAGTAAATCAGTAATGTAATTAATAAAATAAAAATTACACCATTCTTTACATTTTCAGAGTATTTCCAAACGGAATAATTATGTTTATGCCAATGTCAAGTAAACTGTCAAAGTTAAGTTAACTGTTGGATTGGATGGAACCCGTAAAAAGAATGAGATGTTTACAAGAAAAAAACAACAAAAAAATCAAGTTATTCCTATTGGAATCTCCAGAAGTACTGAGATAACTGCAACACAGATCGATAGGTTGCTGTATCAGGACATTTCATTGCGACTTTAATTCATGGTTGCTTAAGTTATTGTAAAGTTTGTGCAATGGAAAGGCGTAAAGCTAGTCCCGAGCAGTTGAACATGCTTCTGCATTTCCTTGAGGAAGACAAAGAACTAGCTATTGGAAAGTTTACGGGGTTGGAAGGCAGAATTCGGCAAACCAATGCGTGGATTAAAATCACTGAAAAACTTAATGCAAACTCTGGTTTTGGTTCTGGTGCCATAAAAACTCCTGACAAATGGCAACAGGTAAGCTAAAGTCTCAAAAATTATTTTATTAGTTTAGTGCATTTTAGTAGTTTAGGTCTGATATAATATTTTTTTTTAGACATGGAGAGACTGGAAATCAAATGTAAAAAAGAAAGCTTTTAAAATAAGAAAAAGTCGTTTCACTCCTGGTTGCAATGCAAACACGCAGCTCTCGGACTCTGAAGAAAAGATCTTGAGACTCATATGCACAAACACATCGGTGTTTGGTCTTCCTGGGGTTCCTGAAACATCAGTTATCTCTTCAAATCATATGGTAAATATTAACTACCTGTTTAAATTGCCTTTACTTAGTAGGTACCATTTTTTATGTAAGTTGTAATGTCTGTATGTAAGTGACTTGTCTGTTTCAAATCTCGTAAATCAAATTTCATTCATTATCAGAGGTTGTGTTGACTTGAAATTTTGGTATGGATATGCAGATAAGAAAAAGATTAGTCAGCAAAAGACTTACATTAGACACGATCTTTTCAAAACAACTAATTTCTGTTTCAGATCCCAACACAGAGCAATGTTTCAAATGAGATGTGCAGTTCAGATCCTTCTACCAGTAATATAGTTAGATCATTTCTAAATTTTTAATTAATATTACATGCTATTTATAATGTTAATCTTTGTTATGTTTTTATTTTTAGAAATGGCCTTCAGACCCGCATCATTTTAGTCAAGCAGATATTGACATGAGCTTAGATGATGGAGTTGGCCATGATGTTGACCAAGCCATAGGGTCCAATGAAGTGTCCTCTGCACCAGTGGCAGGGAAACCGTTATGGAAACGAGGAAGGCCAGTCCGTTAGTATTTATTGAGGAATTAATTTACAAATGTATGTTTCATATCTTTGAATTACAGCACAGGATACCATACATGGAAGTCCTTAATGTCAAGCCATATGTCCCTGTCCAACTGCCATAGGACATTATCATTAATATCACCATTCATCATACAATTTGTGATTTCTCCTAATTTTCAGGACTGGTTCATGACAGGCTTTTAAACTTGGAAGAGGAAAAAGTAAAAATAGAGAAGCAAAAACTTTTGGAAAAGAAGAGATGTAATAATATAAGACTCAAAATGGAGAAAGATAGACTTGAAATTGAGAAGCAAAGAAATGTTTTATTAGAAAAGTTAGTAATTTAGATAGTTATATGGAATTTTACATTTTATTTGCAAACAATTAATATTTTCTGTTTTAACTTTCAGGCTACTAGCAGCTGTTGAAGTAGTAACTCGTCGTTAACACAATTTTTTACACTTAACATAAATCGTTATATTGATAACATTAGTACATTAGGTAAAGCCATGACATAGACTAAGATTGTGATATTAAATGAATTGCATATATTTTTGATGCATTATTAGATGCCTAGCTGTAAGATGGTCGACAGAAATTATAATGGCTTAGTTTTAATGTTGTTTAATTGACAAGATTTCATTTTTTCAACACCTGTAAATTACTACAGGAATCGAAAGAGTTTTGCCTCCTGAACGTGGCAAAATATTTATATATTATTATAATTTATTTCTCCATATTTAAAAAAATACAAAATAATTAAAAAATGTATCTGAATTTGCCAATACTACGACAGAATAGATATGTTTCCTTTGCCTTTTGCACCATAAAAAGGAGCTGTCCTAATTTTGACAACGTCTACTTCAGATTTACGCATGATTTACGTGATCTTTTTTTTAATAGAGACTAGACAAAAGTAATGGATCTATTATATCGTAGTTTTGGAGTTAAGCCCATTTCGAATAAGCACATTTAAATTTTTTTTTAATAAATTAGTTAATAATCGTAGCGAAATTTTAAAAATATCAGCGTCTTTCTATTTCCAAGCAGAATACAGAGAATGAATCAAATTATAGTCTTAGAAATATGAAATGTTGTCAATTCTGGGGTTCCCAATCTTTTTACCTGACTGCCTGAAGGAAAGTTATAATTTTGTAATTTTTTTACGGCGCTCTTGGCTAAAAGTAATAGATTTGTGTGGCTCTAAATATATATTTTGTGAACTGCGCTTATATATTTTTGCATAATAAGTAAAACCTCGGATTCATTTTGTTCGTTTTTTTTTGTTTGCTTATGTTGGTTAAACTATGTATTACATTTCAGACATCATCCTTCTATGATCACTATGTAGTAGGTCCTTAAGCGCTAGCCATTTGCACGTATTTAAAGCAATCACATGAACCGAAAAAAAAAAAATCGAGATTCCTGTGAGAGCCCGTAGTGACTCGGCCTACCATAGTACCGCTGTCACTTTGCCAAACCTTCATTCGTTCTTTCGTGTAACGTCGTTCTGCACGTGTTTAGAGAAGATTTATAGATTTTTTTTAAGATTTTGATTACATTTAGAGATTATAACAAGTTACAATGGAGAAGAAGAGAAAAAGAGAACTTTTTGGAGAATTTGTTGACTTCTTAAGCAAGAATCGGGAACGCCGCGATAGCGGCAGCAATTCGTCGGCGTCGGTGGATTGGCCGGTGGAATATTTGGAGACCGATGGTTAGCATAACCAGCTTATTTCCTATCATTCCAATGTTTTTCCATGTCCAGATCTGACACGGTTGGGTTACGCAACCCCAGAGGTCAGGCGACGGACCACATTCTTGGCATTAGAGCTGTCACGGTTGGGACTAGTTCCCCGAGGGGTCAGCCATGTGAAAGAATAATGGAAATAATGATAGAAGTCCCAATGTCGTTAGCCCACGACGGGAAAATTACTTTTGCAATACGCAAAGTCCCGATATGTCGTTAACCCACGACGGGATTTTTGCAAAGTGCTGCCATGCCGCCATGCGGCCAGCCATGCCATGCCGCCATGCGGCCAGCCATGCCATGCCGCCATGCGGCCAGCCATGCCATGCCGCCATGCGGCCATGTGGCATTGCCGCCATTTTTGGTGTTTTTTCTCACGAAAATTGTGTAAAATACATCGATTTTTTGTCTTTCTAGAAAGCGACAACGAATGTCAAATGAGATGCGATGTTGGCGAAACAGTGAAGAAAGAAGAGGTGATAATTGTAGAAGATGAAATAGAGGATGAAATTTTAAAACTACTTGGAG
Source organism: Choristoneura rosaceana (assembly GCA_037349165.1). Classification (NCBI taxonomy): domain Eukaryota; kingdom Metazoa; phylum Arthropoda; class Insecta; order Lepidoptera; family Tortricidae; genus Choristoneura; species Choristoneura rosaceana. The sequence goes on from JAZBNJ010000009.1 coordinate 5,625,207, forward strand.
AAGATGAAGATAAACATCTAAAAAGCTCTCCAAAAATACATGACGAACTGGCAAAGAGGTGGACTAACATTATTCAAACAAGTATGGACAAAGAGGAAAAGTCAAAAATAATAAAGAAATATCCACCTATTGAAAATATGCCTCAGTTAACTACCCCTAAACTTAACCCCGAGATTGAAGCAGCAATGTCAGAGACTGGTAAGAAGAGAGATAAGAGCATTAGTGCAAAACAGCAAGAAATAGCTGCGGCTATCTCGGCTTTAGGTGGATTGCTGTCTAGTCTAGTAGCTAAAAAGGAAAAAATTGAGAAAAGCGAGATAATAGAGAGGGTAAGTGATGCCAGCCGCATTCTTTGCGAAATATATGGAGCTGACAACAAGCTCAGGCGATATTGTGCCCTCGAGGGCTTCAACAAAGATATGAAACACTCTCTCCAACAAAGGGAGCCAGGCGAATTCCTTTTTGGAAATAATCTTTGTGAGGGCATTAAAACAGTAAAGGCTGTCGCAAAGGCAGCAAAGGAACTGAAAAATAAACCAGCTTTAAACTCACAGGGCCCTCTCCGTACGAAAGGGAACCAGTACTCGTCACGCGAAAATTATCCGAGATCCTTGACCAGCCAAGGATTCCAAGGAACGGGGCAGGGCCCAGCTACCAAGAGATATGTTCCGGCACCAAACGTACTGAAGAAAGGGAATTATCAAGGATCAACTCTGAGAGTGCGGGACCAGTCTCGAGGAGCAAAGCCACGCCGTTAGTGGGCCGGTTAATTTTTTTTTTATTAATAATTGGTTATCAGTAGCTGCTCATGATCAAATAATTCTATCAGGGGTTTAAGGTTACAAACTTCCTTTTGTCAAAAACCATATCAAATTATGGAGCCAAGTCAAGTGAACATGACAGCGGAAGAGTCTTCCGCAGTCAATGAGGAAGTGACTAGATTACTTAAGTTAGGTGCAACAGAGAAATGCTTAGATTCTGAGGATCAGTTCATCTCTAATACTTTTGTCACAAAGAAAAACCCCAATGGCACCTATATTATAATATTAATTCTGAATTTAAAACACTTAGATGAGTTTCTTCACTCACAACATTTTAAATTAGAAAATTGATTTAAAGGATGCTTATTTCATGTTGTCTGTGATAAACAATATAGAAAATATTTGAGGTTCCGCCAATGTGGTAATCTTTATCAATTTAACGTTTGCCTTTTGGGCTATCAACCACTCCTTTGGTTTTCACAAAATTAATGAAGCCAGTGCTTTCACAACTTAGAAGTAAAGGTTTCATGTCAGTAGTCTATATATTTAAATATACATATATGACTTCCTTCTGATATCAGAATCTTTAACTGAGTGTTTAGAAAATATTAGCCATACTAGGGCACTGTTGGAGTCGGGGTTTTATCTTGAACATTGAAAAAGGTTGTTTTACCCCATCTAATGAATGCACTTCTTTAAGGAACAGAAACAATATAGCATCAGATGTTTAGCTAAAGTTTTAGGGTTTCTAGTGGCAGCATGTCCGGCAGTGTCATATGGTTTATTATATACTAAACAATTAGAAAGACAAAGTTTTATCATTAAGTCATCATAATGATAACTTTGAGGCACTAACCCGTACCCCGGATGGCTGATCTTAGATGGTGGTTGTTACATGTAGATAGAGCTTACAACCCCATAAGGCAATTTAAATTTTCTTTGGAAATATTTAGTGATGCTTCAAATGTGGGCTGGGGTGCTTGTTGTGGTTCAATGGTTCAGGATATCTGGAGGTGGTGCGAAGAAAGAGAATTATGGTTATTTGCGTCCTACATTAGTTCTGAAGAAAATGTTGAAGCAGTTTTTTCAATCTAGAATACAAAATATAGACAGTGAATGGGAGTTAGCCGGTTTTGCCTTTCAACAAATCACAAAGGAGTTAGGTCAACCAGAAATTGATTTGCTTGCATCCCGGTTAAATTTCAAATGCAACAAGTATATATCCTGGCATAGGGACCCAGAGGCATGGAAAATAGACGCATTTACAGTGCATTGGGAAAAATTCTTTTTTCTACGCCTTTTCCCCCATTCTGTCTTATACTAAAAAATATTGGTTTCTAATTTAGTTTCTAAAATAATCCCCTCATAACAGTATAAATCTAGTATAATGGCTTGGCTCTCTTTCTATAAAGATCAGAATGTAGATTGTTTTAAAGCACCCTTATCACGGATATTAGACTTTTTTACAATAAATTATAACAAGGGTGCTTCTTATGGAACCCTTAATTCTATGAGGTCTGCAGTCTCCCTCCTAGTAGTTGACCAGGAGTTAAGTAACTGGCAATGGCAAAAGGCTTTTTAAAGGAGTGTTTAGACTTAGACCAGCTAAGCCTAGATATCAAGAAACTTGGGATGTGTCAAAAGTTTTCAAATATATTGCGTCGGTTGATCCTAATACTTCCTTGCAGATTCTAAGTAAAATAACTATAACATTATTAGCATTAACCACGGGCCAAAGACTGCAAACACTATCTAATATCACAGTTTACTGCGATAGTTTTAAGGATCCCTGACATGATAAAGACCTCAGCGCCAGGCAGGTACCAGCCTTTCTTAAGTCTCCCCTTTTTTCACAAGAATCTGACAATTTGTCCAGCATAAACCTTAATGCAGTACATTAAAAGAACACATCCAGTTCACCAAGATATAGATTTCCTTTTCATTACAGCTAAGCCTCCTTTCAGGAAAGCATCTAAGGCTACTTTAGGTAGATGGATAAAAAACACTCTTAGAAGTAGTGGAATTGATATACCTAACTGTATTTTCAGCTCACAGTACTAGACATGCATCTACTTCTGCAGCATACAGCAGAGGTATCGATATAGATACGATCAGTCGTACAGCTGGAGGGTCAAGAAACTCTTCTACGTTTGCGCGGTTTTACAATCGCCCTATTTTAAGTGACCATTTCGCTCATACTGTTGCAGGAGTAGATACATAATCTGTCTATGGAATTGTGGTGATTAAATATTTGTTTGGTTTTAACTTATATGCCTAGATTATCCAGGGTATAAATAAATCAAAGACTGATTATAGATTACCTAATTTATAATTTTTAAGTAATAATGTTTGTTATAACATAATTATAAAGTAATAAACAGGTTGTTCAATAATATAGCTTGCTGTTATTTATTTGTTTTCTTTCTGCCCCACAAGTTCTGCTGTAAACATCTACATAGTGATCATAGAAGGATGATGTCTGAAATGTAATGAAATGATCAAACGAACTTACCTTAAGTGATGTTCGATCATTATTACATGAAGACATCATCCTTCTATGATAGTCCCACCCTTATGTTTTTGGCCCAGCCCGTTTTGTGGGGCTACAACTCTAGCAGATTAGCTTTGAACTTAATGAAGGTTTGGCAAAGTGACAGCGGTACTATGGTAGGCCGAGTCACTACGGGCTCTCACAGGAATCTCGATTTTTTTTTTTTCGGTTCATGTGATTGCTTTAAATACGTGCAAATGGCTAGCGCTTAAGGACCTACTACATAGTGATCATAGAAGGATGATGTCTTCATGTAATAATGATCGAACATCACTTAAGGTAAGTTCGTTTGATCATTTCATTGTAGTTCATCTTGCCAAAGGAATTTACTTAGCGATATCTGTGGTTTTCGTCTGACAGTGACATATCTGTCTGTCGTCTGTCAAAGTAACTCAAATTTCCCATAACAATCGTATTTCGTATTATTTCTAATGTTTTGATGAATTAAAATCGATGTAAAAATTATTTGGAAAATCTCATCATGGAAAAGATAGAATTAGGCCCAGAATTAATTTGTGTCCAGTTTCCTGGAATAGTTAAAAACGATGAAAAAGCTGTTGAACATCTAGGAGGCATTCGAACTATTTCAGAGGTATGAATTAAAAATAAATAACTATTTACACACATATATTTTACCGTTCATCCGTCCGTCGTACAATGAATGTCTACGGAATTATTGTACATGGTTCGTACTGTTGTGGTCGCACACGGTAAACTTAACCGCAGCATCGCGCTGTGGTTAGGTTAATACCGTCTGAAGCTGAGGTTCCATTCTTCCATTCCAGTATACTACAATTTAATTAATATTACCAACAGGTCTTAGCTCAACCTAGCAAAAAGCGCCTGGGACTTAATTTTCAGCCACATAATCCATTTATAAAAAAAGTATTTGGTGACAACAAGAAAACAGCAGGAGTGTTGTTAAAAGTGAAGGTAAAGAAAACAAAAGATGGGAATCAAGTGAAGAGGGAGGCAGTAGAAACATCTGTTGTGGGGCATGTAAACAGAATATACAAATTTGATTGTAAGTATTCCTTATTTCATTTGGTCAAGAGATATTATGCAGCATGTAATCAAAATCCTGTACTCATCTCTAGAGTTTATACTTATACTCGATTATAATAGAGTTTATACACTATACAATGTAGATACCTGTTTACAGAGTAACGGTGTCTCTTAGCACAGGTATTTTTTTACTTAAAAAGAGGCACCAGCGGTAATGTAATAATGTACCCTCAAGAAATTGAATAAATGATTTTTATTTTATTTATTTTTATTTATTATACTCGTATGATATACATGTTTTCTTAAGCTAACTTGATACACAACATATTTTGATTAAAGTCATCTTTTTTTTTCTTTTGTAATGTAATTTTTTAAATTTTATTTTTAGCAATGTGTGACTTCCAATACCTTCCAGTTAAAGTAGAAGGAGAGAATTCACAGCCTAAGTGTATGTTGGATGAAATTCTGCCTTCAGGAGTTGATAATTTCAGTTTTATGACGTAAGTAGTGTTTATTTGTACTACTTTCCTCTTTTTAATAACTTTTAATTTGATTCAATTTATGCCACATTCAGTGGTCACAAAGATCGACTAAATATTTTTGATGATACAAGCATCTTTAAGTCGCTGTACCTAATTTTAAAACAGATTGTAATGGGGAAAAGATGAATATTTTAGAAACGCTTGAACCCTTTTTTTTTTAAATAGGAATAACCTTTCTCATTAACAGAAAAAAATATCAGATTTTACTTAAAAATGCTACTAGTAATTGATGCTACCTTAAGCATCAATTAATTTCAAAAATTAAAGAGTTTTCTTTACTGCCAAATTACGACAGTCTGGTCGGTTACGGGTTGTTCTATAGTCCATAATAAAAACATTAAAAAAGAATTTGTGTCTTTGACTCAATCATTTTGACAAGTGATACTATACCAGCTCGGATAATACCGACATGGAAATACTGACCCGGTTTTTCATCTACACACCCATAGAAGCTAATGTCAGTTTCTATGGGCGTGTACATGAAAAATAGGGTTGGTAGTTCTTATTTATCAACATGCCATTTATGTTTATTCATAACAGAGAGAAGTCATCACTGTTCATCGTCCCAGCCAACTTCACAAGATCAGACAAACCAATCAATTACTCCTACACAGACAAGAGATATCCAGACAAAAAGGCAGCAAAAGAGGAGGACTCGGATAAAACTGATATCCACAGCAAACGCAGGACAGACCGAGGAATCGGCATGACTCCATATACATTTAATCTCACAGATACCCTGCCCACAGAACCTAATGAAGCTTACTTGAAACAATATGCTTTGAGGCTATCTGTTTATCCAGCATTGGAACAAGAGTTAAAAAGCATACAAAAGGTAAAAACATCCTTTCCTTACTATTATAATCCATCAGAAATAACTCTGTCTGTCTGTTACCTCTTCATGCTTAAACTGCTGAACAGTTTAGATGAAATTTGAGAAATGTACTTTGAAATCTGGGGAAAATTATGATAATTTTTATCCTGGAGAACAGCATAGATCCTGTGGAATAGCTGATAGCATAAAATAATTCTTGGCAGACAAAGTTATGAGGAAAGGCTAGTTGATCATAAATAAATATAATAGTTTATATACTGTGTATTCATGACATACTAGAGCATTCTCATAGTATATGAATTTTCCAAAAGATTTTTACTACATTTTCTGTAAAAAGGTTCTACAGTAAGACAATTCTATTGGTTTCATAATACTATACATACAGCCATTGAATACAATAAGAGGTATTTTATAAAGATTTATTTATTTTCTGAAGTATAGTTTAGCAGGATGTTATTTTCAATAATTTATTGTCTATTATTTGTAGACGTATAACCCTAAGTAGCTGACACTACTTTAATTTATAGGTACTTAATGATTGAGTTTTCCATTTTCTGCCAACAAACTTATACTGATACTAATTGTTTAGCAGAGGTATATAGTTATAGGTATTATTGTAGTTATTTTTGCTTCTGTTTGACTTTGTGTTAAATTAAAAACCACAGATGCAGAAATTAGTTTGTTTTCTTTTTTTACAGATGTATGAAGAGAGGCCGATTTGGTCTCAAAATCTGCTCAGATACCATTTGAAAATCAGGTTAAATTCTCTCAAAGTGATAATGCCTTGTGTGGCCATATATTCGAAGAATGGGCCCTGGAGGATGCTGTGGGTTAAATATGGATATGACCCTAGAAAGGAACCTGGTGCAAGGATTTACCAAACCTTAGATTTTAGGCTAAGGCACCAAGGTAGGAAGTAAATTGGAGATTTTGGTTCAAGCAACTTCTGTTGCTGAGACATATATGGCCCATCTTTATGTGCATGCCTGTTTTTCCTATCAACAGTACCTGAGGTGAAAAGGAACAACATATTTCTGCGTTTACCTTAGCAAGGTCTTTGTCTTCAATTTTTATGTTGTTTAGTGTTCCAACAAGCTTCCTTTAGACTTCATAATTATATAATTGATCCAGCGTCAGTCTTCATAGCTGTATAAAGAGCTAAAGTCATAAAAATAGATTAATAGGGTAGGATTAAAAATCTTCAGAGGTTAATGGCATCAACTTGAAATTAATTTAATATTAATCTGGTGATCAGGGCTAACGAAAACTGTTTTCTTTTTTTAATTGGAGTCACGTCTTTTAATTATTATTTTATGGCATCAACTGCCCTATTCATTTACCCCCTTCAAGTATTAAAACCCAAGCGTCAGGCTTACTAGGTGTTTAAAGTATTTGTTTTAACCCTCTCTTTGTTCCAGCGGGGGTGCACTCGATGGTAACGACGCGCGACCAAGTCGTCCACTACAAGAAGGCAGATCGCGTGCGGCCCAACACGCGCACTGTGGAAGAGGCCGTAGAAGATATTCCCGAAGGCTCCGTCTACTTCCGACCTGGTATGGTGCCGGCGCAGAAGCAGATTTTTTACCAGGTTCGATTTTTTACTTAGATCGTATTTTATTTTGGCTGAATAATCGAGAAAAACTAACAAAAATGCAACGTTGCCAGCCCTAGCAGGTATAAACGCTCTTAAGTAAGTATTAGGCGAGAGACACGCGGGGAGGTGCGGCACCGAAAAAATGGCACCATATGCCCACTCTCGGCGGATTAATTATATTGTGATACAAAATTTCAATCCAATCGACCGCGCACCCCCGCGGCGGGCGTTTTCGCACCGCTCCGTGTGTTCTTTCTTCGCCTTAATCTAGGCTGACACCATTAAAAATTCGATGGTCCTTTATGCTGTCTGAATCAATCAATCAATGAGGTATTAATTCGCCGCTAGAGGCGCTAGTGTAGCGTGAGGTGTCCGAAATGTCAAATCTAATAGTTTTGGGTGAGCTACGCGGGCTTATTTATAATTAGAATAATTTTGTTAATATTTTACCTCACATTAATTATGGAAATTATGCGTTACGGGGCAATGAATGTCGTATTTTGAGACAGTTTTGTCTTTCGAAAACTTTTGTCCTCCCTTCTTTCCGAACAAAACGGGATTACGTAATACTGTGGTTGCTCGATATTTTTATGGTACTGTTTTAAGATGTATTAAATATGATTTTAATCTAAACTTTGTTTTCACGCCCGTTATAACAGACTTTTAAAAACCTCATGCAACAGTGGCGCCATCTAGTGAGATAAATAACGATAGCCCTCATTCGATGGTTCCCTTATGCTGTCTGAATCAATTGTGTTATTATTATAGTACTGCGACGTGAAGCTCCCCGAAGTGGAGGAGCTGTTGGCGAGCGCGCCGCCGGCCGGCTACCTGTGCCACGCGACGCGCGGCTGGCTGCCGCCCGGCACCGACCACGCCTGCCGGGACCACATCTTCCGCTACGTCAAGCGCACGTTGCTCGCCTCGCATAACGCTGACTTCAAGCTGGAGGTAACTATAGTTATCTTCATTAATATCTCCGCCAACTACAAACTGACACGTCCTACCGGTACTAGAAATAGAGACGTATGCATGCTTTATTGTGCCAGATATTGGGGCTGGTGGACCATTAGTCCTTTGACAACAGAACTAATATTAAGTTTTGTGTTTTTTTTTATTTTGAATACAAGCCTTTTTGCTAATTGAAAAAAATCTGAATTTATCCAACGGTTCAAAAATACGCACTACAGCCTCTTATTCCGTAATAAGGCCATGCTAACCTATTTTTCTGTGGTTAGAATAGTGGAAATAATTATGAAAACCTCGACTGTACTCTTGTGTGTTATGATAGACATATCTACCTACCTATTTTCGTTCCATTAAATTTTGAAGACTTCTAAATTTTTTTTGTTGCAGCAAGCAAGTAGTGATGATGAAGCCAACTCAGATGACGCCTCCACTAGTGCCAACGCAACGGAGCTCGATGAACCGTCCACTTCTAATACATAATTTCAACAAACGATTCTTTTCCTTATACCCTCGTTCGTGACAACTTTAAGTAACCTGTAGAGAAAACCATTGAAGTACATGCAATTTAGTAGATTGGCAGTATCAAAGACGCTAGTTATGTAATGGAATCACGATACGCAATATTACGGTAAGTTAGTACATTCAATTGTTCTCTAATGTAGATGATCTATGTAGATCATAAACTGAAACACTTCATAAATAAGTGACGATGATGACAAAGAAACCACGGCTACTAGTAAAGTTACAGTCACTTCCGTGGGCGTAATAACTTTTCCTAAATAAAAAAAAGGTAATCTTATCATAGGTTCACATATCACAAATAATTTGTGAATCCATGTGTCTCGTAATATTAGAAAGCATAATTGGGTCAGTTAACTTTTTAGTGTTGTAATTCTGTCCCGTACCTAACTCAATGTTTGCACTATATCACTGTTTGCAATATATACTACAAGCATGCTTAGGAGATGAGCCACGAAGGAATTGCCTTAAAACTATTACAACTCCTAACTTTTATTAGTGGATGTACCCTATAAAATCATACTTTGAATAAGTGACCCAAGAGACGTTACCATGTAACTAGCTATACTAAAAAGTTGATTCACCCAATTACATCCACGGTGATAAATAAATAAATAAATATCACAGGACAATTCATACCAATTGACCTAGTCCCAAAGTAAGCTTAGCAAAGCTTGTGTTATGAGTAATAAGCAACGGATAAACATATTGATATAGATAGATACATACTTAAATACATATTAAACACCCAAGACCCGAGAACAAACATTCGTATTTTTCATACAAAATGATATTTATGACATTATATTTATAAAAGTGACTCTGTGCACAAAAATGAGAAATAGCCGTAAGTATAGTAGACTCTGTACCTAACAATGAAAGAAGAAATTAATGTTTATATTTTGGGTCATTGTTTTGGGTTTTACAAACTGCAATAACATTACCGACCTACGTCTGATCAATGGGCACACTGTCCTTAGATATTAAATAGGTATGCGTTGTTAGGTACTACTACATAAGCACATTGACATTTGTACACTAATCAATGCGCAAGTACATGTGTGTTGTGTGTCATCCCACTAATATTATAAATGCGAAAGTTTGTAAGTCTGTTTGTTACCTCATCACGTCTAAACCACGGCACCGATTTAGATGAAATTCGGTATACAGATAGTTTGAGTCCCTAGAAAAGAAATAGGATAGTTTTTATCCCGGAAAATTGCATAGTTCCCGCGGGATAGCGATAAACGAATTCTACGCGGACGGAGTCGCGGGAAACAGCTAGTGCTACATATTAGTCAAGGCACAGTAAGTAAGTACCTATTTTTTTTATGGCAAGAAAAATACGCCTTATGGCAGCCCTGTACGGGGAAACAAAGTATGTGAGACTGACCCTCGAGGGCGGTATACCCACTGAAAACCACATGAGTTTCATCATTGCCATTGTGAGACACGGGAGCATGAAGTGACATCGCGACGCTTACTGGCCGCCTTGGGATGGGGCTCCTCACGACGACACCGTGGGATGCAGTCTCAGCTCCCCGTCCTCCCCTGCTGGTGCCGTATTATTTATAGAGGTTTACTCGTAGCTAAGGAAACGACTGACGTTCTCAGCCGGCTAGCCGGTTAGGGTATCTGCCCTCAGGTTTTGCCTCCTCTACATATCGACGGATGCGTCGGCAGATTGTATCTGCGGATGCGTCCGCCGAGGTGTAGAGGGTGGTTTTTGCTTGTCTGTGGTAGGTATTTAACGTCGGCTGATGCATCTGCCACTCATCCGTTTGGTGTCGGTTTTTCGACACGGATCAAAGGGTGACAGCGCGAACTCAACGCGCCTGTCCACACGTCTGCCGATGTGTGGACGGATCGCAATTTATCCGAAGATATGGTTGCGGATCCATCTGCCGACGCATCCGTCGATATGTAGAGGAGGCATTAGCTCTCATGCATCATGCCCTACTTTGAAAGCAGAGCGGTGAGCACTCGTAAAGAACAGAAACCTCTCACAGCGACTCGTCGCGCGTAGTTAAAGCCTCGTTTTCACTAGGAGACATGTCGCGGAGACAAATTGTCCGACATCCACGTAGAAGTCTCTACGACTTTGTCACTCGACATATCGCGTGTCAACGCTCGCAGAGCATCGACTAGCGACAAGTTTTGCTACCCGTGAATGCCGCAAGCGACCGTCGGACGACATCGCGCGGGACACGTAAATTTCGTGTCGGGCGACAAGGTAGCGCAACAGAATTAAATGTCCCCTAGTGAAAACGCGGCTTACCGCTGGGCCTGGCTTGGCCAATATCCTCCTTTAAAACATTAAAAATTAATAAAAAACCGGCCAAGTGTGTCGCACACGCACTGTAGGTACGTGCGCAGTGTAGTGTAGGGTTGCGGATCGACTATAGGTAGGTAACTCGTTAACTTGTAAAGCCTACTAAGCTTCTTCTACTTAAGCGCCTTTTTATTTTTAGTTCATACTTAACTTACTACCATTATTTTTTTTTTCACTTTTTTCAAGCTACACTAGGTATGTGAAATAGAGAAGTTACCTACTATTTGACGTTCTGTGATCTAGCCTTACAAGAGCGTTTATTGTAGCTGTCATACCTACTTTAATTAGGATTATTGCTAATATAGATTTATAGTGCGACGTGTTACACGTTGACCGTTGCACCTCGTCTCGTTAAACAATGATTCACGCTGCCCATTAAACTTTGGTCCTCATTGTCGCGGCTATCCGAGCTTTGTCTGGTTACTGTTAGCTCTGTAGTTATCTGTTTACCTACCAAACTATTTACCTATTACACGATTGGTTTTAGTTGAAATAACATCTTAAGGTTTAATGTTTTAGCGTTTAGATAGACGTCTGTATATAAAACTCCTCAATAGTTGTATTAAAAGCAGGGTTTGATTTTGGGAATTTGTTGAAAATACCATTTAATAATCGTGATTTTTTTACATTGGATTTTAAACTACTCCGGAAAACTAATATACTTAAAGCAATAATAAAAATTGTCTACCGGTCTACTCGAGTTTTAAGTGGTTCCTGCTGTGGTAGGTACAGTCAGCTGCAGAGAAAAGGTACCCCCCTGTAACGGCGGTTTCCATACTACCTTTCTCTGCAGCTGACTGTACAATAGGGATGATGGCGCCATTAACTGAAGCATTGTTTTTTTCTGTCGAAACACGGCTTTCACATAGATTTTGAATGGCAATGGCTATTTATGAAAAATAACAGTTCGGCTTGTTAGAGTGTAAGGTATCATGCAGAGTTGCATTTGGCCACTCCATTTGTTCTAAATTTAGGTACACACAGAACATAATGAGGATAATTCTGCAAAACTGAACAGATGGTATTCCCATTGATGGCAAAAACATATCCAATCTCAGATACGCTGATGATACCACGTTCATAGCGACTAGCAGAGAGGACGTCGCAGTACTTTTGTGCCGCATCGAACGTGTCAGCCTTCAGTTTGGTCTTAAAATTCCATAGGTTTTCCCCCGGCAATTTGTATGGAAATTACTTTTTAAACCGCATCTTTCTGTCGATTGCGTTGACTTAGAAGTTTAGTTTTTTAGTGAAAAAAATTAAACTTACATATATTAGAGCAGTAGCTCTAAGGCAGGCGTTTTCAACCTTTTGGTATTAACGGCACACTTTTCGTTCATCAAATTTTCACGGCACATCAGTAAAAAATAGCTAAGTGCGAGTCGGACTGTGGCGCGTAGAGGTTCCGTACTGTAATATTACAGACAGTGGAGGCTTATTAATAATTTCTAGTTGACACCTTTAGGTACGAAACCCGAAAAAGCTATAAGTATATTGAAATTGTTATTCTTGATTTCAATGCAACATACACTTTGCGGCAATCGCGGCACACCACTTGAAAATGTACGTGGCACACCGGTTGAAAACGTCTGCTCTAAGGGGTAGCAGATCTAAGTATTTGATTCTAATTTCAGCTTGATTTCTCCACGCAATCCTGAGAAAAAAGGTCTTGACAGACGATAGACGGACCGGACCGACAACAAAGTGGTGGTTGGGTCGCCCCCTGGCCATGCTACAGCTTTAATCAATGTCCTACCTACCTTGTCAATCGCGAGCGATTCAGCGTGATTCAGACAAGTATATGAAATACATAATCGTTTCTATAGGGGGAGGGGGGTAGGTATTCATAATATCGTACCTTCGGTAATACAGGGACATAATTACACATTTTTTAATGAATGAATGTACATAATATATATTTACTAGCTTTTGCCCGCGGCTCCGCCCGCGTGTTATTTGGTTATCGCGCGCTGTTCCCTCGGGATTAGTGCATTTTTCCGGGATAAAATGTACCCAGCCTATGCCACTCTCGGGCCCACAAACTATGTCTATGCCAAAAATCACGTCAATCCGTCGCTTCGTTACGGCGTGCAAGACGGATAAACACACAAACATACAAACACACTTTCGCAATTATAATATTAAATATGGACATCCTTTATTTCAGATAAACAAGAAATAAACAAATAAATGGTTACTTATTTTTCGATTTTTATACAATTATGCCCTTGTAGGTGCCGAAGGTACGATATTATAAGTATTCAGACATATTAGCGAAACAATAGGGAGATTTAAAAATACCAATCCCAAAATTGGCGCGCTTTAGGGAGTTATTATATTCCTTTCAGCAGTGTATTTTTAGCACATGCACAAAGCCTGACTACAATACTTTTGCACAAAACTTGTAGAAGTAGTTACGGCTGATGGCAGCTGTCCAAAAATAAATTGATTGCAACATTTATTGCTTCTAGCGCTCTTTGAATTATAATAAGAATTTAAGGGCACCTAAAGTGTTTTTTCTAAATGCTGCTATAGTTACACCTACGCTTAAACAAACAAAAGGATTGTTGTATTAAATTTAAATAGCTAGATACCTACTTGTATGAATAGGTATCTAGATTTAATACTTAAATAGAAACATTTATGCAGGAGTACGTGTGATAACAATAATAATTGTTTTAACACATTTTATACACAATTAAAGTCGTGGGCTTAATTTTCTTTGTCGTCCGTTGAAATCGGTGTCACATAATACTTTACTGTTGCCACATAAAAGTGAAGAAACGCAAAGTGACGGTGTTTTGATGGCTGCATCTTTACTAACGCGCAGGCTGTTTATTAGCTGTATACTTACTCTTAATGCTTAGCTTACATGTACCTAGGTATCTCTAATAGGGATGACGACTGGGTTAAAAACATATCATTATATTTAGCCCGACAGTTAGATTGTGGAAAATTATGAGACACGTATTTTTTGGTTTATCTATTTTTTAATAATCGACAAAGGTATAGATATAGATCATCAAAGTTCCGGAATGGGGGCTTGTGACGTCATTATAAGGTAAAAATCGTACCACATAGTGACGTCACTTGAAACTTCTAAGCACTGTATCCTCGTCATTTTTTGTTTGTCTAACAAAAGAGAAAGTATGTTGCACTATATTTTTGAATTATCCTCCTGACGGACTAACCTTTGGGACGTCTAGCCTATTACAATTTGCGACCTCATTAGATTGTTGACGCATTTTGAAAATAATTGTGTTGTAAATTGAACGTAGCATTTGCCTAGGATTGAAGTTCTTAGTGTTAAGTTTGTCAATGGCGACTTTTAAGTGCATTATAATTAGGTTTGTTATAGAAGTATTATGGACGACCGAGCTTCACTAGGATTAAAACTGAGAAAGACGCGATTTTTCAGACATAACACAAAGTTACATCGATTTTTCGCCCCCAATACTCTTACACACCTACCAAATTTCATCAAAATCGTTAAACAGTTTCTATACCTATGTCGCACTTGCACTTGTGATTCTGGGCATCTATGTTCTATCGATAAAAGCAAAGGGTGTGGCCACTATATAGCGCATTTTGTGATTTTTTTTGAGACTATTGACTATCCACAGGTTAGAGATTCTGATAAAAAATGAGTAAAGAACATGTACTTATAACATCAGGCCCGTCAATTCTTGCAAAAAAAACCCTTAAACTAGAAGACTATGATATAATGATACCTACCTAGGAGCAGAGCCCGAGAGACATTATGGGCTGATAATTATAGAAAAAAAAAGATAGCGCATAACTTCGAAGAAAGTAAAACGATATTCTGAAAATAAGTGCCCCTTTGTTTCTTTAACATAAAACCGCAGACTTATTTGTTTCCATTTAAACTTGCACCCCTTGGTCTTTATGTGTCCACAAAGCCCCGCGCCTTATCGCGCGTATATAACAGGCGCGGAGGCGCGCGCGCGCACACTCGCGAGCGCCTCTCACTCGCCGCACGATCGATTTCCCGCCCCTTGTCATTTTCACCGGCGCACGAGTTTCCTCTACGCGAGTTGAGCGAGGTTAGTGAGCGATTTTCACATTGTATATTCATTTAATGTGAACAAATTGGAGCGCAACTGCACCAGTTCGCGAATGCCTGTGTCGTGCTCGTTTTGTTACTGTTTGTGTAATTTCTATATATTTTTAATAGGTACTTTAGTTTTAAAACGTGAGTAATTGATTGAAAGTGCATCTCATCCGGTAAGGATTATTGTTATAATCTTCGTAGGTAATTTACGTAAAGCAATTGCTTGGTTACGTTTTTTTGTCTAGCAATAGTGTTTACTATCGTGGCCGAGATAATTTGGTATCGATGCAGCTTAAAATTAAAAAAAGTGCAAATGGACACAATTATTTGGAGCAATAGTGGCACTGGCAAGTCAGTAGGTAATATGAGCGCGTCTGCTCGTGCAGAGTTGAGTGAACTGAAGATGACAGATAAATTTGTAGCAAAACACAAAGATATTAGCATAGGCAAATTATACATACCTACTAGTGTACCCACTTTAAATTGGCTAGTAATGTAATTGTCAGTCGCATAATCAAAGCGTGATAATACCGTGTCGTTAATGTGGAGTATAAACAACAAGTATCTATATTACAGACTTAGCTTAGCACACGTAGAAGATTTCAATAAGCAGGTAGCTTACTAGATATACGTAGATACCTAGCCAAGATACCGCATTTAGGTAATTTTTTTTTATCTAAACCAGGGTCTTCAATTCGTTTTAAGTAGGGTCCGAGAATGCTGTTTAAAATTTTATCAAGGTCTAGTTTTTTTTTGTTTAAACTATTATTTATTTATACGCAAATAAGTAAGGTATATACTATACAAAATAAGTAGCTAAGAAGGAAGGCATATACCTATATTCAAAGACACTTGGCGGTCCGAGGCTTAGGCGTTCCGCGGTCCGCCAATTGCCGACCCTTGATTTAAACTCTAAAATAGCATGACTCTCTTTAAACGACTGCTCGAAGGAGGGTTTTGTTTTTCGAGCGTATGTATGTATGTATGCATGTATGTACCAATATGTATGTACGTCTATTTCTTCGGTCCCCTCTGCCTGGAGCCTTAACGGCTGGACGGTATCAACATATGAGGTATCATTAAATTTGTCAAAATTGTCGGAGTGAGTAGGATTTAATATGGTTGTGTCGTTTTTTTGTTATTGTAATCATATACTTTTATTTATTCTGTGATAATACGAACATCAAATTAAAGCTAATAATTATCCCTTTCCAGATATTAGGTACGCTATATAGTACCTATTTTTCAAGCTACAATTTTAGCTGAAAGTAAAACTTATTGTCGGTCCTCAATTGATTGCTCTTTCATCCACTCACAGGCACAGGTTGACTGGTAGAGATCACTTAAAGTCCGCCTTTGTACAATTATCTGAAAGTTTGTCGGTTGTATTTTTTTTCTCATTCCGAGAGAAGGCCTGTGCCCAGCAGTGGGACGTATATAGGCTGAGATGATGATGATGATTTTTTTTCTTGTCTTTTCTACAATAAAGAGTTGACATACATAAATATATACTTATAATACAGTAAATTTATTTATAGATTAATACAAAAAATATTAAACAAAGACTACACATATTATCATAACAAATGTAATTAAATTGCTTGTAGATAGTATGTAGGTACCTCTTGCCTGTCACCGCTTAATTTATGCCGTAGGTATCCTCGGCATATACCTACACATTGATTTTAAGGAGGGACATTCATTACACTATGTCGTAATTAATCAACTGTATGTATTTGCATTGAATTATCTGAATGTCATATAATTGCAAAAAGTATATTATAGTTCAATAGTACAAAGGTATAAACAACAGATGATTTATTTCCCTGGCTGGACCAATCTGAGGCTGTTTCACCATCCACTGATTAGTGTTAACTGACAGTTAAATGTGATGCCGTCTCTATTTGTTTTGATCTAATAGACAGAGACGGCATCACATTTAACCGTCAGTTAACACTAATCAATGGATAGTGAAACAGCCCCTGAGATCTATCTATACCTAGTCATGCCGTTGTTAAGAGGTTCGTTTTAGTTGCCCTAAAGACCAGCGCCATGATTGTAGAATTTCAGGCATTGGCATTTATTGAGTGGCTTCCGTTTCATTCGAATTTCTCGAATGAAATCTTAATCTGAAACTCGTATTTCTCTATATTCGAATTGTAAATGCAAGTTAGGACGCCACAGCAGATTGTATTTATTATCCTTAGGTAGGTAGGTACTTATTGCTTTTGCTTGAAGATGCATTACCTACTATAGGATAAAAAATATATTCTGTAAACAATGCTAAATAGCGTGATGCATAATACTATATCCTCGTGGGCCCTGGCATACTTTAAAAAGTATTTTAAAAAGGACCAATTAACACCAAGTAAAACGAGCGAATGTACTTTATAAAGTACAAATTGTAAAATGAAAAAAGAATCCTAAGTATTTTGAAATAATATCCAAAATAACAAAGCTGGTGAACCACGTAGGTCCCAGGAGACTATGTGAAGGGTGTTAATAGGTTGTTTAGGATTTTATTGTAGGTACACAATATAGCTGTTGCCCGCAACTCCGTCCGCGTAGAAGTATGAAAAATAGTTTACATCCTATTCTCAGACCTACCGAATATACAAAAAAAATATTCATGTAAATCGGTCAAGCCGTTTTGAAGGACTTTGGTCACAAATATTTTTGAACTGAGAATTTTTTTTTATGTTAGAGAGGCCAGACAAACGAACTAGTGGGTCACCTGATGTACATTCTTTTTCTTTTTCTTGTTTTATGTACATTCTTATATCTTATCACTCTGATCAGCAATGATGTTACTCTGTGTATCGTTAATTAGCTCTACATGAGTACTTTAATAAATGTATAATGAAGACTATAGATATTTACCTACTCACATAAATAAATGAATAAATTTACATTTTTTTTTAACTTGTGGACCCTCTAATAGCCTATTCCATTATGTGTCTACCTACCGAAATACTTAGAATAGTTAAAATAACGTAATTTGTTTTACATCATTCTCTTAATTGCAAACTAAGTATTTCCACAAAAACCTATGAAATTAATAAACTAGCTGATAAATTAATTATTATCAACCCTATTTTTTCTACGCTCTACTGCCTTATGTATGAGATAGAGTCGTTAATTCAGTGCATAATTGCAAATATGTATAGATTTTTAAAATATAGATAAAAGATAGATAAAAGTGAATTTAATTCATATATAATGATTATTTTTAAATGAAAGAGTTAAATTTTTTTAAATTAATATTTGGTTTGATCATGACTAAGTGATATAGTATTTTTATAAGTCAAACCTGTTAATTGTGTGAAATAATTTATTTTTATTTTTTATATTAAATGTAGTAGTTCCAACTTTTTCTTGTAAGCAAATACTTAGTTTATATTAAGAGAACACAAACAATAGTTTGCATCGCAATAATGCCTGTGTGTTCCGGTATGGGATTAGTTTATTTAAAAAATAAAGACCATGCCTAAACTGATAAGTCCTCTCTATGCGTTTGAGAACAGTTTAGGTTAAACGAATGAATTAAACGAGCAATTCTTGTACTCATATTTATTTATTTCGGGTATCTCTGAAATGCCCCTAAGGATTTCACTCTATGTTACGTTTGGATTTTCCTTGGTCTTATCACTGGGAAATTTATTTTTAATAAAAAAAAAACTAATTTGAAATAATTAAAACTGTCACATAATGAGAATTGAATGACATAAATCAAGCTAGTTAATTTCCGAAGACGAATGTGTTTTAAATGGCGCGGCCACGTGCGCGGCGTGCGCGGAATCCGCAACAAGCCTCACTCGCCTTGCCTTGCGTCGTCGGGCAATGGCTAGCCAGAGTCAGTCAGGTCGTGCGATGGCCAAACATCAGGAAGTTTATTTTGCCTAGATATTAGATTCCGACTTGAAGGTAATCTAGGGGACTAATGAGAAAAAAATATCTATACATATATAATCGCGTCGACAGTTTTAAAAATTTCGATGTACGTAGAAAAAAATCTCTATATTTGTTTTTTTTTTGCTTCATAGTGCAATTACAGTAAACTATTCTCAAAATATTTGTATGTAAAAAAACGTATACGTGCTTGCTATTAGCTATTAGCTAGCTTTATTATATGTGACTATTTTCATTAGCATAAATTTAAAATTGAAGGCGCGTAAAGCACCCACTCACTAGTCAGCGGCTTTCAAATTATATAATATAGCATTGAATATAGTTGAAGTTAAAATCCATAGAATTTTTACTGGTGCGTTCCTAATTTAAATGAAAATAAAATTAATATAGAATAGGTACAACGAAGCTCTTTAAAAATATCGAAATTGATATTCAAAAATAAATGTTCGTATTTTCCAATAAAACTACGGACGACGTGATATCGATTATTTTCTGAAATAATATCAATATTTTGATATATTGTTTTGTTTTTTACCCAAGTTTAAGTTAGTCCCATAATCAACCCAAGCGAAAACTGTACCTTTTATATTCCACACAATACTCAAAGGTAACTTCGAAAATAGCTGTAACTTTAATTTGTGCATTTGGATGCGTATGTGCCACCTGTTATTTTTGTTAATGTTCATTTGATTAAAAATCATTGTGTGCGTAGATTGTTTATTTATTTATTTATTCAGAAACAATACATAGCATTGTGTTTGAAACTAAGATTATTGAAAATTAAGAATTAAAATTACTTACATTATTAAAAAAAAAATACATTTCATTACATTGCAATTACTTACTTAAGAAGGGGTCATTTGGCATTCACATTTTGTACGACCCGATGAAAATTTACGGAACAAATCACATGAGTTATGCTGCAGTCAATGAAACAAATTGACTATTGTGTGACAACTAAGTAATAACAACGTCGACTTACAAAGTTTTGCAGTCTTTGAGTATCCGCTTAATACAGTTTAGGTAAACCGTAGTAAGCTTTCTAAAGAATGTCAAAAGACTGAGAACATAAATTTTCAAAAAATCCTTTACATCCTTTGTCAATAAATTAGGACCCCAATGGTTTAGCCTACCGCTGTCACATTCCTATGTATTTATCGACGACAACAGTACCTACTTAGAGGTATGCGAAGTAAATTCTTAAATAGTCTTAAAGGACGAATAAAGGACTTTCGCCATTTACTTTATGTTCGAACTTGAATATTTCCATACTTACTTAATTAGTATTGTCGCTTACTATTTTTACCTCACTGGGTACCTAAGCTTATATAGTTACTAGCTTTCAACCTACCTACTGATTGTACTAATTGTTGTACACAAAATTGAGTACACAACAAGCAGCACAGTCAGCGAAAAAAAAAAACTAGTATTAAATTTTACGTTTTTAACATAAATTTATTTTAACTTTTCCCAACAGTTAATGCAACATGAGTTCCTCGGAGTTCCGCTTGGAGCGCAGCCTGGAGCTGTTGCCAGAGACGCGTGCGCTGGCCGAGCAGGAGTTGCGCGAGACGCCGGAGCGCGTGCGCGAGGCCCTGGAGCGTCTGCGCGAACTGCTCAAAGAGAACAAAGACCTGCACTTTGGCGACGACGATGAACTGCTCACCATCTTCCTGAGACCTTGCAAGTGGTATCCCGAGAGCGCTATCGCACTTGTGAGTTGATTTTCTCTTCTGAGGCGTTACATTCCTTGATCTTAGTCGTTGAAAACTGGCAAACCTTCAGGACGACTTTCTTGGGAAAATAATGTGGTGGTTTCTCTGTGTCTTCTACAACGCTCTGCTAGAGACAAAGTTCATAGAATGGAGAGCACTGCTGCCTAATTTCACATTAAATCATTTTTTTTAAGATGGTATTTTAAGACAGTATAGGTAGAGTCATTCACTATGACGCGTGCCGTGGTTCTTATTACTATGTCATTAATGGCTAATTTAATTTGACAAAATCACACGTCTTCGTGAATGGCACTAGGTATACGTCAGTAGTTGCCGTACGATCTCCCTTGTTTGCTTGTAAGGGGGACTCTCTTTACTGTGTATTTTTTCGTAGTTTATGAATGACATGATTAAAAAAACATCAAAGTTTTCTTTCATAGTAAAATGCTTGGAACTTATATTTATACAGACAGACAGATGGACACGACGAAACGGGTTTCATTTACAATATTTTAGTTACGAAATTCTATGATAAAAAAAATAACACGTCTAATACGGATTAACAACGATTGCATGCCAATGCTATTTGAATTATGAACGCGGGCGCAGGTCGAATCCTTGATTTACTTCAACTATTGTTATTTAAATATTTCGTCATAATTACGAAGGCATACATAAAATACTTAATAAAAACCTTAAAGTAGATTAATTTCGAAATAAACAACTAATTAAGTGAAAGATGACCTCTCAACATTTTGACGACCGGATGGCCAAGTGGTTAGAGAACCTGACTACGAAGCCTGAGGTCCCGGGTTCGAATCCCGGCCGGGGAAAATATTTGTATGATAAATACGAATGTTTGTTCTCGGGTCTTGGATGTTTAATATGTATTTAAGTATGTATTTATCTATATAAGTATGTTTATCCGTTGCTTAGTACCCATAACACAAGCTTTGCTAAGCTTACTTTGGGGCTAGGTAAATTGGTGTGAATTGTCCCGTGATATTTATTTATTTATTAACATAAACGGTCACTACGTGCGTGTTTCAAATAGCCCTCACGAAGAAGAAGAACAACTGAGGTTCTCGTAGTAGATTGGGGAGCATTGTTAGTTATAGTTGTTCTGTTCTGATTGACTGACTAATTTTCGTATGCCGAGCAGGCCTTGCTGTAAAAGTACCGACTTTGCGTAACGCCTGACTGCCGTAATGACGTTGAGTTGAGTAATTCTCCACAATTCGGAGTCGTTAGCGGTCGCGAAACTTGTCCTAGACCTTACTTTGTTAGTACCGTTTAAAAGAGGATATATTCTAATGTACAAAATTAGTGAACATAGCACTACAATCATTACTTACTGTTCGCCTGTCTTTGAGTTTTCCTAGGTTAGCTTGAAAAGATCCCTTTTAGGGATAAGTTCGTCTTTGTACTCTTTTGATTTGTTGTTTTCTTTTTGTATTACTTTGTGTTTTATGTACAATAAAGTATTTACATACATACATTGACATACATACATACATACATACATACAATCATTATTACACGATGAGCCGCGGAAATAGCAACGGATTGCAATAACAACACACGAGATAATTTGATGCAGTGTAGGTATACGAGGATTGAATATTAATTAAATTCCTATGAGTATGCCCCTATTGGTATTTGAATATGACAAAATATAGCATAATACCGCTATTTTCTTTTTTTTTCAGCGTCAGTATTAACTTTACCTAATTTACCTCTATATGTCACTAGCTGGGTAATATTATGAGCGTGTTAAAAAAAAAATTCTCGTAAAAACGTCAGTAGTCTGTAATGCTGTTCCTTTGTTAAGTACCTGCGATTTTTAGTTATCTGTTTATGACACTAAACCACAAATAGTAATGATTCTGTAACACTTTTGTTGCAAATGAGTGCTTTAATTAATTAATGTCGCTTTATACTGGATCAATAGATCTTATATGATAAATACCCACTAGTTGTTGCTCACAATTTGTCTGCGCCCCGCAGGTACTTTTCACTTTCACAGGGTAAAAATTTGTCGTATTTATGTTAATCTGGGATGGTGTAGGTTTTTTTTTTACCGACTGGGTGAGTGATAGGTGTTGTAGATCCAGAGATCACTCTACCTACAAATGATCAGTCAAACAAGTAAACTTATTAAATTAAGCGAATGGGATGTGTCGGTTTTTATCATTAATATTCCATTAGCCTTATATTATGAATGAAACCGGCGTGATCGTACTCATCAATCAGATAACTTCAGTGAACACACTATCTCCCATGATTTAACCTTTGTTGCCCCAGTGTATCTATTTATATGGAGAGATAGGCTTTCGTATAGAAACATCCCAACAACGAGACGGAAGCGTCGAGATAGTTTAAACAGGGTAATGTCAAAGGGCACTTATCACCATCTTAATTACCATGCACCATATATCGAGAACGTGCATATTAGATTTCTTCTGCATAGCAATTTTATAGTTATACAAGTAAACCAGACGGACGACTAGGTAAAACTGCTTTACTGGCCTAACTCTCACTAACGTTTGTATCTAATTAAGACGCTTTCAAAAGGCCGGGAAATGTTGTTTTAAATTATCGTAGGCATGACTAAATTGCTAGACTGGATTTTATGATGGGAAATCCTGAAGCCACCAATTCGCCCAAAGCTACAATTACCGAAAAATAATATTTAATCTCTACCACTCTGTGTTGGAGCGATTCCAAAAAAGTTTGTACATTCCATTTGCGACTTCGATTTGCAAAAGAAATGCTAGTAGGTACTACCAAATAATGCAAATTTATTTAAATTACAATTGACTGAGGAATTTTGGATAAACATATATATTATATAAGGTTCAGTTTCATTCTCCCCAGGAATTAAATGAAATGTACTTACAAACTTTTTACAAATGCTCAATTATAAAACTGCCCACCTATATCCTTATACAATAAATTCAAATTCAAATTCAAAAACATTTATTTGTAAGAATACAGTAAAATGATCTTAAAATAGGTAATACAGAAATTGGGAGTGAAATTTTCTTAAAAAGAGTACACATACTTTCATGTTACCATAATCTTGTTCTGGGATAATGTCGATAATCAGTTTATCCTTACTTTTGTTTACTAAATCAACCGGCGCCGTCACAAGGACCTGCAGAATAAATATTGTTTGCAGCATCCAATGCCAACTGCTTCTATGACTTTATAATCCACTAGTTACTCATATTCATACATGTTCATACTCGTAGCGCTGTTCCGATGACGCCGGCCGATGACTTAAATGGATGAATAACAATATTGGTTCATATTTTTTAATTTATACTTACTTTGTTGTAAATTTTATTGTTTACTAGTTTTTACTTGCGGCTTTGCACGCGTAAACTATCAGGCCGAGCAATACGCTAGACGACTAAAAAAAAAACTGTTTAGTCCGTCGGGTGGATAATTTAAAAATATTGTGCAACATATTTTTTCTTTCGTTTGACAAACAAAAAATGACGAAGATAGGTACTGTGCTTAGAAGTTTTGAGTGACGTCACTATATGGTACGATTTTTACCTTAGAATGATGATATTTTTAATGAATAGATAAACCAAAAAATACGTGTCCCATATTTTTCCATAATCTAATTGTCGGACTAAATAGAATAATATATTTTTAACCCAGTTATCATCCTATTAAATTGAAATTCCAGGATTTCATAAAATTTTTCGAGGGAATACCTACTCAAAAATTACGTTGCTAATTTTATTGAAAATAAATCTTCAATACTAAGTTTTTTTTTATCTGTTTGTCTGGCACAGATGATTAATTACATTTGGTATTTAATAACTACATACTATTTTTTTATTATCATAATTGGAAATGAAAACGACTATTATTATAATAACTGTTTAATTGGTTTCTTTATTTAAATAGTCTTTAGCATTAAGGACTATTACAAATTTTATTTATTTATACCAAATGGAAATAACGGATGCTTAATTAGTCACTTGTGATTATCTTATATGTATTATTAAGTATTTGTAATGATCTAGTGTTTGTATTAGATTACAATACGTACCTACTGGTCCAAAGGGCGCGCGGACACTTTTTATCGGTCGATACGAGCCGGATGCGCCGGCGCTGCTACACATCAGCATGGAAACAACCAAGGCAACGCAAGTTCACATGTTAGAATCAATAACCTTCACTCGCCTTACAATATGCAGTTATGTGCGCTTAAATATAAAAAATAAACACGATGCGCCACAACTAATATGCAATGCTATAAAATATGGTCCCTGTACACAATGGGTCAAGCACGGCAATTGCTGTATCACCATTCCGCTGCGCGCCACGGTGCATTGGGTAGTTGTCCGCTCTTATGCGCCATTGCCCCCTAAACTTAATGACGATGACATGTAGCATGTAGCGGACCGTTATGAGCTTTATGTACCTACAGGGAGCCTTAAGTAACCTGCTGCTAAGTTTAAATTGTATACAATTTACCAAAAATCAAATATAATAATTCCTATATATGTATAGGCTATACATATATAGGAATTATTATATTTGATTTTTGGTGCACTTTAGGAAAACTGATACTGCATGGGCTATTAGATATTCCGAAAGATTTTTAGCGCCGATTACTTCCGTTACAATGACCCAAGTCTTTGAAGAAATTTGTTTATAACAGCGATTTGTAAGACTTCATTACTAAGAGTTTGTTAAGGCTCATATGTTATTACAAGATGATTTAACTTGCCATGTAAGGTTCTGGAGTGGCAAATGCGTGTCACAAGGTAGGGTTGTATTAGTAAACCTCCCGTATTATAGGTAGACGTGGTCTTCAGACTGATTTCAACTTTTTTGTAAAACTTTCATTTATAATACATGTTTTTTCGGTGATTGTTTGTAAGTGTCACTTAAGTGTAGGTACAACTTAAAGAAAGAAAGAAAGAATAAATTTATTTACCAAAATTATCAAATTTTATAAGTTTTATGGGCCATGATAGTAACTTTAGTTCTTCAGCGGATCTTCATAGGAGTATATCTGATTTTATCGCTGTCGTATTTTTGCCCCAACTTTTGGTCCAGGTTGAAAATATATTTTTTTATTTATATTTTAGAGTATTTTAGGTTGTTTACGAATACACGTTCGTTCGTTCAGTTTATTACGTGCGATAACAAAAGAATAATAAAATAAAAAAATGGTACTAGTGCTAAACTGTTCAGAAGTCGCATATGAGTGTGTCATCAAGTAACCGCAAAAAAGATAAACAAAAAAGTGTCATTAACCTAACTTGACGACAATAACAATTAAATGTGTGGTTGATTAGTACTTTCGGGTATCCAAGTACCTATAAAATAGTTACTTTTGATCAAGAGCGTTTATATAGC
The DNA here is from genome assembly GCA_037349165.1 of Choristoneura rosaceana. Classification (NCBI taxonomy): domain Eukaryota; kingdom Metazoa; phylum Arthropoda; class Insecta; order Lepidoptera; family Tortricidae; genus Choristoneura; species Choristoneura rosaceana. The sequence continues at coordinate 5,651,399 of JAZBNJ010000009.1, forward strand.
GCATTCAGTTAAGTAAATTCACGTCTTAATTGGAAACTCAATGAAATCAAATTTATGTCCAAAATGTCTAGTTTCCAGGATAAAAAATTAGGAAATGAAGGATCTAGCTTTTTATTAAAAATAGTTTCTGAGACTAAGTACCCCCTCCCTATACGCAAACAAAGTTTGTCTTGTTATTATTTAGTTACTTTGAGATTATTATTACTGTAGATCAGCCATATTCAAATTACTCATCCTTTTTTGTACGGGCCCCAAAGTGTTGTAGCCACTGCTACAACTGCACCACTGTACAGCAGGCCACAGCAGATTGTCAATAGCATTGAAAATTATTGATAGATACAGATTAAAAAACAAAGTTTCTATGCCAGGCGGGCCAGTTTGAGTACGGCTCTACATCTACATTATACAGAATGTCTCTGACCATGGGGCTTTACATTCAAGGTTCGATTTTACTCACAAAACTAAGTTAATTTTGTTTTGAAACTTTTTCAAAAAAGTTAAATTTAGATCATTTATTCATCCTCAAAGTTTAATCGTTAAATCAGTATCGGACCGGGCAATGCCGTGTTATCGTTGTCTCTTGGTACGTGGAACTTTAAATATTTTTTGACATTTATTTGACATTTCTAAGACAAACACATTGTCTAAGCAAACACTTATCAATGTACTATCAATTTAGTATTGTATCGCATATACTTCTTGAAAATTACCTACATTAAATTTTTGAGAAAAAATTAATTAACAGTGGTTATATTTTTCAAAAGTAGCAGTACAAAAGTAGCACAGTTATGCGAGCAGAATCGAACATTGGATTTAAAGCCCCATGCTCAGAGACTCCATGTATGAATAGGTTTTACACAATAACTAGCTTTTGCCCACGGGTCCACCCGCGTGGTATTCGGTTATCGCGTGCTGTTCCCTCTGGTCATTTTTCCGGGATAAAAAGTAGCCTATGTCACTCTCGGGCCCATAAAGTATCTCTATGCCAAAATAACCGCATAAATCGGGAACGACTGGTCTGATTTCGCTAATTCTTTTTTTATTGTGTTTGTTACTGTCAGGAGAAGGTTTTTATGGAAGAAAATCCATAAAAAATACAACGGGGGCGAAGCCGCGGGCAACAGCTAGTTTATAATATTATAGTATGGATTTTTCTACTTATTCCATACCTTCATGTTAGCTCGTAACTGTATATTTAAAAGGTGATAATGGTAATTATTCAATTAATACCTATAATATCGGACAAGCGATCAATTAACTCCTGTAACTGTCGATGATGTGTGCTTATACGAATGAAACAACGCGTTATCTTGACAGATAACTGTTGACCGAGGCCCGGGAGATAAGGGTCCCCGAGCAAATAGTTTAGTTGACACAACATTTTAGTTGTTTGTCTGCTTAATGAAGGTTAATGTTTTCATTTTGATGTAGGTAAAGTTAATAATGTTTGTAAGTAAATACACATCACATAATTTATTTATTTATTTATCAATAAAGATTACAGCATTACAGTAAAAAAACCAATGCGCTTTAAAATTTAATTACACAAAAAAACACGTAGAGAAAAATAGATTTCTCAATGTCGTCTTTGTCGCCACCCTAACCACAACCTAGTATTTACAGGCCAAAAATATAACCACTTCCTTTTTGGATCTTAAAAATACTTGTCCCGTGTTGTTTGACCCTTTTTACGTTCCTCCTTATTAAAATCAGTTGAAAAGATTGACTGATTTTATATAACCTACCTACTATTAATAGTCGAACTTCAGTATGATTGATGAGAATGTATTTATGTGAATGCATTACGTGTGGCTTTTATTTTATTCATCAGATAATACAGATAACCTAATCTATACATTTACCTGCAAACTCAAAGACGTTTTGATAATAAATTCGATTTAAGCACATGATAAGTGTGCAGTTATATTATAATTTCTATTGGTAACATGGAGTATGAATCTGAATGCAGTAAGGGTTACGTTACCAAAGTCCAATATTTATTTGATCAATACCAATTAACATTCCACTTATTTCAACGGTAATTGTTTTAGTAGATCATGCAAATTTATGTACGAATATCATTCCAATATTGTAATTAAACTTGGTATTTAATGAAGGATGTTTCTAAACAGCTGTTTCATATTATACACGCACACACAAAGTATCTGGAGATCAATATACTCGTATCAAATTCCCTACTCTACTACTCTACTTACTCGTTTAAGCCCTAAGTACACATTTGGTAACAGTAGCATAATGTCATGTTAATATTTTGCTAAGGACGCTGGCTAAGCAAGTAGGTAGGCATTTTTGTTCTGTCACCTTTTCTCAATTACTTGATTATTATTTTTTCTGATCTGCATGGATCATAGTTTACAAGAGTGCAATTTAAACACTGAAAGCACGTCAGTCACATCAATAGTACCATCTATTGATCTTGTGTAATGTAGAATAAAATTAAATAACATTTAATTTAATTCATTCGTGGTTATCAACGGGTGTAGGCACCGTATTATTATACAACAGGTATGCAATTGTACCGATTGCTAGCGCTATTAAATTTAATAACAGAATGAAGATTGAGCAACGCCATGGACGCTGGGAAGGCATAGGTTGCCCGCGCATTATTGCAGTCAGCCGTTAACCCGTCGCTCGCACGTGGTTGAGTAACATAGACAGAGGTATTCATACCCACACAGCTCTGTTTAACAACAATAACCAGGACAGCCTTTGAAAATATCACTTCGGATTTACCAGCTAGAAAAGCTGAAAGTGGATAGAAACTTTTATATACGAAATTGTTACCATTTCCAAGCATTTTACATCAAAAATGTCAGTGATAATAAAAGCGATACGCATATTTATCCAGTCGTTTGTAAAATTAACTTAAGTTAAAACAAAAAAAAATAATGACGAGTAAGGTGTGGGCTAACCCCGGGAAAAACACCAAGTTACCATGAATTGACATTCGATGGTTTCCTGGACAGGTACCTGCCCATTTAAATCTCGTCACGGCTGTTTTGTTGGCGTGGATTGGTTGTGTACTCGTACTAGTAAATACTTTAGGCGTTTTTTATCGTCTATTTGTATGCAATGCTTACTAAAGTAAGTTACTGACCGGCAATTTTCTCATTATGCTACTCTTAGTAGGTAATTTAGTGTATTATCAAAATGAAATGAGGAAATGAGGGCCATTGTGTTTCCTGAGATATGGTAAACTGCTCGATTATTATGATAACAATCTGGAATTACATGTCTCCAACTGTTCAAATTGACAACATTTTTGTTTTCAATAACCGGAACTTTTAATACGCAGTAATTTAATCTGTATTATTCGCAATCTTATCCTGACCGTGCGTGACGCATTTTTTTTACCGAATAGTTCTTACTCATTTACAATACAAAATAAATAGACCTAGATTTACACAGTACTATAGTTAGGTAGGTACGTTTTCGCAAAATAGGCAAAGAGTAAGTGGTTTATTCATTTAATTCTGTTGCAGATGCGAAGAATAGCGGAGTTCAAACGCGACAACGCATCTTTGTTAGACAACTTGTTGCCTGACCAGGAGCAGGATGCCTTCCTCAACCATAAAGTGGTCAATGTCATGAAGGGCCGCGACCACAAGGGCCGTCGAGTTCTTATCGTCAACGTGGGAGGTAATTATTACTTGAAACACCATATGTCGTTAATTTTGTACCCATTGATCACACTAATTACACTTTAAACGATTTTCTGTCGTAAATTCGTACTAACGATATCATTCTCGTTATATATGTACTTGATTTCAACGCAATTTTTGCTAGTGATATTGTTTATTTTTCACCATTTACTTAAATAAATATTTCAACATATGAAAAGATGTGCTTGGTTACACGTAAATACTTCGTTATTTACTGTTAAAATTATAAACTTACCATTTGCATAACTATAATGAGTTTAATCTAATTCTGAGGATTATTCGATATATCTATCTACACGTCACAGTGTGGTAATTCGGTCACTTATCTTTTTGACACTTTTATTACGGATGAAAATGGGATTAATATATTTAATCGCGATTGCGATTATACATACATATTTGTCATATTCATAGAAATGTAATTCATCATCATCATCATCTCAGCCTTAGGACGTCCACTGTTGGACATAGGCCTCCCCCATAGACCTCCAGTCGCTTCGGTTGGCAGCGGACTGCATCCACCGTGAACCCGCGCCTTTAACCAGATCATCCGTCCATCTCGTTGGTGGACGTCCTACGCTGCGCTTGCCAATCCGCGGAGAAATGTAATTAATTATGACTATTGCAAAAACTTTGGTCTACTGTTACCTAATCGAGAATTCGTTCCTCTATTACTCGTATGTCGATCTTAGTACCTATTATTTCAGATTTATCAATCAAGAAAACATAGAAAAAAAAGGTATCGCGCAACTATTACATATTATTTAGTAGGTACTCAAGTTTCTGGACGGAAAACACCTACAGAATACGTATGTGAAAGTCTTTCTTCTATTTATCAGTAAATCTACTAAAATAAAATAAAAAATTGTGAACCTCTGTACGAGCACGTCACCACACGGCCACATTCCGAACAGTGGCAAGTGGCAACAATTATTCTGTACACCAAAATATGTTACCACGACTAATCGGTATGTTTTTGACTTTTCGTTGTTAAATAATTTAGCCGTGTCAGCCGTGTGTAAAACGGGTTTAAGAGTACCTACCTACCTGTGAAGTACAATATTATTATGCAATAAAAACAATATGCAGTCATTCAAGTTAACAAATTAGATTACATTGTATAGATTCTTATTAGTCTTTGAGCATAAAACTAAGCATTAGGTACTACATTATTGTTCTTATCGCGAAACCAATCATTAAATTTAATTATGGTTAAATCTCAACGCGAACCATAACATAGGTACCTAAGTTTAACACATTTGTTAAATTATAGCGGGGGAAAATAAACATTTATTTAGATATCAAGTCTGGCAGTAATATCAAGAGCCTAATATGAGTGAAGTCGATTGCTAATTCAATCTTAGTGTTCATGGAATAAGTAGTATTTTACCATAATCTATTTGAAGACGCATAGGAATTTTTTTTTCGAAGGAGTTGGAGTATGCACATAGAATACTGCCAAGCCGGTCTCGGATGCATACCCGACCTTGTATACTCAGGCGTGATGGACGTGTATATCAATTAGATTGTCTGTTTTTGAAGGTACTTGGAACCCTAAGAAGGTGACGGCGGACCAGTTGTTCCGGCTGTTCTACTTGATCCACGAGGCGGCCATGCTGGAGCCCGAGTCCCAGGTGCGCGGCACCGTCGTCGTGATGGACTTCCACAACATGGGCTGGACGCAGGTGAGGACAATGTCCTAACAAATATTCTAAGCAAGCAGACAAGCGCAGTTCAGTCACCTGTTAGTAAGCGCTACGATAAGAGTACCACAGATATAAGTGTTAAACTGAGTCGGGGGTTAAAAAGAGGCCCTACCAACCAGTAAGATATTTCCAAGTGTATTTACCTAGGTATTTAAAATTAGTGGCGTGCCTTCACGACCAAAAAAGGACGAATACGGCTATTGTGAACCAAAGATTTGCTTCGGCAGGATTAATCTTTGTGTTGCTAAGATGGATTTCCGAAGTTGAGCCACCCGGATTTTTCATGTGGATGGGGTAGGGGGGATACGGCCTTAACGAAGTCTGAGTTATAACTTTATAACTTAAAATTTTATAACTTAAAATTTATGGGTACAAAGTCAAGTTTGGTACCATTTTCGTATAAATCGAAAATCTAGATTTCATATCCGGAGTAATATTTGGGTCAATATACAGTAAAAAACTTAAGAAATTAACAAAAAAATAGCCAAAAAATATTCAAATAATTTCAGGTACATGTTTGAATATTATTTTGCTATAACCAAAAGGTTTGTTTGCTTGTTTATTTATTAATTTATTGGGTAAGATGATACTCGTATGGAAATTAGTCCAGAGATGTTGGAAGATGAGATTAAGAGAAGATCGTCTTGCCTTGATCGAATATTCGTTGAATAAACATCAGTTTAATTTAAACTATCATTTTTTGTTTTTAAGACGTGAATTCTGTGCCTTTTAATAATTTAACCTTTGATTTTCTTTTGTTTGAATACGAACCCTGCTGTTTCAATGTCAAAAACAAGTTTAGTTATGATTACATTATAATTTTTATTTTATTTTATACCGGCAACGAAGTTTATTTTTAAGCAGTCAGGTTATAATAATTACTTTGATTGCTATTTTAAAATTACAATAGGATAATAGAGCTCCTAAAAGATTTTTTTTTCAAATATTCCTTTTTGTTAATTTTATTTTGTCAATTTTCTAAAATCAAGCAAGTATTTTTTTTTACATTTTTTAAATTTTACGTAGTTTAACATCTGAATCGTACAAATTTGAATACAGAAATGAATTCGGCATCCTTAATTTATACGAAAATGATACCAAACTTGAAATACTCGTACTTAATCGTATTAGTAAAATAAATGCATCTAACAAGATGGGGCTGGAGTCCAAAAACGTAAAAAAAATTACATCAAAAATTTTAGTGGCTCCACTTCTTGAATCGATCCTTGGACCCTAAGGACCAATCCTACCAAAATAAATCTTTGGTTCATGACTAAATGCTATCGTATTTGTTATAAACTGGGGGAGGTATTCTGTTGTGTTTTCTAAGACATTGAGAACGTTGTTAAAAGCAAGACGGTTATTTTTGTGATATTAAGGTCAATTAAACAGAACTATTTAAAATCATATCATAATATAACAATAAGCATTAAATTAAATAAAAATTGTCGTAAACTTAAAATACGTACATAAAATAAAAATAATTTGTGTGTAAAACGATCTTTAGATAAAAATAATCAACATTATACAAGTAGCATTATTTAAGGTTTATCTTAAATCATATCATAATACTTGGTTACCTATTGCGTTCCTTCCCTTCGCGGGCCTGCCTATTTCATCATAGGTGTTTCTTCACCTGTTGTATGATTTCTTTTAATCTTTTTTAAAGATCATAACGACTTTAATGCACGTATTATTACATTTGTTATTGCTATGTTGAATCGTGTTTTCTTCCTGGGTATACATAAGTAAGTAAATGAAGATTCTTTGTTATTGTAGCTAAATAATGCGTGATTATTGTGTTGCGTTTTATGAAACCTAGATTGAGTGTGGCGCACGTTTTAAAACAAAGGCGCCAAGCGTCAACGGCCTCTGTGTCTATTGTCTTAGGGTTCATTGAAGCTTGCGCAGGTGGCTTGGCACAATACCCTACTGCTTGAATAAGTACAAAAAATTAGGTAGTATGTAGAGCAAAAGTTTACCAGGCCATTCTTAGTTGCTCCTATGATGTTTGCTACTTTCCAATAAGTTATGACAGCATGCGTTGAACAAAGGACTCAAGTTATTATGAATATTTGGGTAGTTTTACTGGCATTTCAACTGCTATTCATATCCCTGCTGCATTTATTTATATATTGAAAAAATAAAATGAGCCACAATTAGCTTAAGGAGTTTATGATACTATAAGTACAGTGAGCTTACGGTACAACATCAATTTATTAATAATAATATCTTATTTCTTCAATATATGCGACAGGATACCTACAATTAGCGATGATACGCTAGTAGAAGTAGAACCAACCATTTAATTATGGGTACGATGCGGTGCAACACTTACAGTAAATTCTCTTTGAACTTTAAACAATGCGTAACGTAAATAAGGCCGCGAAAAATGTAATTGTAACGCAGTTATTGTTAGCTAAATACCTCACTGCGAACTACGCCGCGAGCGATAACGAGTAAATAATATAACTCACCATATTTCACGCTACTCGTAAAGAAAGAGTGTTTATCCACGGTTTGGTTGTCTGATTAGAGTAAATCTTTGTTTTTGTTCTCGAATCAATTTTGCTAAATATACCGCACCTTATCGTAGTTATCGTGCAGGGCATTTTTCTAGTTAACAAAAGTGATAACGGCCGTCAGCTGTCCTCACTTTCACTTGTTTTGTGTACACTCGAAGCGCACGCGCACACTGCATGGTAGTTCGATGCAGCGCAGACAATATTTATAATAGGTACGGCGAAAATTCTCCAAGTGCCAACGTGCATAATGCATAATCCTCATCAAAACAAACTAAGTGCGAACCCGCAAAGCTATTCCTTTGTTATGCCTATATTTATGTTAGTATGTTCCTATATATTTTTTTACATGAAAATCACGTTTCTTATTGCACTTTTGGCGTCGCATGAATCATTCCCGTATTTAACAAAGTATGATACCAGTGCGAGTACGAAGTGTAAATGCTCTTATGTTTAACAAAGACTCATTATGCACGACGGCTCCGGCTCTCTTTCTATTGTCTCTTTATTTATTTGTATTGTAGGTATTTAAAACACTCATTTGTTTCGTGTTACAATATTGTAAATTAACGAAAGCTTTAAATAGTAAATACCAATAATGGACTTCGCTAACAGGATCCTCGATATCTCTGAGACCTTCGTGAAACAATATAACGATTGAGTCACGTTGATAGATATGTTTACCTAGAGCTACCTACTGCTAAACATAATACTAACACGTGTACATAGCTTTAATTTATGACTATGAATCGTCAATCTGGATTTCATTAGCCTAATACCTACCTACTTAGAATTAGTGCTGATTACCTAAGTATATAGATATCCTATCTATGCAACTAGCCTTATGGGCACTCTTCCACAGGGACAACACTTGGGCGAATCCATACTAATATTACATATAAATTCGAAAGTGTGTTTGTGTGTTTTTATGTTTGTCCCTCTTTCACGCCATAACAGAGCGACGGATCGACATGATTTTTGGCATAGGGATAGTTTATGAGCCCGAGAGTGACATAGGCTACTTTTTATCCCGGAAAAATGCACATTTCCCGAGGGAACAGCGCGCGATAACCGAATACCACGCGGGCGGAGCCGCGGGCAAAAGCTAGTTGTATATATGTATTGTTAAATTATTTTTAGAATAGCTTTTCATTTCAGTGCCATTACTGTTACATTCCAACAATCTCTAAAAATTTTAAACTCACATTGTACCTATGGTAACAGCAACGGCCATAAAAACTAAATCCCTTAATTTTCGCAAACATCTTCACTGCTGTTAAACTTAATCTAATAATCATTTGTGTTTAAATCACGTTTCTGTCACCATTGTTCCCGGAGCATTATCGATACAATCGGTTGCCCAATTGTTATGGTCGAGTTCCTTGTCTTAATTACCAATAAAACAGTGCACCGTTATATAACAATTTTTCCTTAAATATAGATCCCAAGGTCACAAAGAGCGATAACCTTGCGATTATTGAAAGACTGAAAGATACATCATCTTATTAACCGAAATGCATTGAGACGACACATTATCCGACGGTCAATGAATCGATCTCCGAGGAAAATGTTAGACGATTCAGGGTTTCGGCTCAAGGGTCCTCACGTCCGAGGCTAGTACTTATACAATAAAACGACGTTTATTCCGGTTATAATGTGGCATGTTTGGAAATTCGAGATGCATCGTACGTTCATGATCGACCCAGTTTGTAAACAAGACCAAGGGTGCGTAGATATCTCTTGTTGCGTGCGTCAGTATTGAAAACATCTCGCGAATTCGCTGGTGTCGCTCGGGCTGTCTGCGATGCCAATTTTGGCTGGGATTTACGTGGAGATTCCTCAGATAGGTCAATATTTTAGTTACACATCCGCCCTTTGTCACGGGACGGTAAAGGAAGTGTGTTTTCCTCTCCACCTGTTTGAGGCCGCAAACACTGAGAGTGGGTAAACACTAGACAAATGAGCTGGTTATTTTATTACCACCCTGCGCTCGCGTCTCCGATGTTCGCGACGCCTGCGTCTGCGGTCAGCCGAAGCGAGGCCGTGATACCCAGTACACATAGTTTACTGCGTGGGTTTTATAAATTAAATAATTCCGTACCAAGAAAATAAGATCAGATGTAGAAAGGACGTAGTAAATAGGTACCGCAACTACATTAATTATTAAATCTACATCAGTTTGAACTTTTACCCATTACAGCAGCAATCTGTTCATTGTTTATTTAAAACAATTGCAACTTTTTATATTATACTAGTTTTTGCCCGCGGTTCCGCCCGCGTGGTATTCAGTTATCGCGCGTTGTTCCCTCGGGAACTGTGCATTTTTCCGGGATAAAAAGTAGCTTATGTCACTCTTGGGCCCTTAAACTGTCTCTCTGCAAAAAATCACGTCGATCCGTCGCTCCGTTACGGCGTGAAAGACGGACAAACACACAAACATACAAACACACTTTCGCATTTATAATATTAGTATGAATTTATGATAGGTTAAATTTCTTGTGTTTACATTACGAAGCTTAAACTCAAAAAGTTCTTCGAGAACGAATATTATTATACTTACATACTATACATACTTATTATCGGTCACATGGGACAATCCATTAATGTCATTGATAACAATAATTTCAATAAGTAAATACAAATAGGCACTGATAGATTGTTAGCTTAGCAACAACGAAATATAGATTAACACAGAAATGTGTAAGTAATTGTGACTTTATGCATACACATGAGTTCATCAGTACGAGATAAAGTACCTACCTCGTTAAATTCACCTACATTATTAAATTCAGATATCAACACTATTAATACCACCTGCATCTTACACATAACGACGTCCAGATATTGAGAGCTTGAACAGTGGTAGTGATCACTCTATTTCAGCTATTATAACCACCTATTTGCACGCCAGAATTTCTAATAAATAGGTAATTATAGTTACCTTCAAAGATAGAGTCACTTTGAATCAAGAATATGAACCACATTCATTCTCTAATCCGTATGAATTTCGGAATATCCCATCTTAGTGCACCTCTAGGATCCTCAAAGAATATGTCTGCTAGGGTTCGGTCTCTACCTCAACTAGTTTAGACTGTGCGTTCTTTTTGAATCAGAAAATCAGTAATGTTACTCGTTAATAATTTTAAGATGATGCATTTTATAAGTCATAAAGAACCATGAATGGATTTAGATGCCTGTTAATAAGGTAATCAGTATGAATAAAGGGTGAAACTCACGTTTTGTCTGTCGCTAACTGAATGGTCCTTCTCATCTTCTCAAAGGTCGCCTGGTGAGAACCCTTAAAGAGATAAGTTGGTCTTTGTACATATTATCTCAACGTTTGTCAGTTGTGTTTGTTCATTTATTTTGTAAAACAAAGAGTCAAGGACATAAATATCTATACGGCCATAGCGTCAAATATTTATATGTATACCTACATCGACCTTCTGGTTAGTAACATAAAGGTGTATATATATTATTAATGTCTTGGTAACGCATATTTTTTATGCCCTTGACTGTAGGTACCTACAAAGGGTCACCAGACTAACGCCTGCGCAATATATTGTGTATTAAAGTACTTATATTGGCTGCAGCTGAAAACCAGCGCTGTGGTTCCGTACCTCAGCATAGCTGAGCTGCCAGCCCTTTCGGCTATAAGTTACCTTAACTAAGTTAAATTATGTTATGTACCTTAAGTTAAGTTATGTTACGAACCTGAATGATATATATTTCGTACAAAAGTTAATGTAGCTAAATTGTCGAATAAACTTCTTCTTTCTTTCTATCTATAAGTATCTCTATCTTTTCAGACAATGGGGCTGACCCCGGCGTTCTCCAAGCGGCTGCTGACGTTCATCCAGGACGCGATGCCGCTGCGGCTGAAAGAGGTGCACTTCGTCAAGCAGCCCATGATCTTCAATGTGGTCTGGAACATGTTCAAGCCTTTCATTCGCGAGAAGCTGAAGAACAGAGTAAGTATTTCTTAAAATAGGTAGGTATATGTATAACCGTTGCATACGGTCAAAGAAACCAAAAAAGTTTCAGTTGTTATTTTTGTTCATTTCACTGCCGTATCTACAGGTCTATTCACAAGAGCTGGTAGGAATGGATTGAATGAAAGAAAATGACTGATGTATGTAATTTTTATATTCGTGTGAAGTGTATTCAAATAAGTAACACATAGACAATCCATTCGCACCAGCGCAGTAGGGCTACTCAAAACTCAAAGTTCGTGTCGTGCGGACGCTTTGACACTGATACTATTTAATACGAGAACGAGAGGGATGGTACGATACGAACTTCGAGTTTCGAGTTTCGTAGTAGCCCTGCTGCTCTTATGAATCGATGTAACTCGTGGTTGAGTTAAGTATTTTCGTCGAAATAAATGCTAAAGAGATTGTTGCCACTCATTTAGATAGTACCTACTAACACTGGTCTCTCAAATCAAGATAGTTATAAGATGGAAAATGAGTCCCAATGTTTATAAATAAACTTAAGTTAAGTCAAATACCTAAGCGTCATGTGAACAGCCAATCACTTAGATAAATCATCACTCATTGAGATTTTAGACAAAAAGGATTAGACAAAAAAATTATACACAATTCTTAGAATATTATTCGGTAGCTGAGTCAGTCTTTCCTACATCAATCTTGGTTTATGCTGAACTAATGATTATTGTTTTTCAGATCTTCTTCCACGGCTCGAAGATGCCGTCCCTGCACGAGCATCTGGCTCCCTCGCACCTGCCGGCAGACTACGGCGGTGAGTTGCCCGCCATCGACTACTCCGGCGCCGACTGGTATCCCGTCATCAACGAGGTGCTGCCCCACATCGAACGGTGGAACACCTACGGGTTTGCCAAGACCACGTAAACTTAGCGTAAACGGTGAGGGTCATACATGGAGAGGACATTATATTGACCGCAGCTTTTCTCAGTGCGAGATGGTTGTGGACGGATATACGTACAAATAAATACACGTTTCTGACTCCGTGTATGACCTGTGAGAGGCCGCGATTGCGACTCTTGTAAGCAGTTTAGTAGCACAAAGATAAAATGATGCGACTAGTATGGCCGCTCAGGACTCTGAAAATCTTTGGGGGTGGATGTTGCAAACGAAGCTATAAACTCAAAGTTGTAAAAGGTAACTTTAGAGGTTTGCCTATAGGAACAACCAATGAGGGTTTCTATGGCAGGTTAGTTAGCGCTAGTATCATGAGGTGCATTTAATAACTTTGATATTTGTGTCATGTTTGTGATTAGTTAAAACTGTCAATCGCAAGCAAGACTGCAAAGCCAAACGGACCTCCGGATGCTAACGTCATATGGCGATATTTCACCTGTTAAGCGATCCTCATTTTGATAGACACAAAGATACAAAAACACAAAGAGAAACATTCCGATTTTATTATATTGACTGAAAATACTTAATTGTTTTCGTTTTCTGTATCGTTCCACTATCCCAGGCAAACAATTACGCTTGTTAATCAATGATTAATGACTTTCATATGATCGCATTGTAGGGGTATTCTAAATCGATGTATACGAGTATATATACAGCATTTCGATCCTAAGAGTCATTCGTCAAACGTCCATCCGATTATCAGAGTCCCGATAAGGGGCCAGTAGGTTAAGTTAGACGATTGCCATAAACAAGGTCTTCCTGAGCAGCATGCCTGTTAAATAAAAGACTACTGTTTCAGATGAGGGTTCATAAATAGTAACGGTTTTGTACGAGTGAATGTAAAATTATAACAGGGAAGTAGTTTTTTTTTAGTTTAAGAAGTAATTAATTATTTTTTATAATTGAGTAATTTTGATCAATTAAATACCAAAATAGTAGTATAATGGCTCTACTCTATCGTAGGCTTTAATTTTCCATTTTATAAAATCAATGTAAGTGGGCAACAGCAAGTCAAATAGATAATCATAATCAAATACGTATGTCCTGTAATTCATATATAATTCCAATTCCATATTGTTTATTTCTCAAAAGATCGAATTTATAAGTAGCCGACATACAGCCCCGTCGTTTTGTTTTATAAATATTCTTAAGTTTTAAGTAGAAACTATTCTATGATTTATATAGTTATATTATAACGCATGGCTGCGATATCTAAAATGTTAGTGTGGTATTCTGATACAAGCAATTACTTGACATTGAATGTTACAATGTACCTAAATGTTATGTTCATCATTGTTTAAATAATGTTAAGTTAGAATGTTCGAATAATTTTGTGAAAAAGCGAGCGAGTTTCATGACAAATTGTTATTTTTACTAAAGAAGAATTTTTATATTTATATTTATATTTTAGAGCTAAAACGACGATATTTTAGCTGTGACATAAACGTGTGCCTTAATAATTATAATTCAAATATTCCTAGGCTGTGAATGTTACATAGTATGCGTGTCAAGCTGTAAATCACATATTCATCAAAATGTAGATATTATAAAGTATTTCTTTTATTCATACTAATATTATAAATGTGAAAATGTGTGTGTTTGTATGTTAGTCCGTCTATCTCGTTGAAATGGAGCGACGGATTGACGCAATTTTTGGCATACTTAGATATAGTTTATGGGCCAGAAAGTGACATAGGCTCTCTTTATCCTGGAAAATGCACAGTTCCCGAGGGAACAGCGCGCAACAACCTAATTCCACGCGGATGAAGTCGCGGGCAAAAGCTAGTTATATTATAAAATCAAAGATTATTTATAATAAGATTTTCTAAAAATACATTCCAAGAACGTCATTTTCATCGAATTAATATTTTGATTTTGAAATGTCGAATACCTGATTTGCTCAAAGATTAGATAATGTAAAAAATAAGATAAATGTGAATGTACTTTACGGAATGTGTGATTATAGTAAACGAAGTTTGTAGTAATAATTGTGTTTTTTTATTATTTTTGTTTTGGGCGTCTTTTTTCACTGACTTTTGTTTCCTAGCAATCACTACAAAAGTTTTACCCTAAGCACCCCTAAGTTTAGCAGTCTGTCATAAAATTTTGGTATTGATGATTTTGGAAACAAACTTTAGCAGTCTGTCACCAAATTTTAGTATTGATGACTTTGGAAATAAAGTTTAGCAGTCTGTCACCAAATTTTGGTATTGATGACTTTGAAAATAAAGTTTAGCAGTCTGTCATCAAATTTTGGAATTGATGACTTTGGAAATAAAGTTTAGCAGTCTGTCACCAAATTTTGGTATTGATGACTTTGGAAATAAAGTTTAGCAGTCTGTCACCAAATTTTGGTATTGATGACTTTGGAAATAAAGTTTAGCAGTCTGTCACCAAATTTTGGTATTGATGACTTTGGAAATAAAGTTTAGCAGTCTGTCAACAAATTTTGGTATTGATGACTTTGGAAATAAAGTAATTGAAAAGATACACAGTTAAATGCTTAATTTTTATTAGTGTTAGAAGTGTTAATTTTAATCTAACTTCTACGGTATTTTTCTAGTGTAAGTGTTTAATTATTATATTTAACAGACATTTCTAACGAATCGATCTTTAAGAGCTTAATTTGGGGGATGCCTTTGTCCAACAGTGGACATCTTTCGGCTGACATGAATCATCAGATGATCTTAAAGAGCGGCCCATTTTACTGCTGTGACTAAAACCTTCCTTTAGTATCCGTCTGAGTTGCTGAAGGGGGCGTTGAAAATGTTGAAAATAATGTAATTTGTTGAGTTTTTTCAACGGATTTTCTGTTCCGATTCGATTGCTGAGTGTGAAAAAATCGCAAGGCCAGTAGTCAACTAGGTCAATTAGTTCATTATGTAGGTACAAAGTAGTTACTACGTCATCAACGTCTTTTTGTGCTGACTAAGTATTAAACTAGGTACTTTCGGTCCGCAAGCGCCTACACGTGTCGGAGGAGCAATGTTTCTTTATATTTGCTCCGACTGAAATCAATAGGATATACTGTTTACTTATTACAGGCATTCATCGTGTTAATTATGCGTGAGTCGTATGGAACACCGGCCTATAAAGTTTAAATTTGAATACACATCATACAGAACTAAGTCTCTAAGGCCTCATCTATACTTAGCATCAGGTGAGATCGCTGTCAGTTATATGGAAAAAACCGGCCAAGAACGTGTTGGACACGCCCAAAATAGGGTTCGGTAGCCATTACGAAAAAATTAAGTAATATTTTTCTAAGGATTACGTATTTTATACGGAATCTTCCAAGTTAGGTATATTTATACCCTACGCTGCTATTTACTCATAAACTACTAATAGTTCTCAAGTAAACTTAGCCGTTATAGTTTTCCTTGGAAGTTTGATATACTGACTACCATTCTGAATTTTTTCAAATTTTTCGACCCACCGGTTTAGATTTTAGAGGGGGGGGACGCTCGATTTTTATGAAAATTTGAACTTTAAAGTTGAATATTTCGCAAACAAATGACTGAATCTAAAAATCGTTTCAGCAAACCCCTAATGGTTTTACAATACCTATCCAACGATACCCCACACCATAGGGTTGGATGAGAAAAAAAAATTACCCCCACTTTACGTCTATGGGAGGTACCCTAAAAAAATTGTTTTTGAATTTTTAATTTGTACTATTTTGTCGGCATAATTTACCTATATATCCGCGCAAAATTACAGCTTTCTAGCATTGATAGTCTCTGAGCAAAGCCGCGGACGGACAGACAGACAGACAGACGGACAGACAGACAGACATGGCGAAACTATAAGGGTTCCGTTTTTGCCATTTTGGCTCCGGAACCCTAAAAAAAGTACAGAACCCTACATTGCGCGGGGCTTGGCATGGTCTTAGCCGGACCAAAATTGGACTATAATATTAGTGGACCAGAATAGAGGCATAGTGTTAAAATACAGGTGGTGTCACTGTGATAGAACGCAAGCTTTCATTTAAATATTTAAGAAAAAAATAGTATGAAAGGTAAAATCTTCAGTTATTTTGCCTAGGTTCTAAAATTAATGTACTAAACTATTATTGCACGTATCGCTCGTCAAAATAAATGTACATTTGATTAACTATAATATACTACTCAAAAAAATACAAGGGCCACTTGAATTGCACTGGTAGGTAAAATGAAATCAAAAATATTGTTGCGTTTCTAATAGAATACATTTATTAATTGGATGAAAAGTACTTGTACTGCGTTATCTTGTATGTAATAAAACTATTTTTAGACAAGAAATGTTAGAATTACATATATTTATTAGTATTTTCGTTTCATCCATAAAATTCACGTTGCCCTTATTTTCTTTTGAGCAGTACAAGTTTGATTTATGTATTGATGGTGTGTATCTATGATACACACCATCAATGGCAAAAGTTCACGTATATACTGGAGAGAACTGGCCAGTGCGTAAAGTGGTTGGCCCATGGAAGTGGTATGGTACCGTTAAGTTGAGCAGCGGCGGCGGTGCGAGCGCAGTGCGAGCCGCCAGTCTGCGTGCGCCGGCGCTCCGAAAGCAGAGATCACTTTCAATACAACTTAGAAGCAAACCGGTTGTTGCGTTAAACTTAAAAAGTACAACATGAAATAGATAAAATCGTTTGTAGCTCAGAATAAAATGTGACACTGTTTCAGACTGTTGCATTTCCTGTGCGGGTACTAAGTGTCGGTGTTTTTGGCCGAGTGTTTGTTTATTACGTCCTCACTTTCATTAATTTAAAGTTTTTGGTCTTCCAATACACAAACTTTTCCAAATCCACAAAACTTCAAATACACAAAAAAATTAGGTGGGTTGTTAAGTTTCAAAACAAGTACGATGGAGATCCAATACAACGAAGATGGGTCACCTTTCGTTATGTGGGGTGACAACAAAATTCAACTAGAGCGCTGGCCAGTTACGGAGAAATTTTACAAGGAAAAGGCAGAGACCGAATTGAGAGAAACGCCCGAAGTTGTTGAGAAAGCTATACAAGAACTTAGAGAACTTTTAAAAGGTAAAACATTCGAAACTTTTAATTCATTTTCTTTGTTTTGAAGTTTTTTCCTAGTATCTTGTGTTGAAGTTAAGAGTAAAGTAGAAATTACTCAAGTAGTTAATTAAAGGAGCGCAATCTTATTATTAATGTATCCCATGAAGCTTTAATGGATACTTATATTGATAATATCATTCCGCTGTAAATAAACAATAACTAATAATAGTGCGAAAATACTCTTTTAATCTACTTTTCACAGATTAAACACTCATTAAGAACAGTTTTGCAAGCCTACATAGTTTAATGAATGATAGCAAACAAAAAATACTAGATACATTGCATTCGAATTCATTGTTTTGGCCTAGTTTTAAATTACCCTCTCGATGTCTTTACCTACTTATCAATTGAAGCTCTTGGGCAGACAGTACTTGCTACACAGCTGTTGGCAAAATGACTCGTCATGTCATTAAGTGATCAGAGATTGAAGGCATAAATTAAGAAATAGCGGTACGTTCACACAATAATTACGGCTAATAGAGGCCGATAAGTCATGTCTGTAGACTATACATTGTAGACAGGTAGATTATTATATTGTTTAGTAAATATAACTTAATCGGAGTAGATGACGTTTAACGAGCCAAAGAAAGTGAAAAGTGCCCGACGTGGGCCTTCAAGGTATCCTGTAAATTGTTTGAACATTAAGTAATAAATTTATAAATTGAATATGTCACAAATCCTAACTAGGTATCTTAAAAATCGTTAAATTCCATTCAAAAACCATTCAAAATCGTAACCAGCTCAAAAGTTCCTACTAATGAGTCCTGATGACTGAGGAAGTTTAAGTTATCTAGGTTACTAATAGAGTTCTAGATTACTAGACTAGTTTTCTCCTTTTTAATTTTTATTTGAAGAATTTTGAGACAGTCGGGTTATTGATTTTTCAGGGTTCTGTAGCCAAAATAGCAAAACAGGCACCCAGTTTCGTCATGTCCGTCTGTCTGCCCGTCAGTCCACGGCTTTGCTCAAAAACTATCAGTGCTAGAAAGCTGTAGTTTTGCTCGGATATATGAAGCAACTATGCGGACAAAATTGTGAAAGAAAAATATTTTCTTTTTAATGCAAGTACCTATCTAACTCCCATATACTTCTAGTGGGGGTGATTTTTTCTCGTCTAAACCTAGTGTAGGGTTGGCTTTTTAAAATCATTGGGGATTTGTGAAGACGCTTGTTCGATTCAGAGATCTGTTTGTGAAAAAGTAATATAGTATTTAGTATTTAATTACTTGGCATAAAACATAAAAATACATAAGGCCTTATTGTAATAAATATTACAATAATTATGCACTCTGGTAGGGTATAGCTACATTTATAATAATGTTATCTAATTCTATTAGACAACTAAAAAGTAAGATGTCCTACGTACATGCAATATAATTTAAAAACTACGGTTACATTATGCTTACAAAAAATTAAATTAAACTAAGTTATAAATCTTATAAACTATTATGGCACAATAATATTCTGTTAACAAATGCGTGTAATAAGTACCTACTTGTATATATTTATTTAAATTTAATAATGTTTTTATTCATTTGCTCGGAATTTGAGCGGACGACTAAGTATATGTCAGTACTCGTACCTTGTCATGTATACAATACCTTCATTCTTGTTAAACAAACCTCTACCTATTTCAATATCTTAGGAACATATAGATATTCCAACAATGCGTGCTTTGTACAGATTTAAAGCTTTTTTCGTATGACCGGAGCTCTGTATTATTATGTAGGTAGGTATCGCTAACTTGTTTATCGAATATCATATTTTGGAAAGTACTTTCACGATAATATCGCTTGTTACAATTTAAATGCGCTGTTGATGTGCCCAGTTGCAAGATTTTAACGACTGATTATTTCGTAAAACAGTAGCAGATTTTTTTGTACATTTAGCGAACCATTAGCTTGATATGCTATGGAAAGAAAAAAGGAACGATAAAATTATTTGTGTCACAAGGGACCAAAATGATGTATTTATGGCGGTGGCGGTACATTGAATCCAGAATGTAGCAATTCTAACTATCCTGAGCGTAATGAGGGATTCAAGTGTTAACGCCCAAGAAGATCAATTTTGCACCCGAGTGACTCGTACAACTTTTCACACCGAGTATGACCAAAATTGAAATAACACAATTCTAAACATAATTAAAGAGGAACCAGCGTAGAAAATAACGTAGTTTTACAATTATCAACTTTAAAAAATTGCATTTGCAAAAAAACATTTAGAAAAGCCTCGAATAGAAAAGTTGCACTTTGATCCTTCTGCATCAGGGAGCAAAATTCACTTTTCTGAATGAGAAGCGTAAAAAAAAAATTGCGTTTATATGTTCACATTACATTCAGACTTATGAGTTTTGCATGTCCCCACTACGTTTAAATCAAGCACCAGTTAGGTAGCGAGTACATGCCCTATACTACGAAGTGCAAAATTCGAACTTCGTATCTTGCCGTCTCGCTAAAGCTTATATTATTTAATACGAGAGTGAGAGGGACAGTACGATACGAACTTCGATATTTGAATTTCGTAGTAGCACCCCCAGGTACAGAAATCACGAACAAGACGATAATATTATAAAAATCTTGAGGATAGATGAAAGATTAAGGGGCTGTTTTACCATCCATTGATTAATGTTAACTGACGGTTACTATTTGTTTTGTTCGAATAGACAGAGAAGGCATCACATTTAACCATCAGCTAACACTAGTCAAGGGATGGTAAAACAGCACCTTAATATGTAAACATATAAATTTATATATATTTACATAGATATATTTTGCAAATTTTTTGTATTTTTTTTTTCAAAATGGAGAAAAAATTATAATAAATATTTACCCATATTCAGGAAGCAAAACTCTTTCAATTCGTTACAGCAATGCACCTAGCAATTTACAGGTGTTAAAAAAATTAAATCTTGTCATTTGTCGCAATGCAAAACAATAATGATAAATGATGACACGAGCAAAGATGACAGTTACTGCCGTTGTCAAAGTGTGATATGTCAAATTGCGGCCATTGATCCGCGCATAAATTGTGAAGAATTCTTATCATCACTGAATAAAGTATAACTTGGACATCTGCGTCTTTTCTTTTAAAGTTAAATGAAAGTCATTCCTAATGTTTGATTCAATAAATTCATTTTAGTACCTATTTAAAAATGAAATACCTAAGTACAGGAAACGACTTAGAAAGCATTTATCTCGAAATGGTTTTCGATTTACTATAGTTAAATTATAAAAAAAATACCAATTACATACCTATAAAACTCTTAATAACTAATCAAAGAGTCGCCCGCTTATTGCAGATCTGAGTTTTATTTTCTATAAGCTTAACTAATTAGGTAGTTTTAGTTTCGTCATGAGACTTAAAACAAAATAAGATTTAATTATACCCGAGGATATTCTAAAAGCAAGGTTTTGAAAACTTACAGAAATACGTAGGTATAACCTTAGACCTTGGCGATGGAAAGTAGAGTTAAAAAAAATAATCCTGCATTGTTGTCTCGTATTCAGTCGCAAATAATTCAAAATAATAAATAATGCCAAATAATGTTTCGTTAATTTCAGTGCCACAAAGGGACTTGTGTCACTTTTTCACCAATTATTCGTTTATTATTCGACGTTCGAGGGGGGGAGAGGGGGGGAGTTAGGCCTCCGGATCTCCCACTCACCGTACGAAACATAGGAGCAAAACTACTATTTCTCCTAGGTCAAGTATTTTTTGCACGGTTTATGTGTTGTCTAGCCGGTTTTATAATTGACTAGCTTTTGCCTGCTGCTCCGCCCGCGTGGTATTCGGTTATCGCGCGCTGTTCCTTCGGGGACTGTGTGTTTTTCCGGGATAAAAAGTAGCCATGTCACTCTCGGGCCCATAAACTATCTCTCTATGCCAAAAAATCACGTTGATCCGTCGCTTCGTCACATACATACAAACACACAAACACATACACTTTCGCATTTATAATATTAGTATACCTATGGATTAAGTGCTTAAATTCCAAATTTCATGGTTTTATCGTCGACAGCTTCGAACTTCCACCATATAAACTTTTACCCCCTATTTCAACCCCTTAAAGCCTCTTTTTCGCGAAAAAAGATAGCCTTTGTTCTTTTCCAAGGTCTATTCTATCCCTGTACCAAATTTCATCAAAATCGGTTCAGCGGTTTTGTCGTGAAAGCGTAACAGACAGACAGACAGACAGACAGACAGAGTTACTTTCGCATTTATAATATTAGTAGGGATTAACATTCAGTGCTGAGACTAGGTAACACATGTTCTGTTAGTTTGTTCCATGTCTGCGTGGATTTTTGTGAGATCATTCAGTAGATAGTTTTTTTTTCTACCGGTAAACATTGTCAAACTTTTGGAACCCAATCCCTATCAATCCACAGCCAAGGTCACATGTGACGTACGTAATAAAATGAGACGGCAATTTATGATTTTCATCTAGGTGTTAATCAAACGTAACGTATGCGGCATTAAGAGTTAGAGTTACTTACCTCTTCAATTAACAAAGATGTTGTTATGTTTTTATACATGATGACTTCGTGGACCTTGATGTAGGTATGCCTGAGTGATGCGTGCCGTGCACTCACCAACTAGAGCACAGAACAACACAGAACACGGAAATGAATAAACCGGGGCATCTCATTATATTGAAATGTGTGTTTATTTCTGCCATCCTTGACACTGAGCATAAGGCTGAGCTAGTGTTTCCTGTATATTTAAAATTAAAAATAAATACTCGTAGTAATCTCTCAATAAACTTTGCCTGTCGTTTAGCCACTTCATTATGGATCGAATTCTTGATTCATGTATTAAATTAAATTTTCCGTCTGATCGTTGAAAATAGTTGTAGAGCTCAATAATCTTCTTGTTTTTTTTCAGAAGAGAAATCTTTAAATATACCAATCGACGACGATGAGTGCCTAATACGCTTCCTAAGACCATGCAAATTCTATGCAGAGAGCGCTTTCAAAAAGGTAAGGGAGAAACTTATTGATCACATATTCTATCCCGCTAATCCCTTAAATCCGAATATTATAAATGCGAAAGTTTGTAAGTCTGTTTGTTTTTTTGTTTGTTACTTCGTCACGTCTAATTCACTGAACCGATTTAATTTTTATTTTATTGATTAATTCCATTATCCCATTATCCAAAAAAAATCCGTGCACGGGGGATGACCAAGTTTGTTTTGTATTGTAACCGCTGGTCGATTGGAGAAAGAAAAAAGTATTATATACTCACTTGCATGCTTGCTTGATTGCTTGATTCTTTGAAATGTTATAGTATAGCTAGTTGTACTTAATTTACAAGTGTGCAGCTAAATTGTCTACATTCCCAGAATGTAAACGCAGTATAACTATGGTCACATAAGGTCACATATCACAAATCTCAGATGATTATCAAGTACCTAGGTAGAGAATGACGCAAGGCAGTTTGCAATAATTAGTATAAAAGTAGCACTTGGAAAACGGGTCGGGTTTACCCCAACGCCTAGGAATTATTCTTGAGTTCAGCATCTTACATTTTTACATTTTAAGTCCTGACTTTAATCGTAACTTTGGGATCTATTCGGTTTGAAAAAAATTAATAACAAAAATTTGAACCGACTACAAAAAACCATGAAAATAATTTTCTACCAGTCTGAAGTGGAAACTATGGCCCAAGCCCTCTCATTATGAGTGGAGGCCTGTGCTCAGCAGTTGGACGTATATAGGCTGGAACGAAACTGAAGCTTCAGCAATTTTTCAAATCGGTTCACAAATGACGGAGTTCTGAGGTAACAAACATAAAAAAAAAATACAACCGAATAGGTAACCTCCTCCTTTTTTATAAAGTTGATAAGTTGTACATTATTTTTAGATCCAATCATACTACAAGTTCCGGCAGACGCACGAGCATTACTGCAGGGATCTGATGCCGTCTTCCGTGCGGGCCGCCTTTGACCACTCCATCATCTCCATATTAGCTCCGAGAGACCAGCACGGGCGGCGCATCATGTTCGTGGAGTCTGGCAGTACGTAATCGTAACTTTACACTAGTTAATTATTTGTTTTGTACGTAAGTCATCGATCGAACCAAATTAGCCCACATCCACCCACTGCTGAGTAAAAGCCACTCTGCCCAGTCCACAGTTACTAACCGACTGCCAGATGTCATCCAACCAACGGAGAATCATCAGTTTGATCTGCTCTGACTTATCTTATCTTGGTAAAAATGAGTTAGAACTTAGAAGATGGGTTTTTGGATTTTTTATTTCAATTCAAAATTTTTGTTACTTTTACGGTCATCCCATAAAACCTATATCGAAAATACAAACTGAAATACAGATGCACGGGAAAAACCAGAAAAATAAGCCCAACGCTGGGAATCGAACCCAGGTCCTCGGCATTCCGTACCGCGTGCTATACCGCTACACCACCGCTGGACAACGGTACAGACACAAATTTTTCCTATGCACTACATATTCTCAGCTTGTTTGTTTCTTATTTAGCCACTTAAGCAGCGACACTAACGACATCTATGCCGTAGTCCTCACCGAAAAACTTTTCGGCACTCCATTGGAGCTAACCGCTCACCCGAACAAGAGATATTGTTACCTAAGCAATCTAATTAAGATCTTAATAGATAGAGATAGAGCCGTGTGACAGACGGACGGACAGACAGACAGGCATACAGATAGACAGACAAACAGCAGAGTTTCCGTAATAGGGCCCTGTTGGCACCCTTTGGGTACGGAACCCTAAAAATAAGCATACCTAGTCCATTTTGATAGCTAATGCGAGTTGGCAATGGTCAACGGAAGTGTTTATAACTTTGGCCACCATTTTTTATGACATGAAAATGACGTCAATACTTAAATGGCACCTATCTAGAATAATTGACGTATGTAAGATACGGAGAATTTCCAAGATCTCTACCCACGTGATGATCTATGTATGATGTATTTGTAGCTAAGTCGCGTTGTCAACCTTTACCGTGACCCGGAAAATTAACAATCGTAGTAAACATACAATTTACATTATTTTTTATTACAGGAACTTGGCGTTAGCCATTTGTTTGCAATTAAAAATATGGAAGTTGGATTATGTTCTATGCTCATTTTACGCATAGTAAACTATGTGTATTTGAAACTACGACGAAGATGTGCAAATTTAATTAAATACGCGCGTAGTTAGAAAGTAACAGCTTTGCTTGAGTATACGATTACATTAACTATGAATGAGGCGAAAATCATGGTAATATTGTAATAAATACAGTTCTTAGCAGTTCTTAGCTTAGTGGGTGAACGTTTGTGGAGCTCAAAATGGTCTACTCATGACTATAACGCCAGTAATACCATGAGTTTACAGTGACCGTACTCGATAGCGACGGCGTAAATTATTTGTATGGAGAATTGTACAGCGCCTCTACAAATAATTTACGCCGTCGCTAACGAGTACGGGCAATGTAAACTCATGGTGGTGGTATAGGGTAGGAGCCAGTAAGGCGGCCCCTAAACGGTCAATTATATTGTGCAATATCGCGAATTGTGCAATATTATTGACCGTTTAGGGTTAATATTGAAGATTGCACAATGATTGACCAAAAGTTTGAGCGAGTTTAATTTTTATTGCACCATATTTTTATATTGCATCGTGTAGGGTCAGTATTGCACAATATTCAATACTATCATAATACTATACTGAACACGAAAACATTGTGCAGTTCGTATTATTGTGCAATACAATTGCTCGTTTGGATTCAGAGCGCCTTTCAATCTTATTGTGCAATAAAAAGTATTGTACAATGTTATTGTAGGTCTAGGGGCCGCCTAAGAGGTAAGGTATCTAAAAGTGCGTTGTGGGTCATTTTTAGCTCAACAAACGTACCCATGAACCACAAATTCTCTTCTGTTTCTTGATATAGGCACAGATATAGGTAATTCCCGTAATAAGCATAATCTCTAGATAGGAATCTGAAGGTAAAGGCATGAGGCTCCTTAATACACAGGTATACATAAATTTAATTAACTTTATACTACGGCTTTACTCCTGTGAAAAAATAAATAATTGGCTAGCTCTATCCATTAAGATTTCAGAAAATCCCTACCCTGTGTGTGTCTGTGTGTGTGTGTGTGTGTGTGTGTGTAACTATACATACTTATACATGTCCCTTAAGAATCACATTGGTAGAGATACACTTCTCTCTCACGCATACATACATATATATGTATATTTATTATTAAGTTTCAAGCCTTTAACTAAGTGGTAAGGTTGTGAGTTGGAGTTGGTGTGTGATTAAAAGCGCGCGTTTGCACGTGATATACGGCACGTCTTGGTTCATACGAGTAAAACACGTTTCATAATGCGTACCAGATTGTATGTATAGATTTATTTATGTAATTAGGTGTTTAACGAATGTTTCCAGAGAACTGGAATGCGACTGACTGTCCTCTCTCTGACGTGTTCCGCGGCGTCCAGATGGCGCTAGAGGCGGCTATGAGAGAGCCGCGCACGCAGATCTGCGGAGTCATCGTTATCATGGACATGAAAGGACTCTCCTTCAGTCAAGTGCTGCAGTTTACGCCTTCGTTCGCCAAAATGGTCGTGGAGTGGGTGCAGGTAGGCAATAAGCATATGAAGGGTCCACGGAAAGAACATGCATGTCTAATCATCTATTGCAACTTTTTGAGTTATACTCGTAGCGGTTTGAAAGTTAGTCATCACGAACAACAACTATGGTTACCATTTCTTTAAAATAAAATAAAAATACTTTATATTGTTTTCAGATTATTTAATTGAATGGTAAGTCAAAGTACTGTCCAGGCTCTACATTTTGAAATTAAAATCTCAATGTTAAACCCTTAATATGTACCTTATGTATACTTGGTACAATCAAGTGCAAAGATATCGACACTGCCAACGTTACAAAAATATGTATACACAACCTCATGCACTTAACATTAACATTAAGATTGTGTATACATATTTTTGCAACTTTGGCCGTATCGATATCTTTGCCATTGACTGTACCGATTATTGAAGTTACATCACTCTACAATGAAAGTTTTCCGACAGGTGGAATATCGCTAGATGGCGTTTGTATCGTGAGGTCCGTCTGACGTTATGGTCGATTTTTTCAGAGTTACACCCGTGCAAAACAGGGGCTTATAATTAATAATTATATATATTAGACAGTATATACGGTATCATTCATTATTGTCTTGTATTGTTGAATATTTAATTTAAAAAAATGCATACCACTTTTATGTTGAACTGGTGGTTTCGAAACGTTCTATCCGTTTCCCAAAACATCAGTTCCTGTCGCCACCTTTTCCTAAATAATCCGTTTCCCAATATAAGTGTTTCCTAAAATGTACTTCTCACAAAAGATATGTTTGTCTTTGATATCCGTTTCCCAAAAAGACCTTATCCCGAAATGACCGTTCCCGTCACTACCTTTTCCTAAATAATCTGTTTCTCAAAATGTGCTTCTCCCAAAAGATATGTTTGTCTTGATATCCGTTTCCCAAAACACCAGTTGTTAATAACTACGTAAGTATGTGTATTTGTGAAACCTCTTTACAATACAGGAAATGAGAAACAAATCTTATGGCTAAAGATTACGGATGCTACGAGAGACGGGTCTTTTGGTATACGGACGCTATGAGAAAAGGGTCTTTTGGAATACGGTCGATTTAGGAAACTATTATTTTGGAAAGAGTATTTTGGGAAAAAAATGGAACGTCCCGAAACCCATGTTTTTTTTACAAGTGTAACCTGTAAAAATACCATAGTTTTTGCAAATAAATATTTTGACTTTGACACTAGCGCCAAACGAAGTAGCATTGTCACAGAAACCTGCATTGACAGTCGAGTTCATAAACTTGTGAGCAAAAATTTGATCAAAAGTATCTGAATACGACTCTATTGTTAACGGCTTAGAAGCGTGTTCAGATATGTTTGATCAAAATTTTGCTCTCAAGTTTATGGACTCGACTGTACTGAATTTGAAATACATAATGAATACCTACACAATTTTCACAAATTTCGAATGGAATATATCCATCGAGTGACGTGATCTCAAAAATGAGTCCTCTTGTCATATTAAATTGGTAATGTGTCTGTTTGGTGTGGGTAGAGTCGAACAAACTGAATCCAATTAATTTTACCAGGGTGGAACCTCTGTGCTACTAATGTCATGTCGATATCCTGTTCTTTTGTCAAGGAAATCATACTAAAATTGATTATTAAAAGGTTCCACCCTTGTAGGTACAAGAATCAGTTTATTCCACTTTGCAATTATTTTTGCAGTTCGTTTTACATTGTTTGTCCTAAGTGGAGGCCTTTTTGGATCCTAACGTGTCACCACGCAATTTAGTTTTTATTATTGATAGTTTTAGTGTTATATTATCTTCTCTGTGCTATGGTGGTACTGATGAAGCCAAATAAATCTTTCTTTCATTCTTTAAATAAATTATTAATGTTATCCGAGTCTAGTAAATTATTTACAATCCGTGAGCTTTTAGAAAACCCTTCGGGTTTCGGGGGAAATCGGAAGAATTCGTTAGTAAAAAATGACAATTGTCTTTTTGACTCAGTAGCAATCCATCACGCGTAGAGTGCACTCGTTGTGCTTTCATTGATGTATATAGAGCAGTTAAAACCACCAATTGCATATATATTTATTTAGGTAGTTTGTTATTTTTCGGAAATTGATTTCCATGACGAGTCAACTTAAGCAGGGTATATCTGTAAATGGCCAATCACTGGAAATTGATTACAATATGTTTATAAATATTTTGTATATAAGTTGAATTTTTTAAGAAAAAAGTGGTCATAAATATTTTAATAAGGTACTAGACCGTGTTATAAAAGCAACGGGGATTTCGAAAAGTGCATTAAAAAAAATATAAAACGAGAGCAGACCAAAAAAATTCATTTGACGTACCCAAGAGAAGTAGATACAGTATAACAACAGCTCTATATAATTCCAAACAAAAGTACTGTGTTGAGGCGGGGTGTTCTCAATTTAAATTGACGATGGAAGAATTCGAAAATGCTGATTTTGTTTTATTTGTATCATGACAAAAAGTCATATTGTATTAAAATTAGAAAAAGATAAAGAAGCGTAATATTATCATAGTAAGGTTCATTTTGTACTGATGGTTATTCTTTACATAACTTTTTACGGTAACTTTGAAAAGTTTTGCAAGTTGATAACAGAACAGAACCGCGTATCACGATCGCGTGTCATCGTCAATACCCGAAGCATGCTTCTAAAATCCGAAGGTTTTTTTAAGATCTCACGGACTGTACGTACATTTTTTTCTAGGAAATTTAATCTATTTGCACACCCTTTAAATTGACACCCTTGGCCTGTTCGTGCCCTCTTCTCGTTCAGAATCACGTCAACTTAACAGGTTTTCATAATTCCATAACTCGAGTATCACAAAGGTTAATAATAATTGATTCAAAGAACCACGTTGTTTACATCAACTAGCGATTTGCGGGCGAGTTGAAAGCGCGCAACGATGTCGCTGCGAGCGAGCAGCGAGTTAGCTGCGTGCGTATAGCGTCAAAAATGCCATATTTTAGACTCTCATACAATAATAATAACGCGTCTTCAGCGCTTAGCTAACTCATTGCTGCGCGCACGCGGCGCTATCGTTGCGCGCTCGCCGCGAAATCGTTACGCGCTCGCAGTGAACTCGCTGCGCGTTCGCCTTACTTACAACCACTTCTCTAACCACTGAGCTATCCGGTCGTCAAACTATGAAATAACTATGGAAAGCAATGATGATTGCTTTTCCTTCATTTTCGAGCAAACGCTCGAATTAATTACCAATCTTTCCAGGACTGTATCCCGATCCGCGTCAAAGCCGTGCACATTCTGAACCAGCCGTACATCTTCAACATGGTGTTCGCGCTGTTCAAGCCGTTCTTCCGAGAGAAGCTGCGCTCACGCATCCACTTCCACGGCAGCGACATGGAGTCGCTGAAGCGGTTTGTCGATGGCCGCGCGCTGCGCCAGCGCCACGGGGGGACGCTGCCCGAAAAAGAGGTCACAGGGGAACTGCTGTGGAACATGCTATCGCACTATGAGGAAGAATTTAAATGTATGTATATGTTTTTCATTATTCTTCCTTTTTTATGTAAACTGTTGTATTTTATGTAAACGACTTTTTTCAATACAACTAGAAGGAAATAAAACTTGAGGAAGAATTTAAATGTATGTATATGTTTTTCATTATTCTTCCTTTTTTATGTTTGTAAACTGTTGTATTTTATGTAAACGACTTTTTTCAACACAACTAGAAGGAAATAAAACTTTTATTCCTCCAAAAATTATTATTCAATAATTAAGGTCAAATATGGGGAAACATAATAAGTAATATGGTATTAACACGAATTTCTTATTGTTTCAGTGGCAAACTCCTACGGATATAAGACGGCCAACGGTGTTAGTAAATAACTAGATATTTATTGATAGTGAAATTATTGTAAAAAACTTATTTAAAGGAAATGGGGTCAAAAACAAAACGGGTTTTAATGACATCTTTACTATTATTATTATAGTATTCTTAGTCAGCGCATATTAAGGAGATGCTGGATTAAATGACGGAAGAGACGCAACTGCATTCCAACTGCAACGTAAACTACATTTCAATAAAATATGGCAATTTCCTGAACATTTAAGACACCCTAATGTGATTATAATTTAAAAGGAATCAAGAAAGAAGAATAGTCACATCACCAAGACCTAGGCCACCCGGTGTTCATATTAATTGGGTGGAAGTATGTACAGAATTGTCAGATTCTATTGAAATGGAGTTTAACCGCAACTGCCGACTGCCCATAGGTACATTTCAATAGCAGTCACCGTACAGTTTGCGTGCAGTTATGTCGATTTTAATGAAACAGCAATGAAAAATGTATAGGCAGTTGGCAGTCACGTTGCAGTTGGAATGTAGTTCATGGTAAGCTGGACCTGAGACTATTCAAGAGTTATTGCTTTTACAAATTGTACTGATAATTGTATGTCTTGCACATAAAATAGGTGTACTAGTAAATAACTATAATTCATGAGAACTGATATGATAGATTTTAGGCAGAACAAAGTTTCGTCTCAACAAGATTGCTGCCGCAAAAAATAAGCTGTCAAATAGTGTTTATATTTATGGTCCTTAGTATGCGTACGGTCACGCTCTTTAACTAGTGATTATTACTTAAAAAAATATATTGAATTATCATAGGACAAATCATGAATTACTCCTTAAACACCTTTAAATAACTAGCCACCTTATAGGTACAAAAAAAGAATTCTATAATACAATTCATTTTAGTATAAAGTGGCTAGGTATTCAAGGGTGGCCAGTAATTGACACCCTATACTAATAAAAATGAACTCTGTTTATAGGGGATTAAAATTCATTTTAAGTGTAAGGTGGCCATTAATTGACGATTTACCCTACTAGATGACAGATATTCGATCTTGGGTGAGTTACCAGCACCAATATCTGACACAACAAGCGTGCATAAATATCTGATAAGACTTTATACCGGGTGTGGCCTGTAATACGAGCAAAAAAATAAAACATAGATCGTCCTCGTTAAACTGAACAACATTAGTTGAGCGACTTTTAAAAATAATGGAGTCTTTGAATTTTCCTTTTTTCATACATTTAATTTTAAATACTGCCATCAATGTACGCCATCCTAGAACACAACTGACGTCGCCTGTCACGCTACAAACATCAAGCATTTTGCTTTACATTGCTTCTGCGAATAAACTTAAAAGTGTAATAAAAAATAAAAAAACTAATTATTTTTAAAATTCGCTGAACTAATGTTGTTCACTTTGAGGAGTATGATCTATGTTTTAATTTTTTGCTTATATTACAGGCCACACCCGGTATATAAGGCCGGAAGGACGTGTCAGATATTTTTGCACGCTCCACTGTGGCAGATAATATATATTAATGCTGGTGACTGTACATACCACTTATTGTGATTTGTTGTGAAGTTACCTCGACTTCTGTAAGATTCCTAGGAAGTTAGGAGTAATTAATTTTAATCACAGTCATTACGTTACTCTGATAGAGAATCAAAATCCACTGACGGGGTTAGTACAATTATATGTTTTTTTTTATTCTGTGAAAAGATTACAATAGAAACAATATAATGATATGGTGTAACTATTTTATTACGTTCAAAAATAAATATATAATTAAAACATTAATATATTTTTACCTATTTCATCCCTTTTTCAATTTGGATCACATTTTTTACAATTTTTTTCGACTAAATCGTTAACACGGTAAATATCATAGAAATAATAGTCACAGCGTAAAATATATTTTCAAGATCTCTGTACATTTTACAATTCATAGCAACAACATATACAAAAAATAAATTATGCAAGACTTATCACAGTGTTGCTTTATTGAAACTATAAATCGAGTGATGACTTAAATCACAGTTTCGGTTGACACATAATTATTATAAGGTAAAACATAATAAAAACGTTCCATAGGCGAAGTGTTTATGTGGCGAAGTAATTAAATGGCGAGACTAAGCGGCTCACGATAGAATCCACATTAACATTTGCTAAAAACAGCTTTAGCACGTTGCAATAACAAAGGATTGAGAACATTCTTAACTATAAAACACAGTGGTAAACATGGCATTACGAGGGGAGATTCGATAGAAACAGAAAGGTCACTGTTTATCCAACAAATGTATTGAAAATCGATATGTTTATTGATTATTTTATTCTTACTTAACAGAAGAAATAATAGGTACCTACCCATTTGGAATAAAGTAATTTGGTTTTGTAAGTTAGGTACCATGTCGACTCTATCTTTAAAACGACGCTTTTTGAAAACCACAAAATAAAGTACTAAAAATTTAATAAAAAATAAGATATAATATGTATTACAATTTTATAAACATGCACGCAATACGTTAAGAATTAGTACCAATAAGAAATTAAATGGATTAGAAATCTAGCTAATATCAGTCTTATTGGCACATTGTTTAGGTTTAGAGACGTTCACTCAGGAATGCATAGCGGCAAGGCAGACAGTGAGTTCAGCCAGATCACCAAAATATGAACACGTTCTAGTAAAAGGCAATATTACAAGGCGAATTCTAAAAGTTACGTTTTTATTTGTACGCATCCTACTTTCCCTACGGTATAAAAATGATTTGGAACAATTGATTTTCACGTTTGTGATGAGATGCCTTAACTTAACATTGTTTATAAGGTACCTACTAAGGATTATCCATAACGTGCAGATCACAAAGCATGGCCTAGGACATTGAGCCACACGCACGTTTTGTTAATTTACTTCATAACTTCTAACACCAGGTTAGATTATTTCGAGTCTCACATTTGCACTCTTTACACTAAGATTGAGGCAATTCTTGTTCGTCCTTTTTCACGTATCCGTACGATGAGATGGCTGAAACAATACAGAAAAAAACTATAGATAGATGTCGCTTCTATTTTATCGTCGCTAAAGCGGCAACTACACCATTAGTTATTAACATTATTATTGGGTCGTTCACCGCATGCTGCACGCGGCGATCGCAAAAGTGTAAAGAACACGGTAGTCGGCCGCATTCGGCGAGCGACACCTGCCACCGTCTTATTATGGCCGCCGCCGCAGTAGACGGACAGACTAATGTAAAGGCAAAATTCGTTCGCCGAAGTAGTTTGAACCAAAATCGGCGACGCATTAGGTGAGCGAAGCAGTATAATTGCCGCTTAACAATAAGAAGCTCAGTCTAACTAAAACATTTTCTTTTTAGTAAAGTCTATTCTTAGCAAAAGAAAACAAGAAATAAGAAATCGTTTCGCAAATTAAGGTATCTACGCACCTATTCAACGTAATTAGAGATGTCAATTATATTGATACTAAATAATAAACCATAACATACCACTAAATTCTTTATCGCACATCATCAGCAGTTCCAGCCACTGGGGGCCAGTGACTTTGGGAACGCTAAGAGCGCCCCCGTAGGCCTCCGGCAAGCACTTGGCGCCCACATACTGATGCAGCTTCTCCCAGTCTTTGCCGATGAACACCAGGCGTGATCGAAGCTTCTCCTTGAGGAATGGTTTGAAAAGCTGGAATATCATATTGAAGAGGTAGGGCTGATTTACGACGAATAAACCTTTGATTCGGAGTGGTATGCTTTCCTGGAATTGATAAAAATATCGATTAATTACATATTAATAAAAAAAAACGTTACAAAAAAAAACAACTTACTCTTCGTATGACTGACGTTTAAATAACTATTTTAAGATTGTGTTCACTTTTGTATTTTGTCGCTTTCAGTCGCTACACTATTTCATATGGCTCTTAAAATGTTAAAATGACAAGGTACAAAAGTGATTGCTTATTTATGATGTTGAATGAACCTGCCCTATAGATTTTCCACAAGACTATCAAAACGTGACAGATGACAGCCGGGTAATGCAGCATGATTCTGTAGGGATATTTTGTTTCTCCTCTTGACGTACGAAATTAAAGTTTAGAATCTGCTAATTTTTCAAGTGGAATAATGAAAGCATTCAACCTGAAGCCAATCTAGGAGGCGCTTGGCGTACTGCGGCGTGAACTGCCAGACTTGAGTGAGCGATAGACCCTCCATGTCCATGATGACCACGGCGCCGCAGATCTGTGACACCGGCTCCATCATGGCTGCCTCCAGGAACATAACGCAGCCCTTAAAAGCCTCGTCTAGCGAACATTTGCTCGGTTTCCAGCGCTCTGGAAATAAAAGAGTAATCAATTAGGACGGTGATACCATATCCAACCAGCCTAAAGTTCAAAATGTGACGCATTAACATCCACTAAAGTACCTTAATAACCTAAATAACCTAACCTAATCAACAAAAAGTTGGAAAACCCCCCAAATAGTCACTTCAAAGTTCTATATCTCAAAAACAGATGAACCGATTTTGATAAAACATGTCTAAAAAAACCTGCTTTCAAATAAAAATAGACCGCACTTAAATCGGTTCAACCGTTTAAGAGCTATGGTGCCATAGACAGATAGACAGACACAGCGGTCAAACATATAACACCCCTCTTTTTGCGTCGAGGGTTTAAAATACTTATACAATTTGAGAATTTCATAAAGTTTAGGACTAACCTAGCTGTAAGATTACTAACTAACAATGGATTTATTTACATGATCCGAAACTCAGACAAATCTTATGATTTAAATTAAAGTAAAGATTAATCTACTTGTTTTTGTCTACTTACTTATTTGACGACCAGATGGCTTAGTGGTTAGAGAACCTGACTGCGAAGCTTGAGGTCGCGGGTTCGATTCCCGTGTCGGGGCAGATATTTGTATGAAAAATACGAATGTTTGTTCTCGGGTCTTGGGCGTTTAATATGTGTTTAAGTATGTATCGTTGCTTAGTACCCATAACACAAGCTTTGCTAAGCTTTCTTTGGGACCAGGTCAATTGGTGTGAATCGTCCCGTGATATTTATTTATTTACTTTTATTTAACCCCCCACGCAAAAAGAGGGGTGTTAGTCCCGTGGTTTCGACTTGTAAGACCTGTAAGCTTTGATCAAGTACTTAATCTATTTGTATAAATTTTCTCTTTTTCGCGAAGTTTTTTTAAATAAATATGATACTAAGCACTTTGCCAAGACAATGAAGCCAATTGGGTAGGTACTTCAACGAGGAATTAAATTACTTACTTAGTTGTTGGAAATATTGCTCAAGATAGAAGGGTGGGTTAAGTTTCAAACTTTATGCTATTAATATAACATAATAGTTCGCCGTTGCCATGCAAAAACCTATGGGGAAATCGCGTATTTCAATTTGTTGCGGTCAATAAATACCTGACGCTGTTTTGTTATTCCTGTTACTTTGTTAAAACATATTGATAAAATTACAAGTAAAAGAGCGAAAGACTTACTGCCAAGTTCGCTGACGAGTATGCGACGACCGTACTGGTCTCTCGTGGGCAGCACCGTAAGGATATCCTGGTTGAAGATGTTCTGTTCTTTGCTCGGCATCAAACCATCGTAGTGTTTTGCGTGCTTCACCTTGAACGCGTAGTACCGCTTGATCTGCAAACGTCAGTCGGCCACGTCATACGTCGCTTGAAACCAAATTTATGCATAATAAACAGAATAAACGCGTCATTTGGGTGAAGATTTTGGCGTCTATAGCGCATTCGTCGCGTGGCTTCAATTTGACTTTGAAGACAGCAAAAGCATCTGATTTCATTACAAGTTGGCATTACGTATTCCATCCACAATCTTTTAGAATATTTTAGATTAATAGGTACTTATATGAAAATAAAATTCTTGACTGATCTATTGCCTAAGTGAGTCTTAAAAACTGAAATTTTGCATAAAGGTTCCTTCTATCATGCACTAGCTTTTGCCCGCGGCTTCGCCCGCGTGGCATTCGGTTATCGCGCGCTGTTCTCTCGGGAACTGTTCAAGGGAACTCTTGGGCCCATAAACTATCTCTATGCCAAAAATCACGTCGATCCGTCGCTCCGTTACGGCGTGAAAGACGGACAAACACACAAACATACAAACACACTTTCGCATTTATAATATTAGTATGGATAGTATGGATGTAGTTTAGGAGTAAGGACGGTATTTGCGGAATTTCCACAACACAAGATAGTGAGGCGAAGTCGTGGGCGTACTAACTAAATGTAAACTTTCAGCCGTTTGAAGATAACTAATTCTTTCAAGTTCAAATTCGATCAATCAACTGAGTGCACGCTTCCAAAAAAAGAGCGTGTGGGACACGCCCGAAATAGGGTTCCGTAGCCATTACGAAAAAAATAAATATTTTGTCGGCATAATTTACATATTATTCGTACAAAATCACAGCTTTCTAACATTGATAGTCCCTGAGCAAAGCCGTAGACGGACAGACAGATAGACATGGCGAAACTATAAACGTTCCGTTTTTGCCATTTCGGCTACGGAACCCTAAAAAAGCATTACCAACACCTAGGATACGATTTTTCCAATGAAATGACCACTCTATTAAACATTTTCATTTTCTTTTGTGTGCTATGCTAGTAGGTCCCCTAAGTCAAAGACAATACAACCACTGGTTCATTGCTTCATCCCTTAGCCGGTACAAGGCATCTAGGCAGGCAGTTGCTTATTCTAATTAATGGGTAATCCGGTCCTACCTCCTAACATAAACTCGTTTTCCGTTCTGTCATGAATGATCATTTCGTCACGTAAGTAATACCGATTGGGATTCGATTTGTGGCATTCGAACATCCTCGTGGAACAATGTTTAATTTTGCTATTTCTGTTTCTTTGGCTAGTTGAAGTATAATTTTGATAGTGTTTTATGCGGCGATTAACCTTAACAGTGAACAGTGATCACAATATTCAATATTGCTCTCGTGTCTGACATTTTTTAATGCGCAAGTTGTCTCCACGTGGTTTCTGGAATTTTGCTATCAAGTTGCAAAAACTACAATCACCGTACAACGTTGCCTCTCGAAAGAGAATACTTTGACATTGGCGAAATTGTCTTATTAATTAGGACATAAGCCATATTTTAAAATAGAATAAGAATAAGAATAATACCGATTATATATTAAAGTCACGTATTGTTTTTCTTATTTTATTCAATGAACAGGCCCTTTACTACGAAGTGCTAAATTCGAATTCGTGTCTTGCCGTCCTGTTGACGCTTATATTATTTAAAACGAGAGTGAGAGGGACGGTATGATACGAACTTCGATTTTCGAATTTCGTAGTAGCCTCTCAGAATAGACTGACAATTCAAAGTTTTTCCGCATCTTAGACTCAAGGCTGAAAAGCGGAAAAGCGTCCAAAAGAAGACAATGTTTTTTTTATTAATTTAATGTGATAGGAATTTTCGTCGCTCAACTGTGTAATAATCGCATTAATGTAACTTGATATATACGGCGTATGTTATAGTAGGTAACATTTTTTAACATTTTTTTTTTCAATATAACACCTGCAAACTAAGTAGTATTTACCAAATTGCAATTAAGTAGTTAGACCCCATAGACCCCATGTAGCTAGTTGCAAAATTCTCGCTTTCAGGGAATAATTGGCTACATACCAGTTCGTACGCGCTCTCCGGGTAGAACTTGCAAGGTCGCAGGAACCTGACGAGCCAGTTTTCATTGTCTAGGGGCACGTGCAAATCTTTGTCCGCTGTAAAAAAAGACAAAATAAATATCTTCCTATAGAATTAATAAAACTTTACAAAGAAGTAAAAAAAAATACAAAGATACAAAAATACTAAATATTACCCAAGCCTATGTAAATAATACATGTATTCTAGTATTAAAAAAAAATTCATTGTCACATAACCGTCACAAAAAGAGCACAAATACAAAAAAAGATGACAAGACAGGCAAACAATTTAGGTACTTCTCCGCCCACACAGAACGCTATATGGTAAGAAGTCCATATTTTCGGGATAAGAAATAAAAATATTGATATTTCAAACTAAGTTTTGACGACCGGATGGCTAAGTGGTTAGAGAACCTGACTACGAAGTTTGAGGTCCCGGGTTCGAATCCCGGCCGGGGCAGATATTTGTATGAATAATACGAATGTTTGTTCTCGGGTCTTGGATGTTTAATATGTATTTAAGTATTTATTTATCTATATAAATATGTTTATCCGTTGCCTAGTACCCATAGTACAAGCTTTGCTTAGTTTGGGACTAGGTCAATTGGTGTCAAGTGTCCCATGATATTTATTTATTTATTTAATGTAAGAGAAAAAGTGAGATAAGAGGAAAAACTACATTCGTTAATGTGTTCATTGAAGCATTGCAAACAAAAATTCCACACATTTAGTAAATTTTTTTTTTACTTTTCTGTCAGCTTGGCGTCGTGTTGAGCTTGGTTTGACGAGGACGATCTGTTTTAATTTTTGCTCGTATTATAGGCCACACTTGGTATAATATTATGTAAATACCCATATGTATACAATGTAGGTATATAAATGATAGGATAGTGGATAGTGTGGATAGCAGAGCGCTCAAGAACATTGGGATAGGGAAAAAAAATTTTTGCTAAACGTTTTTTTAGCTACCCGGAAACCTTTTTTCGATTCCTTATGCAAATAACAGGAGATGATTCGATTGTTTATATTTGAACAGTTCACGTTTATGTTTGCTAATTAAAGTAGTATTTGTCCGAACAAGAGTTCCATCAAAATATTAGTAGTCACGGAAAGCGGACTTGATTTCAATTTAAGCATCATTTGGTTTGACGGTGGATTTAAAAGTTTTGGCAGTAAAAGCACCACGTGTAAAAGACCGTAAAACGTTATCTAGCAGTACACCTTTCTATTTTACACTTAGGGCCTGTTTCACCACTTGTCGACTAACTTTAAGTGACGGATATCAGTGATGCCGTCTCTGTTTGTTTTGTCCGAATGAACAAGGACGACATTACTTTTATTCGACGACTTCAATACAGGTAATTATGATGTTATTTATTTATTATTATGGTTCACAGTGTAAATAAAATCTTATTAAACTATAACTACTTTTAAGTACCTACAAATTTGATCGACGTTTTACTTTTTTATCCGACTG
The DNA here is from genome assembly GCA_037349165.1 of Choristoneura rosaceana. Classification (NCBI taxonomy): domain Eukaryota; kingdom Metazoa; phylum Arthropoda; class Insecta; order Lepidoptera; family Tortricidae; genus Choristoneura; species Choristoneura rosaceana. The sequence continues at coordinate 5,690,868 of JAZBNJ010000009.1, forward strand.
CGAAGAAGGAGGGTTCTATTAACCTATCATGTTAACTTAAAAAATAAGAAACGTAACCTTCACTGGGGTCCTAGTGAAAAAGGGATTAATTCTGCAGAAGTTGAACAGCTGATTTAGACTTAAACCCCTATACACATAAAATAGAAAATACCTGTGTAATTTCTGCAGACTTAACCCCTTTTTCACTATGACCCCAGCATTAAGCGTAGTAGTTTGCTAGATGCCGAATTAAACATCTTTTGTTGACTATTAGATATCGGTCATCCTTAAACCTCGACACAGTGGACCTACAATATGTAAAAGGTTATTTGGAAGAGATCCTTTTTTAGGGATAAACCCGCCTTTGTTCTCCTTTTTGTGTATTTGTATTTCTTTGTATTTTATTTTTATGTGCAATAAAGAGTTTACATACATACATAAAAGTTGCTACGACAAATTAAATACAGATACGGAAATATATAAATTAATGTAAATTATAATGTAATAAAGGGCATTAATGCATAATGAATGATATTAGCTCATTGTTCAATGCTATAAAAATATTGCATTGTTTTTTATAGCCATTACTCTCAACGTTTAAGTAACACAATTGTTATTCTTCTAGCATATTTATCGCAAAATTACTGGTATGTAACTTACGTGAATGTAAATGGTTGTTAATGTTTTAGTGTAATCTTAACTTAAGGACGGTGTCTATTTACTGCAACATTCAAGGAAATGAATGCTCGAAATTACAAGAAAATTCAAGATGGCCTTAAATATACTAAACTTACAAGGAAAACTATAACGGTTAAGTTTTCTTGAGAATTATTGGTAGTTTAAGAGTCCAGCCTAAGGTATAAAATATACCTAAACTTAGAATATTAATATAATATTAAATACGAAATCCTTAGGAAAATATTACTTATATTTTTCGTAATGGCTACGGAACCCTATTTCGGGCGTGTCCGACACGCTCTTGGCCGGTTTTTAAAATAAGATTTAATTGTACGTAAACACAATATGAAATCCTAATAAAAATATTACTTGATATTTCGTAATGGCTACGGAACCCTACCTAGGGCGTGTACGACACGTTTTTGACCGGTTTTTTTACCATTTCGATTCCCGGTTCAAACAGGCAATTCTTCAAAAATCTTTGAATGCAGTTAAAATTGTTTTTAAAATCAAAATAAAGCCTCCTTTCAGTAAAAATGTCTATCCACATTATTTAAGGTACTTCCCCGCGTGATCTGTCAGCAGCCGCCGTAGTTCAGTGATGGCGGGCCCGGTGACGTCTGGCGTGCTCAGCCTGTATAGTCAGCATCAAAAGTAGCGGATAATTTTTTACTCTGTCGCATTTCAAACATTTGCATGGCGTTACGTACGTGCTATAAAGCGACAATGTACAAATGTGTATAGCTACTTTTGATGCTGACCGTACAGGCAGCGTGACACTCACCAGCCAGGAGCCGCCGTAGTTCGGCGATGGCGGGCTCGGTGACGTCTGGCGTCTCCCGCAGCTCACGCCGCGCGATCTCGCGCACGGCCTCGCTGGGGTCGTCGAGCTCAATCTGCAGCACGAAGTCGCCGAGCTGCACCGCTGGCAGCTTGTCCACGTCCGTCAGCATGTGTTGTGATACTGCAACAAGTGAAGCCTGGTTACTCGATCACTACTTAAAGCAAAAATAAAGAAATTACATGTAATTTTGCCGAATACCCAATCGTAAGAACGTGTTTACAGTACATTGTGCATTAAGCACCGTAAGAAGAGGATTACTAACGAGATTCTATTAGAGCCCGACGCCGAAGTCGGAGGACTTTGAATGACTTGAGTTTGTAATCCCCTGACTGCTCGGGATATGACTTTCATCACGTTGCGAGGAAAAAATGCAAAAAATAAAATTACGTAATTTGTGTCAAAACACAGCTCGGCACGAGAAAGACGCTAATAAAACCACTGAATAAAATAATGGCTACCCATCTATAAAGGGGGACTAATACGAAATTCGCGAATTTCGTATCGTATCGTCCCTCTCACTATCGTACACGTACACGTTCACGGACGAAGAACCATAATAGAAATTTCTTGATATGGTAGAAAAATATTACCTAGATACAAATATGAATTACGTCATTGGATGAACTGTCACAATGTGCTTTGCGAGCCGTTGTTCCACTGTGGAATCCCATGTAGATATAGGTAGGTTAGTCTCTTGATAAAAAATATACTATTATTTTCACAGGACTAATTAATTCGTAAATTCGTTCATAGGTAGCTAACTAGCTATAACAAATGTCACTAATAATTTATGGATTTTATTATCTGAAAATAAATGGTTTTTATTTTATTTTATTTAAAAACATACGTAGGCGACTCTACTTTTACTTTTCACCTCAGGGGGCTAATTTTTTAATTTAACTCAATCGAAAATGTCATTAGAAAGTTGTAAAAATATGTATACTTATTTCTACATAACTAAAACTTGTATTAATTATTCGACTCGATGGACAAGATTCATCAGAGCCGTAATTTTCGACTTGTTTGATATGAAAAGTCAAATCCCCAGTAGACGAGAATAATCAGTCACGTCAGATTTTTTTCACAATTTCTATAAAATAATTTATAAGCGAAGCTTTAGAGCACATACTTAAAGAAGCAACATTTTCAATATATACGTATGTGTCGAATAAAATAGAGGACTCTAAAATGAGCAGTTCAAACTAACTTATTAGTTTTGGGTACAATAAACATTTCACGAAACGTCTTGAGCATATTCAAATATGTACAACGATATCAGATGCGTGCGTCATTTAAGTAATTTAAAAACCCGCTTATGACGATGAATATTTTATATGGTCAATGTCTAAACCAGAAATATATATTTCAAATTTTTGTTATAAACTTAAATGCACTTTTTGTACATACCTACTGTCTCTAAAGTGTAATTAATAAGACAGAGAATTCACTTAAAAGTAAGTAATTATCTAGTACATCTGTATGCGTACAGTCGTTATCGTTACAAGATATTTTGAGTGTACCTACTGTCCTAATACATTATCTGAACCGACGACTTTATGCGCTCACACCATGTCCTATAATGTAATATATTTTTGGTTATAAATTTAGGCTGTTCCCGCTGAAGGTAGTTATTTAAGTACTCGCAATAACAGAAGGTATATAGTTACTTATACTCGTAGTTAAAATTAGCACAACTATTAACTTTTGAGATCCTACACTTGTTTTGATAGAAATAGTATCACGTAATGTTTTTTTACCGAGGTCATTACCATTCACGTTGTCCTTGTCAACAAGTTAGGTCGGGGTATAGTTTAGATAAGTACGTCACTAAACGCCTCGGAGGTATAAGCTAAATTAAGAAATATACATACTTCCATTTTAATGTACGGATAAAGAACCCGCTCAGAACTGTCATTGATGTGACATGTTTTAAGGAAATAACTCTCGATATTGTATAAGTATATTTGGATTTTGGTTCACAGGTTTAGTTCTAACAATGAAAAGCTACTTTCTACAAAAACTACCACACTTGTGTAGATTTATCTGATTTAACATAACCTGTCAAAACATAATTATTTCTTCTACAGCAGTAGACAAGCATGTAGCAACACACGGAGCATATTAATCGACTAAACGTCAATCAGTATTTGTAGTAGCTAATGGAAACAAATGAATCACTCATAATTAAATTATTAGTACCTACATAGGTACGCTAACTTTAAGGTATATTAAGAATATGCGAGGTTTTAAACTTTATAAATGAATTTAAATTTAAATGGGCGCCATATAAAATATAAGTATGGTTTTGCGGCATTACTGATTAATTAAGCATAGTGGTTACATTGTATAAAAACACAACACAAACATCACGCCTGTATTCCCAAATAGGGTAGGCAGAGCATACGAAACGTTACCGCTTCGGAGCCACTTTTAGCAATTTTAGGTTTTAAGTTTGACAATAACTGTACAATACTGACAGGTTGCTAGCCTAAAACAATAAATTTACTGCGTAAAAACATTTGAAATAAACTCATTTGATATTAAGTAATCATATATATAGGCATTTCTAATAAAATAATGCTATAATGACGCGATCGTGCGAAGACACTACTAAGCAGAATACGAGCTCCCCGTGCCATCGACATCGACATTGCCATTGACCTGCTACTTAATTTTTCAGTATTATGTTCACTGTTGCTAAAATAAGTGTACACCTATGCGTTTATTATTATTATACTAAACATGTACTTTGATGTTAGGTATGCACTTTATTTTGATATAACTTTAGTAATTATTAAACAAGCTTGCTTAGAGAACAAGCTTCTTGTTTCCGAAAGAAAGATCTTCCGTAAGATGTTAGGCCTGATACGGAGGAGGGATGATAGTTGGAGGAGACGCAAAAACTAGGAGTTAGAAGACATGTCTGTTCCTAATATCATCGGAGTCTGCTACACTCCGTTGGCTCAGACACCTGAAAAGGATGAAGGCTAGCAGAGTGGTGAAAAAGGGGCTGGAAGGATATCGCTCAAGAATGGGTGCCTTGCTTTCAAATCGTAGAGGCTAAGATCCAGTTCGAGTCGTTGAGCCAGTGGAGAAAGAAAGTAAGTAATAATTTATACAAGTTTAAATTATGCAATTCGCGTTATGCAATATGCAAATTAGCTACTCTAATCGTCACTTCTTTCTTAATAGATTTTGTCTGCAACTTTATCTACAAAGAGTTCGTTTCTCGCTACCCCGCAGGAGCTATTAAAATTTTCAGGGCAAAACGTATTCTATATATTTCCCGGGATAAACTCCGTACCAAAGTTAATCTAAACAAGTTCAAACGTTATTGCATGATGGAATAGAAAACTTCTTCACAAACTTTCTCATTTATATCTTACTAGGATATGGTAGATTTGAATAGTACCTAAATATCTGCGAAAAAGGCAATCATTTACAAGAACCATGCAGTAAGTATGATACAATTCTGATAGTGATACATCATTAATGGCCTACCGACAAGGCATTGCATTGCTAGCGGGAAGCCATTGTATATACGTGAGTGCAATGTCTGAGAATTGTTTATTTAACCATAACCACCATCAAGTGCATTTACTTTGAACCAAAATCTGGTGTGTTATCATTAAATCTTAAAATTAAATCATTACCTATCCTATATATCTATCTAATGGTATGTATGGTCATAGATTATTGCATATTTTTTTACTGTGTGATATCATGAGGGTAGTGTAGAACCCATTGAGAGCTTTAAATCTTAGACTTGCTCCAGATCATAACAAATTATTGGATTGATCGAATATGCTGTGATTAGAAAAGTGGTATTGATCGTTTCTTATAGTTTTATTTTTATTGCGTAAGATTTTGAGCTTCTAAGTGCTACCTAGCTGTATCCCTGTGATGCTTGTATGTGATGCTTATAGGTTCTTAGGCGGTAAAATATAGTAATCAAATCTCTTAATTTTTTAGCACCAAGTCAGTGAAAAACATTAGGTACAAGTATCAATAAATATAGACAAGTTTACGAAGAAAGTAAGTAGAAAGTGCAAATAGTGCAATAAGGAAACTGGTTATTGGCATTGTTAATTAAGAAGTAAACTAGCGATACTCACGTTTTCCCATTTTTAAACTAGGATGATTCCAAAGGAAAGGTTGGAAACACGCACTTTTGTAATATGAGGGTACGCGTACGATAGTGGCCCAGTGAGGGAACGCGCTAAACTGCGGCCGCCACGGATGACTTCGCTATATATTAGTTAGTATACATGAACCGGTACCGGCACAAGTTGTTGCTGGTGTTAGAGCCGTGGTTACCCTACCACGCCGCACTCGTATTCGTATAGGTACACTTATGACAAGTGTCCACGAGTTAGTTTTGGCAAAAAAATCGGGTTGATGACGTCTTTCGCGCTGTAAATAAACTTTATAAACAAAAATGGGTATCCTGCAGTTCGCTCAGTTCGCTTTTTTGGCACGACTGGGCAAGACGTTTAAATTGTCAATGCAGACAGATTATATATGTACGTAGTATTGGTTGTTGTTGTATTTGAAGTAGGTATGTTAGGTTATGTTTATGTAGGTACCTGTGGTATTGACTTTGGTATTGACATTCTTCTGAGATTGACATTGACCTTCAAACATAGATGACAATAAAACCTTCAAATGACAATAAAACCTTTTTAACCTTTTTATGTTCTCCTCCTACGAATAAATGTTTTATTCGTAGTTCTCCTCTAAGAAAATTGTTTCCTTGGTCAAGCATTCTTTGTACCTACTATTAATATGTTGGTCCAGCAGTTCTTAAATTGATTCACATTCATTGCTGAGACTACATGTTCTGTTGATATGTCGATATTCTTTTGGATAAACGATATATAAGGCGGATTGCAACAATCTAGACACGCGGTAGCAATGATATTATATGTTAGAAGCTCACTGCGCGGTAGCGTGTCAAGCCAAGTTCAAGCACAGAACTGGCGACCAACACCGTGTGTAATATTATACGTACCATTTGGAGCCACCTTTGACCCCTTCATAGCTCAAAAACTGTTTCACCCAATCAATCAATTTTGGCTCATATATTGAGACTTACAAGATACATGTGCTTTAAATTTCATAAACACGACCTCAAACGGTTATTTAGATATAAATGTGCAAAAATCGTCATTTTTATAACTTACGAGTAATACCTATCAAAAATCTTACCCAGTTTCAAATAGGTAACCCAGAAAGTTTAAATTTGGCATCCATCTAGGATAAAAGGTATAAATGAACTAAAATAATTTCTTTGCTCACCCGCGACCTTATGATAGCCAAGTTTATGCAAGATGTGCGTGTTCATGCAGTTCCTCCACCTCCACACTCTAAGAACACACACAAATCACGCAAACCCATCTATCACTACCACCACAATACAATGACGCGTTTCGAACTCAACCAGAGCTCATCTTCAGAGCAACACAACCGTACACCATACTACCAGATGTTAGACTCAAAAATTTGGTAACATTTGTAAGTACGAAATCTGCTCTGGAAGTCTAGATCTTCGGCTTTGTCCTTCAAGACACAGGTTCTCTTTGACACTACTTTAGTGATAGTTGTTACAATAACAGAGTATACCTAGTACAAAACATAATTTTAAGTACCTAACACGATCCAGAATAACTTAATAATAATGCCAAAGCCTTTTCAAAATAAACTGAATATGTACAGTCAAGTGCAAAGATATCAACACGGCCAAAGTTGCAAAAATATGCATACACGATCTTAATGTTAAGTGCATAAAGTCGTGTATATATTTTTATAACTTTGGCCGTGTCGTTATTTTTGCCTTTGACTGTATATTTAGACAAAAGAAAACGTTAGTTAACCTCTAGGTTAACCTATCCATCGAGCTTGCTACAATACCTACAATGACGTAAATCTATCTATCTATCTATCAAAATATTAAATATAAACAAGGAATTGTTGTATCGGACCTTTAGAATTGTAGGTACTGACTGACTCAATTCGAAATATTTTAATTTCAATAATAAACTTGGTACCAAATCAACCAGGTAGGTATAGTTTGAAAATGACATTATTTCGAATTGAGTCACTATACAATTTTGAAGGTGCGTATATTTGTGTCAGTGATCTCAGAAATAGCTGTAACGATTTCGATGAAATAGTGCAGGACTGAGGAGGGTGAACAATCGCTCTAGCTTGTTCGATTGATGAACGATTTATCTCAGGGATTATATTTTAATAAGTATTTTTAATTTCCAGTAAAACGCGTTTATTTTTGAGTTTTCTTTTAAACATGTAGGGCCTGTTACACCAACGCAACTAGATGTTTACTTAAACCAAAAAAATCTACCGTAAAATTTTAAAATATATGTACATATGTATATATTTTTTGCACAATACGTTTGTAAGTACCAGCATATTGTTATAAGCGGGTGTGCCAAAGTTGGCATAATTTTTCAACCCCGATTATTGGAACTCCGAAAATGTTTGTCATAAAATTTTCTGTCATAATACTCACTATTAATACTTAGTCATAACTCCGAACCATAATGGCAGTTGTCATAAATATCTCTTATACTCCCTCTTTTTTATACATTTTTAAGCATGTTGTTTTGTACTCATAAAACTCCATTATCATACATTTTTAAAGCAGACTTATTTGTAGCTATATATATTGTGCTACTCAAGTAAACAATAGTTGTAGTTGTAGTAAACAATAGTTGGTAGTAGTACACATTTATGACAAATAAAATTATGAAGTAAAAAATTCGGAACAGTGATGATTCTGGCTACAAATCGGTGGCAGGAAAAAAATCGAAGGATCGATAATTTGACTTAGATTTTAAGTATATTCTTGTTTTGGTTTTAATTATTATTATTGAATTGAACTCTAATTTGACATTTTAAATTCTATTTTTTATTTTGGCTGACAATTTATTGTAATAATAAGATTTATTTTTAGTATACTTTTGACGATCCTTTTGTGAATTTCTTGTAATTAACTGACATGTATTTATAATGTATTTTTTCAAAAGGTAATAAATAAATCTAATCTAATACCCATGCTAATACCTACCTCGGATCCCTAAAGTATGACCTACTGGCTTAGTTTCTATACATCCTTTTTCTTTGAATTTTCAAACTATACATAACAAATAAAATATAAAATAAGAACCACTAACTGGAAAAAAAGTTACACAGTTTTCCATGGATTAATGTTTTAAATTTATTTACCTACTTTAAAAGCACGACTCGGATGGTTTTATAGTAGACCTTCAATTTTCGATTACTTACCTACTAAACATTTTTAATTTTTATTCATAAATTTGCACATAATATCTAATCCATTTTGATCACTAGTGCCATCTGTTGATGGTTTTGATAACTAAATGCTCATTGCCATGACTCTACGTGACGCCATCTTGTGCCGAGTAGAATCTGCTTACGAGTCTTGGCAATCCGACGCTTAATTACTTCCATTCAACTGTAGAGGGCGTCAATATTCATTAAGTACGACACAAAATAAGTAAATTTATGGGAGTTTTATAGTAGCTCAATTCAATTCGTCAAGTTAATTTTGAGCTATTGTTTACATTATTTATTTAGTACTAGTGTTTACCCGCGGCTTCGCACACGTAAATTATTAGGTCCAGCATGCAGCTGAATTGAAATTGTGGGATTTTTAAAAATTCCTAAAAAAATTAAGGTCAAATTTCACGACTCTAAGTTAAGCGGTTGTTGTTTCGAGATTTTATCCCTATCCCGTGGGAATATCAGAATAAAAGTAAGTTATGTTTTATCCCAGATGTCCAGCCAGCTATCTACATACCCACCAAATTTCATGACTCTAAGCCTAGCGGTTATTAGTTCTGGATTTTATCTCTATTCCGTGGGAACACCGGGATAAAAAGTAGTCTATATGTTATTCCAGATGTCCAGCTACCTACATACCAAATTTAATGACTCCGAGCCCACTGGTTGCTATTTAGAGATTTTATCCCTATCCGGTGGGAATATCGGGATAAAAATCCTATGTTTTAATCCAGGTAATCTAACTTTTGCCAAATTTCATCTAAATTCGTCCAGCCGTTTCACCGTGAAGAAGTAATAAATATACTCACTCACTCACGAACTTTCACATTTAAGTATAATATTAGTAAGATTAACATTCGAAATTAAAAGCTCTATTAGCTCTAGCTTGAAGTGTTAGAGCTACAATAGTAGGAAATCCTAGCAATAGCGATCAAAATTTTTAATTTTCGAAATGTTGTATCGTTCTTTTCTATGTGGCGATGGAGTAACAGCAGGGTAACTACGAAACTCTAAACTCGAAGTTCGTGTCGTGCAGTCCCTCTCGCTCTCGTTAAATAGTATAAGTGTCAGAGGGATCGCACGATACGAACTTCAAGTTTCGAGTTTCGTAGTAGCCCTGCAGAACAGGAACAAAAGTGTAAGTGCCGCGAGCCCCTGACCTAGAACGGGCGCGGGGGCATTGCGCCGCGGGCGCGCCGGCGCAGCCGCTGCCAGCCTAGGGTTGCCACACAACAACGTAAATTTATAGAATTTTAGATTCGAATATTAAAGTGTACTTGAAGTGTAGTTAAGTCTAGTTTATTGAAAATTCAGTATAAAATTTAAAAATAATTTACATTTAAATTTGGCCTTGATTTGAAATTGTAGTTTTATTTATGGTTGACATTAAATTTATTTTGATAAACAATTAAATGTTAAATTTGAAGAATTCATAATGAATTTGTCGTAAAGGCTACTAAACTCCACTTTATAAGATTTACTGTTTCTAATGTAATACTGGACAATGTCTGAAATTAAATATTTAAATTTGAATTCATACAACTAAAATCAAAAACAAATGTGAAAATAAATGGCGTTTTTAAATGAATAGTGAAAACTTTAAAAATAAACAAAGTACCTAATCAAATAAATTATGTAACAGATAAAATGGATTAATGACTTTTAATTAATAGTTTGGGTTTTAATAGTGGGTACAAGTTAGTAAATACGCATAATTTTGTGGATAGCTTATATTTTTAATATTCCATAAAGACTTGAATACAACTCTGAGATGAAGAAATATAACAATAATTGATATTGATATTTAAACAATATTTTTTAAAATTACAAATTTGTGAAAAAGATGGTCAAGGTGTCAAGTGTCTCATGATATTTATTATTATTATTATTTATTAAAATAGGTCACCATGACTTTTTGAACTGTGACCTTGACACACAATTGCTAATTAAGTAAAGTAATTATTAATAATCGACTGGTTAACCTAGCGATTTCACCACTGAAGTCTTGGGGCTGGGCATTTATGTATGACTGGTTATGCGTCGTTGTTTGCTTATGTAACAACGGACCTTGCTTAAATTGGCAAAAGTAGTATTATTAAAATATTTTCATTATTTATGGTAAAATTCGTGTCAAGGCCTATTTTTTTCTTTATTATTATTGTTAAGGAATTAAAAAAAAAACCTAATTTTGGCTTAATATACTGAGCGGCAAAAAATCTGGCCCTCAAACCTATGCAGAATCGGTAATTTTGTATGAAGGGTGGGCCTAATTTTGTGCCGCTGAGTATAAATTGTGTATTTCATGAAAGTAACTTAAAGCCTAGTTGTATTTTCCAGTTTCGAAAGCGGTGTACTAATGGAAATGTAAAATTACGAAATGACGCAACATGTTCGATCCTTGAACATCAGGTCAAGCTTTACGTAACACAAAAGTAGTGCTAATAAATTCTGTGATAATGAAGAGTGAATGAATTTAAAATACAGATGTGACCTAGGATAAGTATGACAGCGAGATATTGTGTCTTTTGGACGTAAAATAGCATCTTGCGACTTGTCGGATCAAATAGCAGTGGCTTTTGTAATTGGTAGCGCGCATGGCTCGACAAACTGTGAGCGTCAGATGCTGGTTTATATCTTGGCTACCACCATTAAAAAGTCTTGAAGCTTTTAAAAACAAGCTACCACCATTTATTAGCTTCTAAATTTAGGTAACCCTAGCGTAAGTAGAAGTGTATCATCTCCATCCAATGAGGGCTACCGTTTTCGCGCTCACCAGTAAGTACCTGCCTGAAGTATAGTCATTAGTTTGTTACTACGGGCGTGAAAACAAAATTTACATTTAAATCACATTTAATACCTTGAAACCGTACCATAAAATATCTAGCATGCCACAGTATTGCGTTTGCGTATAGTCCCGTTTTTTCGAAAAAAAGGCAGGACAAAGTTTTCCGAAAGACTGTCTCCAAACACAGGCATTCATATTTGCCATAATTAACTTCAGGTATTGCAAGATTATTCTAAAATTCTCAAAATTATTCTAATTATAAATAAGCCCGCGTAGCTCACCCAAAAACAGTGAGATTTGACATTTCGGAGACATCGCTATACTGGCGCATTTAGCGGCGAATTCATACGTGATAGCCCTCATTGGACCTTGGTTTGGAGCGCTCTCGTGTGACAACGGGATGAACTTGCATCGCTGCACTGCCTATACACACCCATTTAGTAACAAACAGAGTGATTTCATTTCTGATTCAACTCGTTAATCATACTTGGTTAGCTGTGTCATGTAGTGTATGTATTGTGTGTCGTTAAATTATTAATGTTGCCATGTGGTTTTATTACGAGTATTAACTTTATGTAATACTAGCTTTTGCGTACCTATTGATAAACTAAGTAAGTACTTACTGCGTGAAAATAGGGAGGAAAAAACAGTGATAAAAGCTAGACTCTTGTTAAATTATGAATAATGAATGATAATGAGGTAGGCAACGAAGGAACTTGATAACGGTCTTTTTCCCATGGTCTGAGGGATATAGAAGTCAAAATAAAACCATCGATTTAAGACTGTTGCTAGTTTTATGTTTATTGGCTTGTGTTTGGTACCTATTGGTAAAAAAGAAAAATATGTTTTTTTTTTATTCTTCAGAAGCATTAATTAAACCTATTAGACTCCCTTAGTCTAAAAGATATTTCTTTAAGTCAACAACAACCAGGTGAAAGACCAGCGCAAATGCATTGTATTGGTTTTACCTACTATAATTCTGTATCGAACAAAGTTGAATCTGGAGAATATGCATAAGTCGGATTTGGCTTCTTTTTCACCCTCGACGTAAAGAGACGGGTGTTAAGCATTACAAGTTTAACGAGTGTATGTGTGTGACTGTCTGTGATTTCGTAGCTTCTAAACGAATGAATCTATTTTGATGAGATTTTTTTGCCTTTCCAAGTTCCAACCTTCATGTGCGGCTCAGTGGCTCCGATAAAAACGGAGTATGTATGTATGTATGTAAACTCTTTATTGTACAAAATAAGTAAAACACAATTGACAAAAAATAAATATGTACAAAGGCGAACGGGCGAAAGAAAGGGGAGTACTGAATTACTGCCAGGAAAAATGTTTTGTTCACAAACATTTCGTACTCAAGTAGTTTACCTAAAAGTATAATCATTATACTGAAATGATGAAATGCGCAAAAATAACAATAATACACTTAACCTATTGATTGCTGAAGGTGATACTCAATGGGTTAAGTAGATTAAAAATCAATCCCATTATTTCCCTCAGTGAGACACTGCTCTGTTTTCTAAATGTTAAAACAGCGCTAGGCCTAATATTTTATTGATGGGCCACGAACAATGATCACCGTCGATCAATGATTGCAGCACCACATGTTTGGGAGAGCGCCAGAGAGCGTTGGGTTGATGCTCCGCTACACGTGGCATTCATACTAATGTTTTTGCTTCAATGTATTTATTGGCCAATGAAAGTAATTAGAAAAACAGACCACGCTTGCCATATTTAAGTCCTGACGTAAGAGAGTAGTTCCCATGTTTAACGTATGTATATCTGTACCTATATGTGTTAGTGTCATTGTAGATTCTAATAGAATGGACAAATCCGGACTCAGTTTTTCAATTTTCTTTTCAGGATTTTTTTTTGTGATACTATATTTGGAAATTATTATCTTGGGGTTTTCAACTTTTATTGAATATATTATATTTTTAATATTTAAGATAATTTGTAAGCTCTTCCATAGTCGTTTTACTAAAAATAATTCAGTTGCGTTGTAACAAAATTACGTACATGAAATTATGTACGTACTTGTAGGTAACTTAAGATTAGAACCATGGTGTAAGCGTAAATCGTTTTTTTTAATTGAGACGGAACTGAGAGGGATTGTATTTAAGTATGATCTAAAAAAAAGGCTTGCGCATTTAAAATGCATTACTATCGTAATGTTATAATTGCTTTCTATATTAGGTACATCTTCTATTTAGTTAGGTAGGCCCCTTGGATATGTATGTATACAGTTTTTTAGCAATATATTTTTACAATTGGCTTTTAGTACTTCCATAGTTTGTTACTCTGTTATGCTGTAATGTGTAATAAAAATAATATTTGATAGGATATATTTCGTTTGATTCCATTTACATTTGAAGAAAAAGTATAATCCCTAAGAAAGCTTGCAGTCTCTTTTTCTTTGTAAAATTATTGGTCAGCATAGTTGCGTTTCTTATTTACAATTCTAGGGATAAATAATGTAAATATATGGGCACCAAACAAAAATAACAATGTACATACTAACAGTGTCGCAAGCTGCGGGGGCGGCGGCGACGTTTATTGTTGCAAGCAGACGTTTATTTTGCTTATTCATTACAAAATCTTCTTCGCAAGTGACTTGTTGCGTAGTTTTGCCCAGTAAAATAGTAATATTACGAATAATTTCCGGTACGATTGCATTAATATATTCTCGAAAGACCTTGAAGTTAAAAATGATTTAATTACGCATCTAACTGATGTTGCTTAGCTTTAGTTTTCTACGTTTTCAACTCCCATATCTCCGCCAATTTGGAAAATTTCTAAAAACATTACTGACGAAAAATTCCACATAATTATCGAATCTTCTCACAAAATGAAAACAGCCGGACATCTGGACAACCGGACATTATGTAACGAGGTAAGGTGCGAAAACATTTTAGCCCAAGCTTAAATAAAACTTTTCGCTCGCGCTCCGTGCTCGCTCGTCCAATTATTTGACAATTCAGTTCACACAATTTATTCCATTATTGACATAAACTAGACAAAAATAAATGTACCCAGATACAGACCTTTGTATTAATCATATAAACGTAAGTATGTTCCTACCGGCATTCAAACGCAAAACCTCTAGTTTCATTAGTGAGATTTTCTAACTAATCGGATTCTGAAACTTATGTTCCTAACTTAAACAATATATTCCTCCACCTCACTCATTATAATACGAGTAAGTACACGTACTCAAAAATAGTAATAAATCTACTTATTTCAGAACAATATACTAATTCCAAATTGAATTATTATAGCTCTATATCGCCTTTGCTAAAAGAATGTTTCATGCAACCAAAAGATTGTTGCGACACAAAATTACTTATCATTTTTTCATTAGCTCGATTATTTATCTTCAAAAATGCGTGTGAAGTTTCAACTTTATAGAGATCAGCGTCTGATAGGGGTTCGAGATAAGTCACAGCCTCATCTGGCGAACCACTCGTGCGATAAAAATAGTCACGTCCTACTTATTAGAAAATGTATGATAAATTCAGGCACATATATTAGAGATATAAGAAACTTTCCAAAAATACTGATAGTTAAAGGATTTAGAAAGACTGCGAAAAAGATTATGATAAATTATTTTCCCTATGTAAAATTAGAACCGTAGATAAAAAAGTCGCATACCTTTTAGGATTAGAGCATTATTACAGTGATATGTACAAATTATTAATCTTCTATCTACATGTATACATATAATAAAGCTGAAGGGGGTCAAAAGTTTGTACCTACGTAAAATATTCGAAAAAAGTTGGCTGGGGATAATTAAAATCGATAACAGAACACGATCCAACTGTTTTCAGCGCTGAAAGTATACTACATTGTGACATAAATACGTTAATGAGTACTGAGGAAAGATTTTGCTAAATTAACTTTAAGTTTAGAAGAGGGTGTACGGATGTCAACAAATTAAATTGATTAATTGATTTAATAATAGGTACAATAACATTAAACGACAATAAATAAAGGCGTCGATGGCGAGATGATCTGGACGCCTTTCTACGCAGCTAGTCAGAGGTTGCCCAAGACCGGGTCGAGTGGAGGACATGGGGGGAGGCCTTTGCCCAGCAGTGGGACACCTCTACAGGCTTGTAAATAATAATAATAATAAAATTAATTGCCACATATTATACAGTGCCATCTTTCGGGGTACTGAGTAAACATTAAATAAGCACGTAAACTAAAAATGAGTTTAATATAGTTATGTAGTGGTAAAACCAACACACTTATCAACACGCATAAAATCGCATAATTATTTAATATACTACGAAATAGTAGAAATTTATTAATTTCCTCGGTCGTGAATTATACCTATTCGTAATTATATCGCATTCATATTCATAATTTTTTTAAGTACTTAATAATGGCAACGAAGGCGGGTATTTGAAAAAAAAAAACATTTTTCTCGGGCTCGCTGAGGGGCTCGCATTTTGTATAAACGTTTATCATACCTTCATGTATGAAAATTTTTATTCCTTGAGCATAATACACAGAGAATGTAAGACTTAGTGAACAGGTTTTTTATCTGATATTTATCCACAGTTTGAAAGAATTTTTCAAAAATCCAATGGAATCGTATAATGTGGCCGCATGTAATTAAAGCCGCATTCACATTTAATTTTATCGTTCGTGTTATGTTGTGATGCTCTCTGTCTCTTTCTCTCTATAGCTTGTAATACGATACTACACAAGCCGTCACAATACACTGCATCGGATAAAATGTGATCGCAACCATACAGACACAACACGACAGATAAATGTGAGTGCGGCTTTGTATGAGATAATCTCATTAAGTATGTATAACCACTGTGAAACCTTTTCGTACAAAAAGTCATAGTGACATCGCATTGCTTGATAAGGGATTTATTATGACACTTACCGTGAAAACGTTCTACGGTGGGTCAGGAATCAAATGTTTCGACTGTTCTATGGAGTATTGTGTAAATATCGAAATATACGCAGACGAAGTCGCGGGCAAAAACGAGTTAAATTAATGTAAATATAATACAAGGATTGTCAGAGAGAAAAAACTTACAGCCAAAAATGAAAAACTATTATGGCAAAAGAAGTTTACAGTACCTGGTACGAAAATTGTTTAATAAAATTAGCTTATTAAGACTAAAAGTAAATCTGTGTTAAAGATCAGACTCAAGGTATATCTTTTAGACTTGCCTTGAATGTGTACCTTCTATGTAAATCTCTACCATTTACGAATCTGTTTTACCTACGAGTACATATTTAGTTTATATTATAGGATAAGTTTGATAGGTTAAAATTGCATGAAAACTGAGCGCGTCTCGCCATCAAATGTAGCAGTTTGGCGAGAATATATAATGTGTAGTACATAAGTTGTAATTGTAATATATAAATAAATTTTAAAAAGGGGATATTTTGTGGAGGTCCTTATCCATTACAAATAACCTTTTTCCTTTGCTCTCCAGTTGCTCTACATTCCGCTTAGTGGTAACAGAGGAGCACGGTAAAACATTGGATTTAAATTGCATTAGAATCAGCTTCTGTTGGTATTAATCATTGAATAATAATCGCACCAGTTGCCATATTAATGACACGAAAGGATAACGGCCGAGGCCGACTTTAGATAATATGATTCATTCCATCTTAAGCGAGGTTGATGTAAATAACGGTACCTATTCGACTACATATAAAAAAAAGAAAGATTGACTGGAAGAGATCCCCTAAAGGGATAAGTTCGCCTTTGTACATATTTGTTTTTTTGTCAATTGTGTTTTACTTATTTTGTACAATAAAGAGTTTACATACATACATATATACATATATTTTGTTTATTTTATAAATCAAAGTTTTGCTACTTATTTTTTATATTTTTTAATTTGCATGGTAGGGAAGAGCGGTGAAAAAAAGAAGAGGCTTTTGCCCAGCAGTGGGATATATTACAGGCTACATAAAAAATGCATAAAATTTCAAGTTGTAGATATAAATCTTATATAATGATTCAGGTCGGGTCTCTTACACTATGTACAAAACATTAACACATTCGGTAATAAATATACTAAAATGACATCAGCCACCTATTTAATCAAAGTTGTCATTTTGACCCGCGAATAATTATTAACCTGTACTCGATTGTTCCTTTATTAGTATTTATTAAATTCTTTTTAGGCTCTGTATATATATAAAACAATCAATTCAAATTAAATTAAAGACATTTAAAGTTAGTTCACAAATAGCCGATTCCATTATCGCTTCAACTTACGTGTTAATACTCGTATTATACACTAGCTTTTGCCCGCGACTTCGTCTGCGTAGATTTCGATATTTACACAATACCATAGAACAGTCGAACCATTTGAATCCTGACCCATCGTAAAACGTTCTCACAGTAAGTGTCATAATAAATTCCCTTATCAAGCAATGCCATGTCACTATGACTTTTTCTACGGAAAGGTTTCATAGTGATTGTACATATACCTAATGAGATAATCTCATACAGAGCCGCACTCACATTTATATGTCGTAGGTATTGTGTCTGTATGGTTGCGTTCATATTTTGTCCGATGCAGTGTGTTGTGACGGCTTGTGTTGTGTCGCATCACAAGCTATAGAGAGAAAGAGACAGAGAGCATCCCAATACAACAGGACGGATAAATGCGGCTTTAATGTCCCACATTATCCGGTTCCATGGGATTTTCGAAAAATCCTTGCAAACTGTGGATACATCAAGTGAAAAACCTGTTCACTAAGTTTTACATCTATGTATTATGCTCAAGGAATACAATTTTACACGCAGGAAGGCGTGGTAACGCTTATATAAATTGCGAGCCCCTCAGCAAGCCTCAAATCGTGAAATTTACTCCGCAAACGACAGAGATTTTTTTTTAAATAAAGTACTCGCTTTCGTGACCATTGTACTTAAAGAAGAAGATAGGTATGAATATGAATGCGACCCACCTATTTTCCTAATTTCCCATGGCTAACAGCCCCGAGTTTCCAATTTTCTAACTTTTACTTCTCGTATTATTCCATTCTATGTCTTGATTTGCTATTTATGATATGATAGCCCACACACTCAAACATCACGTCTGTATTCCAGAATGGGGTAGGCAGAGCACACGAAACGTCACCGCTTCGGAGCCACTTTTAGCAATTTTAGGTTTCAAGTTTGACAAAAAAGGTACAATAGTGCCAGGTTGCTAGCCTGTCGCCTACGGTATACCTACCTTAACCTATATCCTCAGTCGCCTCTTACGACATCCACGGAAGAAATGGAGAGGTGTAGGTAATTCTAACCCGACGTCACACGGGTACCTACTTGCTAAATATTACATAACTAGGTTAATTTGAAAACAAGCAATTGATAACTATGAAGATAACCACTCTGAATTTACGAACTTTGCGCGTATCGTAACTTCGGTATTGGATAAAAATAAAGTTTGTACATAATAAGACGCAATCCTTAATTAGAAGTATTAGTTAATTTTATCAGTACAAACAAAAGCTAAGGCGAACGATTGGACGATAAGCCGTTAAGATTTTAATACACAGAAAATAGTAAACAATTCCCGAAATAAATTGATGCAGGGCAGATCAGACGGATTGAGTTTAACTGCTCTAGTTTTTGTTCGTAAATTATGTTACAGCCGATAATAATACTAACGGTTTGCGCTTAAGGTTTAATTTGCTATAAATACAAAAAAATACAATTTATACGGTTATTTAAAAGTCGAACGATTAGTTTCTGAACTTTGTTTCTTAGCCCATATAAAATATCATATAAAATATCGGTCAAAGAGATCAGAGTATTTTTTTAACCGACTTCAAAAAAAGGAGGAGGTTATCAATTCGGTTGTTTTTTTTTTTTATGTTTGTTACCTCAGAACTCCGTCATTTATGAACCGATTTTAAATATTTTTTTTTGCGTTCGTCTAGGAATGCTTTCAATTAGGTCCCATAAGCACCAAATCAGGATCTGATGATTGGATCTTAAGGAAATCGAGGGAACTCTTCAAATGTTGTAGGGACACCTATGGTAATTTTGATATATTTAGTAGTAACTCAAGCATTTGCTCTTGAAAATCATCATTTGGTGAAGTGGAACTGATGATGAAGACCACAGTTGACCATCGGAGTTACTACTCAATAATAAGTATTTCATGGGTTGAATTTCAATTGCTTTAACACAGTTGCTAAGCAATTTATGCTCCTCGGAACGGATATGGTGAAATGGAATGGGTGGTGAAGCACCAGGACTCCTCAATAATGAACGTCTCTGCATCGGAAAAAGCAATTTTTCGTAAAAGGTGACGAGCAGTTGACATTAAACTATTGTACCCTAGATGTTTTACACTAAAAAGCGTGAAAAAAAAATTTTATAACAAAAAATAGAACCGACTACAAAAAACCATGAAAATAATTTTCTACCAGCCTGAAGTCGGTGCCTCAGCATGAGCCAGCAGCAGTGATTGAAGCCATTTACTCGTATAGTTGTAGGTGAGGTAGACGATTATAGGTCCACTCACCTGCTGGCTCGTGCTGAGGCACCGACTTCAGGCTGGTAGAAAATTATTTTCATGGTTTTTTGTAGTCGGTTCTATTTGTTGTTATAATTTTTTTTTAAATCTGAAAATTAGAAACTGTAGATTGTACAAAAATGTTATTCGAGACGGAATATAACCTACCCATTCGAGCTGCAGGTGAAGGTTGATGGGTCGAGGGTTAAATGAGTTTTATGAAGAAATTAAAATGAATACACCCTGCATTTCACTTTGACGCAAACAGTTTAAACAGCAACATTGGAAGCAAATGCTTCTTTACTACCTTTTATTTTTCAAGTATTGCTTTGTACATATTTACTTATTAAGTATTTTCTAGTTTTAATAACTTAAAACCTGGTTTATCTAAGCTTGATAGTACCATCCATAAAAGATTTAATTCTTTTTCAGTGCTGGCCGGCCATTGATGGTCAATATCTTTAAGACCGCTGATAAGCCATGACCTGAGTTTTGCGTTTAGGACAAGATAATTTTTGGGGGCCTTTCATTATTATTAAACTTTAAGTTAAAAATCACAGTGTGCTAATTTGTAAATAGAATATTTTCTAATCTACATTCAATCAGACTGGCATAGCCTACATAAGTCGCATAAACAATTCATTAACGGGTGAAGTCATTGTCCTATAAAAGGGGTAGAAAAGGTTATCGCTCATTGAAAAAGCTATTGTGATGTAAAAAGTAGGTCAGACACAGTTAAGGATGCTTAAAATTTGTAAATCCGACTGTTTTTTGATTGAAATGGGCAAGTATGTAAGTCGCCAAGTATAGTGTTAACCTGTACGAGACCTATGTATGTATACAAAATGTGTGTGTAGGTAAGTACGAGTATGTAAGTCTTGTAAGTAAACTTTAAATTATTGTCCGTGCAAATTTATTTTCTATCCATCATCCATCCCAGCCTAAATACGTCCTACTGCTGGGTACAGGCCTCTTTTCAGAACAAGAGGGCTAAACCTACCCTTCAACCAAAGGGTCTATTGCGTAACGTTTTTGACACGATCACAATCAAATGACAGTTTTCACACAAAAAAAAAACTGTGATTTGATAATGATCACGGGTGTCAGAAACGTTACACAACTGGCTTTCAGGTTTTATGAAAATAGTTTCCGGGTATAGAAAAGTACCTACCTCTAATTTCGTATATCCGAATGTTGGTATATTCCAGTAAAGAAAAATCCCATGGAATGGCTAGCAATACTGCAGCAGCTAAATCTTCGAATTTTCTACCATAGGCAGATGTCATGGTCATCCATAGAATTACCATAATACAAGAGTAGGCGCTGATGAAGGTACAGTCTGGCAACCATAATCCAATGAGAATAACAGAGATCGCAACACACAATGTATAAATTGACCTTGCTGAGGGGATGGAATACCGTCACCAGTTTAAAGACTATGCAGTTTTTCTTGACCTCTTTGGAAGTTTGCACTCACCAAAATAGCCCATGCTCTTGAAACAAATGTAGTAGACGAGAGCAAAAGAACGTGTACATACACTACGAATTCTCGTTAGATTTGACGAAAAGTACTTGCGTTAGTTGGGTGCGTTAACGTCATCCGATACCGCTGGCCGATACCTAGGGTCACCATCTTAACCCTTTTGCTACATTTACATTAATTAACACAACTTAACGCACAAAAATATTCACACTCCTTAGTCCAAGCTTCAATTCTGACGCAATTTATTTATGTTTGCTAAGTACCTATATTTTCTTTGTTAGCTGTTCTTGATAGTTTTGTTTTCATTTGATCTCAGCGCGGTGAGGACTCAATCTTCGACGTATCAAGAAAGCGCGTAATATTCTCGTAACGACTCCGGTTTCTCAAGTATGTCACAACAATAATTATGATCAATATTACGAAAAAGTATGTCGATTGAATGTTGCCTTTGGTTTATAAGATGGGAATGTTGATACAATAAGCCATTATTAAATTACGCGAACAATTTGTCTTCTTCCTGCCAATCATTCACTGTACAAACGCATTAATATATGGTATTTATGTTATCACTTGTGAATAAAAATGTTTCTTTGAATAATCTATTTATAGACAATATTTATTCGCAAAAACAGGAAATAAAGAGTGATAATGATAAATATGGTGATACGGCTGTGCAATCTTAATAAACTTTTTGTGGCAAACTTCATATAAACAAAACAAAACTCACATTCTGGCGTGACTTCGCGGTAAAACACTCGAGAACATGATTCGATTCCTTCCGGCATGGTCGTGGCACTGTCACAACTTTTACCGCGAACTTTGCAAAAGTTTATAAACAAGTTTTCACGCGTGTACTCTATAGTTAATGTTTTAGTGCAGTTTATTGTTCATGCTTTCTCTGTGTACAGAGTCGCTTGGGGGGCGAGTGCCGCCGATCGCAGTTCAACTGAGACTGGTGCTGTTGGCCGGCTAGGCAGCGCATTTCTTCCGACCGTTGTGTTCATTGTCACAAAGTAGGCGCTAGGACACAGTGAAAGTTAAAGGAATTAAGTCGAAATTAAAATAAATTGTATTTTGTTCTTTCTTGACTTGCATCAAAGTTCAAAGTGCAATGGTCGTGTCATTAGATTTAATGTTGTACACTTTTGTGCTTTTAGCGTTTGAATGATTGCAGGGCTGCTACGGTTACAGACAAACGTGTCGGAGTGCGCCTGCGGTTATCGGGACGGTTAATAACATGTATTGGGGTCATATTTTCCCAGATCCGGTCAAATGTGAGAGAGTGAGATAAAGTTTTTTTTGTGATAGCGATTAATATGAATTCTTTAGTGTCCTTTTTTAAGTTGTTATCATTAATCAAATCAATTCAGCCCACATCCACCCACTGCTGGGTAATGTGGGGACTGTAACTGGTAGAGCTATGGTATAGGGGATCTACGCGCGTGATGCTAAACTCAATTCAAATAAAAGGAAGTTTCTTCAATTCGCTTCATATATTCAAAGACATAGAACTTAATATACTTTACAAATATAGGTCAAGCCTCTCAGGCTGTCGGGAGCGATCTGTGCTCCGGCACTCAATGTCTAACAACTGATAGCATGGTGCACGGTTGTGTCACTCTGAAGATGAGCTCTGGTTGAGTTCGAAACGCGTCAGTGTGTTGTGGTGGTGGTGATAGATGGGTTTCTGTAATTTGTGTGTGTTCTTACAGTGTGGAGGTGGAGGAACTGCATGAACACGCATAATTTGCATAGACTTAGCTATCTTAAGGTCGCGGGTGAGCAAAGAAATTATTTTAGTTCATGTATACCGCTGTCAATCTGTTTTTTTAAATCGAATTCCAGAATTATAAAATACAAAAATACTATAATTATATAAAATACATTCAGTCTAGCCTGCCAGGCGGTCATTTTTACCACCTGCCAGCGGTATACAGCCTAATCCCTACAGTAAACACCTCTTCATTTTCAAGCTACTTTGCCCAGTCCTGTGCTAGTCTCATCTACAGTTATCACAGATTTATTTATTTAGGTATTTCCATCAGTGTCATTTTATGTGTGAACAATACGGTGCCAGTAGCCTAGGTAGGAAAATATCGCCATCGCGTGTTTTTGTCTTTGATTGGATAAATTGATTTCGCTGGCAATATTTCTCAGCAGATATATACTTATATTTCCTAAGATATAGATTTATGAAGTCAGAAGTCGTTAAGCTAGCATTGATCTACCCACTCAGCAGTCATTATTAACTTTATCTCTTTGACGTGTCCTGATTTAGTACTATTTCTTCATCATAAAATGTCAAAGTCTATTTTCGGTTGCAAATCGTCGGGAGTTGTAATCGATGCTGAAGCTATGTATTACTTTTACCTCAGGTTGCAGATGTGATGAAAGTTTCCATATTCAATTTACACCAAAATTTCATTTGGGACAAAATTAAATAAATGGTTGGTAGAGTCGCCATCAGATATTTCGGAGCGGCCAAGGTGATCAAAAATCGATGTTTTTGATCACCTTGGCCATTGCAATTGCAATTGCATTGGAACATGCACCATGCACCATATTATTAAGGTATTAGCGCTCATGAATCGATATTTTTGATCATCTTGGTCGCTCCGAAATATCTGATGGTGGCTGTACCTACTAAGGTTGTAGAGCTAGAATAGGATAAAATATTAATTAATTATTTACTAAAGTAACAGAAAGCCAAAAATGATCATTCCAAATAGGCATAATAGGTAGGAATACATAGTATCCTTTTTACTAGAAGCAGTAGGTAATCACTAATAATCAAAATTAAGGAGAGGCACATTAAAGTTCACAACAGTTTTGAGGCTTTGTCAGTGTCCAAATAATATTAACACCACTGCCTAAAGGAGGGTTATGTCTTTCAAGTGTAGTATATAAGTAATCCAACTGTCTTCAAAGACTTGAATTAAAAACTAAAAAGAAAAAACTGGCCTAGTACCTAGTGTAGACATAGACATAGACATAACTTTATTTCGACATCAAACTTAAAATAATACATAAATTACAGAAAAGATAAATATTTCGTGATGTCGAAAAGGAATTGACTCAGCATATGCTGCAGTAAGTATATGCTGCCTACTACAGCGCTGATTTTCAGCCAACACCTTCATTATCTTTGCACGTAATGTGTTGGACCGGAATCAGCACAAATAAGTTTGTGTCGGAAAAGCGTACAACAAAATACTTAATATAATACATTTATAGATTCACGAAGAGCTCATAATCCATGATTAAATATGCAGAAACCAAACGCAAGTCTGAACCCTGAATAACCCTGATAAGTAACTTAAAGTTCAACAAGCGGGACTGAGAATTTTCTAGCCGGTGACAATTTTGTATGGGCAGTGTTGAACTTTACTTAACAAATTTCTAGACTAAGTACTACTAGATTTGTTTTTTCTTTTTATTTAAAGTTATTAAGACAATCGGGTTTTATTATTATTTTTAGAGGTTCATGAAAACGTGCGTTGTATTGTGTTGCACGTAAACAAAAATCTCCATAATACAATAACTCTGCAAAAATTTTACGAAGGAGGATGTGGAAGCGGAGGTAGTAAGTAACAGAGGCCAAGGTGAATTTCCGCTACAACCAATAAACAAACTGAAACTGTGTACTGTGTGTAGGTAAGTACCTACATACAATCTATCAGTCCTGTTGGACTTTGTTTACTTGTTTCTAAAAATAATTATTTCGTCATTATCAATGGAATACATTTGACCATTTACCTACTACAAGCGGCTTGCCGCTTGCCGCTTTTGTTTATATCGAAACAAAGAGCTAATTAGTTAGTCATACTATGCTGATGCATCATTTCGACGCGTGCGTATCAAAGACCGCAGATTCTCGCGCTTCTTGCCGTTTGATAATATGGCTATTGTTAGATATGGGTCTGTCCAGTATTACTTAGTAGCCCGTGCTATCCACTGACGTCCACTTTTAAAGTTATTGAACTTCTTCTAGACGTTTTCTTAATACACGCCTTCCTTCATACAAGCCTAGTCTTATAAACTCTGATGTTTTTTTAAACATGCAATTCAATTGTTCTATGTACCTATAAAATAAAGAACGAATTTTACTACGGATGATTGAGGTCCGATACACGCTCAATTTGTCCGCATTTATTACTACCTATACTATGGCACTATTTTTCCTAGAAAGTGCTTATAGTCGTTATAGGTAGGCCTCAACCGATAACAACGACCACTATTTCAAGGTGTACGAAAACATTACTAGCGCCATCTATCGGTGAGTAGCAAAACTAGTTCGTTCCACTTTCCAATGTGTGAATTTGTACATGAAGCCGTGCTTAAATGAAACTGATGATACAACGCTTCTCCGCTTGAGGGCGTGACGAATGGAGTGACGGATGGGAAGGCTGGGACGGAGGGACGGATAAAAAACACGTACTCAACTGACACATCATTGTGCATTGGATACCTTCTTGGTAGATGGCGCTGCGTTACTTGTGAAATATCAGCTTTATGCGGATGATGTCCAACTATATCTGTCAGCTCGCCCGCAGGATTTTGGTGATGTGGTGTGCAGGTTAAATGAAGACCTAAACAGGATACCAATATATATATCAATATGGGCAAATAAAAATGGTCTTTTGTTAAACCCTCATAAGTCCAAATTTATGATTCTTGGCTCAAAGCAGCAGATCCGTGTTATTTCTAATACTGATCCGGTGGTTACAATTGATGGTCAGATCATTGAACGCGTGGAGGAAGCTAGAAATCTGGGTATCTTATTCGACAGCAAACTTCACTTCGAAAGCCATATCATTAATTTGATTAAAACATCCTTCTACCGTCTAAAAGTTTTACATCAGATTCGTAACCTCCTTTGTGAGAAAATGCGCATCACACTATGTGAATCACTGATTCTATCCAGATTAAATTATGGGGATTTGGTATACGGACCGAGGTTGCAGTCAAGGACTCGTCGTTTGGTTCAGCGTGTTCAGAATGCTTGCTGTCGATTTTGTTTCGTTGTGCCACCAAGAAGTCATATAACGCCCTATCTTAATAGAGCTTCTATGCTGAACATGTCATCGCGCAGACACGTACATCTTGCAAGTCTTCTGTTTGATATCGTGAATTTTAAAAAGCCTAATTATCTTTTTACTAAGATAGGTATTTCCCCTTTTCATAGCAGATACGGGACTAGATCCACGCGACATTGTCTGTTGGAATGCCACCCTCATCGAACTGTATCTTTTACCGGTAGTTTTCGTTACCTTGCAACCAAATGCTGGAACAATATACCCCCACCGATTAGACGTTTACCTTCAAAAAATTCTTTTATAAGACATCTTAAATATTGCTCTTGCAGAAGCAAGGCGGTTGCTCGGTACTCGACCACAGTAAAAGTAAAAGTAATCTTAGATTACTTCTATTGTGACTCGACTTCGAGTGTAATTTTAAGATTTAGGGTAAGATGCTGGGTGGCTGCATGTTTGTTGTGATGGTTCAGTTTCAGGGCTGCTTGGTGCTTGGTATTTACTTATTTATCATGATTGTTTTTCTCCCTTGTCACTAACTCAATCTATCATTTGGTGCAACCTGCACAAATATTGTCTACACAATACACAATTAAATAAAAATTACATTCTTGTTCCCTTAATTGAAAATGCAACTAGTATTTTGCTTTCACACTGTTTGTTTTGTTTATATTGTATAATTATTATTGGAGCAGTAATAAACATTTGTTCCCGGTCCTCTGGGTTGTGGCGTAAAATCAGTGTTTTGCTCCCCCGAGCAATGTTGACCACTGAGCCATGGCCCTTTTGCACTGCAGCGCACACAAGCAATATGAAATGTTTACTCTTAAGTCTGGACTGATGTTTTGTATCCTTGTATCTAATCTTGATTGTGTGTGTTTGCAGTACCAAATAAACGTTTTTATCTATCTATCTTATCTAAATTATAAATAGAGAGTACGACAAAAAACAGTAGGAACCTTGTAGGAACAAAAAGAAGTTTAAACTGCTGTGATCAATTCTTTACGTCAAAAATTTACCTAAAAGTTACAAATAAAGGCACCTTCGTTTAATTTGTGCCAATTTATGTCGTAGGTAGTCTATAAGTTTATTTTATTATTATTAGGTACGTTTTAAAAATCCGTACTAATATTATAAATGCGAAAGTGTGTTTGTGTGTTTGTCCGTCTTTCACGCCGTAACGGAGCGACGTGATTTTTGGCATAGAGATAGTTTGTGGGCCCGAAAGTGACATAGGCTATTTTGTATCCCGGGAAAATGCACAGTTCCCGAGGGAACAGCGCGCGATAACCGAATACCACGCGGGTGGAGCCGCGGGCAAAAGCTAGTATTAAACAAATTCAACCCCGAAGTCGGAATTACAAACAAATGAGCAATCATTTGATGTACTCGTATTTACACAAATGAAATTATACCTACCTATTTTAAAACAACGTACCTACTTACCTATTAGGTAGTTAAACTAATTAGAATTTGATACTGACATATTTTTCATTTTATTTCTTTAATAATAGTATTATACCTATTTTCGTGCTGATAGTAAAGGGTCTCTATTGTATCCCATAAAATTTAAACTCCGATTTTAACAATCCATAACGTTATTCGTCATAATTTTTACAAGTCATATTATCTTAAGTCATAATTTTAAACAGTATAAAGTGGAGTTCCGATTTTCGCAGGTCATAATTATTGTTAGTCTTAAAATTGGTTAGTCAAAATATTCGATGTCCATATATATAGTATGCCATTCCATAATTTTAAAGGCAATAAACTATTTTAGTATAATTGTTATAAGGTCTATTTTCACAGGTCATAATGATTGATAGCCTCCTGATAAGTTAGACATAACATTTTTAACGTCATAATTTTAAAGGCAATAAACTATTTTAGTATAATTGTTATAAGGTCTATTTTCACAGGTCATAATGATTGATATAAGAAGGTATTCAATTATTCGTATCAATTTTCTTGTGTACGAGTCGTAGTTCTAAGGGCCGATTTTTCAATCCTCAGTTAAACAGTCAGATAGTATTTATTCGACAGTTAGCAAAAAAATTAATTTTTCAATCGTCAGTTAGGGTTTATTCGACGAATAAGTCGACTACCTGTGGAATAACTTTAACTGTCCCTTCGACGGCCAGATAACCCGCTATTCGACCGATAGTTACGTTTGAAAACAGATGGTGAACAGATGTACGTTTGCATTTTGGTCAGTTCCTTGGTCATATTTCGTATATTATAAAGTAAAAGTGTAATTATTATGGATATTATTGACAGCATTGATGATCTAGCTATTGACAAAGAGGCTGAATTTATAAATCCATCGAGGAAAAGAAGAATTGTCAGATTCAGGCATAATTACTGACCATATGTGTTTGGGATTCATTTTGTCATGGCATCCGTCTTCTTGTTTTCGGCTATTAGTTTACATTTGCTGTCTAAACTCACGAGCAATCAAATTTCAGCAATATTAAAATTAGCTCCACGTCATATTTTTTAATCCATTGTTAATTAATAACTATAATGTTATTACAGTTTTTCGTAAAAATCCCACAAGCTTAACAGTCATAAGTATCAAAAAACACCAGTCATTTAACAATCTTCAAACCTTAAATTTTGGCTGACCGTAACGTTTTTAAGTACCTGACAGACAATGAAATAGTCTATCCTGCTCTAACGTTTGCTTATGCCATATGTTTGTTTCACCTCCCTGAAGTTAGCGTCGAATAAACAGTCGAATAGTTATTCCTGAGATAAATGGGGATTGAAAAATCGACAACCAGTTATCAGACTGATAAACTATGGAATAACTTTATTGGTCTGTTAACTATTCGACCGTATAACTGAGGATTGAAAAATCGGCCCTAAGCTAACTAAACCTATTTTGAGTTTTTTAATCCATAGCGTTTCCGAGCTGCTATAAAAAAAATACCTAACATCGAAGGCTAAGGCGGGAGCTACGCTCCGCTTCGCTCCCGCCTTAGCCTTCTAAACCTAACCTATCTGAGTCGCTTCTGCTCCGAACCGTCTTGCTCGCTCGCTTCGCTCGCTCGCACAAATCAAATTGTTCTCAACATAATTTCTATAAGTCATATTATCTAAAGTCGTAGATGAATTAGCACTTTCAAATGTTTTTTTTATATGCGACTGGATGGCAAACGAGCAAGTGGGTCTCTTGATGGTAAGAGATCACCACCGCCCATAAACATCTGCAACACCAGGGGTCTTGCAGATGCGTTGCCATCCTAGAGGCTTAAGATGGGATACCTCAAGTGCCAGTAATTTCAACGGCTGTCTTATTCTCCACGCCGAAACACAACAGTGCAAGCACTGCTGCTTCACGGCAGAATTAGCGAGCAAGATGGTGATAGCAAGCAATCCGGGCGAACCTTGCACTAGGTCCTACCACCTGCAAAAATAAGACCAGCGCTGGGAATGTATGCCTGGAAATGTTTCTGAGTATTTATATTTATGCCTATCAATATTGTGGATTTGGTTTCTTAGACCTAGACACTTTAGGGATTAAAACGATATGAGTAATAACCAGTAGTACGGTGAAATATATGGCTTAAGCTATTTCTGAATAATTATTGTTATTTCTTTAAACGTTATGGTTAAAAATGTATGACTTTTGTAATTATAGAATTTAATATTATGTGCCATTAATATTAGAGCTAATAAGCATTATACTGAACAAAAATTATGACTAGTGATGTTTATGTTTATAAATTATATGGATATCAATTTCTGACCATCGAAATTCGGAACAAAAAAATTATGTGAAACAAAGGGATCCCGATAGTAAAAGAGCAGAGAATAATTCAAATGTATTATGCCTGTAATACGCAATTCAGAGTTCTCGATAATTTGTCTACACCACTACAGAAGACTGAAGTTTTTTACGAATAGCGCTATAATGTTATTTATTTTGTGCTAGATAGTGTTCCAAAAGATTAACAATGAAAATCCCAACGCAGCATGCGACACACAACTACAATGCAACGCAACTGTCAGCAAACTCGACGACTTTAGTTTGGTCTCACGAATATCTTTATGCTTTGTTTTGCTATGCTTTATGCCCGTGGGAAATATTTTATTTTGCAGGATAAAAACTAGGTAGGTATCTTATGTCCTTTTCAAAGGTTTCAAACATTCTTCATGCCAAATAGCTGTTGCCCGCGATTTCTTCTAAAGCCAAGTTTAGGCTTGCAAGAAAAATCGTCCAAGTTGCATTACATTGCGAGGCTGCAAAAAAAAACATATAGAGTAAGGATTTTCACTAGGTATTTTGAAATGTTGTTCTTTAGGACTCCATTTCTTACGTCGGCGCCTTTTTTAACCCCCAACTCAAAAAGAACGGTGTTATAAGTTTAACCGCTATGTGTGTCTGTCTGTGGCACCGTAGCTCTTAAACGGGTGGACCGATTTGAACGCGGTTTTTTTTATTTTGAAGCCGGTTTTCTAACAATGGTGCTAAGACATTTTTCATCAAAATCGGTTAGGTCGTTTTTGAGATATTAAACTTTGAAGTGACAAAGTTGGGGATGTTCCAACTTTTTGTTGGTATTTACACGAACATTTCACACTCCGACATAGTGAAATGAACATCAACAAATTTCCTTACACAACACCGGCCTGGTCTGCTCCAGAAATTTGCAAGTTGTGCAGGGAATAGTTCTCCGTGACCTTTCGGCTTTCTGTTAAGTGCATGTAAACTTCGACATACACTACGCGCTTTACACAGTAACATAGTGGGTCTGTCGCGTGGAACCCGTAATGAATAGCTTGTACTGTGAAGGCTTCGAACTCGTTTGTTGTGAGTAAATGCCGCATGTGTCCCAGCGTTGAAGCGGTTCGCACAGTCTAGCCCGCGCCGCAATACTGCGCGCGCGCATCATTCGTGACTTTTGAATTTGAATTTGGCAAGGTGAGGCTCTATTGAAATATTTTTGACTGGAATATTATCTTTAATTCTGAACTTTACAGGACGGTAATCCAATTTTTAATTGTTTTACCTACTTACATAGAAATTTATAATCGTGCTGCCTTTGTTGTATTTTGCCGCTTTGTTCTCACAGAAGCTTTGGTCAGTTCGTAGGCTATATTATAGGTATTTTGCAAAAAAACTTCAATAATAGCTCCTGTTTTCAACGGTAGAGCATAGTAGAAAAAAAGTTTAAAGGTTACTTACAGTGATTGTATTTATTATTAATCGTATTTATTCCTGTCAATGAACATTATGTTGGGTATGCCAATTCAATGCTTGTAATGTAATGATACTCCCATTGAGTAATACATCAAGTACCTAATGAATTTATTAACTTAATAATATGAATGTTTGGATTTTCTGAGCTTCTAAGATACTTCGAGTAAGTAAATAATACTTTACTCATAGGAGGAAATGCTACCCCAGGACAATATTTCGTAAAAACAATTGTATATTGACAATGCATGTTACAAGTAAGCAACACAATCCAATTGATAAATCATGGAGCATTTTTTTCTAAGAACTTCACACGTTGATTAAACTTTCATAACGTGTAATGTACCTACATATAGGTCATAGGTTCTCAGTATCTACGAAACATTATCTACTTACAACTTAATAAAACTTTCGAAACAAACTTTGTGGTCTCGATATTTTGTTACGTGAAATCGAGATAGGTAGGTACTTACATATTTTGTCGGCATAATCTGACATAATATAACTTCAATATTTGCCAGACTGGTTTGATCTAGAAAACTAATGCTGAGGGCAGAAAAGGTTGAGGCCGTCTAGTTAGCATTAGTACTTGTGATTAAACGCACTACATAGTTAGCACTAATAACTGAACTAAATTTTTGTTACCAAATTAAAACTGGGTGAAATTAATTGATCTCATATATCAAATCATTCAAACTATCAGAACGTTGCTGCCGTTTTCCCTCCCGTCACATTATTTATGTTTAAAAAAACTTTATTGAGATTAAAACATACGAGTATGACACCTAATTAAAGTAGTAAATAATCAATAAAATAAGTTAAATTACATACCTACTAAATCACCACAAAAAATAACACAAAATAAAACATTTAAATTTTATTTTAAATTCTACAGCCACTGAATGTCACTTTAAAAGAATATTAAAAAAAATAAGCAAAGCTGTTTTCAAGGATGTTTAAGTATTTTTGCTGATGACTGTAAAAAAGATAAGAATGATATCTTTCATTCGTAATAAGGCATTTTCATTAGTGTCTAAATTACTCCAGGGAATCATAATAAAAATAGCCGTGAACGCCGAAATAATGGGAAATTCACTCTCATTCAGACAGACCGCATACGGGAGAATAGAGAGCCCTTCAAGTTTACAAGTAAGTCGGTTGAAAATAGAATTGTAGCATTTTAGAACGCTATTAATGTGTTATATTGATGAATAAGTGAATATGGTAGATAATGGTACAAAATAAGGCATGGTCATGGATAGGGGAAAACAAATTAAAAACGTATTCTTGTTTACACGACACACACCTTTTCTTCGTTCACTCTCTTTTCTTTCTCCATTGACCCC
The DNA here is from genome assembly GCA_037349165.1 of Choristoneura rosaceana. Taxonomy (NCBI): domain Eukaryota; kingdom Metazoa; phylum Arthropoda; class Insecta; order Lepidoptera; family Tortricidae; genus Choristoneura; species Choristoneura rosaceana. The sequence continues at coordinate 5,724,058 of JAZBNJ010000009.1, forward strand.
TATCATTCACTCTTTCTTATTCCTTTATCTCAGTCATTCGTCCTGTCATTCTGCTCATCAAGCACAATCCCACATAGATATTACTAATTACTTGTATTTTAAAGTTGGCTCAGAATATGGGAAACAAAACAAAACGATGTTTTATAAAACGTGTCAGTGTTATTTTTAAAGAAAGAAAGAAAGAAAAAACATTTATTCACAACACAAGACACAACAATAGTATTAAGTACAAATAGACAACACATAGGAAAGTATGCGTCATTGCGGTTGTGAATTCCGATTCACAACATAATTCACAAAACATAATAATCATAGCGTAATGCTAAAGCGTTAATAATAAACACCCCAGCGCTGATTTTTAACCAGCACCGTTTGGTGACCCTCGGATTTGTATTTGTCTTTGTTGCAATTAATTTAAAAACAATGGCATGTTAGCAAGATATTACAAAAGAGAAGTGACACAGTGAATCAGCTTAAAATACAACTATCGATTAATTATGATGCAAAATGTCTTGGAAACCACAAGAGGTACATGATAATATTTATCTTTTGGACACATAATCGCTTTGAATATTCTGTGAGAGATCCATACATAATTTATCAAATAATTAACTACCTATGTATAGATTAGTGCTTCTGCTCGTACCGGACAAAAATAAGCATTTGTAAAAGTAGTGTTTTTTCGAAATAATATTTCCAAAATTTGGTATGAAGATGGTTTATTTAAGACACTGGGAAGGACATAGAATAGTATTTAACCCAAAAAATCATATTATTATAGTTCCCGCGGGATAGCCATAAACAAATTTTTCGCAGACGGAGTCGCGGACAAAAGCCAGTTAATTATAAAACATAACATTTTGACACAGTATATAAATTTATATTCTGTGATTTGGATTTGACCCTCAGTAGATATTACTAAAACTTCATTTGATTTGCTAATTAGACATTTTGTATGTGAGATGTACTGAGTGGATATCGTATGAAATATTATCTTCAAAATAAGACTAAGACAATTTCAGATTGAGTGAAAACACGTACGAGTAATAGGGTGTTGTAGTGAGACGGTAATACTCAGTCGAGCAAACTTCAGAGTACTAAGTTATTATTAGTCTGTCCTTCTTCTAAGTGAAGGGTCCACGAAAAGAACACATTCTTTTGAGATATCCAGAAAGAAGAATATAATTATATATCCATATTTAATTCAATGGTAAGTCATTAGTAGTTTGCGAGCTCTACATTTTGAGATTAAATAAACAATATAAAAAAAGGTGACTAGACATGATCTTTCTATGGACCCTTCAAGTCGTAACGCTCTTGACATAGTGGTCGTGGTCTTCGATCGAGGACCAGTAGTGAACCTTCATGATGACTTTCTTGAGAAAACAGTATCTAGTTTCCCCTTACCTTCCACGCCGTAGAGCTGGAGTCCGAAGTTCGTTTTGCCGTAGAGAGTGCTTTTTCCTTTCCTTTTGTAGTTTCTTATCATACCATCCCGCTGATGTTATTTAATACGAGAATGAGAGGGACTTCGATTTCGAATTTCGCAGAAGCTCCACTGCTGCCCACTCTCACATTATGTCCTTTAGTCGCCTTTTATAACACCCGCGCGAAGGGATGTCCGTCCTATTCTAAAACCGGGCCCGGCAAGGACATAATCATCATCATCCTATTATCAGTAGTTAGGTACCTACGCTTAATGTAGTGTTTCGATATTTTGCTTTAAAATTGATAAACAATATTATAATCAATCAGGAAGTAGATAGGTCCGATAATAAAAAAACCGGCCAATTGTTGGACCACGCGCAGTGTAGAGTGTAGGGTTTCGTATTCTATGCGACAAATTAATGTTCAATATTAAGTTTTGATCGCCTAGTTATACTCGTTGACTTGTAAAGTCTACTAGGTTATGATACTTTCCCTTTCAAATATATTATAGATATGTATATATTATCATTAAATTTTATTTATTTGAAGCTATCGGCTTAACTTGCGTATAACAAAAAAAATATATTTAAACCCTAATATTTTGCAAAAAGATACCTTAACCTACAAATCTTAACAACATTATCTGGTGTTCTTGAAAGATATATCCAACAACGATACTACACACTTTGGATTCAAACGATAAAAATAATTGAAACACATTATGTGTAGGGGATAAGTGTAAAAATATGAACTTATTCAAAGTTTCGAAAATAATATGCACTACAGATGCACTACTCTTTTACGACGCAATAAGGCCGTAGTAACATATTTTTGAGTGGTTCGAATAGATACTATTTTTGCACTTGACCCTAACCTAAAAAATATTTTTTGTTCAAAGTTTCATTTAACAACTTTGTCAGCTTGGTTAACATAATATACTTATGCAAAATTACAGCGTTTTAGCACTAAGTTTGAGTCTCTAATAAGCTAAGCTGCGGACGGATGGATGGACGGACATGGCGAAACTCTGAGGGTTCCTTGTGGGACTACGGAACTCTAACTAGATAATAAAGATAACGAACACTAAGTGAACAAATTGTTTGCGTAGTTTGTTCAAAAACGTTGTTGTGATCGCTGTTGTAAGTATCAAATTAATAAGTGCATAAAAAGTAAATAGACGCGCAAAATAGGTACGTTCGGTTCCGGCATTTGGCTACAAGGTCAGCTGCGCGAGCGCCGGTAAGCGTTGACCGGTCCGGCCAGTTATCGTCATTTCGAGTTCATCAATTTAATATTTTTACGAAAGAACAATAAACCGTCGATACACGATTATAAACGTTTCAAAACGCTAAATCGATCGTTACAACTGCTAAAATTGACTGCAACACGCGCTCACGACGGCCTTGGCGACGCCCGTGTACATTCAACTGCCAAGCATCTAGTCATACCTAAGTAGATCGCGTCATTAACACGCAGTAGATATAGGTAAGGTACTTATTAGTAGGTGTATTAACTAGTTAGTAGTGCCTTTACCTTTATTACGACTAGCCCAAATTATTCGATATTTTCAGTAGAGACGGAAAATAATCTGATCGCCTTTTAGCGAGCTAAATGTGCACCATCATCATGTGCTCAAACATGAACATTTAACATTTGACAGCAAGTTGTGGGTTGCTAAGCATTTAAGTAAGTATACGTTATGTTTTCACGTTCTGGTTAAAACCCATTGCAGTTTTATTGAAAATAACGATGATTTCGCTTTATGTTTAATCCGAAAGCTAACTAAGGTGTAGATACTTCATACAATGTCACTCGCTATTATCCAAAAATAAAAAAAAATATGGGGGAATAACAGACAAAAAAATCATTGAAACAAAACAACGAACTAAAAGCTTAAAATACTTATATAATGCTACATGAAGCATAATATTTAGGTATCAAATAAGCTGCATTATGTAACTAATTGTACAATCTGATATTTCCAGTTTTGTTTCCAATTGAAATAAGACGCTAACGCTTGCAAATTATTGCCGCTTGTTGTTTTTATGTGGACTTGAAAAGCTATTTTCAGTGCACACCAGTTGAAAGTATGCAGAGTGAACAGAAATAAAAGCCTCTAATATTTTTTGGCGAAGTTCCTCAACGGTATTTGTTTCCCATGCGTAGACTCGCCTATTTACATCGTCCCACAAAAAAAATCAAGCAGAGTAAGATCGGGGCTGCGAGGCGACCAAGCGACTGGGCCATTGCGTCCTATCCACCATTCGGGGAAACATCGTCCAAGTACCTAAACGTCGCTTCGTCGGACTATAAATATAGATGTAGGTGTTGTAATACCCAACGATAAAACTGAACTCTTCGGGGGTAGTCAGCTAGCACAATATTTTGTACCTTTTGAAAATGAAAGGTCTGTAATCCTGCTGCATTTAATAGCTTTCAAATAAAAAATTGGCTCATACGAAATCTTGCAGCTGCGTCCCTTGTGCTTGCTTCAGGGTGGCGACTAAAATACCGAAAGATTCGGTTCCGAAACGTTTCCGAGTGCCGTGCCCATTATCTTCTATCCTGAGCACCCTCTCTCTCAACTGAGAACTGTCCATATTATCTTAAATTTTGGACAGTTCTGTTTATCAATGCAAGAGTAGGGATTGGACAGTCCGACAGTCCGGATAACGTTCGAGAAAGAATGTTTGAGTCTGCACTGCACCCTTAGAGGTAAAATAAAACGCGACCATACCCGTTCGCTAGACAGGCGTGTACAGATATATAAGCATGACCACGAGGCATTTCATTATTTTACACAAACTTAAGTACCTACGATGAATCTTATTGTTTTTTTTTTTATGACATTTGCTGGGAGGCACCTTGCCAATGTCACGATATTGTTGTTCAATCATCTAACGTCAGAAATAATCAAAATGAGATTTCTTCAAAATTCAAAAGTCAAAATTGATGCAGGAAATGAAGAAAGTTGTTGTATGGAGACCCAAACATTAATTCCTCAGTCGATGAAATTTTGCTTGGTTATTGTATAGTATGAGCCGTAACTAAAATATAAAAAATCCAAAAAAAAAAACGCCTAAGTTTTGTATTTATACCTAAAAATCGCCACTACTTTTAAAAAACTCGTATCTCAAAATTGATAATTTTTCCGAGTGCACTTTATGACCATTACGTCAAGGTTCAATTTTGTTGACGTATTGATTTGAGATACGAGATTTTTTCAAAATAGTGACGAAATACAAATCTGTTTATATAATTATGTCCAAAATTATTTTACCAAATTAGTCATTCGTATCACTATGTGATACTAGAAAAAATCTGAAACTTTTGTCAAACATGAGTTTTTTTTTTATGATAATACTTTTTTTGACGCTCATTTTCATCGGAAAATTGCTCTGTCATTTTTTTCTTCTTATATGATCTTAGAATGTAATTTGACGTAGTAAGTAAGATTAAAAAAAAATGCATACCTAAATTTATGTAAGTATTTTAGAACTATTAAAAACTGAGAGTGGAAAATTTCTCAGCCTGATTTCTTTTTAAATATATACTAAGTAGTCACGTGTACACTTAAATATAAAATATAAAAAAAACCCGCTTGTACAACCCGCTCCCTACACACTGCTCTCGATATGTTTAGTTTTTAATACGCTCGTTATTTTTTTGGGTGTTTTTATAGTTGAATGGAAAGGAAACTGTGAACTCAATTCAATAATAGTCCGTGAGCCCAGCCCCTAGTTACCTACGTAACATGACATCACGATAAGATGCATGGCACACGGTGGAGAAAGTTGTGCTGAGCAAGAATCAAAAAACTAACGCACTTAAAATTAGCTGGAATCCTTCACTTCCGGTCAAAATTTTAAGGTAAATTTACGTCATATGACATCATTACGAAACATGTGGCATCAGCCCTTTATCCGTAGAGAGGGGCAACATAAGTCTGTCAGTTCTGAAATAGCCGGAATTGCTTGACAGACTAAGTCAAAGATGACCCCCAAAAACGATTTCTTACGTCATATAACATCGTGACCAAAATTATTGCAAAAGTTTCGTAATATTAGTGTCTTTAATAATATATAAGTCTGCCAAGCGTTTTTTAGCCGGAAGTCCTTTACAAGTGTTATTTTAACTGCAAGGAAAATGTAATCGTATCATGTTAAATGATAATAATTTAACAAATTATGATCGATTAACAAGGATTATCGACTTATTCGTCGTGGTCGGTATATTTTGTATGTAAGAAAATAAAAAAATCATCATCATCATGTCACCCGAAAGACGTCTACTGCTGGACATAGGCCTCGCCCAAGGCTCTCCACTCACACCAGTCTTGTGCTTTTCGCATCGACCGCGATCCCGCGATCTTAACCAGGTCATCGCTCCATCTTATTGGAGTCCTACCGACAGCACGTCTCCCGGGCAGCGGACGCCATTCGAGAACCCTTTGACCCCATCGGCCATCAGTCCTGCGAGCAATGTGTCCCGCCCACTGCCACTTCAGTTTCGCAATTCTTCGGGCTATGCCAGTAACCTTAGTTCTACTGCGGATATCATCATTTCTGATTTTATCCCGCAGAGAAACCCCGAGCATACCCTCTCCATAGCCCTTTGAGAGACTTTGAGCTTCCTCATGAGGCCCATCGTTAGCGTCCACGTTTCAGATCCGTATGTCATCACTGGTAACACCGACTGGACAAAGACATTTGACTTCAAACACTGCGGTAATTTCGATGAAAAGACACTGCGAAGCTTCCCGAACGCTGCCCAGCCGAGTCGGATTCGACGAGTGATCTCTTTCCATGGACATTAGACATAACTTTCGTCTTGTCCATGTTCATTCTCAGGCCAACTCGGTCGGAAACTCTGCTGAGGTCAGCGAGCATAGCACTGAGGTCCTCCATGGTCTCAGCCATGACTACAATATCGTCGGCGAATCGAAGGCGAGTGAGGTACTCGCCATTAATGTTGATGCCTCGTCCTTTCCAGTCCAAAACCTTAAAAAAAATAGTTTATTGAAAAAGTATCGCATTACAAAAATTGCATTGCTGTTGGTCCCAGACTAGGCAAAGCCTGTCACGTAAAAGCATCCTCCAATGCAGCGGTGAACAGTTTCGGAGAGATCACATCTCCTTGTCTGACTCCCCGCTACAGAGAAATAGGCTTCGTGCTCTGGTCCTGTAGTCGGACGGACATAGTGGCGTTTTCGTACAAACACTTTAACACTTCGATATACCGGTAGTCAACTTGGCACCGCTGGAGAGACTGTAGCACAGCCCAAGTCTCGATCGAATCGAAGGCTTTATCGTAGTCCACAAATGCAAGGCAAAGGGGGAGGTTATACTCTTCGGTCTTCTGTATAACCTGCCGCAACGCATGTATGTGGTCTACGGTACTATAACCGGCTTGTTCGGGAGGCTGGAAGTCGTCAAGCCTGCATGCGAGACGATTTGTGATGACCCTGGAAACAGCTTGTAAACATGGCTCAGAAGTGCGATGGGTCTATAGTTCTTCAGCAAGGTGTTATTACCTTTTTTGAAGAAGAGCACCATCACACTTCTGTTCCATGCTTTCGGCGTTCTCCCTTGGCGGAGGACGGAACTAAATAGCGTCTGAAGGCCCTTAAGGACTGGTTAATTCCGTCGTCGCCCGGAGCTTTGCCTTTCTTGAGCTGTTTGAGGGCCATACTAAACTCGTACAGGCTGACGTCGTATAGTGTCGGTATATTTTATTATTTTGCCACCGTCTGTCAGGCACTTCCAGCAATTGCAGAACTGACACTCTACTGAAACTCACTGAAACTATTAGTTCCCGTAAAAAAATAATTTAGTAGAAGTGTTTTTTCTGACTATACTTACTTGTATTGTTATCGAAAATCCATTCGTGTAATTTTAAGTATAGTCTCTTCCGTGGAGTAAACAGTTCTCTTCCGTGGAGACAATTCTGACCTGATGATGATCACCTGAATTTCACGACCAGATTATTCTTTGCCACCAGATAGTTTTAATATTACAATGCCAAATTTCAACTCAATCCAACCACTGAAAGTACTTAGATCAAAATAACTTTACGTGCGAGATTTGATTACAGACAACGGGACAGGTGAAATAAAATAAAAGATTGTTTTTTTATTTTATTTTCTTACATACTAAATATACTGACCACGACGAATGAATCGATAATCCTTGTTAATCGATCATAATTTGTTAAATTATTCTCATTTAACATGATACGATTACATTTTTCTTGCAGTTAAAATAACACTTGTAAAGGACTTCCGGCTAAAAAACGCTTGGCAGACTTATATTATTAAAGACACTAATATTACGAAACTTTTGTAATAATTTTGGTCACGATGTCATATGACGTAAGAAATTCCTAAAAAAATAATAATAAAAAAAAAATCCTCTGCAGCGGGGAGTCAGACAAGGAGATGTGATCTCTCCGAAACTGTTCACCGCTGCATTGGAGGATGCTTTTAAGGTTTTGGACTGGAAAGGACGAGGCATCAACATTAATGGCGAGTACCTCACTCGCCTTCGATTCGCCGACGATATTGTAGTCATGGCTGAGACCATGGAGGACCTCAGTGCTATGCTCGCTGACATCAGCAGAGTTTCCGACCGAGTTGGCCTGAGAATGAACATGGACAAGACGAAAGTTATGTCTAATGTCCATGGAAAGAGATCACTCGTCGAATCCGACTCGGCTGGGCAGCGGTCGGGAAGCTTCGCAGTGTTTTTCATCCAAATTACCGCAGTGTTTGAAGTCAAAAGTCTTTGACCAGTCGGTGTTACCAGTGATGACATACGGATCTGAGACGTGGACGCTAACGATGGCCCTCATGAGGAAGCTCAAAGTCACTCAAAGGGCTATGGAGAGGGTATGCTCGGGGTTTCTCTGCGGGATAAAATCAGAAATGATGATATCCGCAGTAGAACTAAGGTTACTGACATAGCCCGAAGAATTGCGAAACTGAAGTGGCAGTGGGCGGGACACATTGCTCGCAGGACTGATGGCCGATGGGGTCAAAGGGTTCTCGAATGGCGTCCGCTGACCGGGAGACGTGCTGTCGGTAGGACTCCAACAAGATGGAGCGATGACCTGGTTAAGATCGCGGGATCGCGGTGGATGCGAAAAGCACAAGACCGGTTTGAGTGGAGAGCCTTAGGGGAGGCATATGTCCAGCAGTAGACGTCTTTCGGGTGACATGATGATGATGATGGTTATGATGACTTTTTTTATTTTCTTACATACAAAATATACCGACCACGACGAATAAGTCGATAATCCTTGTTAATCGATCATAATTTGTTACGTTTACATTTTCCCTGCAGTTAAAATAACACTTTTAAAGGACTTCCGGCTAAAAAAACGCTTGGTAGACTTATATATTATTAAAGATACTAATATTACGAAACTTTTGCAATAATTTTGGTCACGATGTTATATGATGTAAGAAATCGTTTTTGGGGGTCATCTTTGACTTAGTCTGTCAAGCACTTCCGGCTATTTCAGAACTGACAGACTTATGTTGCCCCTCTCTACGGATAAAGGGCTTCATGATCATGATGCCACATGTTTCGTAATGATGTCATATGACGTAAATTTACCTTAAAATTTTGACCGGAAGTGAAGGATTTTCTCAAACTTCCGGCTAATTTTAAGTGCGTTAGTTTTTTGATTCTTGTTCAGCACAACTTTCTCCACCGTGTGCCTTGCATCTTATCGTGATGTCATGTTACGTAGGTAACTAGGGGCTGGGCTTACGGACTATTATCGAATTAAGTTCACAGTTTCCTTTCCACTCAACTATAAAAACACCCAAAAAAATAACGAGCGTATTAAAAACTAAACATAACGAGAGCAGTGTGTAGGGAGCGGGTTGTACAAGCGGGATTTTTTTTGATATTTTATATTTAAGTGTACACGTGACTACTTAGTACATATTTAAAAAGAAATCAGGCTGAGAAATTTTCCACTCTTAGTTTTTAATAGTTCTAAAATACTTACATAAATTTAGGTATGCATTTTTTTTATAATCTTACTTACTTCGCCAAATTACATTCTAAGATCATATAAGAAGAAAAAAATGACAGAGCAATTTTCCGATGAAAATGAGCGTCAAAAAAAGTATTATCATAAAAAAAAAACTCATGTTTGACAAAAGTTTCAGATTTTTTCTAGTATCACATAGTGATACGAATGACTAATTTGGTAAAATAATTTTGGACATAATTATATAAACAGATTTGTATTTCGTCACTATTTTGAAAAAATCTCGTATCTCAAATCAATACGTCAACAAAATTGAACCTTGACGTAATAGTCATAAAGTGCACTCGGAAAAATTATCAATTTTGAGATACGAGTTTTTCTAAAAGTAGTGGCGATTTTTAGATATAAATACAAAACTTAGGCGTTTTTTTTTTGGATATTTATACAATACTCTTTATTTATTGATACTTTATCATACTGTAAAGTTTTTTCGGGCTGAGGAATTACTGCTTTAGTCCACTACCTTTATTTACTGTACTAAATGTCTTAATTCAATTTAGGCTCGCTAATGCAGATCGAATTATTTCCAAATAGCCAAATACATTAACGTCTTCTTGACAATAGATTATTCATAAATGATAAATACTTCATAAATTATTTGTCAGATATTCAAAGACAAAGGAGGTTATTTAGTATTACATTGTATTGTTATTTACATAAGAACTTTTTGCCGTAAACATAATGGTAAGGTGACCACATTAAACTGAAAAGTTAGGAATAATTGCAAGATGAAAAAGAATACTATTGATCGTTTTAACAACACGAGACCTAGCTAAAGGTATTAGTATTAGGACTATTAGGTATTTAAAAAAATGGTTTTGTATTACGTCTTAGAAGTTCCCTGTATATATAAAGGATGGGCCATGAATTAGTTTACTTTTAAATTCGATTTCAAACCTCAAACTGACTTGACTGGCAGAGATCCCTTCAGGGATAAGTCCGCCTTTGTACTTAGAACTTTCTTTTTGTGTGATATTTTTGTATTTCCTTTTTGTACAATAAAAAGTATAAACAAACAAACAAACTAAAACAGATGGAAGGGTGCGTGGAAGGGGTTAGTTTAAGCTTATTTCTTGGGAATCTAGTTGCAATGGGTTAGTCTACTGGAAAACAACACGCTTTTTGCATAAAACAATTTTATTTAAACGATGTTTTCCCCATTGTTGTGAGGCGCTTGTTTCTGATGAAGTACGATTTACATGATTTAGATATTTTAGATCAGTGGTCGAACTCAGTTTTTATTAATAAATGGGTTAAGAAGTTTAAAGAGACAGGAATGACACTGAATTTAAAGTAAACCGGAGGCTCGCGGAACGCACGGAGCAAGGACAATGTTCAGCAAGTTTCCGCGTTAATTCAGCGCGATCAGATTTGTCGACGCGCAAACGCCATGTTTTGAAATCGGATTTAAAATTACATCCATATAAGTTCCAGATAATGCAACAATTTTAGTTAAACAATTCAAATTTCCACTAATCGTTTGCCAAAGTGATGTTGGATCGCTTTGGTAAGTAACTTTACTAACATCTTGTTCTCTGACAAAGTCCACATTCACATTAACGTGCATGTAAATAAACAAAATTGCAGGTCAATGGGCAGTCAAAATCCTAAAGCAAAACACCAAAGGCCTCTTCATTCTCTCAAAGTAACGGTATGGGTGGCAATTTCAGCTCAAAGCTTCATTGGGTCCTTTTTTTTTCGAAGATTTTCGCAGCCGTACAGTCACTGTCAACTCTATCGGGTATAGGAGAATCTTAGGGGAGTTCCGGGCACCACACCACAGTCAAAGGAATTTATTGGCTATAGTCGAAACATGTGATTGCAGCAAGACGAGGCCACTTGCTATACCTCTGACGAGTCGTTACCAATGGTTAAAGAACTGTTTCCTGGTAAACTGAATTCTCAGAGAGGGGACCTCACATGGCTCCCCAGGAGTCCCAATTTGACACCAGCAGATTTTTGCTTATGGGAATATTCGAAACGTCATATTAACACGAATAAAAAAATATCACTGTCTTCGATTTCTTGGTCCTTTTGCCGAAGGTTTTGAAAATTTCGGTGTTCGTTTACAAGAATATGTAAACCGAATATGGAAACAGGCGGTAGGACCTTATGCAAGGTCCGCCCGGATTGCTACCACCATTTTGCTCGCTAATCCTGCCGTGAAGCAGCACTGTTGTATTTCGGCGTGGTGAGTAAGACAGGCGGTGAAATTACTGGCACTTGAGGTATCCCATCTTTGACCTCTAGGTTGGTAACGCATTAGCATTACCCCTGGTGTTGCAGATGTTTATGGGCGGTGGTGATCTCTTACCATTAGGAGACCCACTTGCTCGTTTGCGAGCCAGTTCAATAAAAAAATAAGGAAAAGGCGGTTTTTACTTATATATTACGTGATTTTTTTAAATATATTCCCATTTATTGTTACTTCAATGATATAATAATTCTTAACATAAATTTAATTTTTATTAAATATTTAAATGTTAACAAATTCATAACCCACCTGTATATATACCTTGAAACTCAGAAGCCTCTCTCCAATGACCCTCTCTCCATAATTGTTTCCAATCGCTTGATATAGGTAGCATAATCACCTTCATAGTAGCGTCGTTTAAAAATTGTGAGAGACCTGCCTTTTTGACTCTTAAAAATTCGCTCGTTAATGCATTATTACGCATGGGTACGGTGAAACCCGAACTCATTTGGTAGGCTAAGTTTGTGAAAATAAACACAAAGCAACAGGCCTTTGCTGGGATCGGGTTTAAATTTTTGTTTCTCGGCGTGTAGCCAAACCCAACCGGTTTCGCATTCTTCTCCCGGCTGGCCGAGGCGATCCTACCTCGTAAAAGAACCTAATCGCCCAGAGACGGCGGGCATAGTGTCGGAGAAATGGACAAAGGGTAATACTTATTTTAAGCATACCCCTACCAGTTGTAAACAGAAATAGCCTTATTCAATTTGAGGCTCGGTAATTTTACGACGCCAAGATATAGCTTCCCGAATCGACTTCAATGCAGCCAAGCAGAACCAAACTATACATTGTGATATGGTGAAAGGGTATAGGATAAAACTTTAGAGGTTGCTCAATCTACAGTCCGGCAAAAGAAGCACACTACTTAATTAGTTGGCGTGAATTTACTGTGACTACAAAAATATTGGAATAACATAGTTTTAACCCAAGATTTCGTTCGCTTCTTCACCTCTTTAAACATAGTACTACAACTGTTTCTACAAGCGTTTCAACCGCTATCAGTTTCCTGTCGAATCATCATCATCCCAGCCTTTATATGTCTCACTGCTGGGCGCAGGCCTCCTCTCACAATAAGAGGGCTTGGGCCGTAGTTCCCACGCGGGTCCAGTGATTTCGTACATGAATTTTGAAAAACTCAGAGGTACGAGCCGGGGTTTGAACCCACGATCCTCTGCTTGAGAAGCGATATGTCAAATAGGATAATAGGATGGGATATATAGGTTGTTGTCTTGTATTGTGAATAAATGTATTTTCTTTCTTTCTTTCTTTCACTAGGCCACCATGGCGCTCTTGTCGAATAAGAAATGAGAGACTGTAAGCAAGAAATTGTAATGAATTGTAATTGTACCGCATGCAAACCATATCGTTTTATAAAGTCCTTGATTTCATTCTAACTAACACATTTGTTCATAAGCGACAGGAAAATTATAGCGGTTGACACGTTTGTAGAACTACCCAACCAGCACCATAGTTTTTAGCTGTTAAACTATAATTATAATAATTCGTGGGCTTTAGTACTTAATTATAGTCACGGAACGAATATCTAACAATTAAAAAGTTGTCTCAATTCCTCATCCCGTAGGAATTTCAATACATCCGTCCTTTCATTTGTATGCATACATTATAAAGACAAACAGCGTTATTCATAAAAAAACTTTAATTGAGTTTTGATCGGTCTGTTAGTTAACAGACTGATTAAGCTTGTTTGACGTTTGTCAAGAAGTATGATTCATAAACGCTTGCTAACGGTCTGCTAGCTGTTGAGCTGCTGATAGACTAATTAGATGAGTTATGTTGGCACTCTTGACAAATCAAAGACAAAAAATGGCCTTATCGAGAATTAAAAAAAATAAAATTGACAGCAGTGACAGCAGAGATGCTTGTTTTCCCGCCATTTCCGATCCGCGAGTTTTAGTAGACCTAAACTAAGTGCAAAAAGACGTAACAATGTTGATCATCCTAATTTTATTTTTTTCATATTATTAGAGGATTTTTAAATATAAATTCCTGAAAATAAATTTTCCTGTTTTTTTTAATCTTTGCGTAAACCTCCATTTATACATATATCTTCGGTATGGTTTTTTGCTCTTGTCAAAGTCAGCTGTTCAAATTTATGGCGGCCATTTTGTGACTTAGCAGGGAGATAAAGGAGGGTCTATGGTGCTCTAACTTTAGCAGAGCCTTGATCGACTGATTAGCGCTAACAGACGCTTATAAATCACATTTTTTAGCATCGGGCCATCAAGGAGCCTTCAAGGAGGCTCTAACTTTTTATGAATAAGGCTGAAAATCTATTAAAATTAAAAAAAAACAACTAATTTAATTTCAAATAATTTATTGAATCAGGCGTAACTTTGCGGAGGTTCATATCAATGAACTAAAATGCAAAAAATATGTTACGAAAAAAAATTATACAAAACAATTTTCGAGCAATCGATATACTTATATATTTTTAAGTCATTGAATATTAGACGAAATAATAATTAGTTCTAGCAATATTATATATTTAGCATTTTAGTAATAAAAATGTTCGACTAAAGAATTATAGCCCAAAAGTGCTTTAGGAAAAAATATCAATGCAAAAAGATAAGTTTGCCATACTATGTTATACCAAACAATTTCGACAAAAAGATTTTAGGAAAAAAAAATTACAACTTGCGAAGGGCACCCCCTATTCTCGCCCATCTCTAGTGAAAACGCAGCCTTATCCTACAACGCGATTAAGAAGTACTTACGCCTAAAGTGTTGTGAACAAGCCGCATTATGTATTTATCCGAAGGTCACGACTTGTGCTGGGTTTTTGTTTGATACATCTCGTAAGTAGGTAAAGTGTAGGAACAAAAACGAAACAATGATTGATCGTTGAAGTTGTTATTTAGCCTAATCTCATAGATATAGATATTGTCTAAATGTCACTTCATACATTTAGAATTTATTCTATTATTTCGCAAACGGGTCCCGAAATCTAAAAAATTATGATATGCTTAAGCCCGATACGCACTTGTCATTTTTTTCTTTTTAGGGTTCCGTACCCGAAGAGTAACAAACAGAACCCTCTTACAGTAGTGACTGTAAGAGGGTTCCTTTTATATGTCTTGCCTGTCTATCACACGGCTGAATCTTAAAAAACGTAATAGACTATATAGAGCTGTATAATAGCAGAAATATGTTCTATTGCTGCTATAACAAAAAATAATAAATATTAAGGTATTTTTCTATAACGTTTAAAAACACAAACTTCAAACTCGGAATGATAATAGGGAAAAACTACATGTCAGTAAATAATAAAAAGTGGCTGAATGAGAGTCGCATTCGCGCACCGAGAGTTCCCTACAAATTTGTAGGTATCTATGAATATCCGTCTTTCCCCAAGCAAAATGTACGCAGTGTGGGAACGCAGTACACAATGGTTACGGACAAATATGTATAAAATAAAGTTATTCAGTTTTCTCAATGGTTGTGCTATAACAGCTATATACCTTCACACCAAAGTTCAGGTTTCTAGGACAACCGCAATCATCCTATAGGTTTTCAGTTACAGCAATTTACTGTATGGAAACAACCTTTGTTGTAATGGCTTTACCTTTTGCTTACGTTGACTTAGAACATTGATTTTTTTCACTGCTCCAAGGTTACCACCTGACTATTTAATATTAAATAATTTCAGCTAGATACCTTCACAGATTCTTGTTGAGTAAAAGGGCCTTAAACAGATGATTAAACAGACACACGGACAACAAAGTGATACCATAAGAGTTATGTTTCCTTTTTAAGGTACGGAACCTTAAAAACATTTAGATAATTTACTTGTTTTTCAGAAATTATAAAGTCAGTCCCAGCATTAAAATCTGACGTAGCCAGAGGAAAAATGATGGAACTAACATGACAACCAGTTAACTTAAATTCTTCATTATACGTATTGAAAATGACCCTACAGGCCAACACAGCACGGTTGCTTTACTTAAAAAAAATCCCCAAGCCGATAATACGTATACTACTTAAGCTAGGAAAGCGTTTAACATAGAAATAGACCTATCGTGACCAGCCTCCGTGCTTGGAGCCTGTTCCCGACCGGTATACGAACATTTCACTGCACTTTCTCTTCCTTCTGTAACCAGGTACCTACCTACCCCAAGATTTAACAAGCTGATCGCAACTAAATGCACTAATGAACAGTTTGATAGATTTAGACTTAGGTACTAGGTAGTTGATATCGATACGATTGAAGAAGTGACATTCCAATCACTAGTCATTGTCTATTACCACCTGTGACGTCACGTTTGTATACATGATAAGACACAGAAGGATGAATAGATTGTATGTACCTACCACTTTTCAGACGGTTGAATATATTGACAGTCTCATGTAAATCACATCTTCACTTCTGATACAAAAGGTCAGACATGCCAAAAAAAACTCTAAAACTAAAACTTATACCGCAGAAACTGTTTTACAATGGCAATATAATAGGAATGGGAATATAATAAGATATCTTTGAGCATAGCAGAGCTAACCCGGAATAAATTTGGATTTAAATATCAATGGCTGAATAAAGCATTTTATTGTAGTAGGTATTTAATCTTATTGAGTTCCCAATCTGAACTGGGCCCGCGTGGGAACTATGGCATAAGCCCTCTCATTCCCAGAGGAGACCTGTGTCCAGCAGATGGACGTATGTAGGTTGGGATGATGATGAGACATGTTAAAAAAAAAATGTATTTCGGCATAAAGAAGTGCTATAATAATATATAATATCTGGTTACACATTTCAATGCATATTGGTAAAATTCGTATTTATATTAGGTACCAATTTTACCATGCCTTAAGCAAAATAAATTATTTCATTTTATTAAGTCACTTCTCCCCGCATTTTGAAATATCCTTGTCTGTTCTCTATAGTGTAGTGTTTTATAAGCAATCTAAACTCAAAGAAATTTTAACTATTGGTTAATCTTTTCACTACACGAAGCGTTATTACTTATTAAGTGTGCAATACGCATTCCGTAAACATAGTACTTTTTTACTATGTTTACGGAATACGATACTGCGTATTGCACACTTTGTATCATCTCTCATCTGTGTCGTAGTTAATCGATATCGGTACTTATTTTCTATTTGTTTCTCTTGTATAAGCGATGTTTTTCTTCCATTATGTACCATTACAACCACGCAACGAACTTTGCGGACGACTACATAATGGCAGGGGTTTACGAGCAAAATAACTCTTAGGCATTTCATTTAAAATTGTTTACGTAAAACAAATATGGTAAACCTCTGCATAACGTTTGCAGTAACCAAGTATCTGGGGATGACAGCGCTAAGCTCGTCAAACCGCACGTAACTAAACTGTTAGGAATTATGCAAACGAAATCTTATGCATTTTAATTAGGAAGCGCAGTGCTGTAATACTACAATGCAATTTTATAGTAGTCTTCTCTTCTATTGTGTAAGAGAATCAGCGATGAGGCTCTAAAAGTTCGGTAACACCCATTGCATTCGAGTACTAAATCAGGATAAAAAGCTCTTTCGTTGGTAATTTTTTTGTAATGTTTTTACTTAATTCATCTCGTATATTTATTCGTTTGCTTCAAATTTTGATCTACTAGTGGTTGGATTGACTTAAAGTTTGGTACTCATAGATAGATTGGGAATTGGAATGAAAATGCATCTACTGTCAACAAAAAACGCTTGTATATGTAATTAAATAAAAAAATATATAATTAGGGTCACGTTTCGTAGACACGGGTTTATCAAACCTGTTTTCGGTACAGAATAGAAGTTTGGCAACAGAAGGTTTGGTGCACACGATTGGTACCGGTCGAATTTATGTAACATATTATGACGAAATTTAGACTGTGACTTAAGTTGCATAGTGATGTTATAAATATTAAGTTGAGTAACAATGATTTCCTCCATTTCTGCCATCGTATTGTAAACAAGTTACTTAAACTAGAACGGTTGTTGTTTATAACCAACGAAAAAAACGGAGGAGGTTCTCAAGTCGACGCGTGTATTATAGGTAGGTACACATAATATATATATAAAAAAATCCTACCCTAAAGGTAGGAAAACAGGGATGATTAATTGTTCAGTCACTGATTAAAATGGACCAGGCACAAGTTTTTACAGAGTGGTCCGATTTTGATAATTCTTTTTTATTGCGGTATACCTAGCATCGGTCTAGTCAGCCACCAAAGATGTTGTGCACAGGCAACACGCCAGAATTCGTTTGGAACAGGCCTGATGATGACACCTTGAAATTGGTATTATATAAATTTGGAAAAAAATACAATACAATTTACAGTCAATATAATTTAAAATTAAGGAAAAGTACCTACTTTGTGTAAATGTATTTTAGTGATTAAAATGTAAATTAATTTTTTATGCTTTTTGTCCTGTTTTGTTTCTGGAACTCTTACTTTATAATCGTGTTAATGCGGAATCCTATGATCTATAATATTTCGCAATTAGCATTGTAATTAACGCAGCTTGAATATGAAGTAGAAATCAAATGCCAGGTTGTAAAGTCCTCACAATTTTTTTTATCTGTTCAAGTCAGATTTATTCCAATATCGGAATATTTATCACGATGTATATATTTTTTTCCAACACACCTCATTTATATTGATTAGAATAATTTGAGAATGTTACCTACGTACTCGTACCTATTTTTCTAAACTGAGAATTTAATTTCATTGAATTCACCACAGGAATTCACCAAGTCATATTTTCAATGGGATGTAGGCCACAGGCCACATTTATCTTTATTGAGCTCCCGATATTTCGGCGCATCTACTAGACTACTAGTACTAGCACCATGATTTCCAATAGACTAAAGAAATTGCGGGTAGATGATAATGTTGTGTAGGCCGATTTCTGTCTACCCTCATTCTTGCGCGTCGATTATGTGTACAGTGAAGGAATCGCGTACCACAGGGTCTATATTATTACTTGTATTGTGCCAGGGTGGAACGTTTTCCTTAATACAATTTGCTAAATTTTTTTCATAATAAATGGCTTCTGCTATCATTTCTTCTGCAGATGTATGGAATGTCAAAATGATAGCAGTAGCACAGTATTTAGTGCCACCCTGGTATGCGATTCAGTTTCTTTGACTGTACCTACTTTTGCTACCGCTGAACACGTTATTAAATCACTCGACCCAAACACATTCATAACCTGACTACCTATTTACATCCAATAGAAAATACATGTAAGTAATGTAATGTACAATGTAATGTTTTCACTTCACTAAGTACTAAAAAGGTAAATATGAATTTCAGACAATGCCGAGCCCCTTGTACAGCGCGGAATTGAACCTCGAGGAGCCGTCTCCTAAGGTACAGGAGTACGCGCTGCATCACTGCGGCGAAGACCCCGACTCTCGGCTCCAAGCCATCTCCGATCTACGAGACATCATCTACGGTAAACAAAAATAAAATGACTCGGAATAGGTACACTCACACTATGAAATACGCACGTAGACATATCTACAATAAGGAGTAACCTAAAGGATCTTCGCAAAGTGTTGGAGTATGCAAATCGTCGACGCTGCGTGCGATCCCGGTAGAAAGATACGCGGCGAAGGTACGCGTGACAGTGTCTATGATAAAATAAATATGCCCACTATGATACGTATAATATAAGAACTGTGTATAATTAATATTATAGCGCCTTCCATCATATAAATAACATTCACATTTTCCATCCGTGAAAAGTAGAAAAGTTTTACCAAATGTAACTTCCGTACATGCGATAGGAAGGTGTTCACGTTTAACATATTGTAATAAAACAAAATACACCAGGAAGTATTCGAAGTGTTAACTGAGTTTAATTAGCAATATTGCTCGCGCGTGTAGAAACAGCCTCCGGTACTCATAATATGTAGGATGTAAGCAGCTTACTGCTTATGGACTTAAAATACAGAGCGAGATGCAAGTGTGCTAATTTTCTACTGTCTACGTAACAGCGAAACCTTTCCATCGAAACCCGAACTAATGCGACAAACTAGCTCAACAGGTTTTAATTAAATGAATGGGTACGCATGTTGCCTGGAAAATTATATAACACACTAAAATGTGTGATAAAGATCTTAGCCTCAGAATAACCAAATAGTAATTAGATAGAATCAACCTTCTAATAACACATAAATCATAAATGTTAATTGGAAATTTTTACAACTCGCAATTTACCTGTTTTCCAGAACGAGGTGAATGTACTCCGCACCGAATGGACGATGAGTTCCTGATCAGATTCCTTCGCGCTCGCAAATTCATACCTCAGCGCGCGCACAGGCTGGTAAGCGTTCGCTTTACGAGTCACAGGAATTTTTATTAATGTCAGATTATTTATTCATCGACTTGTCGGCACTTTGACTTGAGCTAACCGAACAAGAGTGCTCTAATCTAATCCTTAAGGTCGGGAATACACATGACTGTAGTTTGCATATTTTTGTGCCAGTAGCTGGCGTATATACGTTAAACAAACTATGTATATTAATGTGGCACAAGAGTGCGAGCTACTGGCATGTGTATTCCTGGCCTAAGAATTTGTTTGTTTGTTTGTTTAAACTCTTTATTGTACAAAAAGGAAATAGGTACAAAAATAACACACAAAAGAAAGTGCTAAGTACAAAGGCGGACTTATCCCTGAAGGGATCTCTGCCAGTCAACCTTTGAGTGGTACAGAAAAGCAATTGAAAAAAGATAAGGATCGACAAATAGAGCAAAACATTTGAATAAATATAAATGCATATATAAACCCTAAGTACCTAAATATATACAGTATTATACAGAATACATAACCTTAATATACCTGTTACCCAAATATAAAATAAATAAATAAGTACATATTTTACAGAATTTGCCCTGATAAAGATAAAAAATTAAATGAAAACGAAGAATGTTTATTATAAAACAAACACGAAGTTAAAAATCCAATTAGCAGTGTCCGGCGGACCCCAAAGGACCCAACACGAGTCAGTTTATATTCTGAGAGATTTCCATAAGTACCTAGGTACTTATGGAAATCTGTATGAAACGTCAACTAAACTGACAGAAAAATAACTCATCACAGTTTCGATCCATTGTTATACGGGGATACGTCTTTCTTATAATTATTTTGGGAGTTCAATTGTTCTTAAATAACAGTTACTTATAAATGCCAACCAAAACAAATTGTCTAACGAAGGTATAGGTACATAAATGTTTATACATTCAAACATATCTTGTTGCATAAATTTCATAAGCACGCCGAGTATTGTCTTGACTGTTATGAAATATAAAACTGCGGGAGTCAGAACAACAAGCGAGCTGCGGTTGCAAGGATTCCCATCCCACGGTCCGAAATGCTTTGTAGAACGTAAAATATATAACATTATCGTTTTCGGAAACTTTTCACCGGAGCTCTAGACATTTCTTAAACTGGGATTGTTAAAGTACCACGTCACAGTGACACCACAGGTAAGTAGGCAATACTGGTCTTTGCTCTATAAAAATTTAAGACAAAGGGGAGAGTTCTCAAAAATCTTTATTTCGGTAATAACTCGAAAACCGTGCAACTTTTACTGGGATCATGTTAGGTTGGTTAGGTTCCTCTTGAGTAACTATAGTATAGAAGTAAGACACAAAAGACAAAATAAGGGCCCGTAAAAGAAAAAGTGTGCTTGTGTATGTATGTATGTATGTTGTAATAATACGTTTGGATGTGATATCAAATGATTACGTGACGTTGGTACTCTCAAAAATTTCCGTTCCTGTTATGCTAATCAAGCGCAGTTTCTGTACGAAGTAGAACCATAGTGAAATTAATCTATAGAAAGGAAATATAAAATTAGTTTAAAAGGTTTAAGTCTATTAGGTTTAGGTTTATTAGGTCAAGCTAAATACTAGTTGGGCAAGTAATATATACGTATCTATAGTACATTTGTGTCTTTAGTATAAGTATGTACGTATGTAAACTTATTATTGCACATAAAAATTAAAAATAAAAGTACTGATTAACTGAATAAAGTGTAAAGGCGGACTTTATTCCAAATAGTTGAGAAAAGTTTTTAGTTTAATTTTTTTATAAAAGGAAATGTAAATAACTATTATAATTATATAGCTATGATTCATCTCGAGAATTAATAAAAATTGTTGCTAGTGTGCATGGTCTAAGTGATCAATCACGAATGTATGTCAGACTACGACTATATTAGATGATTCCTCTATGGTATATGGTCTCGTTTTGTGGGCAACGTTATTCCGATTTTTTGTTGTGTTCGATTTGATCTGTTGCTTTTGGGCCAACGCTAAAAATAGCCAACTGGTTTTTATAAGCGGCGGTTATCGAATACTTGTTTACGAATTTATTATATACGTCGTAACAGTAGATAAATAATATGAAATAAATATCATGGGACACTTGACTGACACCGATTGACCTAGTGTCAAACCCTTGCCAAACTAAGCAAAGCTTGTACTCGTACTATGAATACTAGGCAAGGGATAAACATACTTATATAGATATATACATACTGAGATACATATTAAACATCCAAGACCCGAGTACAAATATTCGTATTATTTATACAAATACCTGCCCCGGCCGGGAATCGAACCCGGAACTTCAAGCTTCGTAGTCAGTAAGAGAACACCACAGCCCATAGACACCTGCAACACCAGGGGGATTGCAGATGCGTTGCCAACCCAGAGGCCTAAGATGGGATACCTCAAGTGCCTCAAGTAAATAATTCAGTGGCACTGGGTGAAGTTTCGAAAACGCATATGTGCGTCGGTGGCAGTGAATGCATTAAGCAACTTGTTCTAATCATCGAGCCGTCGTAAAGAGATTATTTATTGTTGTTATTTGTGGTTATTTATTGTATGAATAATACGAATGTCTGTTCTCGGGTCTTGGATGTTTAATATGTATTTAAGTATTTATTTATCTATATTTAAGTATGTTTATCCGTTGCCTAGTGTCCATAGTACAAGCTTTGCTTAGTTTGGGACTAGGTCAATTGGTGTCGAGTGTCCCGTGATATTATTATTATTATTATTATTTGTATAAATATTTTGACCCGACTGCCCGAAAAGGACGCTTATTTAGTGCTTTCTTTCTTTTATTCTTTTGGTTATTTGAATTGTGATCCAAACTAGGTACGTATTCTTACCAAATTTTCAGTCGGTCCAACGATTGGAAGTGGGTCAAACTTGACTTCTTAGATCCACACGAACATAGAGATACAATACTAACACGTGGAGTTGAATAAAAACTTGTAATTTGAGGAGCACTATCGGTCATCTTGCGTAAGAATGTTATAGTTAGTTTATTTATATGTTATTGTTGTTATGTATCTCTACCTATCTATCTATTTAGATTTCTTGTCTATGTGTTACTTATTGTATATAAATGTTAGTTTTATATATTTTTGATGTTACTCGGATCTAACCTACTGTAAATTTAACCACCTGCTAAAATGTATTCCTTATTTCTGTCTATTGTAAAGGTTGCCTAGACAAGATTGCTCTGAAGCTATAAGGCCGTATTGCTTACCTTGGAAACTCTCTATATACCTGTGTTTTTTGTACTGCTTACCATGTGTTAGTGTTCAATAAAGAATTATTGTATTGTGGGAATACCCATCTTTGGTATTATTTATTTAAATACAGACGAAGTCTCTGTGTTCACAGATGGTCAACTACTATCAGTTTAAAGAGGAGAACCCAGAATTTTTTGAAGACATATACCCACTGGACCTGCGCGTCATAGGAGATAGCAACGTGATAACCGTTCCGCCATACGTCGCGCAAGATGACCGGCGGCTGTTGATTTATAGAATAGGTGACATCGCCATCAAATAATCCTAAATGAGATAGGTAGAAGAATGAGGGATGCCGACATAGCCAAGCGAATAAGCTCGTTAAAGTAGCAATGGATAGGCCATATAACACGGAGAACATAAAAGTTCTCGAAAGAACGCGGGTCGGCAGGCGTAGCGAAGGACGTCCACCAACGAGAAGAATGACCTGGTTAAAGCCACGAGTTCACGGTGGATTTAGGCTGCTTCCAACCGAAGAAACTGGATATACTGACTACCATCCTGAATTTTTCCACCCACCGGTTTAGATTTCAGAGGGGGGGAGGGGGACGCTCGATTTTAATGAAAATTTGCACTTTAAAGTTGAATTTTTCGCAAACAAATTACTGAATCGCATAATCGTTTAGCAAACCCCTAATGGTTTTAAAATACCTATCCAACGATACCCCACACTATAGGGTTGTATGAGAAAAAAAATCATCGCCACTTTACGTCTATGGGAGGTACCCTAAAAAAAGTTGTTTTTGAATTTTTAATTGTACTATTTTGTCGGCATAGTTTACCTATATATCCGTGCAAAATTACAGCTTTCTAGCATTGATAGTCCCTGAGCTAAGCCGCGGACGGACAGACAGACAGACAGACAGACATGGTGAAACTATAAGGGTTCCGTTTTTGCCATTTTGACTACGGAACCCTAAAAAGGTAACCAAATTAACCGAAACCTTCCAGGATGCTGGGACCCTAACGCGATCCCACCCGAAGACCTGTTCAAGGCGACCGTGATGGCCATAGAGCTGGGCCTGATGGAGCCGACGTATCAGATTCTTGGTGCGCACGCGTTGTTCGATTTGGAGGATATCGGGCTGCACCACGCTTGGCAAGCCACGCCTGCCATCGCATCCAAAATTGTTAAAATGCTAGGGGTAAGTATGTTACTCCATTGCAACAATAATTATTTTATTAAGCCTCAGAAAACGTGGTTAAAGTCTTTCGGATTCCTCGCGGGCACTCTGTAGATGCCTAGAGGTTCCAGGAGCTCGTTGGATGTGGACCCGCGCCCCGCAGTGGACGTTTATTGACTGTGCATTATCATATACCGAGCGGAAAAAATTTGGCCCTGAAATGTATGCCGAATCAGTAATTTTGTATGAAGGGTGGGCCAAATTTTGTGCCGCTGAGTAACACTAAACAGGAATCAAAGTAATATAAACTCAAAACTGACCAGAGACTGAAACAAAATTTAATGTTTTCTCTGCTAATTGGCATCTAATGTTTATTATTACGATTTCGCGGCGCTGTTGCCGGGTCCTATAATTTATAGTGGTATGGAGATAGGCGTTGCTATAGCAATATACCTACATTATGTATAAAAGTAGCGGCGGGCACGTGAACGTTTTCAGTTTCAGGAAACCTTACCGATAAAACTTTTTCAGTTTTGAGGGGGCTGGAGTAAGTAAACAAAAGCGTAACGTATGATTATTTCTAAGGATGAATAATATTAATAGGTGAATAATAGTGGATTATTGCACCAAGCAGAAAGTTATTCATTATTTCACCGAGTGCCGATTTGGAGCCCGAGCGTGAACGAGGGCTTTATAAAGGATGAGGGCAATATAAATTACTTAGTGCGAGGTGCATAATCTGCTTTTCTGTCAACTTACAGGAATAGTAGACGAAAAAAAAACTCATGCTAAACAATTAATAGGAAAGAAATGTCACTAGCACTCGATGATTCCATTTTTGTAAGTTTACATTCGCACTCTCAAAAAATGTCCCCGGAAAATTCGCGGGAAATCTAAAACAATGCAATAAAGGATTTTCATACATTATTTCTGCTCTAGAGCAGAAAAATCCCGCTTTGTGCTGGGTATTTAGTGCGGTTATGATGAAATTAAAGCATAGTTGGAAGAATAACATATTCTAAGTTGATAATTAAAATTATTAACAAAAAAATATTTTTTTGTCATTTTCAACGTTTTATTCAAACTGGATTGGGGGCAATTTATACTTGCAATTGTGTAGGTACCTAATTAAATAGTAAATTGTACAACAAGAGTATAAAACGAGCCATTTTACCCAAGACGTTCATATAGCCACGTTCGTATAGATAGTGGATAGACACGTCGAGGGGAAAATGGGTTTAATGCTCGAGTTTTACACTCTGCTTTTCACTTAGATAACGAGGAAATGAAAAAGCAACAGTAGAAACAGTAATTCACTTTCTATGTACCTTTAATTTTTTAGGTCGATCAACTTTTCCCTGTACCGCGTTGCCTAGAGCGTACATTTTTATCGTACTTAGTTACATGCCCATTATTTAATGGACAATCTCCTAAGCGCATTAGTATTATATATAGACATAGGATTATATGCATTTACATGTTTGTATATGCAAATGCATATAATTATATTTTTATAGCGTTATTGCATATTTCGGTACATTTAGCTGCAGAAATAGAAAATATGTATATGCATATAAATATAATGTGAAAATTATGTAAATTATTAATAATGAATGGTTTTTGATTGTGCATATTTGGTGCATATTTCGCCCTTTTTTAGTGCGTACTTGCATGCATATATTGGCATTTTGATACCTAGTGCATATAATCCGATGTCTAATTATATATACCATAACAGTTTTTTAAAACTCTGTCACTGTTGTCTCTGGGACAACGGGACAGACTAACAAACAAGAAAAAGTTGATCGACCCTTCTATGCATTATTATAATAATTATATTTTATTTTATTGATATATTATGATTGGTTTGATTTATTCTTAGTTTTACCTATATAAATTAAAAAATATTAAAATATATGTAGAAACTTTTTTGTTTGTGGCTGTTAACACCGATCACCTTGGAATTAGACGAATATTTTATTTTATGCACTACAGCTTAAAAAGTAATTTTATGTCGCCTAGATGCAGCATAAACACGAACTTTACGCGCATGAGAAGTTAAAAAATATTTTATCACGTAAATGTCTGCCTCCGTGGGGCCAGGATAAAAAAAACCCTTTAATAATTTCCTTAATTGACCTTTTTGTTTTCTTCTACAGTCCTGCTTACCCGTCAACATCTACGCCATCCACGTCATCAATCACTCGTGGGTATTCGATAAGATCTACAACATTTTCAAACCGTTCCTCACCGCTGATATGCGATCAAAAATCTATTTCCACGGCTACGATGTCACCTCGCTACATAAACACATCCTCCCTGATCACTTACCAGAGAGGTATGGGGGCATTTGGCCCGACTTCTCGTACACCATCTGGCTGGAATCACTGAAAAAAAATCACAAGGTGGCAAAGGAAATGATCACTTGCGGCTACAAGTTTCGTGAAGAAGAGTTATGTCCCAAAGTTGTTAGACAGTTAAAGGATGAGAGGATAAAGTTGTCGTGAAAATAGGACAACGATTCCTGGCACAACTTTACGGCTGCGAACGAGGAGCCGGGTTGTGCTCACGAGCTTGCCGCCTCGGGCGTCTCGTGAAACAAGATAAATTATACTTTAGGTACCTTAATAAATATTTGGGTTGGATTAGATATAATGGATGTTTAGTACTCAGTGGTAATAAGAAGAAAATCCGCCTTAAGAGACCGTTAGTTGTGATCGCTTTTTCACACAACCACATGAGGAACGATGTCACTATTATATTGCGCCTTTAAGTAATAAGTTCTTTATCAGGCATAATGACATGAATTTAGTTTCATATCGGTATAGGATGCAATAAAAATATGGCCTCTGCTGTTTTAAAATGTAAATACAGGTAACCATGTTTTTTTTACTAAGTTTAATTATTATTTATAAGAATTCTTTTCCAAGCATAACTATAAGTTAATTAGTTTAAGAGATTATCATGAATTAAACAAATCGTCAAAAACCTGTGATATGAATTTGCGTTTGTTTGTAGAACTGCTTCTTTTAGATAGTTTTAGATACATTTAAATGACATTATTAATTAAATAGGACGTAATAGCTTTTTTGATATAATGATATAAGTATATGCTTAAGTAATTGTACATAATATTATTATACTTAATGTACTTAACATCGGTCGGCGGTTTAATATACAAAGTGTTATTCGAGTGAAGTTAATTTTTTCAAGACAAAAGTGCCTTAATGTCACCGTTTAATTAATAGACCAGGTAGACAATTAGAAGGTAATTAATTATGGGTGGTAAAATAATTTAAAGGTTCTTAATTTACGTTTTTTTTTTAAATTCCATTGCCGAAGTGTTTTAAGTTTGTGAATTTCACAATAATATGTTTTATGTACTACTTACCTACGAAAAAAAAATTTTATAGGTGAGTTAATTAATGGTAATTTCTGTCAATGAACTGACCCGTCTATCGAAGTTAACGGAAACGAAGAGAAACACGGTGTATAATGTATGAGTAAAGTAACAGTAGGAGCATAATAACAACTGTTATGATAATAAATCGTTTTACTCAGATGCTGAATTCTTGTTTAATTTCATAAATAAGCTTTCTCTTCCGAAACAAGACTTCTAACAAAGGTCGCATAGCGTTAACAAGGGCTTGAAATAATTCATTTTGCGAAGTTATTGGTAATTTTCATGAGCTTGTAACCGCTACGCGACCTGAAATTAACTTGGAGAGCGGGGTGCTTCATTTCCGAAAGTTCGATGACCCTCGTTTTCCCGAGCCGAGTTATCTTGTGCAAGCACGCCGCGAGTGTTCTCCAGAGAGGCCTGTGTATTGTTATTCAAAGTCATGAGTACGAATACAAAGGATAGATAAAGATGAATGATGAAGGATCATACGTCGGATCCATTGCTATTAAATTGAAAATAGGCGCTGGCCAAACGCTTTATGATGAAGGTCAGTCAGAGTTCAGCGAAGATGGTGCCCGGTAAGTGTTATCAACACGTGGCGTTGAGACAGTAGGTTTATGCGCTTGCAACGAAAACTACATACTACTAACTACGTAAAAAAAAAAAATGTCTGTCTGCAAAGAATTTCCATATCGCTATCCCACTGGAACTTTGGGATAAAACTACCCTATACTTATATCTAATTTCATCATGATCAGTTGCGTACAAACACAACACAAACACAACAACACACACACTGCAACACACAACACACACACACAAACACTGCAATGGAAACACTGCAATGTTTTTACCTCTCGGATTATTATTATTATTATACCTAAGTACTCGTAAGTCGTAGTTTTCAATGTCGTGTACCTACTGAAAAAAAAAACGGCCAAGAGCATGTCGGACACGTCCGAAATAGGGTTTCGTAGCCATTACGAAAAAATTTAATAATATTTTTCTAAGGATTTCGTATTTTGTACGGAAAATTCCAAGTTTAGGTATATTTTATACCTTAGGCTCCTATTTATTCTTAAACTACTATTAATTCTCAAGAAAACTTAACCGTTATAGTTTTCCTTGTAAGTTTGACATACTTACTACCATCCTGAATTTTTTTCAAATTGTTATGCAATTTTAGGATACGGCCTCATAAGGAAGTAGAGTTCGAAATTTGAAAAGGTACGGTCTAGAATATTTTGATTATAAAGAGGTAAAGTTTGTAAGGTTGTAGGAGGAAATTTTTGGATCTACTGAACCGATTTAGATGAAATTCGGTAGGTATACATAACACAGACACCCGTAACCCCCGTTTCTAAGATCACCGAAATAAATAAATATACAAGAATTGCTAATTTAAAGGTATACAATAGGAGTACAAAAGATAAATGTTATATTGTTTGAATAACGCGCCGGCGTTTGAATGTCCCCCCCTGCTCCTCTCCTTCCATGGGAGCCGTAGAAAATAACTGAGGGTTACTACCAGAAGATGGACAGCAGCGACTTCATGGCAATCTTCAATCCTTTACTGCGTTCGGATGATGATGATTTTATTTTGCAAATAATTCATTGATTTGTTTTACATGATAAAAAATCGATGACTGCATGATTCAGGCAGCTTGCCATCGTCAGCAAATGAGGGCATTAACCGAGAAGCCTCGCAGCGGGCGGCGGCAGAGGCGCGCCCCCGGGCCTCGGGCCGGTTGCGAGATGAAGGGCACGCAAGGCTTCCTCATTGTTTTGTTGCCTTACCAATTACTTGCTGCTGGGAATGCCCGCCCCCGTGACGAAATAAACAGCCTTGCTACTGTAAGCTAAATATACCTAGCTGAATATTCTGAAATGAGACCAACAAAACAAACCGCGTATTACGAGATCTGATTGCAAATTTACCTTCGTCATGGAACTATGGACATGGAACTACCACATGGAATTATAGACCCAGTAATCACCCCAAAGTTCACGCCCAAAAGAAACAAAGTTTGACTTAGTTGGCCGGGTTGATATGTACATAATACCTGTAGCCAACCCGAGTTTTTTTGGTCAAAATTACGTCATATTATAAAGCACCTGAACGAGAATGGTACCAGCAATTAACCACTGGTCTACTATATAGAGTAAAAAAATATATAATGTGCTATATTCTCACCCGACCAGAACTACTTGGCAAACGTCGTTGGGGGCGGCCTTTCAACCCCATTATTTACGTCACGTAGTACCGGAAAAGGATCAACGCCATTCTCTAAAAAAGTCCATCGAGGGCTATACTGTCAACCCGGCAAGGAACTAAGGCAAACTTGGTTTTCTTTATAAATTTTGGGGTGTGTTTAAAGGCCTATAATTGTCCCCATCTGGTACTCGACGACACAGGTAAACTTGCTATCAGATCCCGTACCCGCGTGGTCGCTGGGATTTATTATAAGTCATATTTATAGCCCGATCAAAGAAGAAAAAGCAATCAAAATTATCTAAGTTTATTTGTTTACTTACAAAACATCACCTTCACTAATGTAATCTTTTACATTGGACGTCTTCACATTTTCATTGGAAGTTTCCTCTGATATCTCGACTAAACAGGATGGACGGAGGTCTTTAATCCGTCGTGCACATCGAGGAAATTTAAAATTAGATATATGTTTAGGATTCTCTGCGTCATACGCGTTGTTTGTCTCCGAAATATCGAAAGCTCGACGATATTTGCGGAAACTTTTCTTTAATCGAGCGAAGAAAGTGTCCTTGTTTGATTTGGGAAAGGGTAAAAGTTGGTGCATGGATAATGAAGGTCCACGAACTCGAGGGGAATCGAAGCTCACGCTGGTGCAGCATGTTCGGCTGGTGACTGGGATCGCATCAATATTAGTGCGTGTCAGCTGGCAGCAACTTTGCGAAGTCAAACGTGACCTCTCAGGCAAATGTGACTTCTCTTGTAGTCTCTTATTCAGGAAATGCAGACTGGCCGTGTAGAACAATTGCTCGTCGTCGGGTTTCGCCAGGGCTTCATCGAGGGGCGTTACCAAGTCCTTCTCTGTGCTATTGCTTTGAGCTTTTTCAGTATTATGACGTGGCATCCCTCTCGAATGGTACCTAACATTTGTATCTTATGACACATTTTTACACATACATTGGAAAATGTTTCCGAAATGCAATTTACACTAACTAATGACGAAAAAGCAATTTTGAATGTTATACTAAGTATTTATAAACTGAGAATTGACGTGTCACCCGTAACTGTCATCTGTCAAGCTACTATTTTTAATTAAATAGTATAAACTTAAACTATGTAGTTGTCAAAAAATAAAAATAAATAGAAAAGAGTTTAAATGAATTTTAGTGTGTGTAGTGTAGAACAGTAGGCGTAGTACAGTGGCGTGTGTAAGGGATTTTTTCACGTGATACACAATTAGTGTTTCTGCTCGTAACTCATAACAAAATGAGATTAATACTAAATCATAATATTGACAATTGACTCAAAACACAATATTGTTTAATTTAGTCTTATTAAATTTAGCATTAGCTCACAAAAAATCCCAAACCTTTGTACTGAGACTAAGTAAATTAAATGGACTAATAAAAAACTTAAATTACTCAGAATTAGATAACGTAAAAATAAAAATTTTGTTTAACGCAAAGAAAACATCCTGTATTATCTATTTCCTAAGTTTTTCCATCGAAAAAAAGCATGAGAAAAGTTAGAGAAAATTATCAGGTCAACAAAAGTCTATATTATAGTCTGTTCTAGAATTTAGTCTTCATTGTTTGTAAGATTTTTATTAAGTAAGAGAATGTCTAATTTATGCTAAACTAGCTTTAGCCCGCGGCTCCGCCCGCGTGGTATTCGGTTATCGCGCGCTGTTCCCTCGGGAACTGTGCATTTCTCCGGGATAAAAAGTAGCCTATGTCACTCTCGGGCCCATAAACTATCTGTATGCCAAAAATCACGTCGATCCATCGCTTCGTTACGGCGTGGAAGACTGACAAACATACAAACATACAAACACACATACATATTTCATATGTTTTATATGTACAATAAAGAGTTACAACAACAACAACAACAAACACACTTTCGCATTTATAATATTAAGTATGGATAGTATAGTATCGATTTATGTGACTCGTAATTTATTTTATATTTTTGATCAAGTTCACATTCCCAC
Organism: Choristoneura rosaceana; assembly: GCA_037349165.1. Classification (NCBI taxonomy): domain Eukaryota; kingdom Metazoa; phylum Arthropoda; class Insecta; order Lepidoptera; family Tortricidae; genus Choristoneura; species Choristoneura rosaceana. The sequence continues at coordinate 5,756,111 of JAZBNJ010000009.1, forward strand.
ATCCTTAATATCATAAACAATCCTTAATAGTAGCACGGGATGAAGAAGGCAAGATCCTGTAAAGCTCACACAAAGCCCTTTATGTGACCAGTGTTTGGATAAGGTGGAAATAAATTATTTTCACTTATCTCTGGGTAGCGAAACGGAAGTAAGAGAAAAGAACCTCCGATTAAGGGTCATTGACTTGCGCGATCCTTAACCCCGTGTGACACTGCATAGTAGGAAACTGCCTTCAGAGTTCCTAATCCAATGTTTGCTTTTCAAAATTCGTTTAACTTTACTTATTATAGAAATGGGCATTGAACTAAATACCGGCAGAAATTCGATTGATCTTAGCCAGAAATAATTCTTATACCTAACTCGTATTTATGGTGTTCAAAATAATCTCTGCATGACTCTCTATGAGCTAATAACATGATATAGTGTAGATTTTTCAAACTTTGTACTTCATGATATTGCTTGTATGTGTGATAAAAGTTAGGATTTTCAGAATAATTACTTTTAATTAAATGTTTCAGGATTCTAATGACGCTTGGCCTTTTGTTTCACGTGGGCGTGTTGTCTAAGTGATCTATATTAAATAGCTGACTGTGTATTTTGGCCGGTACATTTTCCAGGAAATAAAAAAAGATATCTTAAAAAAAGTTCCAAGTGCGAAATTATACACTGTAAAATGTTGTGAAAGACTTGTTATTACCGTTATATTATACTTGTAGTATTTCGTAGATTAGCTTTAATGATTGATTTGTCTGAGAGTTCACACTGTTTTCATGGGTTTGAACGGAATCCTGAAAAAAACTTGTAACTACCAGCGATCTACGAATTTCAGGTCAATAACCTAAATGTTTACTCCCGTATTTTTAATCTGTTCTTTTGCAAAATCAAATTTCATAAAGAGTAGGTAGGTATTTACTTTATACGAAAAGGTTTCTGATATGAATCATGACACCTATCACCCTGTTCCAATTATATTTCCATCAATGGGTGCGTGGAAAATTGATTAAAACCCAATTAGCTTTCCAGGAATATTTTAAACCTGTTTGTTTATTTAATATAATGACGTCGTCAAAGCCAAAATATTATCATTTCCCATACGGAACGACGGCAGTTAACGATTTAAGTAAACAGGTAATTTGAGAACGTGCCATCTGCCACGAGACCACCGATCGCCGGAATTTTTCAGTCGCAGTGAGGTAATAAAAGTAATAATCAATAAACTAATTCCCGAAGCGTGAATGTGACATATAAAACATTGCCTGTTAAAAAAATTCAGGCGTTTTAAATAGCCTCAATACCTTCTTACAATGGTTTATAGTAGTTTGCACATCGAAACGCTCCATTTCTAGTAAATTATTTGGTAACAATGTATTTTTTAACTATCCATATTTTAAATATCCATATCACATAAGATACATAATTATTTATAATTTGAAAATGTAACGAAGAACAGTCGAAAATGTCGAATTCAATAAATTTTACTCAGAGAATAGGCGGAACAAAAGTAAAATTAGTAGGAATTGTAACGAAATTAAGCTTTTTTGGGGCAAGTGAAAAATGAAATACAATAAAAATCCAGTTCCGTTGGAATTTCAGAATCCGGATGTCCCTCTGCGAGCACAACAACATCGCTGCCGAGATGCGCCTACACAGTCATGAGACTAGCATTAGTAATAACTGTTTGTAAATATTTCTTTGGAAGGTTTAGTGGAAATTCTCTGACATTTTGACAAAATCAATTTAGATCTCTGATTCAAAGAAAGCTAACCTGTACTCGTCATATTTAAGTAAACAATTAACGTAAATACGTTCGAAGGTCTACCTACTGCCATCCACAAAGACGCGTGATTTTGTCAAAATTAGACATTAATGACATTGTAATAATCGTGAATGACTCTACCTTATACTGAACCTATCAAGTCTGCTAGACAAACAAGCTAACTGACTACCGGCTAAGGCTACTGGCTGTCATCGATCGACCATTCAAATGTCTAGCTTTGCTTATTCAATAGGTACCTAAAGGTGAATAGGAGATACAGGCGTGGGTGTTTATCTATTTTTGGACATTTCGATTTAAACATAAAATAGACTAGATACGCGCATAGTTAATAGAATAGACTGTCACCATTTACGTACTGTTAATTAGAGTTTGGTGCTTATTTTAACTGTAGTTGTAATACTCAATTATTATCTTTTCATCCAGCCTCTACAAATTCGTCCCATTGTTAGGCATAGGCCTTTTTCAGAACGGACGGGCTTAGAACTTAGTAGTTCTCAAGCAGGCCTCGTGCGGATTGGGAACCTCACACACATCATTGTACAACTTTACAAGTTTGTGTAGGTTTCCATAAAATGTTTTCCTAGACCGAAAAGCTCACTCAAAAGCAGGGGATTGTGAGTTGTAGTCGTTAGAACCCCATAGCCAACCAGCAGAGTACCTCCTAGGTTTTTTTAATTCCAATTAAACTCAAAAGGTAATTTAATTTTCTCTTATTTACCATCTTCCGTTAAACAGTCTGCCCGTTCCCAGGGGCTAGGGAAAAAGTAAAACAGTACATATACGAATACTTGTATGTATAACCTTGTATTGTTTCTCATTTAACGGCGCCTCAAAGACAATAGCTTTGTAGCTCTGTTGATGTAATTAGGTATGTATACTTATAGCTACCGCCGCCTGAAGCAGTTGAACCCCTTTTTGCGGAGTGTCCCTCAATGCTAGTCACAGTGTAGGCGGGAGGTTTAATCAAACGGCTGTAAACATACCGGACCAGGCCGTTGACTCGTCGGCCGCCGAAAAGCGTTCGTTAATCCGCCGGTAAAGGGCCTGTCCCACTTAATGGGGTAAGTTTAGATTTTGAAACGGGATCATGACGTGATAACTGTTCTTAATCGCTCGCTCTCGTTATAATAAATACAACGTCTTAGCAATTAAGTCAATGAAACTTTACTCAGAAAATGAATCGTGTGTATAATCCCACCCACTTGTGATTGTAACTACACTGCATTGGACCGTCTCGATAAAATTCCACTGAAATATAAATTTTCCCACAAAAAACATTGCTCTACCCTTGTATTGGTTTTATCTATTTCCATCAGCCTCTTTTGACGGCTACACAGTGGAAGTGTTTGCGTCGTCTGTGGCTTCAAAGCACATCAACAATTTACGATGTTTACTCGACAAATAGGTAGGTGCACTTTTAACATCCGGCGTCACTGAAGCGCTCTATGAATAAAATAATCAAGGCGATTGCTCCCGGCCTTCTTATTGACCTAGACATGTCATTATTTGTAACATCACTCTGTAATTGATCTACGTTACTTAGTTACTCATTTATCGGTATCATTAGTCAAAAGAAATCATATCTGTTGACCTTAAAATGGAAGACGTGTAGCGTCAGTTTCTTGGCGCCAGTCGCGCTTGGGATTATTAGCTGTGGAGCTCTTCTAATGTTTTTTTTTTACGTTGATTACAATGTGGAGCGATGTCCTAAATTTACAATCTCGAAGAGATGCGCAGGAATTATTTGCCAATTGGTATTTTATGTGCAAACGTAGCATATTAGTAACGAGTAATGCCTTTCGTATGTATGTGGCGATGCGATCGAAACAATGGAACACTTGTTGGTGTCACTGTGGTGAAACGAGTTCCACGAACTGGGAGGGTTCAAAATACTACCGTCGTGCCTCACCACCCATTTCATGGAAAGGATAGATATAGAAAGCTATGGAATAAGTAAGAAAGACCGATAAATGCACAATACGAATACGAGTAGGTACATCTCATTCAGCCGATATATATCCCAAAGGACCGTGAATAGGAAATATACGATGGGATAAGGGCGAAAATTAGAGCTAAAAGTAAGTTAAGTGAAACGATGATAAGTAAGAATATGACAATGCCATTATGAGCATATATTACTAAGATATTACATACATACGAAGATTACTAGTCTATTATGAGTATGCCATAATAATAAAATGCCTCTCGCCAAGACGAAGAAGGTACCATCAGCCAATGTTTGATTTCATGGTTTGCCCATCCTTGCTACGAGTAGGTAAGGCAATATAATAAATGGGAAAGTAACTCTGTCTGTATCACTGTCTGTTACCTCTTCACACTAAAATCGCTAAACCGATTTAGATGAAATAGTAAAGAGAGTTGGGGACCTTGGGAAGGAAATACCTGCCTCGATCGACAATCGAACTTGGGACCTCAAGCTTCGTATCGTAGTCTGGTTCTCTAACAGACCATCCGGCCGTTCGTTACAAGTGAAGCTACATAAATACAAAACATATAAAATAGAAATGATTTCGTAACGTTGCACCTTATCAACTACATAGTTATCTACTATATAAAAATAAGTCGGGTTTTCCTTCCTGACGCTATAACTCCAAAACGCAAGAAAAGATTTCAAAGGTTTTGCATTCGTTGGAAAGGTCTCGGGTTCCGTGAGGTTTATAGCAAAGAAAATTCCGAATACCGCGCGGGCGGAGCCGCGGGCAATAGCTAGTTTATTATATAAATTTAATCAACCAGTCCATGGCTTCCCATCCCACCCTCAGCGTCGCCCCGGGAGTCTTACCTAACCTTAGTTTCCAAGTTATTGTTACGCAAAAATAAATATTACCCAATTAGGAGTATAATCATGGTATCCTAGTAGTAGTTCTCTCAAGAGTAGGGTTGTGAGCTCTAAGTTTTTCGGTTTTTTTTTGCAAAATTACATTTGAAATATCATGACCTTTACGTTAAAAGAAACTGAAGCAAGGGATACTGCACGCACTTGTGAGGAAATTCAATGGTGTGTGTGAAGTTCCCAATCAGAATTGTGCCTGCATGCGAACTACGGCCCAAGCCCTCCCATTCTGACAAGAAGCCTGTCCCCTTGCAGTGGGACGTATATGCGGGACGGCGAGATCTATTGGGCGTACTTCGATTGGCAAACTCGTTAGTACCTACCCAAATAATGTTATTGTTTGAACTACGACATTTGAATATTGAAAATAATTAGCAAAACCGAATTGGGCAAGATATAGGTTTCACTTACAGTTTGTTCTGGCTCTATTCCTCAGTCCCAGGGACACATTTAAGACACAATCACAGCACTTTCAGAGTTTTTTATGAATAATTTAAAAGAGCGCGCGCCGGCCGGCATTCATTTCGAGCTGTCAATTTTGCGCAACTGACTGGTGGCGCCGCCGTGCGGGAGAAAGCGGAATGTTCATTCAGCCAGTATGTTTTTGATATGTGCAGGAGGTTTTAATGCACATATTACTAATTATATCTGCCCAATGTAACGTACATAAACCCCCCACCGGGAATCTACCCCAGATTCCCCAGTTTACAAACAAAACCAGGGATGGTATTGAATAAGGTAAGTGGACTGTATAGTGTAAGTATTTGTTGACTTAGTGAACTAAACACGTGTAGCTGTAAATTGAGTAAAATAAATGACTTATTTCGAACCTAAAATTGTCATAAACTTGACACCTTCTTGCGTCAAATTCATGCAAAGAAACAAAGGAAAATAAAAATTATGCTGAATCTAATTCCATTGGAAGTGGTCTAAGCTTTACAACGGGTCGCGTGTATTCGCCATTCTGGATTTTTACTTTTACCACCCGTACAACTCCATCAGCTCCTGGATAAAGTTCCGTCACATGACCGAGATGCCATTGAAGCGGAGGAGCGTCAGCATGCATAAGAACGAGTTCATCAACTTGAATATTACGACAATTCCTATGCCATTTTGTCGCTGCTGCAGCGTGTGCAAATAATCGTTTAATTGCAATGTACGCGGACCGATATGTAAATAAATTTTATGAAAATAGTCGATAAGAATTTTTGTAAAGTTGCACTTTTTAGGAAGCAATAATGGATACTTCTTTTGATACGGTAGTTCGGCGAAAGACAACCTACCCCCCACCCTGAGAAAACCGAGGGGGTCGACATAAGGTGCTAACCTTTTAAGTGAAGAACTACAGCTGTAACCATTGGAAATTGCTTGGATATCAGCTGCAAAATGCTCTCGCTGAACGGATTTAATGAGCACATCGTGTGCGTTCTTTAAATCTGATAGAGACGAAGGACCTGTGTTCCTATTAGACTTCGTCGATCTACAATTGTTAATAAATTGAAAACAACGAGCTAAGACATTTTGAAGTTTGCTAAAACTCGAATATTTTTCAGTTAAATTATAAACAAGATTTGAGTCACGTGTTGTGTTTTGCACGCTAGTTTGAGCCAAAGTCGCGCATGGAATTTTGAGTTCTGGCACATTTGCCGATTTAAATTGATCAATTGATTTTACTGGCCAATTCTCTCTTGGTGCGTCTAGCCAGCTCGGTCCTCCGAGCCACTCCGCTGTCGATAACAGCACGGAAGGTAGCGCTCCGCGCGAGCACACGTCAGCGGGGTTGGACGCGCCGCTCACGTGAAACCAACAATCGCTTTGCACGGTCTCTAAGATTTTGGAGACACGCGAAGCCACAAAGGTTTTGAGGTTGTAACTGGGTGTATTCAACCAACTCAGCACCACAGAGGAATCGGTAAACAAGAGTATTTCATGAACAGGAATTCGTTCAGACAATATTGACTTCGTATATTTGACTAACTTGACTAACAAATGCGCAGCCATTAGCTCGAGACGTGGAATGGTCACTGTCTTCAAGGGTGCAACCTTGGATTTGCAATGACCAGACTGACCTTCGAATCACCTTGATTGTTAAAACTACGCAAATAGATGACCGCAGCTATTCCTTGAACTGAAGCATCGCAGAATCCTAGTATCTGGTAGTAGCTGTGCTGTTTGACAGTAACCTGGCGCTCGTGGCTAAAATTCGACAATAGCGGGAGCTCTGACATGTAGGTGAGCCACTCCTTTTCTAGTTCCGGAGGCAGCCGCTCATCCCAACCCAGCTGTTGGAGCCAGAGTTTCTGCATGAAGCATTTCGCGTAGAATATGCAAGGAGCCACGAAACCTAAGGGATCATACTGACGACCTATCTGTGACAAGACACTACGCTTGGTGATCGCCTGTGAAGCTGGAAGTGGATGGAATACGAAGGAAAACACATCTTCGGCGGGTCGCCACTGCAGACCTAAAACTTTTATGGATAGGTCCTTGTCATCCTCGAATGCAATGGGCGTTTCGCGGTGATCAGCTGGAACCCGAGCCAGTACCTGGGGACAGTTGCTGGCCCACTTACGAAGCAGAAATCCTCCTCCACTCAGCAACTCTAACAGTTCATCCTGTAGCCTAGCTGCTTCATCATAGCTGCTCACTGACCACAGAAGGTCATCGACGAAGAAACCCTTTTTTAGAACCTTGCTCGCTAAAGGATACTTCTCGCAGTCGTCGTCAGCCAGTTGATGCAGGACTCGGATCGCTAGGTACGGACTGCTAGCAACGCCGTATGTGATCGTGTTTAACTCATACACCTTTAAAGGTTGATCAGGTTGAAACCTCCACAAGATGTGTTGGTAATTGCGTTGAGATTTTTCGATCAAGGTCATTCGAAACATTTTACAAATGTCACTTGACAAGCAAATTTCATGTATACGAAAATTTATTAAAATCTCATTAATATCTGCTTGAAGCTTAGGACCGGCGTAAACGACTGAATTTAAGGAATTATTATTTGTCGTTTTGCATGAGGCGTCAAAAACTACTCGGAGTTTTGTCGTGGTACTTGACGGTCGGAGAATACAAAAGTGAGGAATTATGTACTTAGAATCCACAGTACCAAAATCACCTACGCAAGTCATGTGACCAAGGCTTTCATATTCGGACATGAATTTATTATATTCTTCCTTAAGTTCCGGAAGACGATTCAGCTTTGTTTCTAAATTGTTGAAACGACGTAACGCTTGTGGAGTCGAATCGCCGAGATCAAAACTGGGTTTGAACGGGTACTTCACTGTATAACGTCCCGTAGTATCGCGACTGTGTTCGTTTTGGAACAATTGTTCGACATACAAATCTTCTGGTTTTTTAGTGACGTCATACGGCACGTTTTCAGTCTCCCAGAAAGAGTTCATGATTTTATCGATACTACTAGTTTTATTAGCAGAGAACAAGTTGAGCGAAGCTGTATTTGACTCACAATCGTCACTCAGTACTGTCTGACCAGTAATGACATATCCGAATATGGAATGCATCGCGACGGGCAAACCCGGGTCACGTGGTAGTATATTTTGACCGTCATAAATGTAGGGAAATAAGTCACCTGCGATCAACAAGTCAACTGGAGCCGCCGAAAAGTAGTTCGGGTCAGCTAACTCTAGATTTTTGAAATTATTGATAACTTTGTTTGATAAGGTTACTGTAGGTAAGTTGCTAGTTATATTACTTACGACAACAGTATCAGTGCTAAGCACCGGACCAAATGAGTTTCGTGGTTTAATTGAACATGTAACCAGACCGAAATCTTGCACTGGCGCACCTCCCAGACCCATGGGTTCAAACTGACACTTGCGTCGAGACAAACCCAGGCGCTGGGCACACTCTTTTGTCATATAACCGGACATGGCACCGCTGTCAATGACTGCACGTACGGCGTGGTAAGTTCCCCATCGATCTGCGACGTGCACCATGGCAGTGCCTAACAGCACGGTTGAATTTGACGAACAAGTCAAGCCGACGTTTGGCATTGACCTTTGACTTTGATTTTGACCATTTGAAACGTTTTGAATACTTGAAATGTTTTGACTATTTGAACCGTTTTGATTAATTGATGAATTTTGAACAGTTGGAACTGTATCTAAGTGAATACTGTGATGGTGCGGTTGTTTACACAGCACACAACGCACTTTTGACGTACACTCGGACAACGAATGCTGACGAAAGCAATTTTCGCATAATTGAAGCTGTTTCACTTTGTCAAGACGCTGCACCGGTGTTAAATCAAAAAACTCGAAACATCGATAAGTTGAATGCGGTTTGTCGCAAAATAGACATCTATTTGATCGTTCGCTATTATTCTTACTCACAGCTGACAAGCACGGCTTTTGGAACTGCTTCGGTGCACTACTGTAATTAGCAGCATTATTATTATTTGTTCGAACAAAATTCGGCTTTGCAGAGGTGTTAGGAACACTCTTAGGCGTAAACTGAATTTTTGATGTACTAATTTTAACCTCAGACATTTCCAAAACACGCGCCTGTTTCTCCACGAAATTAATCAGCTGTTCGTAAGTAGGTATATCGGTTTGATCTACAGATTGTTCGAATTCGCGCCTAGTGACGGGGTCTAAATTTCGCAATCCCATATAAAACAGTATGAAACTCGATAGGTTACTGATTTTCAAAAGTTTCAATGCTTTAACACACTCTTGATACGTTTGTAAAAATGTGTTTAGACCAGTAGCCGACTCAGTTGACAAAGGCTTAAATTGAAACAGCCGATCTAAATAGCTCGTAGCTAAGGCACGAGTGTTCTCAAATTTTTTGACTAGCAAAGCCCATACTATCGGATAATTATCGGCCGTCACTGGCATCCCTTTGACCACAGTCAATGCCGAACCGCTGACTGCGGAGAGCAGGTAATAAAACTTCTCAATGTTCGTAATATCATTGTTGTTATGAATTAAACTCGTAAACGTGTCATAGAATGTTTGCCAGTTTTCTAATTTGCTATCGAAATGGAACAATTCTAGTTTAGGCAGCCGCGGCTTAGCCGACCGCGAGTCTGGCCCGGCAGCGCCCGGGCCGCGGCCCGCGGAGCGCGACGAAGGTCCGCTACCGCTGCCGTCACACGATTGCCAAGTGTCGCTATTAGCCTCCGCTACACTCAGAATACGGAAATACATGTCGTCAAAGGTTTGAATTTCTTGATAATTTGGTTTAAATTTCGGGTTTTGTTTCTTATTATAAGAATTTAACTCGAATATGCATTGTTCGAAACATTCCCGAGTCGAATGAAGTTCTTTGAGTCGCAAATTAAATTCGGGCAAACGCTCTGGTGGAGTTGATTTGGATAGTTCAAATAACGTTTGACATCGTATAAAAAGCAGTTCTTTTTTGTTAATAAGTTGTTCGACATCAAATTCTTTCTCGTCCATTTCGAATTCAAAACAAAAGACGCGCGCGACGCGTTGCAAAGAACGAAAATTGAAAACGTTTGTTTTATACGTATTATTCTAGGTAAATAACTTAGATTAGAAATAAGCCTGTTACCTTAAAACTGCGTGAAATGTGTGTTTTATGTGTATGAATGTGTATTTAGTTTGCAAACTGAGGATGCGGTTCGATTGACCAAAATGTTTGAACTACGACATTTGAATATTGAAAATAATTAGCAAAACCGAATTGGGCAAGATATAGGTTTCACTTACAGTTTGTTCTGGCTCTATTCCTCAGTCCCAGGGACACATTTAAGACACAATCACAGCACTTTCAGAGTTTTTTATGAATAATTTAAAAGAGCGCGCGCCGGCCGGCATTCATTTCGAGCTGTCAATTTTGCGCAACTGACTGGTGGCGCCGCCGTGCGGGAGAAAGCGGAATGTTCATTCAGCCAGTATGTTTTTGATATGTGCAGGAGGTTTTAATGCACATATTACTAATTATATCTGCCCAATGTAACGTACAGTTATCAATCGAAGAAAATTATAAAACACAAAATGTCATTTTAATATCATTAAAATATCATGTATTTACACACAATATGCACAAAAATATATAAATAGTACTAAAAAAGTAAAACTAGCCTATTCTAAGCCTAAAAAAATCTACATTGACAAAAACCCGAAGAATAAAAAAACCGTCCAAGAGCGTGTCGGACACGCCCAAAATAGGGTTCCGTAGCCATTACGAAAAAATTAAGTAATATTTTTCTAAGGATTTCGTATTTTATACGGAATCTTCCAAGTTTAGGTAGATTTTATACCTTACGCTGCTATTTACTCATAAACTACTAATAATTCTCAAGCAAACTTAGCCGTTATAGTTTTCCTTGAAATTTTGATATACTGACTACCATCCTGAATTTTTTCAAATTTTTCCACCCACCGGTTTAGATTTTAGAGGAGGGGGACGCTCGATTTTAATGAAAATTTGCACTTTAAAATTGAATATTTCGCAAACAAATTACTGAATCGAAAAATCGTTTTAGCAAAACCCTAATGGTTTTAAAATACCTATCCAACGATATCCCACACTGTAGGGTTGGATGAGAAAAAAAAATCACCGCCACTTTACGTCTATGGGAGTTACCTACCCTAAAAAAAATTGTTTATGAATTTTTAATTATACTATTTTGTCGGCATAGTTTACCCATATATCCGTGAAAAATTACAACTTTCTAGCATTGATAGTCCCTGAGCAAAGCCGCGGACGAACAGACAGACAGACAGACATGGCGAAACTATCCGCTCCGCCATCCCGCTTTTGCCATTTTGGCTCCGGAACCCTAAAAACGAATTGTAGGAAAGGTTAACGTAAAGCCGTCCATGAAAATAACTGTAGTTTACAGGAGTCTATGATTGTAAATATTAATTCCAGGAAGTTATGTACATAGCAAGTATCTACAGGTCAGTTATGATGCACAGTTTGGCCTAGGAAATGATGTCTATACATCGAGTTTTCGCGAAACGTCAATGCTACAGCTGGTGCTATTTTCAAAGCGAAGGTGATTACTAATTAAACAAACACGTATTTTTAAAGTATAATGGCGACATTTTTCCTCGGGTTTCCAGTATTGTAAAACCGGCGAAGGTTAAGGCCTCGCATATCTTATTCATGAGTATTCTCTTACTCGGAAGCACATGTTATTGGTTTTCCTTTGAAATGACGGAAGGAAAGTTTAGTGACATTTCCTCAACTTTGCTTTTAACAAGGTTAATCAAAACCTTTTTCTCAAATGTATTAGTGACATCTTCCGTTTTATAAATTGGATAAACCCCTAAAATACTTAAATAGGACATTTTCGTGTCGGTGCTTCTAAGTTACCAGAATGAGTTCCTGTAAGGATTGGAAAATCGAGTTTAACAGGGTTGACGACCTTTTTATGGCACTCCGGCGCCGAATCGTAATGTTTTCCGCACATTTTTCACCGTATTCTCGCTGTAACTCGTTAAAACCGAATATATTACTTGAATGCAGTACGAGTACTTTGCGCTCGATTAAAGTCTTATTGAGTGTACACAGCGGAAGGCGGGTCTTACATGAATGATCATTAGGACATATTAAATGCCAAATAAAAGTTTCTAAATTATGGGTTCATTATTATCAAGGGTTATGGTAGTAAAATATATTTTGGTAAATTTGGCTGAGGTCAATCTTTAGCACACAATAATGAACAAGGAAATCATATGGAGGGAATAAGTTATATTCAAGACGGAATTCTGGCGCCTTGCGCCTACCTAAATGAGAGGAAGAAAACTCAATTTATTACAGTAACTGACAGCAACCTTCTTACTCAAATTCGCACAAAATTGATTAAGTGTAATCATTAGTTTTTGTCGCTTTCTTGGGGACGGGTGTTTATTCATGAATCTTTCTTGCAACTTACAATGTTTTGACATCACATCCTACCTTGCTTTGTTCAAGGACTACAAACTAGTTTCTCTTGTCTCTGTTTAATCCGGGTAAAATTAAAGAGGCATCAATTTCTATTCCCGTAAAGACTCAAGGTAAACAGTTGTTATAAGAAAATGAACAACATGGAGGCCAATAAAACAAACTATAACCGAGGCAAGGAAATAATAGACAGTAGTAAAACAGGCACGTCCTTTGCTATTTTTATTGTTCCACAAGTTCTTGAATCTTATTTTTTTTTTATTAAAGGTTTTATTTAAAAATATACAAACTAATTTTAAATGTTTTGTAACCGCGCTATTCGCGTATCATTGTCTCAATACTCGTAAACTAAACGCATTGTGAAACCGTGGCCGCCTATCTTCAGCGGTCGGGATATAAATTCGTTAGCGCATAAACATGCTCCTGCTGGCCATACTTCGGTCCTCGTGGCATTAAGTAGAGCCCGCATGAATGAATGGGGCACTGAAATCTATAGTCAAAGACTAAACTAAAGAAAAAACAAAACAGATCGGCATGATACTATAGGTAGATTGAATCTTTACATTTGTTATTCTAAATACAACGGCAATCTAATAAAATCGCTTCAAAACGACCTTTTTAAGAAGACGACTAAAGTACTTTAGCATTTTTACCCTTGTAAATAACACAGTAATAACCCCTAAAATATTCATCATGCATCATCAGGACATCCATATTTATGAGTTAATGCCGTCAGGAAAATAATACTTTTTGAAGGCTGGTTGATTTCGTAGAAAGTAACAAGTACAGTAAAAAATTTTAAAGTGTTAAATGGCATAGGTATCCATACTTACTAATGTTATAAATGTGAACGTGTGTGTGTTTGTATGTATGTTTGTCCATCTTTCACGTCGGAAAGGAGCGACGGATCGACGTGATTTTTGGCATAGAGATAGTTTATGGGCCAGAGAGGCTACTTTTTATCCCGAAAAAATGCACAGTTACCGAGGGAGCAGCGCAATTACAGAAAATCAATATTTTAAATTATTCCTATATTCGATTCTGCAGCCCGCCACTCGTCATTATGCCATGATGGCATAACACTTTTTTTCACGTTTCGTCATGGCCATCTAGATGCACGTCTTGACCAAGGAGCTTAATTATACAACACTAGAGGTTGAGCGCCGACGGAACATCCTTTTGAATTTGAACTGATTATTTTTAAATATATCTCTTTTATAAAATGTGCGTAGGTAGTATTTTATTTTCCTCACAGTCGAAATGAAAAGTAAAATGTCTAACTCGGATGAAATCACTCATTTCCCCTCGAACGATTGGCGATCTCAGATGAAGTTAGTCATTTTCAACCCTTGGTTATCAATCGACTATTACTAATAACACATTCATAACTACAAGGTGACTGGTTAATGCAGGAGCTCCAAATCTTTTTATTAATAGGTACTGAGAAATGTCTTTGGAGATTGCATTTCTTTTGCGCAGCCTTTACAAAAGAAAACAGACGTACCTATAGGTATGTTGCTAGATACTGCGCGTACCGTATTGTGACGCCCCTGAGACAGGATCGCGACGCCATAAGTCGCGACGTAAATACCTACCTACAACTGAAAAATAAGTTTTTGTCAAAAATTACGTTTTTAATACAAGGTTGCATTACATTGTCATCTAAACTACATTTTCGTACCAAATTTCAAGTCGATAAGTTCTGTTGCGGAGACGATTCTGGCTGGACTACCAGGATTATTGTATTATCATCATCGTTCGCCATTTACATGAGCCTGCTAAATTTTATGTCAATCTGACTACTGGAAGTGGATCAAGATTCCGTAAGATTAGACCCGCACATAATAATAAGTAATCATAATGATTTATTTCACGTAACACTTTTTCACTTCTCATGCTCTAAAAGTGAGTCAATATAGCCTTACGAGACGGGAGTAAAGTGAGCGCTTTACTACCCAGGGAGTAAAAGTAATTAATTTTTTAATTTACTTCGAGTGACTTAGATAAACTCAAACGGCCAGTTACTTGCAAAAAATAAGTTTGTGTGTGGACCATTTTAATGACGAAAATGTTACGTTCTTAGTCTACGTGGTCTTAGTTCTTGCTTATTCCGCATAGAAGGTGGCGCCATTCTATTTTTCCGTTTGTGTATGGACCATTTCATCGATGCAATTTTGCTATGTCTGTGTCTTGGAAAAAAATACTTACCGCGAAAACTTTGACATTGTTGTAGAGCGTAAATCGTAAACGATTAAAATAAATTGATTATTCTCACAATGTCGTCAAGTGATAGCGAAAATTATGATGTCGAGCAATCAAGGGAAATAATAATAAGAGCAAAAGACATAATTGATAATTTTCTGTCGCCGAAACCTAGAAAGATTTATTTTTATTTTTTGATTTAATCTTTTTATACCAAACTGACTATTTTTTTCTCGCAATCGAAGTGAAAAATAGAGTTTTCACCACGAGACTAAAAGTCAATACAAACCCTCGGATAAATAGCCACCCTCGCTAAAGCTCGGGTGGCTAACAGCCTCGGGTATGTATTGGCTTATTTTAGTCTCTCGATAAAAAATATACTATTTACATAGTTACAGGTAGGCGAAACCTGTATCTCGGTAGTCTGCGAGTGCGGATTAACAACATACACAGCATGATAAATAAAGGCTTGCAAAAATGATAGGTACCTATCATTGTTTCAACTGAAAATTAGTCAAGATAAATAAAATACAGAATGAAGGTGCGAATAAACACCTTCATTTCGGACATGACTGAATTCCGAATCAAGCGTCTTCAACAGATGCTACAGTATAAGAATATTATGTACAAATTACATATCTACACGTCTTCTCATCTCTAGTCTTTGCGCGTCTTTAACCTCATTCGCCCTTATTTCAATTACGTAACGCTGTGAAAATTTTATGAATGAATGGTGAGACTGCTATACATTTAGTTTTATTTCTTCACTATTAAATGTTATTAAAGACCTACATCTGTCTGCGTTGTTTTCTTTAACATTTTAGCTAATCGCCCAAAAGTAGAACGGTGATAGATGCAATCTGGGAGTAAATAATGGAATCGAGGTTAACTGTGGTAATGGAATTTACTAGATAGAAAAACGATCGAGAAATCAATCCTCCGTTTTTGAAGCCAGTTAGAATTGCGCCGAATTCTAAAATTAAGTCATAATAACCACGTCCTCGCTTGTACCAACCAGCACGTTTACGATCGCGCGATCCGATAAGATCAGTTCTTTTTTTTTCAATTTTATTTTAAATCTACGACACATCTGCTACGATTAACGTGGGCGTGCCATTGATAAAACTCAGGATGTTTAAATGACGGATTTATTAATTTGTCACATTATTAAGTATATAAATGTAAATAAATAAGAATGTAATATTATTCCGCTTTGTGATTTTCTTAAGTTCAAATTAGTGTATTTAACTTTTGAATTTGTAAGAGTTGTTGTAGAACGAAAACAATGCGTAACTGCGTCAATAAATTTCTTGGACTTTGAACAAAAAGATATTGGACGAAACTTATTTGGGTATATTTGCTTGACTTATTTATCAGGTTATTATTAAGAATCATAAACTTCAAAAGCATCTTAAATATAATGGTTTTATTCAAAATAATTAGATACATTACATTTTTTTTTATAATAATTAGGACACAACAACAAAATCAAATAGCAGTAAACTATAGTGTTGAAAAAGGTATCGCAAGATTTGGAACAAATAAATAAACACAATACGAGGGTTAAAGTTGAAATTGCATTTATAATATCTCAAACAACATAACTACACTATCTCTAGCACAGAATAGATAATAATAGATAGAGTGCAGTTTTCGGTTACAAATTTAACATTAATTTGACGCAATATTATTTCTCAAATACTTTTCAACAAACTCAAACGATTTTCGCCATCTCAACATTTCTCACAGGGACACTTTTCATTCACAAACTAAAACTGCTGAAAGGGCGATTGTAAATTTCCTATCTCCTTGATCATTACTCGGCCGTTCCCACGCGGAAGCGTCGAGAAGGGTCGACCCACTTCGTCTTTTTACGTTTCCCGCAACACCGAGTTGCATAATTTAGCGAGAACTCCTCAGTAACAAATGAACATCGATAAGCAAATGAAAACTTATGTCGTCATAATACGAAGTCCAGGAAATGTTATTTTTGAAATCGTTTGCAATTACGCATGAAAACATAGAGCTTACTCAGGTTGATTGATATTTGAGTGAACATAGCAAGGGACTAGCGCCATTCGGATGTGGCTTAAAAACTCCAGTACCTAGTCAGGTAATACTTTTATTACTGACAAGATGTTTTTTTTTTATTTTAATTTCCGTGTTATTATTTTCGGTCAGATGCAGGGAAAAGAGACCTCTCTGTGTAGCTTAGCTATATATGTAGTCATTCACGATGACGCATGACGTGGTTCTTAGTGCAATGTTATTAATGTCTAATTTTGACAAAATCACGCGTCTTCGTGGATGGCACTAGGTAAAAAATAAATCTAGATTTAGTTGTTTAACCTGGCTTAAGCTTGACAGTTCCATACATTTTGACACTACTAAACGAAGCTTAACGCTAACTCGAGACTTACGTGTTTTCCAGCAAGTGGCCATTAAAGTGCTTATTGTAAAATAAGTTTACGGATTGTTTTAAGCGTTTTATACAGTTAAACGTGTTTCATAAACTGTTAATGGCTTCTTAAGATACTCTTATATGTCTCCTAATATGAATTCATGCGTTTTTTATGTAAATTTTAATTTCCATGAAATTCACCTGTTGTTTACATTTTTGGTTTCTAAGTGATAAGCGATCCAAAAGAGCTGGATTTCTTTGATTTTTTCAGTTGATTCTTCACAGAAATGCTTAAAAATAACAATGTCATCCAACTAATTAAGAGCGCAGTATTCGTCGAATAAAACAATAACCCAAATAAATCCGGATGCGAGTTCTAATGTGTCTGCGTTGTGCAACGCTTGTGACAGCGGCGCTGAATGAACCACTCCCGCGCACGCCGATTGCCAACCCGCCCGTCACGTACGTACGAGCTACTCTACTCAAATTTATGAATAATCAAATATTTAGTCTAAATACAATTATTCTGTTAATGCAACATATTTCAATGTGACACTTGATTGCCAAAAGCAATCAATATACTCGTACTTTAGCGTGGATGCGCAAAATATTATATTATGTAGGTAGTATTTTATGATTGACTATATGACACCTGTAATGGTTTTAAAATGAATGCACTTCTATTAATATTCCTTTTTGAGGTAAGTATCTGACATAAAACTGAGGAAAAAATTCCAGCATGAGATAAATATTGGAATACCGGAACGTGTACCACTGACCTCAGAAAATCTCGTTAAAAATACGTAATCGAAAAGCGGTGGTCCTTAGTTGCTTTTCTTATTACAAGTTAGTAACATTTGATTGGGTTCGGTAACGACGGCGTCAGGATAACCTCTGGGGAGGTCGGTTGACCCCTTGTTTTGCTTACCGAGTTCATCGCTCGGGAGAGAGACTTGAGTCACGGGCCTCGGCTCCCGTAGCAAGGGCGCCAGTGCCCCACGGGTGGTCACTGAGCTGTGACATGAAGTCATTGGCAGTAACATCTGTAATACTCAACGACTTAGCGGTATCCCGAGAGAGTTCATTTTCCTGTACTGTGCTGAATGTGACACTATTAGCGCTATTCAGCACCCTAAGTTATTTTGAGTTTGGTTTCAACATCCATTAAAATTTATAAGGTGTTTGCGTTTAATTATGTCGACTTTGTATCCATAAGTGTACCTATTTCTTTCATTGTCAATACATGTGAGGTCAATAACTCAATGAAACATTTGAAGTTACGTAATAATACATAAAAATGATTTTTTTAATAACAGAACAATAAGTTGTAGATTTAGTAATTCAACTTAGTAACCAAATAATACTAAGATTATCTACATTCTGTGGGTAAATTTTATTTCAGATTTTTGCTCAATTTGAGAAAGTTTTCATTTTAGGGCCAAAAAGTAACGTTAAGGGATAACATCACAGACACTGTTACTGTTATTATTTTCTTAGCTGAGAAATTTTTAAATGCAATTTAGTACTAACACGTGTAAGGCGTCAAAAATGAAGGCGAAATATTTAAACCGCATACCGTTGGTATTTGTTTTAGATTCTATTTACATTTACTTAGGTATAGACCGAATGTTGTTGCAGGTGAGCAGTCTGGCTGCCAGATACCGCAATGAGGAAGACTCCGGCAAATAGTGATATCATAAATTTTCATTACCCTCATAATGGATATTGGTTTAAAAATACTGAATAAATTTATAGTTGATACGCAGGGTTCACACCTAACTTTTTTAACACATGTTTGCGTGATTCCAAGATAATCACATACATGAAATATTTGTGGTAGATATGCTGCTGTTGATTGTAGAGTGTGTTATATTGTGATGAATTTCGCCGTTTACAATTGTTGAGTGTGAACAAGTGTTAGTTAAATAACTGAAAACTAGAAACTAGTTTACTCAGAATCGGGAGTAGAATCGATTTCACTATATTTAAATCAGGTTGTGTTTGTGTTATTTAATCCCTTTTTGTATTGTGCCCACCAGTCTAAAAGTTACGACTGCAACATGCGCCAGTTAAATGTTTAGCGTGGTTGCATACTATTTAGATAATTTAATACTGGCCGTTTTTCTGTCAGTTTATTTTTTTTCGAAAAGCGTAGCCACGTAGTTACCCGTCAACGCTCTTATTTTGTTTTATTGATAGAGTTCAACTCGAAATTCGTAGCAAGCTTGGGTATTTGGTCAGATTTGGTAGGTAAGTATCACATAGAGAATTATGAAAATAAAGAACAAAATTAACTTTTCACTTCTCATGCTCGTAAAGTTCGTATTTATGCTGGATCTAGGCGACATAAAATGACTTTTTATGCTCTAGTGCATAATGTACAATCTTAGTCTAATACCAAGGCAATCAGGTAAAGAAGTTTCTACATATATTTTTTTAATATAATTTAATTTTATATAAAACTAAAAACCAATCAATCAATCAAAATGCATGAATAAAACCAAAAAAATATATGCTTGAACAATAAAAGGAACATAGTAAGTGAACAATTGCTTTCACTGTTGAAATTTAATTTCCTCGCCGTCGAAGTGAAAACGTACCGTACCGGCTCGGGTGGCTATATGAACGTCTCAGGTAAAATGGATCGTTTTATGCTCTTGTTGTACAAGCTACTATTGTTGCATTAGCTGTTGTTTTTAGGTTAGGAACAGTCAGCACATAATTGCTAGGGCGCAAGCGCAGGGCCGCGAATCGTGTCGTAAAATGGCGCCACCGTGCGCCCGCGCCCGGCCCGTTCTTTACAGCGGCTGTATCATGGAAAGAGCTCTATTAAGTTAAAGAATTTATATTCAATTAATTTTATTAAAATACAAAGGTACACTGTATGTATTTGTTTGTTTACATGGGGGGTTCTGGTACTACCGAGCCAATTAAAAGTAGCTAGTTACGACGTCACTTATTTGCCAATTCAATCGTCTAGAAAGATAAATGCACCATTCTCTTACTAAATATTTAAAGGTTACAACTTAACTTTATTGTCTAAATATTCATATGTTTTCAATTAAATAGTTCACAAGTATGAGTGCAGTCCAGTAGATTGCTAAGCTTCTTGTTAAACTATATTTATTTAATAGTACCTAAGTCTATTGAAAGTAAAGGTTAAGATACTGAAGATAATAATACTAACTTACAAAACAGAAACAAGAACGGAGCGAGGCAACGAGAACTGCTTTTAGAATTATTCTGAATGACAATACTTTTTATTGCTCATCCATTTTAAGGTTAAAGTAATAAAGTAATGAAATGTCGACTTAAATTTTGTTATGTTCTTTATAATGGAGCGATAAAATTTAATTTCCTGGTGGATTCCATAGCAGTTAGCCGATCGCATAGTTGGCTCGCGGCCAGCTGCACTCCGCAGTGCGCGCCGGATCCCTCCGCACCAAAACCACCACAACACTGCTACATGCATACCTTTCTTTGTCCTTCTTGAATATAAACCACGGGCTAGAAAGAGATGTCAAAATCTACCAAGGAAAATATGCGGACTAGATATACAGTGCCTGAAGAATTCGACTCGCAGACGGCGCCCGCGTTGCGACCCAAGTTTACGACAGATTATCCTCCCATTAAAAGTTCTAATACAGCTCTTTTTCTAATCTTTAGGCAGATCGCGTAGAATGAAATTGAGCAGATGCATGTCATAAATAAAACATAATTACGAATCTAAGAATTACTACTTAAACTATGCTGAACGAATTTGTTGAATATGCTAGGTCTAATAACCGATTAGTAGAATTACAGTGGACAAAGTGACCTGCCTGTCATTGTACTAATCCATCAAGTGACCTAGCGTCCCTATATTGAAAAGGCCTGTCCGAAATATAAAATAATCCTTACATTGGAATGAAACCAACTGAAATATCAAATTATATACTTCATATCTTCGGGTAATCGGGTCTTCGGATATGTACCTATGTATCAGACAGAATTATAATACAATAAATAGAAATATGTTAGATATATGGTATTATTATAATATTTTATTTTCCTTTCACATTTGATGTTGCTATTTCGTCCCCTTACTGCTAAAAGCGACTAACTGCATCAATAAAAACCTTAAACTTTGAACCTTAAAGTCAAACCTTTAAATGCGTTTTTCTCTACACTCATTGATGCAGTTAGTCGCTTTTAGCAGTAAGGGGGCGATTTATTCACGTCTCTCGCTGTCAATGAAAAAGGAAGAAATAAATCATTAATTCGTGATAGCATGAGAGGAAAGCATACAAGAAATAAAGAAAAAAATGGTTCCTAATCAGCAATCTGCTGTAATGAGCACACTTTTTTTGTATTCTCATAGGTTTTAGTGGAGTACAGACTCACCGTGCCAATTAAGTAATCGAATTATAAAGTTATTATTGTTTTTAGTTTGGTACATATAATATTTGGTCATTTTACTCAATTTACATGACTCCAAATCGCTATTTTACCACTAGGTAAAACACTTAGCTAATTGTAAAAAAATAGGAATGTGTAAAATTGCATCTAAGTACCGTTGTAGTAAGTACCTAGGCAAGATATATGAAATTATAGTGTGGATACTGTATCTAATCATTAGGCAACAAGCGTTTCAACAAATATTCATTTAAGTAACAAACAACGTTTCGTAAACTTTTGTTTTACAAATAAACCATTTTATAACACAAAATACTTGTTATATAATATTATATTTTACAAAATATTGATCATTTCACAAACTCTTTATTTGACAAACTCATATAACAAATCATTATTTTGGCAAGTTATTCATTTATTATTTACGTCATTTGGCAAAACCACGTTTGTCAAATCAACGTTTGGCAAAAAAAGTTTAATAAACTGTATCATTTGATAAACAAAAGAATAATCTAGAGATGTAGCTCAGGCCTGTAGCTCAGGCTAAATTGGTTAAGGAATAGGTTAGGTTAGGTTAGAACTGAGACCCTAAGAAAAACCAAATTTCTGCTAGTAAAGTTGTTTAGGTTAGGTTAGAACTGCGATCCTAAGAAAAACGAACTGTTGTCAATACAGTCGAACAATTTAATCATAACCCACGGTGGAACCTCTGTGCTACTAATGCCATTGTTGGCCTCTCATACTTTTGTTTTTTAGAAAATGATTATTAAAAGGTTCCTCCCTGGGTCATGACATGATTCAATTTGTTCTACTGTAGCTATAGTTGGTTAGGTTAGATAGAACTGCGACCTTAAGGCATGCGAAACAAAAACGAGCCACGAGAACCAAATCCATCAATTTAAATACGTTATGTAACAAGTCATATTTTTAAATGTATTGTGTTTTATTACAAGTTTGTTAAATAATCATTTATTAATTGATGTTTTGTAAAATGAATAGTTTGAAAAATGAGTTGCTTTGCTTGGGTAATTGACATTTTGACATTGATGGTTTACCATATATGTTTGTAAAGCTTTGTTAAAAGTATATTTATTAAATGATCATTTTGTGATATGAAGTGGTTGTGGAATAAATAGTTTGTGAAACATTGTTTGCCAAATGATAGTAAACCTGTGGACATACCAGAAAGCCTCTAATCTAAAAAAACTGCTCCACCTTTTAATATAACTGTAGAGATAAATCAGGTATTCATTACTCTCACGTCGACCCACGTTATGACCCAAAATGTAGGTTAGTACTGTCTGAATATTCAAATGAAAACTTAATTGAATCCACCTCTGCCCTCTCACTGTTTACCTACACACTCTGGCGGGGTAAGAGGCTCGAACCGGCATGGACTACCCAGAATTTGACCTACTAAATATTAATTTTGGTAAATTAGACTAATGGTATACCTAGTACTCGGTCTTACGTAGTGATTGCCGTTCGTCACAGAGTAGGTATACATGTCGGCGGCCAATCGTAAAATCCGCCAGATTACGAAATTCCTAGGACTATCGTGAAATGGCGCCATTTCATGAATCGACTAAGGGACATCCGCCATATCGTTCAAAACTCACCGTTTGACGATTTGCCTAGTGACGTTTAGGTAGATCATGAAATTCCTAGGCATATCATGAAACACTGCCATTTCATGATTTGACTAGTTTAGGCAGATCATGAAATTCCTCGCTTCGCTCGCTCGGCTCGTGCGTAGTGGTCACAATTCATACTAACCACTCCTCGCTTCGCTCGTCGTACCTATTTTTTTTTCAGCATATCACGATTATGCCCGGTATAAAGCTAGGAATATCGTCGAATGCGTTGCTCTAATCGATCTGCCGTATTGTTTCTCAGGCACATCGTGATATGCCTGGACAACTTTTAGGCATATCATGAAATGGCGGCATTTCATGATGTGCCTAGGAATTTCGTGATCTGGCGGATTTTACGATCGGCCGCCGACATACATACGTCATAGCTACTGTAAGAATACGGCAATAATTGGTGTAATTTGAAGACGATGACTACACCGATGTGATTGGTGGGTGTGTTTAGCCACAAAATGAGTTATTTATTACGTCAAGTTACACGATGGACCAATTTAGGATTTGTTGAGCGTGTGTACATATTATACCTACAACCCACAGGGTCGTAGAAAATAATCGAAGATAAGAATTGATTTACAGAAAGAAAATATCGTTACTTTTTCTCGGCCGCCGATAAATCTATTTAACTTTTCGATAGTCTAACAAAAGAGGTCAAATAACTGGCTAAAAGCAAGGTTTGTTTAGTGACATTTAGGTCAAACAAATCAAAACTGTCTCCATCTTTGTTTCTTTGTCCGTCTCCAGCACATTACCGTATAAAAGTTTGTGACCTACAAAGTAGGGGTAATTTATGACAGTTTAATCTCACCAAATAATCGCTTAATGCGATATGTGAATATGCAGCGCGAAGTCAAGTCTTCACTCGTTACGACGACGATTAATTAGTCTGCGCGTGCGCTGAAAGCTGTGCCTGGCATTGTGGCGGGCTTTATTCTGGGTGACTGGGTGAGCCGCGGCCACGGGCATGACTCAGAGCTTCGAGAACTACAAGAGAACTGTGAAATGGTTAGTGATAATTAGTCAAGTATGTGTTGATTTTCAATATCAACGAAAACTTCTCTTTAGAAGGCATTTCTTCTATTTGTTTTTAAAAACTGATTTTATACGTTCGTAACGTAAACTATACTGAGCGGTAAAAGCTGGCCCTCAAATGTTTCTTGTAATTTTGTATGTACAGTGGGGCAAATTTTGTGCCGCTGAGTAGGTATATTTTAGTCCTATTGTCATATGAGCTAAAACTTACAAATCTTTACCTCATGCTTCCGTTCATTAACACAGAGGTTATTAATCAGAGCAACCATCTGCGAAAGTTACGCATTACGATCCAGTACGGCAATGACCTCATGATATCTTATACTCTACAAGTATAATTAAACGTGATTCTAAGTAAAGGCTCAGGAAGAACAATATCGGAAGCAGTAATACATATCGTAGGTACCTACCTCTCAAGCTCGTAATGAAATTTAAGTTTCAGCAGAGCGGGAGCGTAGTTAAATTACGTGATCGGTAACTAACCTCTCCTATAAATTTTCTACATAAGATGTTAAGGTCACTGTTATTTACTAAATTAGAAAAGTTAAATTGAACGTTATAATTCAAAGCTACAATTACTTATAGTCATAACTAGTTTTCTCTGTAGGTACCCTCGGTTGTTCATATTTTTACCTACACGTCAATGTTATAAGGTTATGCTACAACGCAGAAGTTATATATGACGAACAATTTAGTACGTGTTTAACTGTAGACAACTTGATCAAAGAAGCACCTACACTTGCTCATGTATGTTGACCTGAGGCCGTATTGCCTAATGTTTCTGACACTCGTTATCGCAATCAAATGACATAATTCGCATACAAAAGCTGTCATTTGATTACGATCGCGAGTGTCAGAAACATTAGACAATAAGGCCTCAGGCCTTAACACAAATGACAAAATGACAAAACACACAAATGACAGTCAGTTAAATGACAGTCTTTGTATAATGAATATGTCATTTGATTGCAATCACGAGCGTCAGAAACGTTAGGCAATACGGCCTCAGAACATTATCATTGGACTTGGAACTATATAAATTCAATAAATACTATTTCCTAGAACGTGTGTGAGAAGTAAATACTAACGGTTTTACGCTTCGCTCGTTGTTATTTTGTCGAAGTAGCTCGCTAAGGTCGCCGGTGTAAAGGTGGCAGAATTCAAGTGCTATTTATTTAAGCATCAATTAGTCGTTTGAGAGACATCTGCCAGGCATTCCAGTGGTCAAGATTTTGAAATGACTTGAAACCATTAGTACATACATTTAATTAGCATGAACAGACTTAGAGGCTTAAATTTTCTTACCCTTGCCAACCAGCGTAGGTAATGAACAACTCAACTTCTGAATTGGTAACGAATAATTTAACTTTTTAAAACTAATTAAATATTTTATATTTTTGATATTTGAACTTCATTTCCATATTTTCATCACCACCACCACCGCGCCATAATACTCGATTAGGTACTACCTAAGTACGGAATATTTAATTAATCTTCCACTTATTTATCGCCATCGAATCAATAATCTAAGCAGACACTTCCGGATAGATAATACAAGCTTTCATTATATTTTACAATAGCCTTTATTCGTGGGTTTAGTCGCTTGACTGAAATGGATATTACAGTTGAATTAAAATTCTAAGATTTTACTAAAACCCTGTAGAAATCCCAAAAATACATCGTGGTATTCATTCCCGTGTAAAGAACATCCATTCGAAATATAATGTGTCTAGACAAAGGGGATGAAATTTAGATTATCATACAAGCGTAGATAGATACATCCCGATCTTGTGGGAATTCGAAATAAAAAATAGGCTACATAATAATATGATTCTCGAAATTGAGCTCAAATTTCATCTAAATCCCTCCATCAGTTTTAAGGTTTTAAAGTTAATGAGTACTTAACACACACCTATCAATCTCTCTAAGGGCCAGCAACGCACCCCTTAACCCCCCTTGAGCCTCGTGTTGCACGATATAACATATATCGATACGCACGTTTGAATTGTATTATCTGAAAGAGATCAAGGAACATCTCAGCACCCATTCTTTAACATCTGGCTGTCTGGCACAACGTTGATATGTTTAGGTACATCGCAATCCTATAAAAAAATATGTACCGAATCCTCTCGTGCAGCGGCGGTGTTTACACGGCGGTGCGCCCGCGCTGTAGCTGTAGTGGCGGCGGCCTTCCCCGAGGCCGGCTGACCTGGATCGGCCACGCGGCGTGACTCATTGTTGTGGTGCGCACCCGCACCATCTAGCGCCGCGCGAGTGCGCAGATTATATTACACGACTATAGCATTTTATGCAACAGGCGTGAGTTTCGATGTGAGAAGACACAAGTTTTTTTTTACTTACTTATACAACGTTGCATATGTACACAATACTTTTTTCATCTCTCCTGTTCGGAAAGTTTAATTTTCATGGGTAGATAGCCGGGTGGAAAATTGCGTTTTCTCCTCTAGGGTGGAAAGTAATTTTTTTTTAATTTTTTTCACGTTTCGGCATGGCCATCTAGACGCACGTCGTGACCAACTCGATTTTTTTTTATAGTCAGCCGTGGCAAGTGGCCAGTCGAAAAGGTACCGTTGGAGGTTGGATAGGTATAAGTAAATTCAATTTATTATTATTCTCGTTTTTTTGTAGTATTTTAGTTTCCTCACAGTCGAAATGAAAAGTAGAGTGTCTAACTCGGGTGAAATGACCCATTTCCCTTTCCACCCTTGGTTATCAATCTACTATTTCACTACTCATGCTCGTAAAGTTCGTGTTTATGCTGTATCTAGGCGACATAAAATGACTTTTTATGCACTAGTGCATAAAATAAAATCTTCGTCTAATACGAACTCAAGACTAGTCAAGACCAAGGTAATCGGGTGTCAACAGCCACAAACAAAAAAGTTGCTTTATATTTTTTAATTTATATAAGACTAAAAATCAATCAAATCAATCATAAAAAATCAGTAAAATTACAACGCATGAAAAATAAAAGGTACATCATTGTTTCCACTGTTGCTATTTCATTTCCTCGCCATCGAAGTGAAAAGCAGAGTGTAAAACTCGAGCATTAAACCCATTTTCCGTACCGTACCGGCTCGGGTGGCTATATGAACGCCTCAGGTAAAATGGCTCGTTTTATGCTCTTGTTGTACAATCTACTATTTCACTTCTCATGCTCGAAAAGTTGGTGCTAGATCTAGGCGACATAAAATGACTTTTTATACTCTAGTGCATAAAGTAAAATCTTCGTCTAAGACCAAGGCAACCAGGTCAGTGGCGGATTTACCATAGAGGCTAAGTAGGCTGGAGCCTAGGGCGGCAGATTTCGGGGGGCGGCAAATTTGGCCTTGATAAAAAAAATTTTTCGGACGAAAATAAAAAATAAAATTTACATAAATTGAGAAAACTAGTTTCAAAGAAGTGAGAAGAATAACAATAAAGTGTTTTCTCATAAAATTAATAAATTAAAACGCTTTATTTACCTGTCCTCGCTCCGCTCAACTATTTCTACTAGAACTGTGCTGTGCGAAAATGGGACGGGAAAAGAAGCTATTGTATTGGTTCATGACATGACAAACACATTCCATGATTTATATCCTAGAATAGATCCAATAGAGGGCTGGCATATAAATTACTTACTTAATGCGAGGTGCCAATCTGCTTTTCTTTCCAACTATGCTTTAATTTCATCATAACCGCATTAAATACCCAGAAAAAAGCCGGACTTTTCTGCTCTAGAGCAGAAAAAAATTATGAAAATCTTTTATTGCATTGTTTTAGATTTTTAGGGTTCCGTAGCCAAAATGGCAAAAACGGAACCCTTATAGTTTCGCGATGTCTGTCTGTCCGTCCGTCCGTCCACGGCTTTGCTCAGGGGCTATCAAAGCTAGAAAGGTGTAATTTAGCAGGAATATATATGTGAACTATGCCGACAAAATGGTACAATAAAAAAATAAAAATATATATTTTTTGAGTACCTCCCATAGACGTAGAGTGGGGGTGAGTTTTTTTTCTCATCCAATCTTATAGTGTGGGGTATCGTTGGATAGGTCTTTTAAAATCATAAGGGGGTTGCTAAATAAATTTTTACAGGGAAAACTGTAGCGGTTAAGTTTTTTTGAGAATTATTAGTAGTTTAAGAGTAAATTGCAGCCTAAGGTATAAAATATACATCTAAACTTGGAATATTCCGTACAAAATACGAAATCCTTAAGGGCCCACGGTACCTCAATTTGCTTTGTATGAACTCAAAATTTATCAACACGACTGCAGCAATCCCTTTGAAATTCATATACAGCAAAGTTAAGGGCTAACTCTAGTTACGCCTAGTGGCGAAAACACGATTCGGTAAAATTTTCTCGATAGAAAAAAATCGCAAAGTTGGCTCTAAATATAAAAATAAACGGGTATTATTCAAAAAATACTACGAATTACAACTTCAAACTTTGGATTACAATAGTACTAATGACAAGGTAGGCGATGGTAGCTGCACTTTTTTAATAAATGTATTGTATTCCCTGTAAAACAGAGATACCTAAACTACCGCACATAAAACCATTTTACCGCTGGCCGCTCCTGCTTCCCGGCCCCCTGGCCATTGCCGCTTTGGCTTTCGGACGGGAAGGCTGTGTCGCTCGCATTCAGCGCACACACGCACACATACAAGCTGCGCGCCGCGTGACAATTTTACATTGACATTGTGTGACATTGACAATTTTTTTTTTTAGTTAAATTGTTTCGCGAGTTGAGTGAAACCTACATGTAGCCTGAGTCACAGTATATAAATACAAGCAGTAGGGAACCTACGAACAAATCCATCGAAACGAACGCACTGACACAGACGAGCGCCCGACAGGGCCCCGGCGGAGTGCTGGCGGTACTGCAGTCGCGAGTGACGCGTCGAGACGATTAGTGCCCGCGTTGCGTTGTTCGAGCGCAACAATCCGCGATACAAAAAATAAAAAAAACTATGCCTGGAATTAACGAGCTAACGAGCGATTCTAAACCAGCGCTTTCATTTTTCAAACTCCCCGCTGATGTTGAAAGCTAAGAATGATTTATTTTACTACTAGCTTTTGCCCGCGGCTCCGCCCGCGTGGTATTCGGTTATCGCGCGGTATTCCCTCGGGAACTGTGCATTTTTCCGGGATAAAAAGTAGCCTATGGCACTCTCGGGCCCATAAACTATCTCTGTGCCAAAAATCACGTCGATCCGTCGCTCCGTTACGGCGTGAAAGAGGGACAAAGATACAAACATACAAACACACAAACACACTTTCGCATTTATAATATTAGTATGGATTCCAATTAAATAAAACTTGATTACGATTATTCGGTCAATTGCAGACCGATTTTCAAAATTCTTTTTTTATTCGAAAGGGTATTCTTCTGAGGTAGTCCCATTGTCACCAAGTCAAGATCTGATGATGGGATCCTAGGGAAATTGAGGGCAAACCTCAAATTTCACAGACACACATGGCGATTTTGGCATTTTCAGCATTAAAGTTCAACAGTCGGGACCCATTAGGTAAGAGTTTTTGAGCGTCTGATGAATTTTAAGTTAGCTACTAAACAGAGTTCTAGCATACTAGACTTGTTTTCTTCTTTTTAGTATTTATTAGGCAGTCGGGTTTTTAATTTTTTTTAATTTGTTTTATTCACACTTTTTTAATAGTTCTGTGGAAATGGTCGATTAAAACTATTATAACCCATATATATTTAGAATGGGCTAATTATTACCTTTCATTTGATAACCCACTCGATAGACTTGAATAAAAAACATTTTTTGAAAACTTACAATTTGGCGCCAAAAATCCACCATTTTGATTTTTTAAGAATTTGATGTACCTACCCAGTATTCACGGGCTCCGCCCGCGTGGTATTCGGTTATCGCGCGCTGTTCCCTCGGGAACTGTGCATTTTTCCGGGATAAAAAGTAGCCTATGGCACTCTCGGGCCCATAAACTATCTCCATGCCAAAAATGACGTCGATCCGTCGCTCCGTTACGGCGTGCAAGAGGGACAAACATACAAACATACAAACACACAAACACACTTTCGCATTTATAATATTAGTATGGATTCCAATTAAATAAAACTTGTAACATAAGGCCTAATAAGCTGAGGTACAGAGCTAACTGAAAAAAAATCTTTCAATTTTACAAAAAATAAGTGGACAACCTTAACGCTCCTTCGGAGCGTAGTCATTTATCTTTAAAACGATGCTTAGCTTCCATACTGCTTGTATTTATATACTGTGCCGTACATTTACGCGCGACGACGTGGTGCTTGTGTGCGTGCTACGAGCGATGCGGTGCGGTGAGGCGGGGGCAAAATCGGGATTCGAGCTGAGGTAGTGCGCGCCCTTAAAAATATATTACTTTTTTTTCGTAATGGTTACGGAATTCTATTTCGGGCGTGTCCGACACGATCTTGGTCGGTTTTTTTTAATTGCACCACCAAAGAGGTAACATAAGTATTTTTGCTATAAAATTCCCTTGTTCCCCATACATAACCAACTTACATTACCAGCACTGGGAGAGGACAAATAATTCCTACTCCAAAACCGGGTTTTCGAGTCGGACTTTTTTTCCTTGTACAAAACCAACGTCATGGCCGGTAATGTACGAGGAAAAATAATTCATAGTCCAATACCCGGTTTTGGAGTAGGATTCATTAATGCATGTACAGAAAAAGCTTCAGTAAAAAAGCATTACTGAAGTTTATTTTCACAATCTCACTTTTTCCCAATATTAATCGACACAGAAACAATGTCAATGGAGCTTCGCTCTCTCCTGCTTTTGTGTAGTTTTGGCCCTTCGGGCCGATGCAAACTTAACATAACCTAAACCTACCTATGTTTATGTGTCGATTGAAATTGGGAACAAACGCGATTGTGAAAATAATCTTCAGTAAAAAAGTATACTTCTGTATACAAGGCATTAATGAATCCTACTCCAAAACCGGGTATTGCACTATGAATTATTTTTCCTCGTACATTACCGGCCATGACGTTGGTTTTGTACAAGGAAAAAAATCCTACTCCAAAACCTGGTTTTGGAGTAGGAATTATTTGTCCTCTCCCAGTGCTGGTAATGTAAGTTGGTTAGGGGAACAAGGGATAAAATTAGCCTGCATAGTGTAAAAAATCTAGTGTGAAGTTGGTCAACCTGACGGTCTTATGAAATTTGACAGATTGCGTACAAAAAAATGTACCAACCAATCCTATCAAAAATAGTAAGTAGCTGTATAAAAAAAAACTTTGTTTGGTTGGCCAACCTGGTGCCCATCTGAAATTTGACAGATCGCGGGTAATTTTTTTTTTAAATACGGCTGCTTACTATTTTTGATAGCATTGGTAGCAACAATTTTTTGTACGAAATCTGTCAAATCTCATAAGACCGTCAGGATGACCAACCTTACACTAGATTTTTTTTTACACTATGCAGGCTAATTTTATACCAAAAATACTTGCGTTACCTCTTTGGTGGTGCAGTAAAAAAAATCTAAAACAATGCAATAAAGTATTTTCTTAAATTTTTTCTGCTCTAGAGCAGAAAAGTCCCGCTTGCGCTGGGTATTTAGTGCGGCGGTTATGATGAAATTAAGGCATAGTTGGAAGAAAAAATATTTAATACCGTTTATTAAATGTACGTTTCTACGTTTTTTTAAGTAAGCTGTATTTTTCAAACTTCACATTATTAGTGTAAGTATTCTTTAAACCTTTCCCCACATTATAGATATTGATATATGAATGATTGAGCTTCTTTCAGCTCGGAAACATACCCAAAAACTAAAAGAAAAAAAAAGAGAAAATTGATGGAAAAGCTGATGTAATGAAGGTGATAGACCACAAATCATAAAGTCGCAATTTCGTTGGTAGGTAGTACCTATAAGTAACGCCATCAAAAACGTACCTAACTTGTTAAAAAAAACAAGTCTCGCAACTCAGTTTTTCTACCGTAAAAAGTTTTGAAATCCATGTAATACCAAGTTGATTAATTTATTCAGTCCCAAGTTATGGGTCCTTCTGTCTGAATTTGTTATTATATTACGTAATTAGCTAACTTAAACAACATCGTATAGTGACCATATCAATATTAAAATCTTTTATGTTTTAAATAAATAGATTGATTTGGCCATCGCATGAAAACACAATGTACTCACAAGTAATACGTGCTACATTAAGTTAGATTGTTTAAGTGCGATTGTCAAGTATTTATAAATATAATGAGGGGTCGAAAATGGCCTGAACTGCTTCGAGAAAAGGCACATACGGCCGTGCCGCTTTTTTGCTCGACTTGGCGATAATATGAGATTAGATTAATAATAATATCGGTAACTACCGAATTTCATAGCTCAATGTAGGGGCGGCAAAAATTTTATAGCCTACTGGCGGAAAATTTGTAAATCCGCCACTGAACCAGGTGTAAACAGTCACAAACAAAGAAGTATCTACGTATTTAAAAAATAGTATTTTATGCAACCGTATCGTAATAAGGGTCCTTAAAACACGAATGTGGTTTTATGAAACGAGCCGTAGTCGAGTTTCATAATAGGGTCACATGAGTGTTTTAACGCCTAATTACGTACAGTTGCATACAATATTTTATCTACATATTAAATCCTCTATCATGTGTTCAAGAACCATTGAGAATGACCTGCATTGACGAGAACTAGGTAGTTATGTCTGCCCCAGCTCGCTGCGCGCCCGGTGCAGTGCGCGCCCCACGTCCTGCTGCTGGTCGCCCGCCCTGCGCAGCGCGCACCGCCCCACCGCTGTAATGATGTATGGAATCTCATTACGATACTGATATCAGTATCGTTATGACCATTACGATACTGCAGTGTTCATTATGTCGTAATGCTGGTCATTATCTATGGTTTTTGAACGCATAATGGAGGATTTACTATATGGGTGTAGATAATAGCTATTTATGCAACTGTATCGCAATAGGGGTCCTTTTAACACGAGTGTGGTTTCATGAAACGAGGCGTAGCCAAGTTTCATAATAGGATCACACGAGTGTTTTAAGGCCTAATTGCGTACAGTTGCATACAATATTTTATCTACGTTCATATATTAAATCCTCTATCATGTGTTCAAGAAACATTGAGAATTACCTGCATTGCAACCAGAACTTATACTAGGACCTTCACTTTGCTGGTAAATTATGAGTCATTTCCTTCGCCGCATCTAAAATATCGGGCGGAGTCAAATTTTCTTCGCATTCACTGATATCAGACATTTTTAAGCAAAAACAAAATTTTCTTAGGAAAATTCGTACAACAAAACGACAACGTAGTTAT
Source organism: Choristoneura rosaceana (assembly GCA_037349165.1). Classification (NCBI taxonomy): domain Eukaryota; kingdom Metazoa; phylum Arthropoda; class Insecta; order Lepidoptera; family Tortricidae; genus Choristoneura; species Choristoneura rosaceana. Next base: position 5,789,617 of record JAZBNJ010000009.1, read on the forward strand.
GAACGGAATGGCGGTAAAACCCAGTACATCACTGCGCATGTGCGGCATGTGCGCGCATGCGCTAAAGCGGGCACTGCCACAGACAAGATGTGAAAATTGGAATCAAAACTTGTTGATATAAACTTTTTGGATTCGCCCTGTATCGTAATGGTTTAAAAAATTATATTATAACATTATTTCGTTAGAAGAAAAGTGTTATAATGTGTTTTTTTTTAATATTTCGGTATTGTGTTTAAAAAAGTATGTAAATATAAACTCGTTTTGAATTTTATAATTCGAATATTACGATATGAGAGTAGATAAATATATTTATAAAACTAAAAATCAATCAATATAGATCAATAAAATGAAAAATATATACATAATTATATAGTAGTGCATGAGCAATAAAAGGTAGGTTTCCCCTCGACGTGTCTATCCGATATGAGACTCCTCTGTCCGTATGTCCGTTCGTAATTCCTTATTTACCGCCCTCGAGATACAATGTACTATTTGAATTTTGAGCTAGCTTATTTATTTTAAAGTTTATTTTATAAAGTTTTGAGTTAATTGTATACCTATAGGTACACTCCGTGAGATCTTAAAAAAACCTTCGTATTTTAGAAGCATACTTCGGATATTGACGATGACACGCGATCGTGATACGCGGTTCTGTTCTGTTATCAACTTGCAAAACTTTTTGAAGTTACCGTAAAAAGTTATGTCAAGAATAACCATCAGTACAAAATAAACCTTATTGTGATTACGAGGGTCAAACTGAAAGTTCTTAGAAAATCAAAAACTGAGCAAACTAGCAAGTTATTAGTTTTATTATATCTTTTCAAAATAGTGTCCATTCACATCAATACACCGCTGCATCCGATGGAACCACTGAGAAAAGCACTTAGCCCACTCGTCCTTAGGGGTCTCTTCGACGGCCTTTTGAAACGCACCTACTGCTTCCTCGGTGTTCATAAAAAGTTTTCCTCGAAGTTTTTCTTTTGTTTTCGGGAATAAATAAAAATCGCAAGGTGCGAGGTCGGGGCTATACGGCGGGTGACCCAGTAATTCCACGTCTGACGTCACTAAATAGTCGATCGTTCGCCTGGCGGTGTGCGACGAGGCGTTGTCGTGGTGAAGAAGGATCCTACTTCGAGGTCGCTTCTCCCGAACTTTTTCCAATACAAGTGGCAAACAATTGTTAGTGTACCACTCTGCAGTAACTGTTTTTTGATCCTCTAAAACAATTGTCGCATAGTGACCTGTCCTTCCGAAGAACGAGGCCACCATCTTTTTTCCCACGCTTCGACCTCTCTTCACTTTAGTTGGCAACTCCTCGAAAGGAAACACCCATTGAGCAGACTGTCTCTTGGTTTCTGGATCATAACAGTAAACCCAGCTTTCGTCACCCGTAAGTATGTCGAAAACAGCATTTGAGTCACCTCCGTTAAATCTTTGAATCATTTCACGGCACCAATCAACCCGACGGAGTTTTTGGGCCTCGGTCAAATTATGAGGTATCCACCTCGCACAAAGCTTCCTGACCGCTAAATGTTCATGGAGGATTTTATGCACTTGACTCATACCGATGCCTAAGCTTGTCCGAATCTGCTGATACGTCACTCTTTTGTCAGTCTCTATCATACGCTGCACAACACTGATGTTATTTTCAGTCGTCGCCGTAGAAGGCCATCCCTCACGCAGATCGTCGGTGAGATTAGTGCGACCACGTTTAAACTCATTAAAACAGTTGTAAATGGTCGCACGAGATGGGGCTTCATCATGAAATAGCTTTCTTGTTGACTTAAATGACATCGAAAGTCATAAAAAATCATTGCACGAAAATTTTCGCGAGTTAAATTCATGTTGACGTGACGCAGACAATTTTCAATTTGCCGCCAAATCATAAAACAAATGACAAATGAATGAAATACATACTCAATAATATTGGCAAAGAGTTCCATTTTCAAAATTTAAACTTACTTTTTTATTATATTGTTTACAAGTGGCCAGTTCTAAAAACTTTCAGTGTCGCCCTCGTACATTAAGCTTGTTTATGTTTTTGTAATATTAATACAATATGACTTTTTGTAATGATACAAGAAAACAAAATCAGCATTTTCGAATTTTTCCATCGTTAATTTAAATAGAGAACACCCCGACTTAACACAGTGATTTTGTTTGGAAGTATATAGAGATGTTATACCGTGTTTACTTCTCTTTGGTTAGTCAAATGAATTTTTTTGGTCTGCTTCGTTTAATATTTTTTAATGTACTTTTCAAAATCCCCGTTGCTTGTATGACTCGGTCTCGAACCTTATTAAAATATTTACAATCAACTCTTTTCTTGAATCATTCAGCTTCTTTAAAAAAATAGTAAAATTACATTATAAACATTTTCCGTGATTGGCTATTGACAGAAATACCCTGTTTAAGTTGACTCCCCATGGAAATCAATTTTCGAAAAATAACTAACTGATTAAATAAGTTAGTGGTGGTTTTAACTGCTCTATATAAATCAATGAAAATACAACGAGTGCACTCTCCGCGTGCTGGATTGCTACTAAGTCAAAAAGACACTTGTCATTGTCTACTAACGAATCCTCCCGATTTCCCCCGAAACCCGAAGTTTTTTCTAAAAGCTCACGGATTGTAATGTATTTAAAAAGAAAAGATTCTCATCTAAGTAGGCTTTACAAGCTAACGAGTAATATTCGGTCAAAACCTTGTATTAAGTACTTATTTGCCACAAAACTCTACTCTGAGCCAGGCCCTACATGCACTTTAAGTCGATTTTATAACCTTTATTTGTCTTATTTTTAATAATATGGTGGTATAAATTACCGGCTGTGTATTTTGCACCTTCTAGCCTCACCTAGGGTTAAATAATGTTATTGTAAATGTTTAAGTAAAGGGATCAAGAAAGGTTAGGTGAAAAGTTTATCGTAAGGTGTACGTATCCTCAGATTATCCTTATATAGACTAGACGCGCTGCCGCACCCAATTACTGCGAGCAAGTTTCCTCGGCGCCCTTCACTATATTGTTTGTTATTATACCTACTATTACGTGGAATATTATAAGCTCGGCACGTGGAGAGATTTGGTATTCTATTCTATGGAAACGTTTAAGTCTGCAGCCACAGCCTTAACGCATCACGTGGAGAGGGCCGACACAAAAGGGACGCTTTTATCCTTCGGACATAAAGGGGTTAACAGATCTGAAGATTCTATAGAAAATATGTTTCATAGTGCAGTAAATTATGTTGTTTATTCTACAGTCAACTGTTTCTGCAATCACGTGCCGTTGTACTCGTATCTTACGTAAATTAAAGTGTCAAGACAGGTGAATTATTTTACTGTGAGATTTATACGATTATGTATCAGTTCAATTAAAATATATGACTGGAATTTATTTCATTGTAAATGCAGACTACAATGTAAGGTTTAGAGTTCATATGTTTGCATGGCTTACAAATAATATATTGTTTAAATATGACCGTCTGCGCCTCGTTCTTCGCATTGAAGTAATTTTCCACAGAAACGTAGTTTCAATAGAATTTCAGTGAACAATTTTCATAACCTTTTGCAAAAGAAATCAGAAGAAAAGTTTTTACAAAATAGACCACTGCTGTGGTTATTATCATATTTATATGTCTTTTGCTTGCAGAAAATTTTGTTCCGCGATTATAAAATATAACTAATAGCAAAAATTTGTCGTCTGGTGGCTTCTCAATTATTTATCTAAATTTCCAACTACACCATAGCGAATCGAGCGAAAATCCTAAGTTAAGTACTTTTCATAGATATGTTACTTTTAATGGGTAACTTAGGAATAAAACCAGCCAAGAGCGTGTCGAATATGCCCAAAATAGGGTTCGGTAGCCATTATGGAAAAATTAAGTAATATTTTTCTAAGGATTTCGTATTTTATACTGAATCTTCCAAATTTAGGTATATTTTATATACCTTAGGCTGCTATTTACTCTTAAACTACTAATAATTCTCAAGCAAACTTAGCCATTATAGTTTTCCTTGAAAGTTTGATATATACTTACTACCATTCTGATTTTTTCAAATTTTTCCACCCACCGGTTTAGATTTTAGAGGGGGGCACGCTCGATTTTAATGAAAACTTGCACTTTGAAGTTGAATATTTCGCAAAAAAATCACTAAATCGATTGGATGAGAAAAAAAAATCACCCGCATTTTAAGTCAAAAAAAAATTTCTCTACAAAAAAAATATTTTTTTATTGTACCATTTTGTCGGCATAGTTTTCATACACATTCGTGCAAAATTACAGTTTTCTAGCATTGATAGTCCCTGAGCAAAGCCGCGAACGGACAGACAGACAGACAGGCAGACATGGCGAAACTATAAGGGTTCCGTTTTTGCCATTTTGGCTCCGGAACCCTAAAAACCATCACGTTACTTCGACACGGACATTGAAATTACCTATCAAATGCCTGCCTAAGGCTGCGTTTCCAGCAGAGATGTGCGAGGATGCGAAGCAAGGGATGTGTTTGTCGTGAGCCTAAGTCATGAACCAATGGAAACGATTTATTTACCCATCCTCGCTACCAGCTAGCTAGAGCTACGCGTCCTCGCACATTTCTCCCGCCATCCCGCATCACATCGATTAAATCACCCCCTGATTTAGATTTTGCATTTATTCATTGAACTGGAGAATACAAATCTATATTGACAGTTTATAAATAGTTTCCGGTAGCCCTTTAGCCTTTGCAGTATCGCTATTTAATTGGAGTAATGTACCGCAAAACTAATGATCGTGACATTTATTAGACATGTGGGTGTCATAACGAATAACAAGTAAGCGATTGCGAGTGCTCCAATATCTCTGTATCGGATCACTCGCAATCGCTTTCTTTAAACAAGCCTCTGATTATTTTATTCTGGGAAATAATATTTAGGTACTTAGGTTAAAATAGTTGAGCTCAATAGAACAAAAAAACTAGAAAATAAAAATCTTACTTTTAAAGAGCAGGTACACCATTTTTCTTTTTAGGGTTCCGTAGTGAACTAGGAACCCTTATAGTTTCGCCATGTCTGTCCGTCTGTCTGCCTGTCTGTCTGTCCGCGGCTAAACTCTAAAGACTGTTTGTACCAGAAAGCTGTAATTTCGCATGAATATACATATTTATTAGTCACACCGAGACATTTTTTTTTTCAGGGTACCTCATAGAGACGTAAAGTGGTGGTGATTTTTTTCTCGACTAGCCCCATAGTATGGAGTATTTGAGATAGGCCTTTTGAAACCATTGGGGGGTTGCATAGGCGATTTTTCGATTCAGTAATCTGTTTGTGAAATATTCAACTTTAAAGTGCAAATTTTTATTAAAATCGAGCGTCCCCCTCCCCCTCTAAAATCTAAACAGTTGGGTGGAAACATTTGCACTCTCCGTTTGTCAAACAAGGCTTGGTCATGATTACGTCTTTAGATTGCTTTCTATATAATAAAGTAGATAACAGAGTTGTAATTAGAGACAATAAATTACTATAAATCTGCTCATATCAGACTAGTACTAGTATTAAGTCTGTATTTCCCAAGTTTCGCGCTTCCTAGAAATTTCAGCGCCGAACTTAAGCGCCGCCCCTAATAGCTTAAATCCGATAATTACTTCCAAGATTTCGGATATCGAGGTCATTATCTAATCCAAGCAGCTTTAATTATGAATGTCCTATTTGTACGGACGATTCTTTAACTTATTTATCCACTTTTTCATGCTACGAGTAATTGCTTATATAGAAGAGTAGAGTCTCTATACATAGAGACTAATGCCTAAATTTCTAGTTTCTTTTGCGGTAAAACATCAAAACATCCGTATCTTCTTTACTTATAACAAGTTTTAAATTCCAATGGTCGGATTCCAAGCACCCAGGGCCTAGGCCCAGACCTAATGTTAACAAAGAAAAGTTCTAAGAAAAACATTTTCGGATCTGAGAGTATCATGAACTGAACTGATTTAAGAATAAATGATCTATTCCTTCGGCACAGGAGTGCAATATTGAGAGTTCAAAGGCGTACTCAACGGACCGTCGCACCTAACCTCAGACTTTACTTGGAAGAAATGAGGTCAGAACGGAGATCGGTGACAGTGACTGGGGTATCTCTCACCTGGGGTCGTCGACCCGCACTTGACATGCCGCGGATGCCCCGTTCGCGCCACAAATTAGACTTCCACGATTAAGTTGTCAGCTCGGAATTCGACAGCCGACTACATCCCGCCGCCGTGACGCCGCCCAGTGGACATCTGTAATCAATGCAAGTGCTTATTTCAGTTTAAATAATATCTTTCCGTTTAATTATGGACTGGAGTTATTGCGCAGTTAACGCTGTCCGTAAGCCTGAATCTCTTTGATAAAGAAAACAACGCGACACTTTTAAGCATATAAACTTCGGATGAATCAATCGAATATGGTTTACATTTTGATAATCTATTCTTAAGTGCAGGCAAAGGATGATTTGGAACAGACTTTATACACGCGTTCTGACATGAGAATGCGCCCCCGCGTTTTACTTCAGGTGTGAATCGTACTTCAGGTATGTTGTTTACGGCAGTGAAATCAATCTAGCACAGAAACCGCTAATCGTTAATTTGTTTCTGCTTGAGAACGTCGACATGAATGATGTATTTGTAATGAATCTCCTTACAAATGTCGCGTACCTGTAAAGTGATTTTTCTTAGTGACAGTTTTCCGGTGATTCATAAGTCAGCTGAATATCGTGGGCGACAAATAACAAACCCGCTTATTTTTACGAAGTTTACGATACGTAACTCAGCTAATATTAGCGGATGCTGACACTTCGTTTTGGTAACACTGCTGTTAATAACGCTGCATTTTTGACTCTGAATTGGGAGTAGAGTTAAAAACGTGTTTTTATTTTTGCGTAACACTTACGTGCTTTTATTGCATACGAAAAGAATTTTGGCATTTCCTTTGGCGCAGTTGTTCACAAACAACATTACGATTCTAATTTGTCATGCTTTATGAGAAATTTGACAATAATATTCTAACGCGCTTGATTTTTCCCTGCGTTTGCTTTTAGTTTGTGACGACGACGGCTGCTGCAAGGCTCGCATGTTGCGTTGTTACTATGCTACGTCTACTCGTAAAACAGTCTAATAGTAATAATCCTACTACCTAGGTAATTTATATTATAAATGCGAAAGTTTGTGAGTGAGTTAGTATGTTTGTTACTTCTTCACGCTGAAACGGCTGGACGGATTTAAATGAAAATAGATAACTTAGACAGCTGAACATCTGGAATAACATATAGGCTACTTTTTATCCCGATATTCGCACGGGACGGGGATAAAATCTTGAAATTTGAAACACTGTGTTTAGGGTCTTAATAATTTTGGACAGTTGTTCTTAACACAACCTCAATGAAGACCACGATATAGATTTTGTAAGATCTCGGAAATTCAATTGTAACTACCCAATAGTTAGTTAATGCGTGCGAAACCGCGGGTAAACTCTAGTAGTCTAATAGTAAGTAGTAATAGTCTAATTCAGTTACTCGTATTCACACTTAAAATACTATATCTTTTTAAATTACACGTCAAATTAAAAGAATGTATAAATAGTTCTAAAGAATGCGTAAATAAAATTAAAAACAAATGTTGAAATTAAATACTGAAAGTGTCACAAATATACATTAAAATTATAGCTTAAATTAATTTAGTTTTCCACTAGGGATCGGTAAAATAAAAAAAATATGTGTATATTGACCGAACTAATTTTATAACTAGGGATCCCCAAGTGAGAATTATAATGCTATCGTTGTTATTAATTATGATTAAGTGAATTGTTTATCTTTTGAGCTATAGCTTTTATCCTTACAAGGTCCTGAATACAGATCAGGAAGCCTTGTGCAGTGGGCTTTTGGTCAATGATATCTTACAAATTTTACAAAATTTGTAATATTCGTATGAGTCAGTGAGCCGAGACCCACTTTGTGTCGTGTTCAACATGATCCTTAATGTTCCAAATGGCGCGTTGAAAAGCAGTTTGTCAAAAATATGTTTGAGGTAAGTAGTATGTATGTGTTGGAATATAAGTGTTCGTATATATGATGCTGGAAATAAATATATTACATTTCAGCTGGCGCTTACCTCTCCCAGCGAATTTCTCTGACTGTACAGAGAGGTAATGCCGCCAGTGTGTTGGGGTCTATGCCGCAGGAGGGCCTCTTAGATGGTGTTTTCTTTTTATAGTTGGGTATATTTATATAGTTTTATTTATTTTGTTTCCTATCATATTGTTGTATCTTCTGTTATTATCCCAATAAAGTATATGCGTCACTTTCAGACGTTTATCTCTCACTGCTTTCTTTGTTGCACATCATAAATTATAATATAATAGGTATCTCTGACGCCAATGAGGATATACTTTTGACTAGCAGCAGTGGGAAGTTGTTTGGTATACTATGCAATGCACTAAACAACGCAAATGGCTCATGCACGCACTCAGGACAGTGTCCAATGAGTGAAGCTGACGTAATTAGACGGTCGTTAATAGCAATGCCGTCTCGTTCAGTATTTCGTCGGCAGCCAGGAATCCACTTCATTATCCATAACTCTTCTCGTCCGCGGCTCCGTCGATGACTAAAAATAATAATTGAACTCGCGTTGAAATCCGGAGGGCGAATTTATATTAAAATAACTTCCTCCATACTGTGACTGGAACAAAGACGTTGTGCATAAACAAAACTCTTCGTGTTTACACAAATTATATTATTAAATAGGTCATAAACACCAATTACGGTGATTTGAGATGCCCTTTCACAAGTGATAACAAATACGTAAACAAGTTGTTTCCAATTATAAAGATATTTACGATAAATCTTTCCGGCGTCAGCCATTTTAAATCTTCATAATGATCATTGTTATTGGGTTATGTTCAGTCAGTCTAAGCTTCACTAAAGAAGGTTTAATGTTTGTTCGCGGAAGTCGCCTGAACCGGATCAGAAGCCAGACGGCTCGCGGCGCCGCGCCGGCATCGAGCGCGCTTCACTTCGAGGAACTAACCAAAACTCTTACGCTTTTGTAAGAATTCATGTTTTTTGCAGCGAAATTTCATTGTTACTTTGCCTTTCGTAATTTACTTAAAATTCATTAGGAGTTGCGCAACTTTAACGGGAATAAACTTCGATAGAAAAAGAAACCATAAACAAAATTAAGTCGAGTTGAGCAGTCTTTCCACTCTGTCATTTAAAAACAATGCAAATTCAATCATAGACATTTACAAAAGAAAAACATAATAAAAACGTTGCATAAAGAACGAGTTGAAGTCGTAGCAAACCTTTACTCAGTTAGGCAACAATCTTTCGATAAGTGCTTACTAAAAATAACTTATCGAGTGCTCTCCGCGTTACCAAGCGCCCACTTGATGGCGGCCGCCGGCGCTTGTTCAGACAATACTAATAAAAACACCACAATTCGCACTTACCGCAAGTGAATTTAGTTACTTAACTTAAAATTTGGTCAAGTACTTGTCTGATACGTGCCGGTACACAAATCGGTAGCACGGAAGTAATAACTTATTGCTGGGTGCTGCCTCAAAAGGTCAAGTAGTTATTGCAAGACGCGTGAGCCACCTCATTCTATTTTTTACTGTCACTAGACGAATCGACTTGAAATTTGGTAGACATTGTAAGTTCGACGACAATGCAAGTACGTCAGCAAAAAAAGCTTGTGAAAAAAGATATAACTAAAATTTATTTTAATTTAATTTGACCACGGTGGAAATTCACAATTTTGAAATCCATGATTTTTTTTTAAAGCAAGGTTAGGGGTGCATATAAAAAACTCCCATGACAGTGGCATGCGCATTCTAATGACCGATATTTAATACTATGGACTGTACACTTTAGTGGCTTCAAGTGGCGCCTTCGTATGTAATTGATGGTGACATGATTTGCAAATTATTTACATAATTATGTAGGCTGAACGCGACGTAGTCACGAAAATGTCATCGCTATCAATGAGTGGGAGAAAATAATTGGAACTCAATCACATTATGGACACTTCCGAAGAATTAGTAGCCAGTAGGTGCTTTTATTAGTTAAGGCCATCCAAATCATAATACGCAATTGGGATGTCCCAATTTTTTACAAAGTATAATAAATCGAAAACCATTTGGAGGAATAGGCTTTGTGAAACGTTTTCAGAAATCAGATTCCAAAAATATGATAATCTGAATTAAATAAATAAAATTTAAGTAATGACCTTCATTTGATTCCTGCAGTGTAACGTCACAAATGCAGGTCTAAAGGAAAGTCTACACTTTAAAGCAAATTGACAGTTTGAAATGTTGCTGTCCTGCTTATAATAGCAAAGAGTGACAAAGATGGAAATTTAATCACATGATGCGCATTCGGCTTTAAACAGTTGTCATTTTATCGTAAAGTCCGAAATGTATACGAGTATTACCAATGTATTTTCACAAATAAAAGTATTAAATAACTACGTTAAAAGTGAATATAAAAGAATTTAAATATCAGATTTTAATAAAAAATATGTATTTACTATCACACCATTAAACAAACCTACGAATAATCGAAGCTAAAAGAAGAGAAATAAATGAAATTATTTGTCATGGTTCATTTAGGACCGTGCCGTGCTTGTATGATTGTTGACTGTCACTTGACTTTCAGTAATGCCACAGATTATGTTATGTACAAACTGAATTTTTCTAGGCAATGGAACGTGGCTGTCTCACTGTGACGTCATCCACCTTATTTCGTAAAAAAATTATAAAAAATTAAATACTCATCCAAATTCAAAATCGATGAAAAAGGTATCTTAAAATATCCTATTCTTTCCAAAAATAAGATAAAAACTATAAGTTATTTTTTTTGGGACATCCCAATTCACGCTTTTCACGCCGTTTGTGAGAAAAAAAACAACTACATTATAAAGCTACGTGTCAGATTTATATTTCTGGTAATATTTCGTGTAATAAACTAATAAGTAGTTGTCTTTTATTTAGTTGCAAGGTAGTAGGTACATTTATACTTTGATATATTTAAAATAGCGTAGGAAAGGAAAAATTATATTTAATGTAACAGCGAGCTAAAACCAGAATTTCTACGTGTTTTTCGTCCGTCAATATTTTCTAATCATGCCTGGGGGCCTACCACGATCTTTCCTAAACGATCCAAACGCAGAGCAGTTCAATTTAGGCACCTAAACTGAATCGTCGAAATTGGTACCACGACCTTTATTTCTCAGAGCTGAATCTCAATCGCTTACAAGTGAATGAAAGACTGATATTTTCTCTGATATATATATCGCTATCGCTGAACCTCACTTGAAATGAATCACAAAAGAAACGTCGTAGTACGAAATAGCGATGCAGTTCAGTTTAGAGCTTAAACTGAATCGTATTAAGAGAGCGTGGTAGGCCCCCTGAGCATAATCGAGCAATAGGTAGGCTATCTGACAAATCTTATAAAATAAATATAGATGCAAATTTACAAGTCGAATTAAGAAATTTCTCTATATAGATATACGTAGCCGCGACTCTGGCCGACTAGTCTATACTACGAAATGCACAATTGTAACTTCGTATCTTGCCGTCCTGCTGACGCTTATATTATTTAATACGAGAGTGAGAGGGACATGGTAATATGAACTTCGGTTTTCGAATTTTGTAGTAGCCCCCCAGGCCACCTGTTGGTGTACAGGTGCCTTGATTATAGCGACTGGGAATGGTCAAGGGCAGGAGTGCGGTTTGAGTATAAGTTGGTTGCGATGCGCCGCGTAATTAGTTCTGCCTGCATCCATTAACCGCGCAAGTGACTTCGAGCCAATTTAGCAAATGCTAACTAGTTTCCTGATGGCAATGATGGTCCAGACTTAGCCTTGGCTGAAAACACATTTTATATGTATATTGCAGTTTATTGCTCGTAGACAGTTTGAGCATATCGGTGGTAAAAAGAAGTTACAGTAGAAGCAGATAAAACCGGCCAAGAGCGTGTCGGACACGCCCGAAATAGGGTTCCGTAACCATTACGAAAAAATTAAGTAATATTTTTCTAAGGATTTCGTATTTTATACGGAGTCTTCCAAGTTTAGGTATATTTTATACCTTACGCTGCTATTTACTCATAAACTACTAATAATTCTCAAGCAAACTTATCCGTTATAGTTTTCCTTGGAAGTTTGATAGACTACCATCCTGAATTTTTTCAAATTTTTCCACCCACCGGTTTAGATTTAAGAGGGGGGGAGACGCTCGATTTTAATGAAAATTTACTCTTTAAAGTTGAATATTTCGCAAACAAATTACTGAATCGAAAAATCGTTTTACCCCTTAGTAAACCCTTAATAGTTTTAAAATACCTATCCCACGATACCCCACACTATAGGGTTGGATGAGAAAAAAAAATCACCGCCACTTTACGTCTATGGGAGGTACCCTAAAAAAAATTGTTATTGAATTTTTAATTGTACTATTTTGTTGGCATAGTTTACCTATATATCCGTGCAAAATTACAGCTTTCTAGCATTGATAGTCCCTGAGCAAAGCCGCGAACGGACAGACAGATAGACAGACAGACAGACATGGCGAAACTATAAGGGTTCCGTTTTTGCCATTTTGGTTCCGGAACCCTAAAAATCGTGATCCACTATTGAAACTTTTCTCAATGATATTATTATACGAGTATCTAATCATCATCCCAGCCTATATACGTTCCACTGCTGGGCACAGGCCTCCTCTCAGAATGAGAGGGCTTGGGCCGTAGGTCCCACGCGGGCCCAGTGCGGATTGGGAACTTCACACACACCATTGAATTGCTTCGCAAGTTTGTGCAGGTTTCCACACGATGTTTTCACTCACCGTACGTTATACGAGTATCTAATAATGACATACAATTTATTTTTTATAATATTCCCTCATTATGTATTAAAATTATTAAAAATAGCCTAATATAGATAAATAGGTACATACTTAAATATAAAAAGATTACAGTACAAATGTCAGATAATTATTATTACCTTGTAGCTCATATATGGAGCAATTTGCCAAAGTCAAATATAAAGGTTCGTTATAAAACATGTCGGCCATTATTCGGTAACAGAATATAACACCATCGTCCCTTGTAACCCGACAGCCTTGTAATCAGCCGTCGGCCAATGAATATCCATAATTGATCGGGAAATCTTTGAACGATGCCCAGGACGCAGTGGACCACGGACTGGTCTTCGCCCTCGCCGGACCCAGAAGAGTACCGTAGCTCTTAATCATACGAGGAGGTTAAAAGATACCCAATGCCTGATAAGACAACTAAATACTATAAGAATGAATATTTCAGTACCATAAGAATGTTCTACGATGGGTCTGGTTAGACCGTAATTCACACTTGACGAACATTATGTGGTCTCGCCAGATAAACTAGTTTAGTTTCGCGAAAACATTAACAAGCATTATGTAACGTGCTGACCCATCTATCTATATTACCTTAGGTGAGCTTTAATTACTATTTTACTGGTGCCTGAACCCAATTGCCGACGTTTATAGGCTCAAAATTAGCTTTCCATAAAACTAATCAAGTTAAGTGCCTCTTACCGCACTATTTGTGACAAAATGATTTAGTGGGAACACGGTCATATCTCCATTACGTGAGTGATTTGCCGTGGTCTAGTTCCGGGCCATAAATAACTAGATGTAGATATCCGGGATACTGTTATGTCCCCGGAGACGTGCCCCGGCACGGCAATCTGACGGTCGTCCATCACGGGAACTAGAGCGCCGGCTATTACGTGCTTCTGCCACAGATTGCGTGAGCGATGGAACATTGGGTAAGAAGAGTTCTGCAACGTAAGGGACTATCGTTACGTTACCTATACTGCCTAAAAAATAAGAAAATATGTTTTACTATTTATAATTTTATCGAAAAAGGAAAGTAAAATCGATATAGATACTGTAATGTAATTCTATCTCTTTGATGTCTTGTGGTTTGATTTAAAATTATTTACGATTCGGAGAAATCTAGTAAAAATGCTAAAAACATGAGTTTTCGGCGGGTAAAACAATGATTATCTTAGTTTTTAATTTCTTCAAAGATATTTTTGTATTCAAATCAAATAGTACATACCAACTCCTATAAAGAATATGATAAGTAATGCGTGAATGTTCTGGTCATACACAAATTTTTTATAACAAAATCTTTTAAAAATAATAAAGTCTTTAGATTTTTCCTTTTTCATACAAATTAAATAGTGATATCAATGTACGCCATCCCAGAACCCAACTGACGTCGCCTGTCATGCAAACATCAAGCATTAACTTTACATTGCTTCTTCAAATAAATTTTCAAAACAAAAAAAAAATTAAAAGCCGCTGAACTAATGTTGTTCAGTTTGACGAGTACGATCTAATGTTTTATTGTTTGCTCACATTACCGGCTACACTCGGTAAAACCGCTTGTATCGTAGCGTAAATAAATACCAGTGCCTACTTATTTGTTTTAATGTCACAACGTTCGTAAACTCAACAATGTTTATTTTAATTTAACGGATACGTCTCTTGGGAAAAGTATTTCAACAAAGATCATAATTAGCATAAATATGCGAATATATTAGCTCTGCGTAAAGCTTTTGTGGAAGGTCACGTAAGTTATCGTAGACCGCCTACGAGCTACGAACGTGCTACGGGCTACGTAGGAGCGGCTACGACTACGAAGGCTCGGTGCTACGCAAATGCGCTGTGGGAGGACAGCCTGAAGCTATGTGCCGAACGCTTTGTTTGCTGTCAAACTACGAGTACGTGACTGTTATTTGAGTATCAACGTTTAAAATAGCATAGCATTTAAAACGAATGAATAGCCTCCAATTCAAACATGTTTTAATCTTTTTTTTCGTTGTTGATTTTTGCTCGTTCGTTTAAAAAAACGAACAAAAGTTACGTTTTATTTCATGAATTCGCACTATTTTCATTGCTACCCTTTTTAAAACAGCTATAAAATGTGTTTTGTATATTAGCGATGTTTTGAATTAACTTAGATAAATGTTGAACCTGTGTTATTTCCTAGAAAACTGTCATTTAAGGCATGTCATGAATGTGTTTCACTTTTTTGTAGTTAAGTCAAAAACAATTTAATTTAAAGAAGGTTCATATAACATTATATATTTTTTTTACTAATCGTGTAATTTCAATGACCTCGAACACAATCAGAGTTTTTAACTTAGGGCCCAGTTTCATAGTATAGACACCTAGCCTTATTGTTGTGTGGATTAAAACAGTGACTGTGTTAAAACTGCAGGGCTACTACGAAACTCGAAGTTCGTATCGTACCGTCCCTCTCGCTCTCTTATTAAATAGTATAAGTGTCAGAGGGTAGGTATGCACGATACGAACTTCAAGTTTCAAGTTTCGTAGTAGCCCTGCTGTGATTGATTATAACAGGGATTCGTAAAACGTGACTACGAACCTGAATACGAGGTTTGAGCCAAGATCGCGACAGCTACCTATTATTTTTGTTTGTTCTCAAATCTTGGAAGTTTTATGTTTATATTTACTTAAATGTATAGATTTTGCTTAATTTGAGGTTTGACCAGTTGTTATCAATAGCTTCATCATGTATATTGTACAGTCATAGTTAGTTTTTTTAAGAAAGGTATCTTACTTCTAAATATTATCAAGTTAATAAAATTCTCCCATTTCAAACAGAATACATAAAAGAAAATATTCAAACCTTTTAATTTAATTTATTTGCTTTACGTGTAACACAATGAACGTTGATGCATCTCAAAGGTGCCCTTTTTAAACGGTTAAGGTATTCCAAAGTTGAAAAAACTCTGCATTTTCACTGACAATATAATTTGAGCTAGTACTCAAATAACCTCCCAGAGGGGGCCTAGATTTTCATTATCCATGACAAAGCTCCATGAAACTTTAACGGTTTGTATGCGATTCAGGCGTGGGCCGACGCCTACTCACTGCAGTGAACAGGCATCTGCGCTTATTTAGCTTCGTATTAAACCATAGAGGAATGAGCTAATAGAATCAAACTTTGGCTTGGCGTACAGTTGCTACTTTGTGCCTGTAGCAGCGCGTCACTGCCACACAGCAGGGTAACAAACAACACTAACGCTGCCAAACCTCAGATGCATGCCACAAAGTCAAAATATCATAAAATTAGTTTGAAAAAAATAAATTGTCAAACTGTGTGGTGATTGCTGCACACTGATTAGCCTTGCAAGGTCAAGCAGGATGCTAGAGTTGGACAAACCTATAATAACTGATATCGTTACTCGACAGTCAATGTTTAGTCATAGCATCGAATTGTGAATAAAACTGGCTTGTTTTCATCCAAAAATTGTAATCGGAATTTTAATAACTAAAATGGCTTTACTCCATGTAGGAAAAAAAGGAAAAATTGCCGCTTAAAATCGTTTCCGTATCTAAGTAACCAATTATTAATGCGTAGAATTGGATAGTCCATGTAATCAGTCTATTTAATAATTCCTCCTTGTACTAAATATTGTTTGACTTTTAACATGGCTTTATTGACTTTGCAAGCTTGTATTAGTGGCAATGACGATATACCAATAAAGGTATATGCAGATATTTTATAGAAGATAAATTTTTTGTATTTTCAGTCTTTTCATCTGGCGGTGGCTTCTTGTGACTTATTGAGTCACACAGACATTTCTTGTACAGACACAACGTTCTACAATTTCTAATACAATTTGCTTCTGGCAGAAAATTCATTCTATTTTTTGCAGTTTGCCAAGCTTTTGTAAAGTTATTATAATCTATCTATACATATAATAAAGCTGAAGAGGGTCGAAAGTCTGTACATGGAAGATATTTGAAGAAAAGTTAGGCTTAACACATGGTCGCCGCAGGCGCCCAATATTGAAAGCGGCTGCGCCGCTTTATATTACTTTGATAGTTAGGCTTTACACATGGGCGCCGCAGGCGCCCAATATTGAAAGCGGCTGCGTCGCTTTATATTACTTTGACAGTTAGGCTTTACACATGGGCGCCGCAGGCGCCCAAAATTGAAAGCGGCTGTGCCGCTTTATATTACTTTGATAGTTTAGGCTTTACACATGGGCACCGCAGGCGCCCAAAATTGAAAGCGGCTGCGCCGGTTTATATTACTTTAATAGTTTAGGCTTTACACATGGGCACCGCAGGCGCCCAATATTGAAAGCGGCTGCGCCGCTTTATATTAGTTTGATAGTTAGGCTTTACACATGGGCGCCGCAGGCGCCCAATAGTCAAAGCGGCTACGCTGCTGTGAATTATATCCTCCTAAAGACTCTAATATGGGCGCCGCAGGCGCCCAATAATGAAAGCGGCTGCGCCGCTTTATATTACTTGGATAGTTAGGCTTAACACATGGGCGCCGCAGGCGCCCAATATTGAAAGCGGCTGCGCCGCTTTATATTACTTTGATAGTTAGGCTTTACACACGGGCGCCGCAGGCGCCCAATATTGAAAGCGGCTGCGCCGCTTTATTAATAGTTTGATAGTTAGGCTTTACACATGGGCGCCGCAGGCGCCCAATATTTGAAAGCGGCTGCGCCGCTTTATATTACTATGACAGTCCCGTGCTATTTCGAGGGCACAACAGGTGCCCATTGTTCAAAGCGGCTACGCCGCTTTGAATTAGTATCTCGTCACAGCTGCCATAAGATTTTAAATAACTAGGGGCCATTAGGTAAGTAAAGGCGGCTGCGCCGCCCTATCTCTGCTCCTAGATCTAGCTAAAGCTGCACTGTTGCCGTTCCCCCACCTCCCCGACCAACCTCCCTGCAAAATACTCGGGGTATATATAGCCTCGGTTAAAAATTTCGTTGGCGCGATGCAGAACTTCGAAATTCAAAATATCGGAACACAATTTTTTATGAACATTTACCACTGGCTGGTTAGATCGCTGATTCCCGACAAAGTAGTTTTAAATAATATAATGTATTCCTAATTGGTGTCAATACATTTTTAAAATTGATTTTCTATGGACGGCTTTTATCTAAATCAGTTATTTGTTAATATGACGTATATGTTTACTTATATTTTTGTTTTGTGTTTGTAAAATTCGTTCGGATCCGATCCGATGCGAGCCGTTTAGTGGAAGTGGAAGAAGAGAGAAGCAATGTTATTACGTCTACCTACTAATATTTTAAATAGGAAAGTTTGTTACTGTGTGTGCGTGCGTGATTGCATGTGTGTATGAAAGAAAGAAAAAACCGGCCAAGAGCGTGTCGGACACGCCCAAAATAGGGTTCCGTAGCCATTACGAAAAAATTAAGTAATATTTTTCTAAGGATTTCGTATTTTATACGGAATCTACCAAGTTTAGGTATATTTTATACCTTACGCTGCTATTTACTCATAAACTACTAATAATTCTCAAGCAAACATAGCCGTCCCGTCGCCGGCGGCGGTACGCGGCCGTAGCGGTTTCCTTGAAAGTTTGATATACTGACTACCTACCATCCTGAATTTTTTCAAATTTTTCCACCCACCGGTTTAGATTTTAGAGGGGGGGGGACGCTCGATTTTAATGAAAATTTGCACTTTAAAGTTGAATATTTCGCAAACGCTTTACTGAATCGAAAAATCGTTTTAGCAAACCCCTAATGGTTTTAAAATACCTATTCAACGATACCCCACACTATAGGGTTGGATGAGAAAAAAAAAACTTTATGTCTCAACAAAACTTACTAAAAAAAATTGTTTTTGAATTTTTAATTGTATTATTTTGTCGACATAGTTTACCTTTATATCCGTGCAAAATTACAGCTTTCTAGCATTGATAGTCCCTGAGCAAAGCCGCGGACGGACAGACAGACGGACAGACAGACAGACAGACAGACGGACAGACAGACATGGCGAAACTATAAGGGTTCCGTTTTTGCTATTTTGGCTCCGGAACCCTAAAAACAATTTTTTTAGGGTACCTCCCATAGACGTAAAGTGGTGGTGATTTTTTTTTTCTCATCCAACCCTATAGCGTGGGCTATCGTTGGATAGGTATTTTAAAACCATTAGGGGTTTGCTAAAACGATTTTTCGATTCAGTAATTTGTTTGTGAAATATTCAACTTTAAAGTGCAAATTTTCATTAAAGTCGAGCGTCCCCCCCCCTCTAAAATCTAAACTGGTGGGTGGAAAAATTTGAAAAAATTCAGGATGGTAGTCAGTATATCAAACTTTCAAGGAAAACTATAACGGCTATGTTTGCTTGAGAATTATTAGTAGTTTATGAGTAAATAGCAGCGTAAGCTATAAAATATACCTAAACTTGGAAGATTCCGTATAAAATACGAAATCCTAATATAATACTTTTTCGTAATGGTTACGGAACTCTATTTTGGGCGTGTCCGACACGCTCTTGGCCGGTTTTATAAAACTAATCTACACGATGGCCCTGAAATAAGTCCTGAAATATTTACAGTTTTAGAGTTGCGAAATGAAAAGTTGCGAAAAGGCAGTACCCGGAACTCAAATGGTTCGACTAAAGGTTCCACTGTACTATGGAGTACTTTCTAAACATCGAAATCTACGCAGACGAAGTCGCGGGCAAAAGCTAGTTACCTAATAAAGCGAAAACTTATAAATACTCGTACTTTTTCGTTTCATTAGTTCTAACGAACGTTTACCATAAATTGGCCAATTTCGATAACCGTTTCTGTGTTTAGCTTGATTCCAGTTATAGCTGAATTGAATATTGTTCCCGTTAAATCGCCGGCAAAGACCAGCGTGTTTTACGTAAACAAAGAATACAATACGCAAGAGAATTAGTAACACAATGAAAAACCTACCAAGTACAAATCAGACTCGTGCATCAAAGGTTCCGCATACATTTTTAGCTATCTTACTTATGAATATCGAAGTGTTCACAGAGCCCCTTTCCTAGCCAAGATAAACTTAGTCTGGAGTGATTTTAGATTGTTACTGACCTTTGTCTACAGACAGACATAAAAATTAAGATTTTCCAACTTCTCTTCATGGTTGTGCTATAAAAGCTACCTTCGTAACAAAATTTTAGTTTCCAGGACAACGTATTCAAAGATACCATCACCGCTTTACGTGTAGGACAGATACTCTAAATGTCTTTTATTTCGAAAAAGCTAAGCTTTGGACGGACAGACGGACGGATATGACAAAACTACGGGGGTTCCTTGTAGGACAACGGAACCCTAACCAAAATAATAATTTTCGTATCTCTTTCATGTAGACGGTGGCGCCGCTGTCGAGTATTTTTCATCTTAGCTGTAGCTATCGTCCGTTGCCGCCTTACGTTGCCGCTTTCCGCCAGTTCCTGGAAACCTTGAGACCATACGCGCCGAGAATTGCGCTGCATTGACTCACACAACGAGACTCAGTGCTAATGAATGGGATGAATGTTTACTACACGTGAAAATTTAAAATTACCGCGAGATCATCGACATACTTAATGGTTTTGAAGAACAATTGAGCACTTGAAATCGGTAGCATGACGTCAAAAATGACGAAGTGATGGGCGGCGGAAATGACACTTCAAAGTTATTC
Source organism: Choristoneura rosaceana (assembly GCA_037349165.1). Classification (NCBI taxonomy): domain Eukaryota; kingdom Metazoa; phylum Arthropoda; class Insecta; order Lepidoptera; family Tortricidae; genus Choristoneura; species Choristoneura rosaceana. The sequence continues at coordinate 5,810,131 of JAZBNJ010000009.1, forward strand.
GAGTAGGCAGCATTGTACAACCAGAATGTTAATGTCGCCCAGTACTCTTTGGTTTTCTTAATTTACCTGAAGGTTCAAATGAGAAAGAAAAGGAAAATCGATCTTTTGTTTTCAGTTCCAAACGACAAAATATGCAAACTAGTTTAAGTGAATGCTGTTTTCGGCCATTTTCACTGCGTTGTCTTTGCCATTTCACTGCACGGATTTGAAAGTGACGTGCACGAACGTTTGGATGGATCATATCTCAATGTTTTGACTGTTCTTCTTGTTTGAGTTGATCCCACACATTGGTTTAGATTCGATCACGACGTCAACTTTACTTGTAAAGTCGAATGAAAAGATAAGTGAATGAATCACAACAAATCTCTCCTCCGCCGATTGGCGTTTATTTTTATTACGACTTACTATTATACTACGATTTGCAGGTGGCAGCACCTTGTGCAAGGTCCGCCCAGATTGCTACCACCATCTTGCTCGCTAATACTGCCGTGAAGCAGCAGTGCTTGCACTGTTGTGTTTCGGCGCGGAGAGTAAGACAGCCGGTGAAATTACTGGCTCTTGAGGTATTCCAACTTAGGCCTCTAGGTTGGCAACGCATCTGCAATACCCCTGGTGTTGCAGATGTTTATGGGCGGTGGTGATCTCTTACCACCAGGAGACCCACTTGCTCGTTTCCCTTCCAGTCGAATAAAAAAAAACTATGTTGAAAATTAAATTCACTTGATTTTAATTATCGAATCATACATACATAAGAGTTACACAGGTATGTATGTAAGAGTTATTGTATTGTATTGTATTTTTGACACCTTGCTAGAATGAAAGCACTTTTTATAGTAGAAGTATGCGTTTTAAAATGAAAACAAAAATGAAGATGCCCAAGTTTATGTAAGTATATGTATGTTCTTGTATAGCTTTTATTTAAATTAAAATAAAGAAAATTCTCAACAAGTTGTATCAATCCATCGCGTTATTTGCGTTTGCCATCGAAATCGAGTTTAACGGTGCTATCGTGACAAAAATCCTTGTTTCAGTGATTTGATGGAGTTTTTAGTACCGTTAAAATGACAATGTCATTGACATTCCGTCGGTTACAAATAAACTGGCGGCGGACAGCAATAATAGCCAGCGGTGCTATCAATCGATACAAAGGTAGTAAAAGAAGTCGCATCGTTCTTGGCCTCAATAACTAGGTCGTCTGTCGTCGTGAATAATACACATTAAGTTTGCTTTATTGTCAATAAAGATTTAATAATAATCTGTTATTGATGTATTGTTTAGGCGCTGTAAACCAGTCATAAAGAAAAACCCGGCAATAGGGTAACACTAAACTGCGCGAAAAAAATATGATTGCCAGAAGTATTAGGTAAAGTTGGAAAAACAGACACCACACGCACACCGATTTACTTTAGTTATACTCGTACACTTGGTATGAATTTGGAAATGCAAAGTGAAGGTGACAATTAACTCGACTAGGCAATTCTTAAATAATATAGGCGAGTCAGATCAGCTTTAAAATATTATATTTACTCCTGAAAGTGAATTGATCATGTAAAATATACCCTCATCCTGTCATTAAAATCATCAGAGACTTCTTGCTCGTGATATTGAAACACGTATCGACCAATAACAATAAATATCAAGGGAAATCTCATGTTGATTGCAACTGTGTAGAATCCTTGAACTGGTTTCTTTTTAGTCCGATTTATTGTAATTGCTCCTCATTCGTCTTTGCAGTTGAACCTAAACATACATGATTCACTAGCTGTCAATAATATTACTCATCTGTTTTCTACGCGCATATGCGTTACATATCGTTCAGTCTACTATGACAGTCTTCGGATTCTGCTTGCAGCCGCTCATCAGTCAGCCTCGAAGAATGTGGTCAGCCGTCGCTGGATGCAGGCGTCCCAGGGATCAACGTTCTCATTGTGTCGGTATTAAGGCAGTGACAGCGAAAATTAGGCTCCGGATTCCTTTGATATTTTTGTATGCACAAAAAGCGTGCGGAGGGCGGGCGGCGGCGCTAGCTACATCTCCACATATATATAGACTGGACGGCTGCGCGGCGCCCAGTCGCTCGTAGTTGCTCGTTCGCGCGCCACGTTGAAGCTTGCAATTTCAAAGCTTACCCTAGTATTTCTATTACATTTTGATAATCTACTGTTTCATAAAGACTGAGGACTAAAGTGTAGGTTTGGAGATATTCGTGTGTTGTGTGGACCGGGCTGTATCGTTCGCTAGCTAGTGGACACGCCGGTTGGACCGACCTGTAGCTGCCCAGACATACCTAGTCTGCCATTGTTCACGCCGTCAGGTGAGTTTTCATTCATTACCTACATCATGTTTGTAACCTAGTCAGATGTTTCACTATAATCAATGCGAATGAAACATTGTTTTCTACATTTGAGACTTTTTCGAAAAGACTACACCAATACACAACGCTTAAGAAGCAAATGATGCAAAGTACGATTTTTTTAACATCTATAAATCGGAACAGAAACGATGTTAAATATTTTGTGGTCATATTAACAAATCTACTAAAACTTTTATAAAGAAGTGTAAACGCGTAGATTGATTATAGTCGAAGTTTGATTGTTTGATTTTTTGAGTTTTATCTTCTATTGATCTTGGCGAATAGAAGAGCAACACATCTGCATTTTGTATACCCCTATGCTTTTACTATCAAACTCATCAATGTTTTGCGTAAGCATACGTCAGTAGTTATTTTCCAGTGATGTTTTTGACTTGATCTTTCGGCAATTTTTCTGATAAATGCGTGATGCCTGAAGAGTCCGGGTTCGAGGTCAGAACAAGGCGTGATGAACTGATGAAGTAATGCTGCTTTTAAATTTATAATTAGCGTACACTTTGTGTTTTATCTCATCAGACAAGCTAACTGACTGGAGAAATATTATAGAACAAGGAGCAGGCGGGTGTTATGGCGGTACATCGATAGATTAGTGATTAGACGTTAGATTAGTCTATCACGAAGGTACTCGTACGTTATAAAATAACTCAGCTTTAAGTTGCATTTCAACGGTTTTGGTTCAGTTTATCTTAATACCTAATATAAACATGTTATCCAACTCTCAATTAGGTAAGCCATGTTGAGCTTTTTCGTTTCTAATATCACAAGTATCAAATAAAATCATTACAGATGATTGGCATCTTTTTCTCGTATTTGAAAGAGACATTTTTTTATTACCTGAAATAAACATACAACTACATTTTAACTGTCAGGAGAATGAGTGTACTAAAACTGTTCGTCTAGCAAAAGCCTTTTAAAATGTTTACAGTTGGCAAAGATGAGCTAAATCTGTAATCTTCACAAAGCTGGCTACTGAAATTGCTAATTTTCCAGTAATTATTCATTCTGGGCATTCTGGCTCACTTGCGTAATCTAGACGCAGAATTGTTAATAATTAATTATGTACACTTGAAGGATCTGTAGGTTGTAGCTGTAATTAAAGCTATGATCTTACATGAACATAAAATAAAAATAAAATGAGCGCTTCTCGCCAATAAACGTTACAGTTTGGCGAGTAACACTAATGTAATGCATGTTTAATTGTTTTGAGTTTAAATAAATAAAAAAAATAATTATAGGGTCTGTATGTAAATTCACAGCTAAATTTATTTAAAATATCGTTTAGAAACGCGTCATTAGCAAACATTGTGCTTATTTATTATTTAGAAGGTTCAATGATGAATTAATTAGAAAAAAACCGACCAAGAGCTTGTCGGACACGCCCAAGACAGGGTTCCGTAGCCATTACGAAAAAATTAAGCAATACTTTAAAGGATCTTGTATTTGGTACGGAATCTTCCATGTTCAGGTATATTTTATACCTACCTTGATTTGCTGTTTACTCTTAAACTACTAATAATTCTCAAGCAAAATTTCCTTGTAAATTTGATATACTTATTACCATCATGAATTTTTAAAACTTTCCAAGCCAGCTTTTAGAGGGGGGAGACGCTGGATTTTAATGAAAATTTGCACTTTAAAGTTGAATATTTTGCAAACAGAACACAATCGAATTTCTTTTGTGTATGATCAGTATTCAGTATTTATTTATTGCAACACCTTTTACGAAAAAAAATGTTTATTATGTGTGATTATTTTCATCAAATTATCTATTTATGTAGTCTTACATATGTAGTTAGTATATCTTATAATTATCTATAAATTATCTGTTTATGTAGTCGTATGTAATTAATAGTGTGTAGTAAGTATATGTTTGCAGCAGTCCGAGGGTCATCAACGGTGCTGGCTGCAAATCAGCGCTGGAGTGTTTAATAACGCTTCAGCATTATGCTGAGCCAGTGTCCGATTCACAACGGCAATGACGCATACTATCCTCCGTGTTGTCTATTTGTACTTATCACTATTGTTGTGTCTTGTGTTGTTAATGTATTTTCTTTCTTTCTTTTTTCTTTTTTTATTTCCCCAAAAATTAAAATTGCATAGCAGCTAATCACCAATATTTGCAAGGCAACACTTAGCGGTCGAATCGTTAAAATGTGATTAAACCCTACAAGTCGACCAGCTGTTAATATCAATATTTAAATTGGACCGTAATAATTTTTTTATAAGTAGGCAATAATTATAATGCCGAGCAATACTAGGTATTGCTAAGTAACTAAAACACGAAATGTAAATAAATGAAATAAATACATTTTTCTACAGAATATGTACCTAGGCATCAATCGGACACTGGTTATTAATTTACACTATGCTAGATGTACGTAATTACGCAAAAATGAGAGGAATTTGTCAGAGTCTATCACATGCGCATAAAGTCGTAGGCGAAGCGTAACTCGCCCGCGGCGTTAATAGTCTGCTGTCGTGGATTTAGTTATTTCTGAATATCCTGCCTTTGATTTATCCTTTCCAGCAGGGTACGCGACTACAAGTATTTTTAATCGTTACTGCCCACATTGTTTATAAATTTAATATTCCAATCGACAAAGCACTTATGTGTTTTAATTAGTTAGTAGTAGACAGAAACCTTAACGACGGATGAAAGACTCAGCTATTTGCATTTACTTCCGGAAACTTGATAAGGCTACTTATCGCCCGAAGTGCCAGTAAGCGGCGTCCTCCTCTGTCCCTGTCCCTTTGCTATCTTTCCCCAAGTGTGAGCATCTTACCTTGTTAAGGATCCGCTCATTTCCAATTCGGAGTAATGACACCTCTAATAATGTCAACGACTCCTATAGGCATTCGATAGGATAATTAAACGGCGGAAATGATAAATAAATTCATTCCCTCGGTGTTAAATACGATAGCGTTTTAAAATCTTTTAATTTAAATTTCTTATTTAATGAACCCACCAGAGTCACGACCACTTCGACCACATGTATAGACAACATTTGCTTAACTTGTAAGTATTTAGAAAAAGCTGTAATCAGTGGAGTACGGTCGGATCACAAAGCTCAAACAGTGAAGTTACCTCGGGCTAGGGGCGGTGTTAATCAAACCATAGAAATTAGGCCGTTGAACAAACAAAGACTTGACCGTCTCAAAACAAACATCGCGCAAAAAGTAAACAATTTAAAAGTATGCACTAAAAACCCAAACGAAAATTTCAAAATATTGTTAAATACTGTATGCGAAGAATACGATAAAACGTGTAGTAAAAAACGTATTAAAATAGGAAACAAACTGTCATTCAATGAATGGGCTACGCCTGGAATACGTAGGAGTAGGGACGTCTTATATGATCTTTATGATAAGAAATCATGTACTACTGATGAACGTTTCCACCAGTATGTTAGGGATTATTCAAAATTATTCAAAATTATATGTAATAAAGTAAAAGCAGCCCATGTAACTAATAAAATTAAGTCCTCTAATGATAAAATTAAAACAGTTTGGAAAATTATAAATACTGAAACCGGTCGACGTAAGAACGCGGAATCCTCTATATCACTAAAGATTAACAACGTATTAGAAACGGACGCGGTTAAAGTAGCTAACGAGTTTAATACCTACTTCTCTAAAATCCCCATCGAAACGACAAAATGTCTCGCGTCTTCCTCAAAGCTAGCTGAATCGCTCTTAAAAGAAAATGTATCTATTCCAAACATAAGTAACTTTAAATTCACGCATGTCTCTCCCGGTGACATCATTAGGACTTTTAAATTATTGAAAGTAAAAAAAACGGAAGACTTGTGGGGCGTCTCAGTTAAGGTTCTACAGTCTATTTTAGATGTCGTTGCTCCAACTTTAGCTTTTATTTTCAATAGCTGCATAGATGAAGGTGTATTTCCAGATTTGATGAAATATAGTAAAGTAGTTCCTATTTTTAAATCAGGTGATAAAGATAATCCCTCTGATTATCGTCCGGTGTCCATCCTATCAGCGTTTAGCAAAATATTCGAAAAAATAATGCTGACGCAAATGATCTCGCATTTTAATACTCATAAAATCATGCATCCACAGCAGTTCGGATTCACAAAAGGCAGGTCTACTACAGACGCGGGTCATAGTTTAGTTAAATTCATTTTGCAAGCTTGGGAGGAATCACATGACGCTATAGGTGTATTCTGCGACCTCTCGAAAGCTTTTGATTGTGTGGATCATGATACTTTAATTTGTAAGTTAAATTTTTATGGCATTCGTGGCCTCGCTTTAGAACTCATTAAATCTTACCTCACACAAAGAAAGCAAAAGGTAGCGATTAACGGAGCGGTATCGGAAGAATCTGTGGTCGAAATGGGAGTGCCTCAAGGATCCATTCTTGCCCCATTCCTGTATCTTATTTATGTAAATGACCTAACTTATATGGTAAGCCAAAAGTCGGGTATCGTTATGTTTGCTGACGACACGTCTTTACTGTTCAAGGTTAGTAGAAAAGATACCGACTTCACTGAACCCAATGAAACCCTGTCCGTGATATCCGCATGGTTCGCTGCCAATAATTTGTTACTAAATCCTAAGAAAACCAAATGTATTAAATTCTCATTGATAAATTCATCTAACTCGAATTCAATTTCTAATATAAAGTTAAATGGGCAAACTATTGAATTTGTAAAATCAACAGTATTTTTAGGAATAACACTCGATTCTAAACTGCAGTGGGGACCTCATGTCACTGCAATCGCGGGTAGATTGAGCTCTGCTGCTTTTGCAGTTTGGAAAATACGGCAGCTAACCGATGTGGCGACGGCACGGTTGGTGTATTTTGCGTACTTTAATAGCATTATGTCGTACGGGCTTATTTTATGGGGATCTGCTGCAGACATCGAATCAATTTTTATCTTGCAAAAGAGAGCAGTTAGAGCAATTTATAATTTGAAGACGCGTGAATCTTTAAGATCATTTTTTAAGGAAACTGGTATCCTAACCCTGCCGTCGCTTTATGTTTTTGAAATAATCATGTACGTTAGGAAGAACATATGTGATTTTCCCACTAACGTCGATAAGCCAAAGGCTACTAGAAACACAGGGAAGCTTAAAGTACCATCTTACAGACTGGCTAAAACCAAAAAGTCGTTTTTGGGAAGTTGCATACGTTTTTATAATAAAATTCCAAAAAATATTACTGAAGAAACTGATACAAAATTTAAATCTACTGTCAAAAAGACATTAATATCTAAGGCTTATTATAAAGTAAACGATTATATCATGGACAGGGATATTTGGAAATAATTCCGATCCGCACTAGCGATCCCTTCAAATAGTGAACCTACTGTGTTAAAAATAAAATTGTGTTAAATACTTGTAATGTATAGTAGATAGATGTCATTTATAAATATTGTGAATCTGTTTTTTAAAAAAAAAAATACCTCGTTGAGTTTCTTGCCGGATTCTTCTCAACAGAGGTTTTTTTCCGAACCGGTGGTAGATTAAAAAATGACGTGTAAAAGTGCCCATTGCGGCCTATTTGCTGAATAAATGATTTGACTTTGACTTTGAGCGTTAAAATTTGAATAACCACATCGGCTAAGTGACAAGGTTTTAAACTCTTAAAATGATCTCTTGGCAACAAGCTTTTAAATAATTCATGCGACTATTCCCAGCGGCAGAACGCGGCGACAAATTACAATTATGCGCTTACCAGCGTCCGATAGAGAAATCCGAGTACTCATCCATTTTCATTACGTGTGCGGCGCGGATAGAGTAAACTCTCCGAACGGAATATTTTGTGTGTACACTTAGAGAGTGATTTTCCGTTCAGTAAAAAAAAAAGTTGGGAAAGTATTAGGCCATTGCTCTGCCGTTGTAGCATCCAGCAGACTAGCACCTAGACATATCGATTTACTACTTTAATATTCGAACTCATTGACGGTGTGGTCTTGTAATGAAAGATGCTAAATTTGATGATTGAGACATGTGATGTACATTTAAGATTGGGTAAATATACCATCCACTGCCATGACCATATTTGTTAATGGTTGCGTTCGATATCGTGCTCGTTAACGAATGATTAACGCACCGCGATCAATCGATGATGATGCAGTAAAACACGAGACAAACATCCGGTTAACGTCGAGGTCACTACCAACTACCAGATATTACGAGCAATCGATAGGTAGGTATAGCCAAATCATAGTTGGCAGTAGTATAATTAAGTATCCTATCCTGTCGAATTATTGCCAACCACGCAGGTAGGTTGACGTATGATCCTCATGAAATTATTGTTGTCTATTCTGTATTTGAAATATTTCAAAATGACGGAGCTGTGGAAGTTGAAAATGTAACAGATAGACACAGTTAGTCCCACAGAGCCACTAGTTTCAGTTCGGGTGATCAATTTATTATACCCCCAATAGATAAATATGTCTAGAGTAGTTTCTTATTGTTCGGACTAGGACATCGATCGCTTTAGGTAATAATTTTGAGTCTCAATAATCTCTGTAACAAAAAATAGAATGCAATCATCGAAAAAATCTGATCCTGCCAATGCCCCTGAGATTTACGAGCGAACATTCCCGTGGCTCGATTGGAAAATTTTGTGATGGAGTTTATTATCTGCACTCCCCGCGCTCCGCTACCGGGCACAGAAATACGAGTATAACCACTCTGCGATACCGTCAACTGAAAATTATTAAACACGTGTCGAACGTGCCGCGGATGACGGAAAAGGTTTTTTTTTAATGCTTTCAATTAAGCCTCTCAGGTGCGGAAAAGCGAATTTATGCATGGAACTTTAATGTTATCGCAACAATGTGCAACTAAAAGTACTTAGTTTTAAAAGATTGGTAGGTTGTTTCCTATAATCCTGGTATATACGCAGCGGTACCAAACATTTCGAGTGTACAGGTACTTTAAATTCCGTATGATATGAAACTGCATCATGGTAAAACCCACGAACATAACGAATCCGACCACTGAAAATAAATTATTGTTTCAATTGGTATAACGGTGTGGGCCACGAGTAAACAACCCGCAAGTGTTGGGCAAAGTCGGGTGCAGCGGATTGTTTTATGTTTCCGTTTGTGAGCTTAGGAAGGTTACCTCGCCAATTAATTTGGAGTAACATGAGTGGTAAATGTACAAAGTGCCATTCCCAGCGTCGTGATAAAGTGATTGCGGGTTACTCTCATTGTGTACATGGGCAGGACGGTAAAATAACTAGTGTGCTCCTGGCATCGCACTCAGGATTCTCATTAGCCTTCCTTTATATTCGGCCAAAACTCATGAGTCAGCCCGTTGTTGGGTAACTTTCATAACATTGTTGTTAACTGGGTCAAGTTTACCACAAAAACTGATATTGATGGATGGTTTAGTTGCACAAGAGTTCTAGAATAAATTTAAAAATATTCACGTGTAAAAGTAACGACAGCGGCTTAGCTTCTGTACGAGTATCTATCCAAAAAACAAAGCAATATTTTATGTAAAAAACATTTCGTAATACCGACAGAAACAATTGAAATTGTGTAGATTGAATGTTATTGTTAATGTAAACAAAACCAAAACAGCTGTTTCACTATCATTTCGTACGAGGCCATTTCTTGAGATAAACGATGGAGATTCTAAAAAAGTTAACTGCTGCGCAACAATGGTTTCACAAGCGATGATTACCTCCACTTGTAAACTATGTGCTGGACCAAAGATTAATAAACTAACGGGATATTAGGTCAAGTACGAGACATTTTGGGAGCCTCGTTGCAACATCATTACATACGCTGTTGGTACTAATGAAGACATGCAGTACGTTACCATGCGAGGCAACGGTCCTGAACTCAAAACTACTTCCAATAAAAGTCCAATAGGCTTATCAGCACTTAAATATAACGCTACAATTAATAAAGCACTTGAAGTGTGAGTACTCGGTATATTAAAAGATAATTCCCGATACCATGAAACAATGCTACCAGGAATTCAGGAGAATTAAATATTGTTCAAGTAGTAAGCTCTCATCAAATAGATAGCATTCTAAAGATTATAAAAAAATTAAAACGCCGAAAAAACCGAAAAGCAAAAATAATAAAAAAAAATTGTATAACTTTGATCTAGGTACCGACTTCAAACTGGTACCATCAGCTAAATAAATGGTCTATCAATTTTAAACAAGTTTCTAACAAATAAATATAAATAAATAAAATATGTGTCGATAAAGTCGAACTTTTAAGTTGACAGACACATCTATTGGCATTATTGTTTTATGACATGCAAACGATTTTCAACTTCAGGGTGGTAGACCACATTTGGCTGATGGTACCTAGATTAAAGCTAAACAAAAAAGTTTGGTTATTATTTTTTGCTTTTCAGTTTTTTCGGCGGTTTTATTTTTTTGTTAAAATTTTTCTTTTTCCCACTGTTGATTTTAATTTTTCCCAAATTTATATAGTACCAACTTCGAGGTATATACCCTATCCAATAAGAAAATAATTGTCAAAATCGGATTACTCTGTAAAAAAGTTATGCGATGTGCATAAAACTATACAACAATTTACCGGAGTCAATAAAAGAGCTCCAATTAACGCCTTTTAAAACTCAATTCGTTGGCTTATTGAAAAGTGTTTTTATTCCATTAAACAATATTTTAGTAATGATATGAATTAAAAAATTCCCACGGGATATCAAAGGATAAAATCTCGAAGTAACAACCACTGAGCTTAGAGCCATGAAATTTGGTGTGTAGGTACTGAACCTCTGGAATAACACATAGGCTATTTTTTACCCCGATATTCCCACGGGATAGGAATAAAATTTTGAAGATTTACTTACTTACTTACTTACTTACTTAAATAATAACCGCTGGGCTAAAAGTCATGAAATTTGGTATGTAGGTAGCTGCACGTCTGGAATAACACATACGCTATTTTTTATCCCTATACTCCCACGGGATATTTCAATTGCCACTACCAGACCGATTAGTTTACGCGTGCGAAGCCGCGGGTAAAAGCTAGTACATTATATAAATTAGAAAAATCGGTTAACTAAAAATTATCTGTCAGTATATCAAGGTCTCTCTGAATAGGAGGTTGTAAGAACAACCCAATCCAATTTGCTCCACATTTTTTGACATTTTTTATTTTCGATGAACATGATTACCTACATGACAGTGAAATGACATACATGTACGAACCAGCCCCGAAATAGATTTGGCTAACAAACACGCTTTTTTGACATGGCGGGATTCGAGACACGCACGTCTATAATTTTATGGAGCGGCACAATGAGGAGTGTGCCCATTAGCCAGCTTCGGAGACAAGACGACGCGTACGCGTCTCTAATATGAATGGAATTTAACAAATATAATAATATTTAACACGTTTGAGGTTGATACCTTTTAACATCAACTCAAACATTAACACTTTTTCGAAATGGAGCGTTAAAATCAGTACTTTTGAGAGATCTCGGTTCGATTGCTCCCACTGCTTTCCCTGCCTGCCCTTTCCCCAGCTATTAAGAGGAATTCCTGACTGATTTTCAACCTCTTCCTCAAATTAATGTTTCGGTTCGTTCAAAATTCAATTCAAAATTTCAATTTTGGAATACCTATCCACTGTACTTTCCTTTGACTTTTTTATTCAGCAAAAGTTCCAGCCATCCTATTTTTTTTTGTTTATGCTAAAAAAAAAATATTCAGTTCAATGACCAAATCATAATACGGGGAATGCAATAAACTTTTTGATCTCCTTTATCTTATTTTACCTAATATTTAGAGCAGTTTGTCTCGTTAAGTCGCGCTGGCAAATTCCCCTTTGCTTTCATGACAATGAGAATGGATTTTGAAAGCAAAATGTATAAAGAAAATTTTCCTTTTGTTAAAATGCTATCAGAGCTAACTAGAGCATGTTACACAGGACGACGTTACACACAAATTATCCAAAAAGCTCGAGGAAAAAGCTGACCTACTTTGGTTTGTTTAATAACTGTTTCGAAGAACAGATTTTAACAAAGCAACGCGTTATTGTCGAAAATAAATAAGAATCAAACGAACCAATAATTATGGACTGCTTCAGGCATTACTTTGCGGAGAACCGCTTCAATTAACATTTTGGCTAGCATTCCCAGAGACCTCCAGAGCCACATGTGCGTCGTGAATCTGTAGGTATATAAGCGTTTTGTGTGCTGCTCTAAATAATAGTCATAGATTAGATCAATTGAACACATTTCTGTCGCAATCTTTAACAAAATAAAATCTCTCTTCTTCCTCAAAAAGCTGAGATTAAATATCTTTTACATTTGCTCAGTATGTAAATGAAACTCATAATTAAGATGTTGAATCTAAATTTACCGACACTGGTTATTAATATAGAACAAGTACCGTCGTGTCCCAAGCACTCACGACCGAGCTAAATCTGAACGAGCATCCGTCTCCGAGAGGCACTCGACTAAGTTTAAGCACTGTCAATTCAAAACACCACAATCCACTTACTGAAATGATGTTTGCGACACTGTGGATAATCAGAATCACTGTTTAATAAGATACTATGTGACTCAGAGAAGCCTATTTTTATTTTACTTGCAGGTTGTTGAACAGATGAAAGGCTGGTTTTTTTATAAATATCTATTTGTCAAATCAATAACGCATCAAATGAATAAAAAATACCCAAGAAAAGAAGAATGGGTATCTAAATAGAATGGCTTTGAACAGGCCCAGTACTTAGGTTGATTGAACATTATAATCCAGATAAAACTCGCTTTCGTAGTAAACAAATCTCGATATAATAACATAATCTTAATGGTAAGAGTTAATTTCTTTTAATTTTGATGGGGCAAAATTAACTGAAAAGGGGCAGCACAAGATCTTAACAATAATTAAAAGGTCGTAGCATTAGCATCTTTAGGAAGTTAATACACTTTACCGGACAACGACTTCTGAACTTTTTGCCCTCATTAACGTTACACAGAGCGAAATGAAACAGGAAAGGTACCTACAGGTACTAAATCAGTTAAGCGGGTGAGGCAAGAACGCTTTAGTTGACAAAAACCAGAGACATTGTCTAACACACTAGGACTCACAATCATTTTGACCACTTCTTTCTGTCACACGGAATGAGACGAGGGTAGAAAGAGATGGGCAAACTCAAATGTCAGTATATTAGACAGTTAATCGAATTTACAATTAGATTCACAAGAGCTGGCACGAATGGATTGAACGAAAGCAATATCTACTAGACTTATTTGCAGTAAAATGACAGATACATGACATTGTTGTAGTTGTTTGTGTATTTAAATAGGTAACACACCTTTGTAACATACAAATACATTCATTCACTCATTCAGGTCATTCGTATCAGCTTTTATGAATCGACCTGTACATTGTAAATACAAAACATTGAAAGTTAATTAGTTGTCAAAAATAGAAGCGAAAACATACAAAAAACCCTCGGGAGGCTAAAAAAGCGGTAGTAATAAGGAAATTAAATTTAACTCAAGTTAGCGTTTCCTCCCGTTCCTCAGTCCTAATTTCTGTAACGGAAATTACCTACTGAACTTTTCATACAATACGACACAGACTTTATATCCATTGATGTGCTCAGGGAACATTTCCGGTAGCATACAAGTGCTCGACGCTCGTCATTACTAAGACATGGAAAAAAAATGTCACCAATAAAACGATGGAATCGGTCGCTCACGGGTCATGTTTTCATAAACAGCTTATGATACTAAAAAGTGGTTGTAAAATTCTCTGCGGTTAATGTTACTCTTGGCACTTGTTAAAGTAGATCAACATTCCTTAGGGTTTACGTTTCGTAGTTATCAAAGAGCAAGGAAAGGAACACAATGTAAACCTAAATAAATAGATTTAGCTATGAACTGTGGTATTTGAACTCGATCAGTAGGTTTACGAGTTGATTATTTTCTTGCGGAGGACGTTCAAAGGAGATTCTTGAATGCCTACATACTAACAATGTAATTTGCAAAATAACACTGATTCATTTTATTAAAGGCCAGGGCCTGAATCTTTGAAACATCCTTGACGGATACTGTGATTAATTCAATCGTTAGTTATTCTGGGCACTGCACCAAGGCCAAGGGTGCTTGTCATGCGAATCTTGACCTTCTCCGGTGTCGCCGCGTCAGCGCGGCGTCGAAGGCCCACGCCCTTGGCATCGCCTTCGAGTTTCAGCCCTGAGGGATCATTCTTTACGCGCCTATTCGGCGTGGAGGTCGCGGCCTCCAACTAAGCACCAGGATCATATGAAGGCTGCACATTAAGCGTGATGTACACGGCTTATAAAGTAAATGTTGACACGAAGGAAAAATTTCGTAACAAGGATACCAAGCATAGGTTGGCGCATTATTCTCGCGAAACCGAATGTCTTTGATCTGTGCCTTTAAATCGGAAGCTTAACACAACCACGTCAGCTTTGATATCATAATCGAATGAAAAGATTCCGTACATACAAGAGAATAAAACGAGCTCAACGGTGTACCTTTATTTAAACGAATATTTTCCGCAATTTGCGTGGGTTGAATTTGCAAATTTCGTTTAAGGGTGACGAACCCACGCTCGTGTGGAAATGAAATAAGTGCCTCGATTTGTTTTTGTACGATAAACTTGTTTTTTTAAGAAAAATGTCGCTGATAAACACAGCTGTTAGGAAACAAAAATGTTTTAATACGTAGACCTAATGTAGGACTCAATATATTTAACACTAGCTGTGCTCACGACTTCATCCGCGTTCTTAGATTTTGGTAATGGTCTTTCCAGAAGAGAACCTAATGCGCACTAAATCCGGCGATTTACTAAACAAACAGTTGTTGGCAGGTTTGGATTAAAGTAGAGAAACACGTTCCATTTCATCGCTGATAACGATCAATAGAAAAATATTATTCCTTGAGTCAACATTAGTGTTGTGTTGAGGCGGAAAAATTTGGTTATATCGGAGGACAACATGGTTTTGTTAGTCAACAACTTTAAAAATTATGTCGTGACGATCATGGTGGCGCCAGTGGGGGCGGCAGCTGCCCCCCCCCCCCCCTAGAGATTTTAAAAAAGTTGCCCAATGTAAAGCAATCAAACCAGTCCTAACTGTCCTAAGTCTTTAACTTGACTTTCTTGATCGATCATTCCTGTACGTCGAAACCGAAACTCGAATGAATTCACCGATTTCAATAAATGCCAACAATTCATATTTTTCTCATTCTCCATATCAATTTGCCCCCTCCTGGGCCATCAGCTGGCGACGTCCTTGGTGGCGATCACGTATCCAACGAAGATGAGATTGGAATAGTACCTTAAAAATTCGTCAACCCCGTCCAACATCCTGCTGCATGATCGGTATACGTCACATAAAAAAAATTGCTTAGAATATATTTTTGCTCTGGATTGCGCACGAGAAAAACGTGATTTTTGGCAGCTACGAGTATCTACCGTGACTAGAGTGATAGATTAATTTTATTAAGTTTGGCGCCAAACGTAAATAAAAGTTGAAGCCGCCGTCGCGACGGGCTCTCTATCACTAATTCCGGTTTATATCTTTCATTTTTGTAATTGATTCAACCTATGAAAAATTTCATTTCATTTGACAAATTATTTTATTTTTAACATCGTCTACTATTTCCGTCAAAAAGTCAGTTAAATACAAAAAGTTAACTTGTATGCTTAAAACCACATAACTATATTTTCGATTGTTGTCATTCTATTTGAATTGCCAGAGCCAATGTTTTTCACAACTCATGGAATCGCGGAAAAGCCTATCATAATCTGCGATGAGTTTTTAATAGCAAAGTTAGTAGAAGCGCAGCGCAGTCCGATGAAGTATTTAGTCTATCAACCTTACATAATTCTGTTTATATCTGCGTCACCGTCCGACGTAATCTCGTATAGTTCAGAAAAGTTTTATTGATATTGCGATGAGAGTTCTATGAAGATGATATGACAAATAAACGGAACTATAGTTGTGTTTTACACGTGATCTGTAAAATGGTAATTAAACTGAAATTCCCTCCTGATTAGTTCATCATCCCAGCCTATATGCACTATTGGCACTGCTGGGCACAGGCCTCCTCTCAGAATGAGAGAGCTTGGGCCGCAGTTCCACGCGGACGCGGACCCAGTGCGGATTGGGAACTAGTTCTGATTAGTTAATAAGGGAAAATCAGTTCTTGAAATAAACACATGACAAACAGGAACAACTGCAGCTGCTATGAATAATCATTCGCTGGGTGGTCAGTGTCATTGTTGTCAAACCGTCCGCCTCCGGGTGTGTTATTCATCGCTCTTTAGGGTTATTCAACTATTCGCGGCGAGTGCCGGTGCGGCAGTACTGACGCAGGCTGTCGCATCCACGCATTAAATATAGATAGACAACACGCCGGCGTTTTGTTTTCGCGCTCGTTTTGCGTAACACTGATAAGTGAATAGACAACAGTTTTGACTATTTAAAATTTCAATTTTAAATCATTTGGATGGAAAAGCTTTGCATCTTGATAAAAAAAACTAGTTTGGAGATACAGGTGTACCTACTGTAAATTCCATATTATTATTATAAAAAAAATCTATCACATTAAGTATCAATGATCGAAAGTATTTTTCTTTATAAATTATAACCTTAATATGCAAAGACGTTTATTTAACGTTACCGTTAACGGAGTAATTCCAGCTTTGGTTTTAACGATGCTGACGTGGTTTCACTGCGTCTTTAGCTAGGGTGGACGTCACCCGAAGCAAATCACGCTTAATGAATGAAACCCAAGCGCGCCAATTAGGGCCTCCTCCGTAATGCGCTCATGCTTATCTTAAGACAGATTTAGCTTTTGGAACGAACTCAAAATGTCACAAGGCGGATAAAATTATTATAATCTGCATAACTGTCTGAATAATGTGTTATTTAACTGTTGTCGACTGAGGGTACTGACGAATGTTTCTTTGTTACAGTGAAATCTTCATCCACAATAATGCGGGACGAACGCGCCAGCCTGCCACGCGTGCGTGTCGCGGTGCTTGGAAGCTCGCGGGTTGGCAAATCAGGTAACACCTCAAAACTCGTAGTTGCTAAAATAATATATCTAAGTCAAAAGAAGTAAGCAGATACTCGCAAATATTTAGGACGAGTACAGGAATGTGTCATGCATGTCAAAAACATTTTAGATCTCACGTTTTTTTGATTCCGCCTCGTGACCCAGATGACTGTGAGTGCATGTAGTTTTTAAAATATCAAAGTTATTTTAAGTCGCATAGGTATCAGTTGTTGATAGGCCAAAAATATTTATAATAATTATTTTATTTAAAATAATAAAAAATAATATTATTATATTATATTAAAAAATAATATATTTCATAAAATTTAAAATACTTTTGTAAAAATTTCTGGATGTTTCGTCTCTGAGGGAAGATTTTAAATTAGCTACCTACATACATCTCTAAAATACCATTTGAAAGTGGTGCAAAATTGGCTTGAATTTGTAATACCAGTTACTCTAATTACAACTCTAGTTATTAACTAGCCAAAATTTTATTTGAGTTTTTTTTTCGTGTAATTTATTAAATGTGTTTCTTGAGTAAATTAGGAGACTCTTTTAATCACACTTAAAGGTAAAAATGCTTACGCAAACATAAAGAAACCGTGGTTACAGCCCGGGCCACTCGGGGTTACATAAACAGAACCATGGAATACTCCCGTGACCCATTCTACTGGTGATGTAATAATTCGAATGAATACTGCTTTCTTTAACAACAACCAATCAATCTCTACGAGTGAATATGTACTTCAACTTGCTTTAAATCAGTCAGCAGATGGACTACATTACAGATGATTCATCGTAAAATTATCAAGAGTTGTTGACAAGACATCAAGTCAGTGACACCTCATGAATTAGAAAGTAAAACTAAAAGATTAAAAAAAGCATTAAAAATATAGTTCACTTTGGATTTTCCGATGACATTTATATTTCAACAGAAAAATTAAAATGTTAATGGTCCTAAATATCATCGACCTGCGTATAAAATATTCCTGAATCGGTATCAAACAAATTTATGGTCACATTAACCAGTCGCAACAACTACTGCGAAATAAGTACAGTCTCCACAATATTTTTTAAACATGTATACAATTACAATACATATTATATCATTGATGATCTCTTTGTCGATAGTAATATAAACAATTGCAATTAAATTATGAATCTATGATCTAGTAACCAAAATGAACGCTAAAATGTATAGAGAGATATAATTGACATGTAATTTTAATTAATTCAAGTTTATTATTATTAATTTAAGTAGTACCTAGGTAACTGCGACTATTGATGATTTTTATTTTTAATATTAATTGCATGAATGCAGCAACTCAGTCAAATTAAATAATTGAAAATACCTATATTGTAGGTACTTAATACCAAAAACTGGCTGATCGTGATGGTTCGTTTGTATGATACCTTGTAACAACCTATATATGGTGCAAACACGGTCTGCAATAAAAATATTTAAGTATGCCTTTACTAACGACAGTTTATTTGTTTCAGCCCTTATCGTCAGATACTTGACTAGGCGGTATATCGGAGAATATCATTCTAATACAGGTAAATTTTACACACAATACGTGAGATTTTTAAATGTACAAAACTTGAAATGCGCGATACTTATAATTATATATTGTTACAGATCTACTGTACAGACAGACTGTCCCCATAAACGGGACTCCAGTTGAATTAGAAGTTATAGATGTTTCTGGATCAAACTCTGACAAATTTCCTGCAGAACAAGTAAGTTGTCGAGATCTTTACGTCATATTCATTGTCACTAGATTTCTGCTTTAAATAAAAGCTTGGTTATTTCAAACATCTAAAGTTGACCTTATTAACCAAGTTTCATCAGTCTAATTGGATCAAGAATTAGGTTAATGTAGTTCTTTACGAGACCTTGTTCTTAGTCCAATAGATTTCACCTTCACGTTAAACGTTTTATCCCAGCAACCATGGTAAGGTTGCGGCTAATTTAAGCAATAAACACACCTAAATCACTGAAGCTTAGTGATATCGGGGCTTTTTAAAAATAACATTGTGATCTCCTTGATCTTGTGCTGTATGTAACTAACACAAGAAAGTTTACAATATATTTTTACATCTAGTCTATGAATCTATCTCTCTAATGTCATATTATAACAACAAGCGCCGATCCGACAAATATACATAGGTATTATCTTAATTTCAAAATCATTGGTATACCTCAAATGTTATCTGCTGTCTCAATGAAATTACCGTGTGGTAATATTTATCGACCTCGTGATTCACTCTCATTAAGTTCGTCTGATGTTTGTTATGAATAATGTCTTTTGATACGCATCCAAACCGTACCTGGCCGGCGCTGTCTGCTACGGATCGAAGTAACGATCTCGTATCCCTTCCGCAAACAAAACAGGAGATTAACTGAAGACTAAACCGGCATTAATGTGCAAGCAACTAGGTTAATCGTCGCTAATATAATACGAGTGGAATGAATTATGGCTTCTAGTGCTCCAGTGACCAGCCCGGCTCCTGCACTACATATGACTCACAATGTTTACACTCGCATATACGTTACCTACTAATGTAGAGGTATTTTCATCCTTCTATCACGTGTTTTACAGTCACTTGTTAAACTGTTTGACTGACACGTGAGGATTGCCTTTATCATTAATAAAGCATTAACGCTACACTAGCTGCTTTTTTCACCGACTTCCAAAAAAACAGGAGGTCATCAATTCAGTTCAATTGTTTGAAATCTTGCGTTACCAGTGAATTTTAAAGTACATAGTCAGATTGATTTCAAATTAAACATATACTTTACACGTAATAATCAAGACCTTATCATCAACAAAAAAAACCTTGGGTTAACAAAAAAAATTGAGCTATTGGGTTTTACTCCATCATCTTCTTAGATTATTACATGGTAACAGTCATTTACCGGCAGATATCGGTTAAATCGATGTTGCGGAAAGCTCTTGTCATTCCCGTCTCGTTGAAGTGGGCGTGTGGCTAGACGTCTAATCGATACTAATGTATAAAGGAATTCGTTATGACATTCGTTCTTTTACGAACATACGAGTACTAACACAAATCTACTTTTAGAGTGAAACCAATTTTAAGTCTCTAATTTCAGATTCTTTTTCAATCGGTAGTCTTGTGTAGTTAAACCTTTCTGTTACTAACTTATTCTCATTTTTTTGTCAATATTGTTTGAAACACACAGTAAATAAAGTCTCTTTCCTTTTTTGAAAACCTCCAAGCGAGTCTATTTCATTAACTGTATGTTTCCGAACATACATATGCAAGTATATGCGTGCAGTCTATTTAAAATTAGCTTTTCCAACAAAAGCCACAATTACTTATACCTAATTATTCAAGCAATAGTAAAACCCCTAAATTCTCAAATACGCTAGTAACATTATATACGTTTTAATAACCTGACAAGACAATGATATTTATCTAAAGAGCTTGGGCATATTACTTACATGACATTATCCTTCAACAGCAACTCCTTAGAGAATACCTAACAGGGTTACCGTGGCGACATTTGAGCTAAGTAATCCACTTAGCCTCGGGTATCTTTTATGGGGTTTAGTTACTTTACCAATGATATAATATTCGATCTTGGCGAGAAGGTTATTTAACTAGTCAGCCTACGTTGAATGGGCCATGCGTCTGCAATGTTCTCATGAATGAGCCGCAAGGTCGCGCCAGCTATTTCCGAAATATTCTCTAAGCTGTGTTTTAGTGGTTCAATTTGCGCCAACAATGATCGTCTCCAATCACAGTGTCCGGCGTCGCGGCAGCGTGGGAGCGCCCGTGAACCGCAGCAATGTCTAATTTTAAGCCGGAATGTTGGCTTCGACCCCGTAATTAATCATTTATGTCTGAATTGTGATCTTTTTACGGGAAGCATCGCGCCTGTTCTTCAGACTAGAATAATCGATCAATCAAAATCTTTCAAGCAATTAATAATTGTGAAAATGTTAGGGTTAAAAACATTGCACAATATATTTTTGATATAAACCTGACAACACGCACACGGAAAACGCTAACTAAAATTGATCAAAACACTTCTGTTTTCAAGTCGCATATGAAGGAAATCTAAATTTTGCCAGTTCTGAAAGAATTACGACAATAAAGGTGACCACAAAGCGCTCAGTGTTTGTTTATTCACGTTTTATCTTTTCTGAGAGACTTAAGTTGTTTTCGTTTCTAAAGAAAATCATCGTTATGATATGTGTTTCATTTTACGTTCATTTGTTACAGATACAATGGGCCGACGCATGTCTTGTTGTCTACTCGGTGACTGATAGAAGCAGCTTTGAGTACGCCACTGAGGTGCTGACCGCTTTAAGAAGAACCCCCAATTCCGGAAGCCCTGCCCACGGGCCCGCCGGTGCCTCGGCTCCAATGCCCTTAGCTCTTCTTGGAAACAAAACTGACTTGGATCACTTAAGACAGGTTAGTAAACTATTGTATTTTGTACTCCAAGACAGTAGTTATAACCTAGATATATTATCTGTAGTTTTGAGAAGACTTTATCAAGCTTTATAATAACGGCCGAGGTTGTGCCAGTTCTCATCCCTAGGCACTATCAATGTCAACCGCTAGGAACAGCAATCCGCTAAAGTTGTTTCGAAATATCGTCGAAAGTTTGTTGCTATGTCGGTCACGATCTGGATAGTTCAAGCCAAAGTTAAATAGAAGTCGGGGGAGGTGACCAAATTGAATTGCGTAATATTATTCAAATGTGTTGAAACTGGGTAAAAATGTGAGCTATAGGTACTAATATTTTCATTAAACTCCATAATTAGAAGGCACGTGTACATAACTCCTTTGTGAAATAGAGATAAACAACACTAAATGTGTTAGTTCTAAACTTTAATAGTACGCCTACACTCATTTACAGACATTTGCAGAGTCGTAGAAATAGAGGTAAATGATTTTCCAATAATATCTACCCATTAATTGGATGGCAACATTTTGAGATTTCAATAATTTAACCTTTACAATTTACTGATTTAATATGCTACGTTAACCTTCAAAACACCGACGCAATAGATTCACATGAGTTGAGACATGAATTAAGACATGTATTTACTGAAATAACACTACCAGTTGCTACAATATCTGTCACGTTAAGTATGTATACGTAAAACGTAAATTTCTCCTACTAACATGAATTTCAGTCATGATTAATAGAAGTTTAAAGCTTAGATCTAAGCCGTGGTAGCTTATATAATAGTGAATTGACATATGGCCTTTCAAGCAGAGGGTCGTGGGTTCGATCCCGCGCTGGCACCTTTGTGTTTCTTGGGATTTACGTGAGTAATTACATTTGTAATTTAACATGAGCTTTATTAGGGTAAAGGAAAAAAATCGTAAGGAAATTTGCACACGCCTGCAAAGAAATTTAATTTCGCATTGCTCTTACTGACACTACCACTCTTATTCTGACAGGAGGCCTTTGCCCTACAGTGAGAAGTATATAAACCGTAATGAGATTTTAGATCCAAGAGTAGGAAACGTAAACGTGGGTGGCAAATTCTACATAATAAGCAACGTACGGAAATGTATCGATAGACTTGAATACATACTAATTTTATATGTAACATGGAGACCTTGTCTGTCATTGAAAACGTTCGTAATCGAGCGATGTGTATTTAGGAGGTGTGGATGGTACCAATGTGTGAGTTGTTCACGAATGACAACTCTCGCATCTCCTTGAAACGAACCGACAGCTTTCAGTAAACAGACAATGGAGCTATCTGGAAACCAGCTTCATTCATACGTCAGGAATTCTCATATCTCTGAAAGTTCCCTTTTCTCGTATTGTACTGTTGCCAACTTTGCTGCTGCTGTTGGAAAATAGAATAAGTACTATGTTAGCAGGTGCTTTGTGATCCTTAATGTAGTGGGTAGCTTAGTTTTAGTTCAACAAATTGTAGGAATTGCTTGCTTCAAAAAGTTGTTCTCTTCTGTTTGATAGAGATAGAAGTGATAAATATTTAGAAGTGAATAAAAAGCCAACTTATTAATATTTATCATTTTGACCCAAAAACTGTAGCAGAAATATATTCAGCAAAGAATATTAACAGAAGCTCTAAATGGTTTTCGGTCCAATTTACGGCCTAACTCGGACAGGCGAAGTTACGTAATGAGGTCAAACCCAATGGACGACAGAACAGGAAAGTTTGCTCCAAATTATAATTAAGAGTAGGGATGGATGGCCATGTCTAAATTAGATTTGAGATAGGATTTCTTAAATATCACGTGTCACGTTAATCTGGCTTCCGTTTTAATAAAATATTTACTATGATTAATTTTGCAAGAGTATTTTATGATTGTATAATGATTTTACTAAGAAAGAGCTCATAATGGAATTTAAGAATTATTTACTGCAACGTTCACTTTACGCTTAAATTACTTTGTAGTAGTGTTAGTAGAACAATATGTTTATCTCAAACCCATCAACCAAAATGTGATTCCATTTTAGAAACTTACCTATATTACGGATAACAAAATGATCCTGTAAAGGTTCCGCTTTAACTTTGAAATATATACACGGTACCCTAAAAAAGTCTAAGTTGTCGTGGCCGAGACGATAAAAATCGCAAAAAAAATATAAAAACATTAGATATGTTTTTTTCTTTTTTTGCGATTTTTGCATATAAAAAACGCGACACTTTCTTTATTCAAGTTATCCCTGTTAATTTCAGGTCACGACGACTGACGGTCAGAGCGCCAGCGCCGCGCACAACGCTTCGTTCAGCGAGGCGAGCGTGGCCGACAATTCCGGGGACCTGTACCGCTGCGTGGACCGCCTCCTGGCCGAGGTGCGCACGCCGCTGCGCACGCGCAAGTTCTCCGTCACCAAGATGCTGGGATCGTTAATAGGTAAGCTGAGCTAAGCTTGACAGAGAAATGATACGAGAGCAGGTACAAAATTTTTGTTTTCATAAGGGAACAATGTCCGTTCCCGTTATGTCTCTTTTGGCTTTTGCTAGTGGAACTGCAGTAAGAGAAGGTGTAATGTTTGAATTGGTCCAGGCTGATAGCTCATAAACGCAAGATTTTAACTGAAACTTTTAAAGCTTGCAATGTCAGGATTTAAAAGAGCAGATGTAAATGTAGTTATATTTTCAACAGAAGGAATATTATCTGCAGGTGGTGCCACGAACAACAGCCAAGCGTCCCGCAGCGGGTCGATGGTGGCGTGCCCGCGCGTGCCGACGCCGGCGCGGCCGCCGCTGGCCGCCGCCGCGCCCTGACCGCCCGCCGCGCCCGCGCACCGCGCGCGCTGATGCCTCGCCGGCGCCGGCGCGGTCTGGCTCGCCTGCCTGCCCGTGCCCGCCCGCTTCACCGCGCCCGCGCCGCTCTCCGCCATCTGAACCACGCTACACGTTACCTAATCGAACTCGGCCTAAACAGTTTTAAATACGCGAAGAGAATAGAATCCTTCTCAAATGGACCTGTCTTGTTTGTGCTGGAATGGTTTTGGAGCACTTTTAAAAGTGGTGCTGGATGACGAAATGTAAAAGAAAATTGTAAGTATTACAAATGCCACCATGATATTACCAAAGGATAATGACTAGCATTGTTCTCAACTTACTTACTCGTAAGTTCCGAGTGTGATACGTACCTTAATAATGGTATCTGTGGGAATAAATTGTCTCCCAGAAAGAAGGTAACTGTTGCACAGTATCTCAATAAACATTGTAAGTAATTCCTAGTCTTATAGTAATAGGTAAATTAAATTATGATAATGTAAAAAGATTTATTGTATAGTTTCAATTTGAATAGGTAAATGTTTAAGATGTAATTGTAGTGCCTGAACATTAAAATGTCTATTATGTTCGGGAGCAAAATGAGTCATTAAATTAGTGATTTTTAATGTTATCTATTCGTAATAACCAACATTTTAAAGATTTGCTAAATAAAATAGACAATAACTCGACAAAAAGGTGTGTAGATATGTTATTATAATAGCATTATTAATACCTCCACTTACATGTACAAGCTGATAAGATAACTATTGTACAACCCACCGTCAACCAAAAATTAATATAAAATTCGTGTTTTGATATAACATATATGCAACATTGAAATTGGTTAAAAAATTATCTCCGGATTTATTGACATAAACCTCATTTTAATAGATTTTTCTCAATCAATTAAAAATATAAAACTTATTAAGGTGCCAAGAAATGGAATATACTATGATGATATGAAAAAATGTGATGCTGTTAAATTGAAAAGCGGTGTTCTGGTTCTTATGTAGATAGCCTAATATGTACATTAATTAAATGTACACTAAATAATGGCCTAAAACTTTAGATAGGTACTTTTATCTTTTCATAGGTACTACTTTTCTACTTTTACACATGTCTCAATTAGTATTGAACTGTTGCCATGTTTCTACGTCTTGCATAATAATCATACCCCGCAATCGAACTAGTAAATCGGTAGCAGTTGTATGTCAGGGTTGTCACTAAGTACTACGAGCAAAGAAAAATACAACGTCATTTAAATCATACAAATATACCTATCTCATTCACCTCAACATCATTCATCATAATCGCCAACCCTAAAATTAAACTGTCATATGCTACGGTTTTGCTACCTCTGTTGCGGGGTATGATAATATGACATGAACATTTTCTTAAACTAGACTTACGGTCAAGGAAACTGAATCACGTACGTACGTACCAAGGCGGAACTGTTAATGTCATGTTGACATCCCATATTGTTTGCCAAAGAAATCATACCAAAATTGATTAAGAAAATATTCCACCCTGGTACCTACGTGATTCAGTTTCCTTTACTGTATATAAATATTACTAGCTATTTTACAGTTTTAACATGCAAGAAAATGTAAAGTTAGTAAATGTAAATATATCTATAAACGAACCAAAAAACATTACGTTCAGTACCAATAAATAATTGAAGATAGTTGAAGACGACTTAATTGAAAAAATCTTATAATGTACGTTTCTTTTGATCTCGAATGTTCCTGTTCTGTTTGGAGTTTTAGAAGGGAATGTAAATTTATTGTGCAACCACCACACGCATGTGTCTATCGGCGTGTTTTGCATTTATGTATCAATATTAATATAAGAATTTATTTTGTAAATTCATAAGGGGACTAAATAAAGTCGGAACTGATTGGAATAAGTTGTAAATGATTTCGAATTGTCTAGCTTTAATATGAATACTATTAATAAACTTTATAGAAATATTTTTAGACGTTTTATTTATATCGATATAATATTACTTATAAAAGGGGCCACGGCACCATTCTTGCAAAATTTGCAATAGACTTGCAGCTAGTCGCAGGTAGTAGTCGCAAGCCCGCAACTTCGCCGCTGCTTACAACTTGAGTCGGCGAGCGTTTTATGAATTGGATAGGTATCCAACCGTGTTGAAGAGTCGCCTCCTCTGATAATTGTTCAATTGTGAGCCTACCATCCTAAACTGGCACGTGATTCGGTGGTAGTAAGTATACATATCAAAATTAAAGTAGGTAAATACAAGTATAAGCGTTTTACTAGTTTCGTCATGGGAACATCGTACTTTCTAAATCATACTGCACTGTTTCTCTAGACTCCAGGTTATTTTGATGCCTGTGCCAGTGAGCGGATACGTAATATTAAAAGTTAAAACAAGTTTAATACATTTTTGTATTATCTTGCAACCCGTCTTTTTAGGTTTCCGTAGCCAGAATGCGCAAAATATTCAACTAAGTAGTTATGTATATCAAACTAACAAGGAAAACTATAACGGTTAAGTTTTCTTGAGAATTATTAGTAGGTTAAGAGTAAATAGCAGCGTAAGGTATAAATAAATCTAAACGTGGAATATTCCGTAGAAAATACGAAATTCTTAGAAAAATATTACTTAATTTTTTCGTAATGGCTACGGAAACCTATTTCGGGCGTGTCCGACACGCTCTTGGCCGGTTTTTAATAAACTTAATTAATAAAGGTCTCTAGCCACTACATCATATCATGTCATGACCGTAATAGGACGTTATGATACGGTGTAATGGGTAGAGAGACCTTAAATTGTAAAAACAAATACCGAGATCCCCGTAACTTCACATTAGTGACTATTAATATCATTACGCGAAAAGATATATGCTGATGGGCCAAAATCAGTTAACCCACTTGCAGGAGCGCCCATAAATTAGAGATACTGCTTGAGATAGACATTCTGACTATGGGGGTTCAACGACCGCGCTCCGTTTCGGGATACCTGGCAGGATGTGATCAATTTCGCTCGAGTGTAAATAAGAGTTATATAGAGCCATTAAACTAAATTTAATTGAAATGATATTTAATTTGGCCGGCTTTGAGTAGTAAACATCTTACGAGTATGGATATTAATTAAATGTCACTGTTTAGCTTGATATTAGGTACTGTCTGAGGGTACTCTTATGAATAAGGCTACCATTATGTAAGAAGGGTCCACGGAAAGAACATATCTAGTCACCTAAGCAACTTTTTGAGTTATAGCGGTTTGAAAGTTAGTCATCACGAACAATTACTATGGTTACCTACTATTTCTTTAAAAGTTAAAAAAATACAAATTTATAATGTTTTCAGATTATTTAATTCAATAGTAAGTCATAGTACTTTGTGAACTCTAAATTTCGAGATTAAAATCTCAATTTAGAAAAAAGGTGACTAGACATATTCTTTCTGTGGACCCTTCAATAAAAATATCTAAAATATCGGTAGATGGCGTTATTTAGTGTCGAGAGGTCCGTTTGACGTTACAGTCTTGCTTGGATTGAATTGAGTTGTCGCTAGTGTCGCTGCTTAAGTGACTAAATAAGAAACAAACAACCTGAGATATGTGGTGCATTAGGAGAAATCCGTGTTTGTATCGTTGTCCAGCGGTGGTGTAGCGGTATAGCACGCGGCACGGAATGCCGAGACCCTGGGTTCGATTCCCAGCGCTGGTCTTATTTTTCTGGTTTTTCTGTACATCTATATTTCAGTTTCTATTTTCGGTTTGGCTCATTTAGTTATTTAACCAATCACAAACGTGACATAAATGTCAAAGTTTTGAAACGAATGGACCACGATTTAGTACCAACTAGTCTGTCATAGAAATACTCATTGGCTTAAGTTTGTGATACCATAAGGCCGTGTTATCCACTTCTTTGGTTTTAACTTTTATCCGGAAGATTATTCTTTTTAATATATCCTTTTGAATATTTTTAAATTTCCTTGAGTAAATACGTAGATAAATATCTGTTACTACCATAAAATACTTTCTTTCACGATCTAACTACCAACGACTTTTTTGCAAGGTCAATTTCAGTAGTAATGAGAGCAAAAATATAATTACCTAATTCAAGAAAAAAATACGAAATTTTTGAACTAAAATTACCTATGAAAAACATGACCTTATAACAATCTCAAAATAATACGATCAAAATGATGAGGGATAAGTTCGCCTTTGTACATCTCTTTCTCTTA
Source organism: Choristoneura rosaceana (assembly GCA_037349165.1). Taxonomy (NCBI): domain Eukaryota; kingdom Metazoa; phylum Arthropoda; class Insecta; order Lepidoptera; family Tortricidae; genus Choristoneura; species Choristoneura rosaceana. The sequence goes on from JAZBNJ010000009.1 coordinate 5,838,979, forward strand.
ATAATTGTAATTGTTGTTTTATGTACAATAAAGAGTTACAATACAATACAATAAAATGGGTCTTAGTATCGGCGCTCAACACGATACGTTAACGACGTGTCATCACAAAACGATCAATATCATAAGCGTTTAAAACCAATTCTGCCGGCGGCCGGCCATACACGCGACAACAAATCACAATCGCATCTCGGAACAATGCTCATTGCGAGATCAGAGGGGTGCGCGCCCCAGCTGCGCGCCCGATCGATTGGTGGACCGCGACAACTTCTCGCCACAGACTCGCTGCACTATCCGGCACAACAGCTCCCAATCCAAACGTGCCGTCCTAATCACGGAACAAAAATATTATTTTTTTAGTGTTATGTGTTAGTATTTTTTAACATGGAGGGGCGAAGGGTTTGGGATGGCGTGCCGGTGGAGTCGCACTCGCCGCCCCAGTCGGTGCCGGGGCGGAGGACGCCGCTGGGAGCCGTGGGCCTCGGAGGGTTCTACATGCAGGGCGGCCAGCCCCCGCCGCCGCAGCACTGCTATCCCACTGACGAGAACCAACCAGAACCAGGCACCAGCTATGGCCAAAGGTAATCCCACTGTTTATAACACTTCAAATTCTGAATCCTAATGTGATCACATCAATTCCAATACCGGTAAACAGTAACAATAATTAAAATTACGCTAGTTTTCTTTTATGTCTATTTATTTTTGTTCAACTCTTGCAACAACATATATTTTGCTTTTTTTTTTTTTTACAAGAACTTGTCCTTACCTACTAATACTTAAAATGAGAAAGGAACTCTATCTGTCTGTTGGTCAGTCTTTCTGTCTGTATCAGTGTGTCTGTCTCTCTGTATATGACACTTAAACTGCTCAAGCGATTTTGTATAAAAATAGTTTGAGAAGGATATATTAGGTTAGTTTTCTTTACACGAAAATTTGCATAGTTTCCGCGGTATAGTGCAGACGGAGTCGCGGAACTCGCGGACAAAAGCTAGTTGCTTAAAAAGTGACATTGTATGGTCATCACATCACAATTGATAACGGTCGATAAGGACGTTAATTTTGGATGATTATTAATATCATGATAATATCATTGCTATCTTATCGGGTGTAATATCATTGTCTACTTAGCATAATCGAGTCCCAGTCGGGAGCCGGTGGGAAGATTCAGTGCTGAGCATGCGCCTTGTCGGGAGCGATTAGTTTTGAATGGTTTCGTCGAATCGTGGGGGATTCAATGAGTAATGGCAGTCGATAATATTTATACTTGGCGCAATTCATTTACTCAATTTTTAGTCCTAACATGAGTACATATCCACATTTCTATACAATTACCTAGTATGAAAAAGTGGATAAATAAGTTAGGGAACCGAACATACATAGGAAGAGGATGAAATAGCTTTAAACTATAGTTAGGCGACGCAGCTTCGCTCGGGATGAAACTCGAGCTCACGCATTTTCCCGTTGAAATAATTAGAACCGTTTCTGAGACCACCAAATAATTAAATAAGTTAAACAATAATTACTCGTTTAGAGATATTATTAAGTAAGGCCATGTTATTAACGTGGTCATAGCAACTAGTTTAGATACACTAAAAAAAACCAACCAAGTGCGAGTCGGACTCGCGCGCCAAGTGTTCCGTACAGATTTGTAGGTAACTGCGGTACGGAACCCTAAAAAAGGAAATGATGTTATGACAACGTTGTTTATACGGTCAACAATTAAAATTCTCCATTGAAACCAAAATTACAACGTTATTGAACGAATTACTTAAATGCATCCTAGGTATCGTATTTCTTCATTCTAATTAATTAATACCTACTTCTTACACTGACAAAAAGTAGGTATTATATTTGTGTAAAACAGGGCCCAGTTTCTCGATGCATATTAGTCCAATAACATAAGTGTTTTGTCTCATTTTCTCATACAATTGATGGGACAAAACACTAATATTATTTGACTAAATGCTTTGAGAAACTGGGCCCAGGTAAAGTTTTAAAAAGTTGCGTATTAAGTAACTGTATGTATGTATGTATCAATAGCGTGGCACCGTAACAACTCGATTCCCATTGGGTTGCCTAAATTTCCTTAGTGTTGTTCATAATACCTATGACAAAAGTTGTGCATCTATATACGTTAACTGCGAGCTGTTTGTATCTTAATAATTGCTAACTCACGCTTCTCTCACTCTTCGGTTTTCCTAACAAATATTCACTCCACGCCACTGTATTTCATTCACACACTGGTAGATTAATAAAGCAAAATCTGTGGGAAAAGAAGCAGTAAACAACATTAAATTATTATCATCAAAATTATTGCCCTTATTATATGCACTTATACATACAAGTCGCGTCACTTATCAATACCGTTTGGTACTCGAAAGAAAAGATCGATATTCTTTTTCTTTCTCATTTGAATCGTGAGGAAAATTAAGAAAACCCTCGAGTCCCGAAGAACATTATCATTCTGGTTATATTTTAAAAGTATATTAAATGATTTTTCCTTCGCAAAAATGACATTTCGGCCAAGTATCTTGATGATGATGGTTTTTCTGAAACCGCTGGTAGTTTAAAGAAAATGACATGTAAAAGTGCCCATTGCAGCCTATTTACAGAATAAACGATTTGAATTTCAATTTGATTGCTGCCCATTGCATATATTTTTAGTCACGATTATATGACATATGTACAGAAGATTTTTACCACATGTGCACATGTGCACAATAAGGGTAGTTCACAATAACGCACTTCTAATGGAGTGGCATCTGCACACAAAGGGGCCGCGGGCGCACCCCTGACAAGTGCTTTACTTTCTCGTTTACCTATACAACCAAAGCTGTGGCGAGCAACCAGTTTGGTCTTAATTATCCGATCAGTACTTCGATAGTTATTACATAGTTTTCATGTGCATCTAACATATTAAAACACGCACGTTCATGTAACACTTCGTTTTACCTACTTAAACCAAACTGAGTCTTGACGGCTACTAAACAAAGTTCAAATGGCCAGATTATAGATATTAAGATACCAGCTTACAACTGAAGAAAAAAAACTCAAAAAAAATGTTTTATTTTACAAAAATAGAACCAACTACATAAAAATTGAAAATAATTTTCTACTATTAGATTAAAGTCGGTGCCTCAGCACGAGCCAATAGGAGTAATTGAAGCCCAATAATTTTACCTCCTATTTTAGTCTTTTTTTTTGAAGTCTTAGTGATTCGCGGATTTGCACTAGTAATTATTTGCTACGGGATGCAGACCGTGACTACCTTTAATGAATATCGAGATTTCATTAAAGTCAATCATGGACTACACCTCATGGCAAATAAGTCTAATGATAATTGTTTCTGCAAATCGTTGTTTAAGTTCAATACCTCCGCAATAGCTTTAAAGCCTAAAATATCATTTAAGTACATTCTTACTTACAGTCGCTCCCCTAATCATACCCCTCAGCGTATGATGTATGGGCTTACAACTCATCTATTGTTCGCTGTTGAATTGGCCACTTGTTCCTTTCTACGGAAGGAAACCCTTGTCCAAAGTTTAAATTTAACAAATGGCGCCTTAATTTATGACTCCTGGTGCAGAATTACCATGAAACATTAATTATTTCAGTTTCCTGAATAAAAACGAAAACATCGTTTCGGGCCACGCGTAGCGAAGAGTTCCGTAGGTACTATGCGGCAAGTGCTTTTGTAAAATCTATGTAGCTGTAATCGTTAACTGCCTGTTGAAAAAATGTTTCATTGCAAGGATTATCGACGGGCGATTATCGACAGTAATACCAAATTACAGCTTTTTGGCAGTAAAAGTTATTTGAGCTAAGTAATCCAAAGCTAAACGGGCAGACGTCGAACGTGGCGAAAGTATGAGGATGTCAGTTTTGTTATTTTGACTAAGAAACATAATAATATGAATAAATAAATATTCATCGAGCTTCGGGAAAGTCTTTGGTCCTAACGAAACAAAAGGTTCAGGAAAGGATCACAATTGAAAGGATATGCATTCATTATTGTGTCCTTTTCTACTTGCAGACCGATGGGCGAAGGAAAATCGAAACAGAAAATGCGACAAGGAAAAACAGTTCGATTGAATATTAATGCGAGGGAACGCAGAAGGATGCACGATTTGGTAAGAAAGTGTTCTTCTCTTGTCAGTTTTTTCGTTGTGCTTTAGTAATACCTACTCCTCGAATAAATTTAATTAAAAATACGACTGTACAGAGTTCCTGATCGTCTCCAGAATCACATGTTATTACACAATTTAAATATGTAAAAATCTTGAGTCTTATGACCTGTGACCGACACGGTGAGTTGACTTGTGTTAAAAAACTCTTAAAAACCAATTCCATTTTTGGATTGTAACTAAATAAAACTACCGCTAAGTACTTTTTGGCTTATAGTATTCTTAAACAATTCCAGAACGATGCCCTCGACGAACTGCGCAGTGTGATCCCTTACGCGCACTCACCGTCCGTCCGTAAACTGTCCAAGATCGCGACGCTGCTGCTAGCAAAGAACTATATTCTAATGCAGGCCAGCGCTTTGGAAGAGTTGCGGAGGTAAACCAACAACAACAAGCGGTTACTACCTCTAGCTATACACACACAAAATAAGAGGGCTTGACATTTTGTACGACAGAAAAGTTTACCCATAATACGCGTTGCACCTCGGTAATAAGCTGCAACTGGAGACTTTTATGACAACTGGAGACTTTTATGAGAAGTTTCAGTATGAATTCCATAATACCTAAAAGTTTATAATTACGAGTTTCCAGCTTCTTATGCTGACTCCTAGGCTGACTCAATTGAATTGCTTACACTTCGTTTATTGGGTAATTCATGATGATTGTTTCAAAAGGCTTTAGAAACAGGAACAGGATATGAATTAGGTAATATTTTATGTTTGTTTTGTGAAAAAAGACGAGCATTGTCATTAAGTCATCGTTACTTGCTGTGATTACTTGGATTAGTTACATCATGTTACATTTAAAAGTGAAAAAAAAAATCTAGAAACACTTTAGTTCTTTTTCTGTTTTTTGAGTTATTTTCGTGGGTTTGGTGGACGTTGACTCTAGTCGGTTAGGCTTTTTTCAAGACGGTTCATTAAAGTCTATGAGTAGTAAATTCTACACTGAAAGGAATTAACGTAATCTACTTAGACCAGGATAACTAGGTAGCAATCAAAAATTTAACAAACAGAACATTTCTCAATAAGAAAGATGGAGAGCTGAAATTGTTGTCGAGTGATCGTGTATGAGGTCTGATGATTTCTTACTTAGAGGTAGAAAGTATTTCTGGTTTGTACAAGGGCTGATGTAACTAAACTTTTGTCTTTTTCAGATTAGTGGCGTACCTCCAGGGCACGGCGACGGCAGCTGGCATAGTCCCGCCTCCTGGCTTCGACCTGGCGGCGTTCCCGGCAGCCGCCAAGTTCCTGCAGCCACCCGCGCCCGGCCCGCCACCGCCGCCCGACCCGCCGTCTTGAGACCCGCCCGTCAAGCTCGAGCCGGCCACGGCACCACCCTAGTGGTACTATTAGTACTAGTATCGCGTAGCGCCAACATCAAAACTGTACATTTTGATGTCTAAGTTTAACAGAGTTCTTTATGTACTTACGTTACGAATCGTGCAAAGGTGTCTTTTGCATCTTCTTTATGTAGAGTGAAAAATATGACGTACGAATGAATTGTAAGTATCTATAGATGACATATGTATATTAATGAAATTAGATAAAAACTTTCGAATATAATTATGGAATGGGATATGGTAAACTATATGCCTGTTGGGAAATTAGGACATCTCTTGTTGCTCAACGTACAATAGTTACTGCTACGAGTCTACGCCGTAGCACTATTCGATGCTTTGTGGAACTGATTGATCTGATCGTGTAGCTAATTGGTAGGACGGTATTCAAAATGTCTGCTAGAAACATCCTTGTTAAGGTAAACATCTAATATTTTTGATTTAAACATAATATAGAAATTATTAGGCCAGACTTAAAACGAATAAGTACATAAGTTAGTAAGTACCTATATTTACTAGGATGGATAAATAGGAAATATTTAAGAAATTTGGAATTACTAAAACGTCTCAATTAAATATGTATATTTTACGTGCATCGTTTAGCATCTCAGTCAACTTTAAAAGATTTGTTACAAATTTGTCCAATATTAACTGAACGGATCGTAGGTGACCACAGATTTAGTTTCTGGAATAGTCCAGTGAGATTGAGAATTAAGAGTACATTTTAATTTTTTTAAGAAAAATTAGACATATGAACTTAAAAATCGCCTAAGCCTATGAGTATGAAAAAAGTTTGCTCTTGATACCTGCCACTTGAGGCGCTGCCATCCCAATAGCAATTAAGACGTTTACGAGAACGTATTCGTGATGGTCTATATGTCAAAAACGTGCACTAGAGGTATAATATGTAAAAGATCTGGGGACCGATTTTAAAAATCATGGCGGTCGAAAGTATCATTCCATGTGTGGGAAATCACATGTTTGTTTTAGTCCGGTTAAAAGTACCTACTAAGGAAAAAAAATTTACTCGCTGCTCAGTAACTGAACTGAAGTTGGTTACAACCGCAGGCACTAGATATGTTTCACATTCACGCGGGCCTTGCGCGTATCGCGTACTTCACTATTGACCACACACATATAAGCAGGTGCGTGCAGATTTCGAAGTTTTTTTAATAGTAAAATTCAAGGTAAATTTCAATACAATATTTGAAGAAAATGCTGAATTTCAAATATAAGCAGCGTTATTATCACAGCTAAAATTAATCTTGTCATAACTCTAAAATTTTATTTGAGCTCTAGCACAAGCTGTAGTTTTGTAGCAATACACAGGCGTTTTACCATTTTCGCATGTATTGTATTATATTGTATAACTTTTTACAAACTGATATTTACTAATAATAATAGGTACAATGATGAACAAAAGTGAACCCTTAAATGAATTTCTTCCAGATAATCTTTAATATGTATATGAGTAATGTGATTTTGAAATCGTTCCCCTGATCAGTAACTACTTATGTTTAAAAATATGCCACTGTATACATATTTTATGTGAAACGGTGAGTGTCAGAATTCTTGTTTGGGTCACATAAAATTTACCGCTAGTATTTTCAAGTAGAATATAAATAACTTTTTTTAAGGCTTACTTGTCTATTTCATATTTTAAGACTAGATATTTGAAGTGGTATAGAAGTAAGTTATGTTATTTCTCTACTTGAACACAAGAGAGGACTGTGAATCAACGTGCCAAAATAATTAAGGAACGTCTCTTAAATATGTAACCAATTTATAAATTGTTGTATAATATTCTTATAGTTTTGTAGAATTTATGATACGAACGTGTATTAACTTACAACCTTGTGGTTTGTGGATTATTGTAAGTTGGTGATAATTTATTTTATTGCAAACTCTTAATAATTAACTTTAATATATATATAAATTTAGATAGCTAGTAATAACTCAACAAGTGTTGATAAGCCAAAGTAAAAATGTGATTGTTATTAGCAATAATATTATTTAATACTTTATAGTATTTTAATTGACGTCTTAAAAATAAACTTATAAGTAGTGTCATAGTTTTCATTGATTTATCTATGATCGATTCCTCTACCAAGGCACTAATAATAAATAAATAAATTGATTTATTCCGTTTTTAGAGTCCCGTATATGAAAAAGAAAAGACATTTAATGGGATCACTTCATAGTGCGTCTGTCAGTCTGCCAAGAACCTTTTTCTCGAGAAAGCATGCAGTTACGAATTTGAAATTAATATTAAATGCATATGGTTTACGGTTTCTTGCAACCGTAAAAATCAAATGTCCCTGTCCAAAGATACAACTCTTTTGGAAGAAAGACATTAAAATATATAATTATGGCAAAAAGTTAAAAAAATATTAAGAATAAAAAAATAAATGCCTATTGCCTAAACATGCTTTTTGATGACTTGTATGGCTTTGTTAACACGATGCTTATAGTGTGAAACTATCTGGGGGCACGGCAGTGCCCCCGCCAAGTCGAGCAAAAAAAAACAAAGGCATATAATTATGGCAAAAACTTAAAAAAATATTAAGAATAAAAAAATAAATGCCTATTGCCTAAACATGCTTTTTGATGACTTGTATGGCTTTGTTAACACGATGCTTATAGTGTGAAACTTCGAAGACTGTAGCTCCAACCGTTTAGATGTAGAACCTGTGTGACAGGTGTACAGACGGACGGAGGGCACGCTAGTGACAGCAATAGAGCACCGCTTGGACCCTTTGGCTACAGAACCCTAAGAAAATAAAGCAACCAATCAAGTAAATAAATCATTGATCACTAGTGTGCTCGAATCATTTTATCACTTGCCACGATTGGCACACGTGTGATTGATGCACCTCATGCCAGATATGGTTTTCAATGTTTTATACTATCCGGTATTATTTTCAGTGACTTTACTTCCAACTAACTATTACCACTTCGGTACAGCCCTTTTATGTACAAACTATGGCAAAGCCTGTGACATCACGTGCAACTACATAAATGTAAATGTTTGTCAAAAAAATCAGTATCGAGTCTTTGGCATTATTCTGTAAGCTATACCGGGTGTGGCCTATAACACGGGCAAATAATTAAAACATAGATCGTACTCTTCAAACTGAACATTAGTTCAGCGACTTTTAAAAATAATTTGGTTTTATTATTTTTATTACACTTTAAAATGTATTCGAAGAAGCAATGTAGAGCAAAATGTATGATATTTGTAGTGTGACAGGCGACGTCAGTTGAGTTCTAGGATGGCGTACATTATTAAACTTACAATTAAATTTTTTAGAAAAAAAAAACAAAAGTTAAGTTTTAATTTTAATAAGTGGGACCATGATGATCCAATTACCGGTGACCTATAGAACCTCTGTTTTTAATATTATCCCCGATTCTGGGCCACACACTGTAGATGTGTACAGGGATCATCGTAAAATGACTCTACCATATCATACGTATCACTGTTGACGCGCCATGCCACGGGAGAATCTGTAACTACCATCCACAGTAGATCACTACCTAGTCTACCTGTCTTGACAAACATTCCTTAAGTACGTGGTTAAGCACATTGACGGTAGGTGGCGCTAGCAGTCTCTGCTGTCTGAAATACGACCGATCAATAATTAAAACAACGTAAATCTAGAACTTATTTAAATCACGAAAATAGCACCGACAGTATTTTTGCTAACATAAGCGTTTCAGTATCCTTGGAAACTTTGGTCGTCTTCTTGATACCGTATAATTATGAAAGAGACCAAACCGCACCGCTGCCACTCATATTTGCGCTTACAGTGTGAGATAAAGATAGCTACAATATTATCTATCAGATACTTAAAGGTTGGATAAAGTTGTAATCACGCTCATCAGATCTAATTGACTAAAACCAACTCTAAACTTCAAATAAGTAAGAGAGCTGATGAAATTACTGGCACATAAGGTCTACTCTGTCATAGCCCTCAAAGCTTTACCATTAGATGACACACTTACTAGTATGCCGCTGCATTCCATAAAAAATATAATATGACTTAAGCTACTTATTTACAACGTCTAATAAAGTATAACGATAAGAAGCGTCTTGCTAACAACCAAAGGTTGCGTTGCGTTCGCAATCTGTCCGTATTGATACAGCATACAATAACAAAACATTACATGAGCAACATTATGGTGACGTCATCCTTTTACTCTACCTACGTACTAATTAGAAAAAAAGAATTATAATTACACAATGTTGGCTCCGTTACGTGTCATATTATATAATAAGTATGTTCCTAGAAGTTATTCTAGGAACATATTTTTCAATCACAAACTAAATAAATTAGCATGGTCTATAAACGATACATTATGCGTCTTTTCGAAATAAATTATTTCAGTTACTACACTAATTGATGAAATAGATAGACATGTTGAGATAAATTTATTTATTATTAATATAATTATGTTAGAGTCAATACCTAGGTAGAGTCGTTTTACGAATTTCTGTAGCGCTATAACAAACAATAATAGCTCTGATAGAGTGATCTCAAAAAGTTTTTTTGTCGAGGGGATTTAGTGTAAGTTTTGTATACGATGTTGTGGCGGAGCATTATGTTAGTTATGAAATAAATTTTAATGTTTCTTATTCTTATACTATTTATTTTTGTAACTTTGGCCGCGTCGATATCTTTGCACTTGATTATATTATTCTAACAATTCCAAACACGGTTAGGATACGTTGTTATGTCTTCGAGTTCCAGTACCTAGCTACCGGCTCCATCATCAGATCTGTTCGATAGCATTTTATTATTCTACTGTCATCAGAACTACACAGTTAGAAACTATAAAACACATGGTAAATTTCATACTTACGAGTATATTTATTCCGATAAATTTAGAGCTCGGGTTTGAACCAGTGATCCTCCGCTTGAGAGGACGTAGGTTAAGCAATTTGGCTATCGTCACTGTACCCTTCAGCACTACGGAACCTAAAAACACTCAAACATCTATACGTTCCACTGCAGGATACGAGCATGCTATCCTCTCAGAAATGTTTGTTCGTTGTAATTCCCACGTGAGCTCAGTGTGGATTGGGAACTTCGCACACACCATTGAATTGTTTTGCAGGTATGTACAGCATTAGCATGTTGTGCTTCACCATAAAGTTCGTTGTATTTCACATATAATTTCTCATATGAATTTCGAAACGGTCTGAACTGAGGTGCGAGCGTATTTTGAACACACTTTTCTCTTATTAAATGATATTGAACGGATCACTCACGTCTTAAATCGAGTTTAGCTCGACATGTTTCGGGTGATTGCGCGTGTTGCGGCAGCCGCCGAGTCGCGTGCTCCAGTGATGAAGGGTTTCGAAATAACCCGAAACATGTCTAGCTAAACTCGATTTAAGACGTGAGTGATCCGTTCAATATCATTTAATATGAGTGAGTCTCACGGTAGTTTCATGATCAAAACACTTTTCTCTGCTTGAAAACCCATAGGTTAAACCACACCAGCTACACCAACACCACACCAGCTTAAGATATGTATGCTTTTAATAAGTAACCTATTTCTCTAGAAAATAAATCCGTAAAGGATCTAAGTGGAAACTCCCCGGGGGTTTACCCAGAAAATCAAACTGAGCGAGTTACCTAATTGATTTACCTGCCGCGCCACCTCCGGCGACAATCAACGAGGTAATCTTCAGCAGGATTAGTCGTAGGTATACATGCAAGGATGTTCAAAGATTGTGGCTTGAACATGAATACTTAAATAGTATGGAAATAAGTAAAAAAAAATCAAACTGTTTCTATATACAGTATTCAATGAGAGAGAGATATTTATTTATTAACACATATTCGATACATAGAAAAAACAAGTCAGAAAGAAAAAACAATTAAAAAAACATCAAATACTATAAGTTTGAGCCCACTCAGCATAATGTTGCGGCAAGCCGCAACGCCGTTTTTCAGTGGGACTCATTAAAACTAAACACATAAAAACATATACACACTAGGTAGGCTGTGATGACACGAACGCCAGCGGAAAGTAATAATAAATAATAATAATAAATATCACGGGACAATTCACACCAATTGACCTAGTCCCAAAGTAAGCTTAGCAAAGCTTGCAAAGTAGTTCGCAAGTAAAGTTATATTCCGAAGAATGTATGGCAACACTTGTTCAGTTTAACCATTTTCGTAACCTTAGCAAGTCAGGAGTAGTTAGGCCAGAATTTGATAAATATAAACACAAAATAAATCCTGTTAATTTGATCGATTTTCAAAGGTACAAAATGCGATTCGATGCTGATAGATGTTACTTAACCCTAAACAACCATAATGACACTTGAATTACAGCCACCCTCGCTCTGTTCGTGTGTGGTAAACATCTCATGTCATTATGGCATGTTTTAGTCCCTTGTTGAACAATATACTATTTGAGCACTTAACGAATACGGCAGCGACAGCTTTTAAAAATGGGTACGTGATATGCTTAGATTATATATATACATAATATAAGTTTATTATGGTAAATATTTTGTGTACGTGAGATCACGTACGTAGAGCGAATGCATACTCCCTTTTCATGCGGTACAAACTTGATGCCAGCAAGCAGTGGGACGGGCAGTGGAGCGACGAGAGTGTTCTCTGTTCATTGCGCAGCCGACACGCTTGCTCCAGTTGTTATCTTCCAGTACACGCAATGAACAGAGAAATCGCTAGCCGCGCCGTGGCACGCCCCGGTGGCCGCCGCCGTCGTGTTCACGACCTACGAGTACCTAGTGGTAGGTGTAGTGTGGCTGATGATTATTGATTGGACAGTTTGTCGTCACCTTGCCTTACATGATTTACTGACGAGTATTTGAACTTAAATTAAATGAGGTTAATTTTGTATTAATCCTAAAAGTAAAGGTCTTGTCTGATCTCTTTGACATGATACATTACAAAATAGTAGATTGTTCAACAAGGGATTAAAACAATCCATAATGACACGAGTTGTTTAGCCACCCAAGCAGAGCGAGGGTGTGTATAGTTCGAGTGGCATTATAGTTGTTTAGTCTCGCGTTAAACACTCCACTTGTCATTTTTAATGTGAGGAAAAATAGTATATTTTTTATCGAGAGACTAAAATAAGCCAATACATACCCGAGGCTGTTAGCCACCCGAGCTTTAGCGAGGGTGGCTATTTATCCGAGGGTTTGTATTGACTTTTAGTCTCGTGGTGAAAACTCTATTTTTCACTTCGATTGCGAGAAAAAAATAGTCAGTTTGGTATAAAAAGACTAAATCAAAAAATAAAAATAAATCTTTCTAGTTTCGGCGACAGAAAATTATCAGTTATATCTTTTTGCTCTTATTATTATTTCCCTTGATTGCTCGACATCATAATTTTCGCTATCACTTGACGACATTGTGAGAATAATCAATTTATTTTAATCGTTTACGATTTACGCTCTACAACAATGTCAAAGTTTTCGCGGTAAGTATTTTTTTCCAAGACACAGACAAAGCAAAATTGCATCGATGAAATGGTCCATACACAAACGGAAAAATTATATGGCGCCACCTTCTATGCGGAATAAGCAAGAACTAAGACCACGTAGACTGAGAACGTAACATTTTCGTCATTAAAATGGTCCACACACAAACTTATTTTTTGCAAATAACTGGCTGTTTGAGTTTATCTAAGTCACTCGAAGTAAATTAAAAAATTAATTACTTTTACTCCCTAGGGAGTAAAGTGCTCACTTTACTCCCGTCTCGTAAGGCTATATTGACCCACTTTTAGGGCATGAGAAGTGAAAAAACAATGTTTTGTTCAAAATTACAATATTACTTTTTAAAAACGTACGCTCGACTAAATAGACAGGCCATCTGTTCAAAATTGAAATACGAAAAAAAAATGTTGCATAGTTTTTTCTTTTCTTTTATTGTTTATGAAGTGACGCTTTAGCCAATAGTTTCAAAATTTAAAACTTTTTAAACTAATTGGACTATTCACAATTGTCATTTTGAGGTTATTTCCACGCCCTAAAAATCCGCCATTCACGAACCATGTTGGCTGTTTAGGGGTTGCCAAAGTAAATATAAAACACATTCTTTAACCCCTAGAGAATAAAAAGAAGCTTTAGTCCCGATATGCAGAGACTAAAGTAACATTTTAAGACCATGAGAAGTGAAAACAATATTATTTTTGATTTAGACAAACAAATTTAGAGTTGTATTAGTACCTATTAGGTATAGCATAGGCAAAAGGCGATTTTGGTATACTGATTTTGACATGTGGGCAAGGTAGATTGCATTGTATAGTAAGCTAGTCTAGAGACCGTATTGTCTAACGTACTGACGTTCACAATCCCATTCGCCATCTCTTTCTACCCTCATCCTACACCGAATGACAGAAATAAATGGTGAAAACGATTGTGATACCAAGTGCGTTGAACAATGAGACCTTAGTCGTAACACAAACTTGGCTTTATTAGGTTTACGCATCTGATCAAGCAAAGCAAGCGACGGCGACTATAGTTCAGAACAGCGTTTAATTGGTGGTTCATACCGTTTGTTGAGGCTGCCCAATGGGGAATCCAAAACCGGTTTTTGATGTATGGAGAAAAACTGAAAACCGTGTTTTCTTCATACAATAAAAACCGGTTTTGGATTACCTACTTCTTCTTCTTCTTCCGGTGCCCTCTCCTATCGGAGGTCGGCGATCATTAGGGCTATCCTAACCTTAGAGACTGCCGCTCGAAAGAGGGAGGGGATTACCTACTGCCGAAGTGTAAATAATTCCTACCTTACCTCTTAATTCGTACCTTCTTCTTTGAGTCGCACAAGCGGAAGTTTCTAAATACTTAGGTATGAAGACCAAACTAAGCGAAAAACCTGTATAGAGTACCTACCGCAGGTTGTCCTAGAAACATGAAATTTGGTATGAAGGTAAGTAGCTCCATAGCTCTTACTTATAGCAAAACCGATAAGAACATTTTAATTTTATACTATGTCAGTAACCATTTAAAATGACCCCACACTGCGTACATTTTGCTTAGGAGAGGGCTCTACTAACACAGCACTTTCTTAGATACTACCTACGAGTACAATTTCGTATGGAACCCTCGGTGCGCTAGTCCCACCCCTACTTGGGCGGTTTTTTCCATGTCTACAGCGATCCGCACTGATGAACTAAATGCAAAACTAATTACTTCAAGCTTTTTATTATTATATTTTAAATATAGTGTATCTCTCTAAAAATCCACGAAACATACTATGGAACGAAAAAAGAGAACACGAATTGTGGTGTGTAGGTACTTGGTACGTACGTGCTACAATGATGACGTCACCAACACACGCACATAGCGCAGAGTCACGCTAAGTTTACTTGTGTATGAAGTATCAAGCGTTTGGACATTTGGTACAGCAATTTCTACAGCAATGCTCTAGCACTTATATTCGTAGATGTGGATAGTAGACGCTAATTATTCGAAATCTATGCTATTTATGACAATACAACTCATGGTACAAGAATAGTAGTACCTCCTGAGGATTTTGGGGTTGATTTCGCTTGTGGACATTTTTAGTGAAAAAATCGTGTTTCGACCTTTTTCCAGTTAAATCATTATAAACCGGTTTAAAAACCAAACCTAACTGGACCCTAAATACCGTATCAGGAAAAACCGGTGGTAGAGTTGGTGCTCTAACATAAGTATCCACTTTTATTTCCAACTAGAATAAAAAAGTGGATAAGTACATAATTTAGGGAACCGACCGCACAGAAAAAAAGTGGTGACAAAACTAGATATTTTTTAACGTTTTTATTTTAGGGTTTGTAGATGTTGGCGAAAATGGAACCTCAGTTGGCGAAAATGGAACCTTAAGGGTCACTTTATTGTCCGTCCATCTATCTATCTATCAAGAACCCTTTTTTCAAAATCGCGTTTAAGGTATTTAGGTGATTTTGTTTTGTGAGGCTTTACCTACTTCTTGCCTAATTCTTATAATTCTATATATTTGAAACCCACTTGTTTTGTATGGTTTGAAATTAAATCAAACTAAAATTTCGTTTATTTGCATACCGTACGGTAGTATACAGAGCCTGAAGCCTTTAATATTTTTTGAGATTAGTTTTAGTTTATTTCCAAGAAAAAAGTAGTAACAGGGATAAATCGACAGATAGACAACGAAGAACTTATTTAAGGATTCTCTAGGATTCCTACTTAATTGTCTGAAACACTAAAAAATACATAAGGAAAAGATGAATAATAAATATTGACACGAGTACCTTTAAATATGGCTGTTAATCTGTGTTATGTTAGTTTTTACTACCTGTAGAAAAGGTGCAAATATGGGGTTTGGTGCAGGTGCATGGAGCATCGGTATTAGATGGCGTACGATCACAGGTATACGACGTCGTTTTTTTTTTGTTATTTCAACCCGATGCCCAAATTTGTTGCAAGTTTTGTTACGGGGGTGCGCTTGTCGGTCTATGATAATATGAAGCCAGAACGAGAAAACTACTTAGAAAAGTTGAGAAACTCAAAAACAGCTGAACAGATTTGAATAATACAAGCTAATAACCAGCGCAAGACAACACGCTTTCACGTAAAAAAACACATCGAAAAGGTCCATCTGCTTGAGAGCTACACGATTCCACAGACAAACAGATAGACATTGACGTCAAACTTAATTAAATACAACAACTTTATAAAATAATTTCTTATTGTTTCTGTTCTGAAATACCTTCACGGTATATTTTATTGTATGAAAACCTGATGTAGAGAAGAGACTGTTCCGAACCTCTAGTCTATCTTTTTTTTTTTATTCAACTGGAAGGCAAACGAGCAAGTGGGTCTCCTGGTGGTAAGAGATCACCACCGCCAATAAACATCTGCAATGGGGTATTGCAGACGCGTTGCCGACCTAGAGGCCTAAGTTGGAATACCTCAAGTGCTATCTCTAAATTATAAATTTTGCCGGATACATTTTATTCCTAAAAGTATATAATTAGTTTGTCGGTTAGATTTCCAATAAATATCGGGCAAAAATTTTTCTTTTGTCAATTACTTAAACAAAAAACTTTTATAACAAAAAATTGAACCGACTACAAAAAACCATGAAAATATTTTCTACCAGTCTGAAGTGGGAACTATGGCCAAAGCCCTCTCATTCTGAGTGGAGGCTTATGGCCAGCAGTGGGACGTATATAGGCTGGAATGGATGTATTTTGAACTATATATATAACAGCTACAACTAGCTTTTCTTTTGGCATGAAAACATTAATTTGCCTAAAACAACGTCTCGTACTTCGATCCAATTTATAAAAAGTGTAGACAAAGACGCCATTTATCCGACCACAGACATTTAATGATGTGAAAACCTAGAACATTGTCAAAGCCTAGAACCTATTGCAAAATAATTAATCTGTTCAGTAAATCGATTAATTTATTAATTGAATAGTTCAAAGTACTTTTGTCTATTTTATTATTTACAATACTTGATTTCATTCCAAAGACTGTTTATTCAATTCAATTATAAAAGCAGTAACTATTTTTTAATTTTAAGGAAAGTAAATAAAAATCGCTTATTCATCTGCGCATTAATAGATTTTCAAAATGTAAAATTGTCCACCATCTCTACGATAGTCTATTGCTACGACAGTATACAATCAAGAAATAACGTCAGATTTTGAAGAAGATTTTTCAAATGAAAAATAAATATTGAAATCAAGTGAATTTTGATGAAAAAAGTAATAAGACATCTAGTTAAAAGACACGAATTATAGATAAATGTTTTTATTGATTCGATCCAATGAGTGTTTTTATACAAGAATTTTAATGAAATCGGTTTGTTTACATTTTTAATAAATTAGATAGGCATAGCGTATAGTAATTTTGTTTGGGCGCTCTTTAATAACTTTTCCGCAATGCGTTAAAAGGTTTCGTCGGTGTAGTTGTCAGTTAGTCAGTGATGGATCCATCGTTCACTAAGTTTTATGGTAGATAGGTAAGGTAAGTGATGTATTGCTAAGTCTTACTTACCAAAAAAAAATTGTTTCCTTTCGTTATTTTTAAATTAGGTACGTTTTTCTCTCGCAAATTTATACAGTTTGAGACAATTTAATCTAATGAGTTCAGAGAGGAAAAGTTTCCTGCTATTTTATTCGTAGCTGCTATTAATGTTTTTAACTTGTACAATGACACAGTAAGCAAGTATATCTAACGAAATGGAAAGTCAATTCGGTTGTACCTATAGTTACTCACCAGATCAGTTACTGGGGCGTTGGTGTCTAAGTGAGTAGAATTTTTCTCTACCTTAATAATAAATCTGTCAAGGTTTCCCAAACAAGGTTATTCAGAGATATGCTCAATGTTACCATCGTGGTAAAAAAACATCAGGCAGCCCGCATTTCGCCGATCTCATTGGAACCCAAATTAGGGGAGAGCATTACCCACCTCTCGCTCGGGATATTGCACTCTAGTGCCAGCTATTTTCCTTAAGTATTTTCTTTCAACATAGGGTAGAATCTTTCGAGCCTATCAGTCTCTCAAAGGGCCGGCTACGCACCTGTGATACTCCTCGTGTTGACAGGTTTCCATGGGCGGCGGTGATTGCTTCCTATCGTGTAACCCGCATGCTCGTTTTCCCCCTCTTATATAAAAAACCGTAATTGATACAGCTACCTTAGATATTTCTTAAAGCTATAGCTATAACAGCTGCCAGACAATCGATCCACGAAAGCAACTCAAAATTCACTAATAACAATTTTTAAGTTCCTTGAGGAACAAAAAATCTAGGATAGGTTTATTCTTTAATCGTGCATCATAATGACAATAGTAGCTGGGCATATACTTATGAAGGAATATAGTGGTATGCGGAGACTATTGTGCGCTAAAATATACCGGGAAGCAATTGCAACCCTAACGGTGATGAATATAAGCGAGCTTGAGGCAGCGAGCGGTGTGGTACGAAATTTAATCTACCCCCCCGTCTGCCACCCGCGGCCCTGAAGCCTCCCCGACCCAGCGACAACCTACCTACCCACCTACCACACATAACAGATTAGATATAGCGCACCTACATACTCGTTCAAACCTTGTGCACTCTCTCCTATAATTTATTCACGTTTGTGGCCAGGTATACTATCGCCATTACAGTAATAAGGTTACGACGAAGTTTGTTTTTCAACGTTTCCATGCGAACGGTTATAATTGTTTTAAAGCTACGATATAGCTAGAGCTTACACAACCTCGAGTTGCGTAGACTGGGAGCACCTCCCGCCGCCATCATGTGCCCAGACACCGTTATGTAGGTACCATAATGAATGTATATGTGCTACATAAATAAAGACGAATGTAACTACCTACTTACTTAGATAACCCAAGCTATATTGAAGGAAACATATTCACTAACTTGTACCACAGACAACTAGTACTTTTAATAAAGGAAACTACTCATCGATTACGTGTAGATAACTTAATTATAACTTGATGGTTTGTAAACATACTTGCTGTCTAACGGCATGTTATGGATATCCACATTCACCAAATACGTCCAGAATCCCAACCAGATCCATTCAGCAGCACCAGCTTGCGCTAGATTGCACAGGCAAATTACGCTCGCCTCCCGGGCCATGGTAGGTGGCTACGAGACGGCACCACTACACGCGTATCTAGTGCGCGCCACACAGACATCGGCGATGTAGCATACCGTTACGAATGAGATAAAAAACATTGTTATTTTGATAACTAACGGAACGCCACTACTTTCCGAGCAGATAGAGCTGGTAAAGCTTTTCGCGATCCACTCAAATCTGGAGTAAATCAAAACGGCTCTACATTTTCGTATTTTTAATTATTAGTTTATTGATTAATTGATTGAAGTTATAATGTTTCAAAAATTTGTCACAATAGCAATCAGAAATCCAATTACAGAAAACGTTTCTTCGAGCTTTTTCGCGTGTGCTACGTAAATTACGAGCGAGCGAGAAGGGCGCCATGCAGGCGTCGCTTTCGCCCTCCGCGAAAGCCTCCTGAAAATATCTATTGATTATCGTATACGTACAGGTTGGTACGTATAGCCTGCCTCTTCGCCCTGCGGTACCTACGGCGCTAGGTACAACTTGTACGTACCGTAGAGTGCCAATTTATTTGAAGTAGGTACATTCTTGTAAGGCGAGCGAGCATCAGCGCAGCGCTGCAGTGACGAGGGCAAACGTCATCATAACCTCCCACGAGCACTCGCTCGCGATAAAAATAGTTCCGGTGACGGTGAAAATAGCATTAAGTTTGCATTTGTTTCGGTTTGGCGCGAAACAATTACTTACTAACTTTTGAGTACAACTAGTTGAACTCGAATTTACAATTCACAAACTTTTGTAAAACTTTGTTGGTGAAGTATTTCTGAGATATGACCGCCGCTCTTTTTTTGCACTTTTTTAGATCCGATTTTTTATTTTATACTAGCTGTTTGCCCGCGGCTTCGCCCCTGTTTCCTTTTTTTTTTACTTTGTATCACACATACCTTGTCCTGACAATAACTACCACAAAAAAAATATCCAATTTGGTGCCGTCGAAGTTATGCGCTTACATACATTTAGACGAATCATCTTTATTTATATAGAAGAAAGATTATGTAAACATAAAAAAGATTTACATTTAATAATAATCCATACTAATATTATAAATGCGAAAGTGTGTTTGTATGTTTGTGTGTTTGTTCGTCTTTCACACCGTAACGGAGCGACGGATCGACGTGATTTTTGGTATAGAAATAGTTTATGGGCCCGAGAGTGACATAGGCTACTTTTTATCCCGCGTAACCCACGATAACCGAATACCACGCGGGCGGAGCCGCGGGCAAAAGCTAGTAATAATAATAATAATTGATTAGATTTCTTTTCGGCCAACTTGGACCAAATTGTTATATATATATATAATATATTCCTCAATGTTCCAAATATCCCGCATCAAGGTATGACTAGATTTTGAATGAAGCTTCTGAGAAAAAAATTGTGGTGGAGTTAAGTAGTCTCACTAACCCAGCCATTTGGTGAAACATCTATCTATATCTATATTATTATATATATAAAAGGCAAACCTGACTCACTGGGTTATATATCAACGCACAGCCCAAACCGCTGGGCCTAGAAACTTGAAATTTGGTACAGAGGTTCCTTTTATGATGTAAGTGAGCACTAAGAAAGGATTTTTAGAATTTCATCCCCTAAGGGGGTGAAATGGGGGGGTGAAGCTTATATGCAATTTTGTCATTTTTGGACTTAGAAGTATGAAAAGAGGTGTATAAGTTTTTGATTACAATTAAAAATGATCTGTCTAGGTGAAATGGATAAAATACCCCCCTAAAGGGGTAAAATGGGGGGGTAAAGTTTGTATGGAAATTTTCTCATTTCTGGACTTAGAAGTATGAAAATAGGTATATAAGTTCTCGGTTACAATTAAAAATTATCTGTGTAAGCGAAATGGATAAAATTCCCCCCTAAAAGTGTAAAATGGGGGGGTAAAGTTTGTATGGACATTTTCTCATTTCTGGAATTAGATCTATGAAAATAAGTATATAGGTTCTCGATTACAATCAAAAATTATCTGAGTATATGAAATAGATAAAATTCCCCCCTAATGGGGTAAAATGGGGGGGGTAAAGTTTGTATGGAAATTTTCCCATTTCTGGACTTAGATCTATAAAAATAGGTATATAGGTTCTCGATTAGAATCAAAAATTATCTGAGTATATGAAATGGATAAAATTCCCCCCTAATGGGGTAAAACGGGGGGTAAAGTTTGTATGGAAATTTTCCCATTTCTGGACTTAGAACTATGAAAATAGGTGTTTAAGTTCTCGATTACAATTAAAAATTATGTCCAGATGAAATGGATAAAATTCACCCCCTAAAGGGATAAAATGGAGGGTAAAGATTATATGGAAATTTTCTCATTTCTGGACTTAGAAGTATGAAAATAGGTATACAAGTTCTCGATTACAATTTAAAATTATCTCTGTAGGTGAAATAGATAAAATTATCCCCTAAAGGTGTAAAATGGGGGGTAAAGATTATATGGCAATTGTCTCATTTCTGGATTTAGATATATGAAAAATATAGGTATACAAGTTTTCGATTACAATTAAAAACTATCTATGTAGGTGAAATGGATAAAATTACCCCTAAAAGGTAATATGGGGGGTGAAGTTTGTATTGAAATTTTCTGATTTCTGGACTTAGCAGTATGAAAATTGCTATTAGGTAAGTATACATATACCTATTGGTATTAAGGGTCCTGATAACAAATAAAAATTATCTCCGTAGGCAAAGATAAAGAAAGAAGAAGTAGCTTTCGACTTATTAGGGGGGAGTTTTTATGAGACTTCCTTATTTCTACACTAAAAATATGGCTGGTCACCATTTAAAATGATCCGTATGGTGTTGACGACTTCAATAAGGGAGGGGATTTTTCATACAATATGGAGGTTAATTAAATAAAACATATAGCCTGATAACTAAAGTACACGCGGACGAAGTCGCGGGCAAAAGCTAGTTCCTTATAAATTTTTGAAACAGCTTGAGTTATACACATAATAATTATGATTATTAGCTGTTACCCGCGACTCCGTCCGCGTAGAAGTATGAAAAATAGTTTACGTGCTATTCTCAGACCTACCGAATATGTATGTATACATAAACAGATTTATAAAAATCGGTCAAGCCGTTTCGGAGGATTTCGTCACAAACATTATGACACGAAAATTTTATGATGTACTTAGATCTTGATAATTCCGTGAACGTCTTGAGTAAAATGGCTTGTTTTATGCTCTTGTTGTACAATCTACTATTGCGATGCTGACGGATGCATCATACCAGTATCCATTCGCAAAACTCAAAAAGAAACTATAACGACAAATCCAATTGAAATTTATTTTAATACTCGCCATAAATAAAATAGGTAAGAGATATAATAGAAGTCAGATGCTATGTGCGTCCCTTTCTTACTAACTAGAAAGTATAGGGATGCACTAAGCATCAAGTAAAAATAAGAACACTACCTAGGTACCGTGGTGGCCACAACGATTCCCTTTAGTTTTGGTATTGTATTACTTATACAGATGTAGTGCAAAATGATTTTCCATCGGGAAAAACTCAGAATACGACGGCACCCGAAGCACAGAATAGATAATAGTACAAGTCCAAAGTGTCAGTCAAATATGGAACTCATAATATTCAGTGTCAAATGTCACAGTGACAAACACTATTAGTATTGGGGCTGATGGAGAGAGCACGATAAATACGAACTTTTCCGATAAAGTACGAAGGAAAATCATTTTGCATTATACATTTAGGATGTAGGCACGAGGTTTTTTGGCCATAAAGATTTTTTTACTTTACTTACTTACTTTACTTTACATCTTTAGGTACAGTCACCAGCACCAACATCTCACACAACAAACGTGCATAAATATCTGATACGACTCTATTTCTGATGCCGGAAGGACGTGTCAGATATTTTTGCACGCTCCGCTGTGGCAGATATTAATGCTAGTGACTATAAAGTCAAGTATAAAAATATGAACTTATTGAAAGTTTCAAAAATAAGTACAGTCACCAGTGCCAATATCTGACACCAATAACCGTGCATAAATATCTGACACGACTCTATTTCTAGAGCCGGAAGGACGTGTCAGATATTTTTGCACGCTCCACTGTAGCAGATATTAATGTTGGTGACTGTACCACAGACTAATAAGGCCGCGCGGCCGTAGTAAAATATTTTTGGGTGGTTCGAATAGATACTTTTTTTGCACTTAACTGTACAGTATAAATTGAAATTTGCCAGCCAGTGACCTTTCTGCAATCCATGCTTTCGACCTGTTATCAAATTTTTATCTGTTGACATTAATTAACTGACACCATTCATACTGACACTTGGGTACATGAGTTCAAAACGTTATTGTCATGATTATAGTCATACCCCCTTATTCATAAACGACAATCAAACCTATTTTAGTTAAAATGCCGCTAAAGTTCGTTTGTCCTTATCTGTCACTTCGACATTTGTATTTGTTAGAAAGGGACAAAGCATTTGTTAGTTAACATAGGCTTGTTAAGTTTTATGAATAAGGGGGATAGTGTTTACCTTGAATTTACATGGAATTTACGCAATAAGCACTTAAAATCTTAGAGGGCTGGATCCAATCTACTTGAAATACCTACGCCGAAATGGCTTTGACAAAGGTGTGTGCTCGAATTATACAGTTAAAGTAATTATATTTTTTTCAGAAACGTATGATGACAATGACGTAGTTGGCGCTGGCATGGCAGGATGTGAGTGAAGTATGTTTATGTAGAGCTCGCCCAAGCAAGCAAGAGCAAAAGGTTGTGGACGATTGCAGGGTTGCCATATATTGTTTACCACGTTAACGAGGTAAATTGGAACAAACACGAGTAGCTGTAACCAGATATTAAAGATATCAGCCATCGCTTATGCAAGACAAAGAAAGGAATTGTAATAACGAATTAATAGGCAACTAATAGATTTCATTCACTATCAAACAGTTGTCGATAGTAAGATAAGTGATAACTCAGGTTATTGCGATATTATTTCGAATAACGTTCATACATATAAGTCGAAGTTTCACAAATAAAATCATACAAACACTAACGTCCTATTGCTGCGGGAATTTATATTTAGAATACCACAACATTCGTAAGAAACGGAACGCGCTTGCGCGAGCCCAACGGTGAACGCAGAGCGGAGCGGAGGGTCGCAAGGCCGGGGCGCGGGACGCGGCGGGCAGGGCAACGTCACGTCGAACAACGCACGCACCCGGCTAAATTAAATGTCTCTACCGTGCGCTTCAGTGGCCATGTTTGAATACCACCGCAATTTGATAGGATTAAACTTGCCTGCGTCGTTCGTCCGAACCGCCCGCTGGCTGAGTCGAGTCGTCCAACGCGATTAGGTGAGGTGGGAACAACGAGATCAGTGTAGAAAAGCAGTTTGCTCTGTGCGAGTGTATCTTCATAGGCGCCTAAATTTTGCCTATCGAAGCGTTTAAGCTACACACAACAAGCATACAAATCGACAGCTGGGAATATGGCTATGCTGCCATAAGCTGAGCAGAAGGTGGCCGTCAAAATAAGGCGGAAAATAAATAAATATGGTTAAAAACTCCTCATAGTTTCGTGATTCGTGATTAAATGTGAACCTTATTGTGCTACAGCGTTAAAGTGGTTTTCGCATAAAGACACTTGAATTGTTGACCGAATTATGAAAAGAAATTATTATGATTACTTGTTCGTAGAGTGATAAGTTGAAAATGTCGGACGGTGATGAGAAGTGAACAGTGTTATCGCTAGTTCGTGCGAGCGTTATCATCATGGACTGGAGGATTCGAAGGCAAACCCACCAATACCGGTGAAGTTCGTCGAGGCCGCTGCCTTTTGAAACAGGTACCGGTTTTGAATTATCATTTTGTTTGATTTATAATGCTGCTGGGTTCGGCCGAGTGCAAGGGGCCCCGCTGCACTTCATCACCATACCATTGCATTGTTTAGCAGTGCAGTACCTAATCCAGTAACAACGGCAATAATTATCAACAAATGTTCACTATCACTTTAATAATAATAATTCTGATAAATAATACGAGTATACCTACCTGTGTTTGCTGTACTGCTTACTATGTGTTGGTGTGCAATAAAGACTAACCCCCTTATTCATAAAACTTAACAAGCCTATGTTAACTAACAAATGCTTTGTCCCTTTCTAACAAATACCAATGTCGAAGTGACAGATAAGGACAAAACTAAAATAGGTTTGATTTTCGTTTATGAATAAGGGGGTTATTGTATTGTAATATCAGCAATAAATATAATTTTGTCGATATTATTGTTTCAGATCGCCATGGGAGACGCTACAGCACAAGGAAGCAGCCATTTGGATGAGGAGCCAGAAAGAACAAAAGACATTATCAACAACCAAGGTGATTTAGTAACAATGGAAGCAAAATCAGGAGACCAAGAATCTTTATTTGTGATAAAGGACGAAAAAAGTAGTGACAGTGATGGTAACAGTGATGATCTTAGCTCTAATGATGAACAAAACATTGTTGATAGCAGCAGTAATTCTCAGTTTTATGAGAGCACCGATAGTAAAGCAGATTATGCTCTTAAGATTGATGACAATGATACACTTAGTGATATAGATGACATAAAGACGGATACTGCATCAGCTGACAGTGAAGATTCAGCCCTCGGCAGTCTACCACCAGATAGCACCAGTAATGACAGAGACGAAGAGGTCCAAGATCGATCAGATGGAAGCGACTCTGGAATTGGATCAGAAACAACAGAAGATCGAAAAGTTACGTTTAATCTAGATTTGCCTTGTACAAGTACTCAAAATAATACTGATAGTCAAAAACATTCGGCTGATTTAAGTAGCCGGGAAAATAAAGACGATGACGATAATATTAAATGTATTGAACCACAAATAAAGGAACCTGTCAGAAGTAGCCTCAAAAGAACGTGCACTTTTGATAGCGCAGAAGGACCGCCTATGAAGAAGAGAAAAGAAGGAATTAAATTCGACAACGTTACTGTTTATTATTTTCCTAGAACTCAAGGATTCACGTGTGTTCCATCCCAAGGTGGCTCGACTTTAGGTATGGAGAGAGAGCACACGCACACACAAAAATTCACTTTAGCCGAACATGCTTTAGAACAAAGAAGGCTACATAGACAAATTTTACAACAGCTTAAAAGCGAACGCCATTCATTGCAAGGAGCAGCATTGTCATCGAGTGAAGAAAGCGACACTGAAGAAGAAGCAAGTGACATCTCCGAATCAGAATTGGATTTAGATAGCTATTATTTCCTTCAGCCGGTGCCAACGCGTCAGAGACGGGCTCTATTACGGGCAGCCGGAGTCCGAAAGATAGAAGGATATGAAAAAGATGAGTGCAGAGATATAAGAACTTCTCGTGAGTTCTGTGGGTGTGCTTGCAAAGGAGTATGCAATCCAGAAAGTTGCTCATGTAGTGTGGCTGGCATTAAATGCCAAGTTGACAGATTAAACTTCCCCTGTGGTTGCACCAGAGACGGATGCGGTAATACTACCGGTCGGATAGAGTTCAATCCTGTAAGAGTTCGAACTCACTTTATTCACACCCTCATGAGACTAGGCCTTGAAAAGAAAAATGAACAAAACCAAGCAGCTAAAAGGCAGTGGGCTGAATCCCACAACACAAATTCCACTGCTTGTGTTGCTAACAATTCTTATGAGACAGAACGCTGTCTCACGCACGAAGATGGCTTACTTCGTGACGTAAATTTGTCACCAAGGGTAGAAGTGGAATCATGCGTAAACGCTGGCAGTTTCAATAACGTACATTGTGACATGAATAATATTCCCAGTCAAAGCAATCACAACATACAAGAAGAAAAACGATACAATTATGCAAATAATGCGCTAAACCACAGAGTTTTAAATGATAACAGTGTAATGCATTTCGATGATAACGTTCATAGCAATCGAGCTGACTCATATACTTGTAACATACTTCAAGGAAAGGGTCCTCCTTACTCGATGGCCAATAACATGGGATTCGATATGTCGGGTAATGTACAAAGGTTTCATAATGATCTCAATTATTCTTATGGGCAGCATACCAACAACAGTCAATTTAAGGGCCTACAAAGTTTTTCTGCCACCAGTTTCGAAGAGTTTGCCCACAACTCTCATATCTCAATGTTTAGTCATTACGGCCATATGTACGTGCCAGACTATATGCACAAACCTAACACAGGTATGCAAGACCACGGTTCATTGCAGTACCAGCCACCCCAAAACAATTATGGCGTGTATAAAAGTACCGAATGTGTCAGTGAAGAAAATAAAGCAGATTCATATTATAACATGACGTTGCCATATCAAACTAGCAGTAAACTGCAAACGGACGAGAATGATGAGAACTGGTTCAGCCACAAAACGCTGTTGAACCTGGATCACTCGGACCAGACCACGCAGGACGCGTCCGAAATGCACCACCAGCCTCCAGAGACTACTGTGGAAACCACAACCGACTCTACAGATAACTTTGGCGAGCTTATTAAGAAAACTATGGTAGAATCTGTTACTGTGTAGATGAATTCTTGTTGTCTTTTATCGTCTTAATACTGATTATCATGTTATTAAGTTTTAATTATATTGGGATATTCAGCAGACTTCATTTTTCTTCTCTCTGGAGTGGCTTGAAAAATTTTATTTGTAAGGTATTCGAAGTCATTACGATAAAATCGAGATATATGGCACTATGACAATGAAGCCATGTTAGGTGTAACAAAAACAATTTATAAATCGTACAACTTAACTCAACCGGGTCCATATCAGCTCGAATAATTATTGAAAGTCCGAATGTAATAATTTAATAATACTTTTCAGAATGATCATTTGTCATAACTCTTTTTTTTCTCTGAATCCGATAATTGTTCAGAAGTGTTATAAACCAAACCCATTACTATATTTTTCTTAATGATCATTAAAAAAAAATCAGAAAAAATTATGACAAACGATGATTCGGATAAAAATCAAAAGTTTTATCCAAACCCATTCAATCAGGATTTGTACATACCTATAAAAGCATTACCTACCTAGAAAAAAGTAAACAATTTTACTAAGGTAAAATTTGCTTAATCTCGCTGCGCTAACATCCTTCTCGGTTTTGATTTTTAGTTTTAGGGAATACATACACAACGTTTTTTAATCAGTGATCAGGAGTTAAAAAGTTTTAATTAATAAGTAATAAGCAGCTAAAATTAAATTCATGTCATCAGGCCAGAGGTCTTATTGTGTACGCTTGGAGTCACAATCGTTTTCACCACTTGTTTCTGTCTCACGTAAAAGACGAGGGCAGAAAGAGATGGTCAATGCGATCGCAAACGTCAGCGCGATAGACAATATGGCCTCAGGTCTGAAGCAATTAGCTCATTGTTTAATGAATAACAAATAGTTATCTTATTAGACCCAATAACTTCCGGATACAAGTTCATCCTACATTACATTACCTACAGTAGATATTCTACGGGGAATTCCCCGTAAGTCGTAGATTTAACGTCGATTCATGAAAAAGTCTGCGGTTCCATGTAGGTAAGTGTGACTTAATACTGACTGATCGCTATCAATTACTGAATTAGAAAAATTGGTAGGTTACCTGACCATCGATTAAAAATTATCGTGAATACAAAGAACTTGTGATTGTGACCTACATTTAGGTCAAATTCTTACAAGTCAAGTATAAAGCTAGTAAAAAAAAACCGGCCAAGAGCGTGTCGGACACGCCTAGGGCTCCGTAGCCATTACGAAAAAATTAAGTAATATTTTTCTAAGTTTCATATTTTGTACGGAATATTCCAAGTTTAGGTATATTTTATACCTTAGGCTGCTATTTACTCTAAACTATTAATAATTCTCAAGAAAACTTAACCGTTGTAGTTTTCATTATAAGTTTGATATACTTACTACCATCCTGAATTTTTAAAAAAATTTCCACCCATCGGTTTAGATTTTAGAGGGGGGATGACGCTCGATTTTAATGAAAATGTTCACCTTATAGTTGAATATTTTGCGAACAGATCACTGGATCCAAAAATCGTTGTAGCATCCTCGCAATGGTTTTAAAAGACTTATCCAATGATACCCCACACTGCAAGGTTGGTTGAGAAAAAAAATCACCCCCACATTACGTCTACGGAAGGTACCTACTCTAAAAAAAAATTTTTTTTAATTTTTTATTGTACCATTTTGTTGGCATAATTTACATAATATATTCATGCAAAATTACAGCTTTCTAGCATTGATAGTCCCTGAGCAAAGCCGCGGACGGACAGACAGACAGACATGGCGAAACTATAAGGGTTCCGTTTTTGCCATTTTGACTACAGAACCCCAAAAAGTAATTAGCAAAAATAGCTTTAATGTGCCGTCGAACAAACTGAATCATGACCCGGGGTGGAACCTTTTAATAATCAATTTCACAATGATTTCCTTGACATAAGTATGGGGTGACACTCTTTCTCGGTCCGGATAACACCGACACGACATGGAAATACCAGCCCTGTTTTTTGTGTACACGCCTATAGAAACTGACAGGAGCTTCTATGGGCATGTACACAAAAAAATTTTATAACAAAAAATAGAACCGACTACAAAAAACCATGAAAATAATTTTCTACCAGTCTGAAGTCGGTGCCTCAGCACGAGCCAGCAGGAGTGATTGAAGCCATTTAATCGTATAGTTGTAGGTGAGGTAGACGATTATAGGTCCACTCCTGCTGGCTCGTGCTGACGCACCGACTTCAGACTGGTAGAAAATTATTTTCATGGTTTTTTGTAGTCGGTTCTATTTTTTGTTATAAAATTTTTTTTTCACGCTTTTTAGTGTAAATATCTAAGATACAATAGTTTAATGTCAACTGCTCATTACCTTTTACGAAAAATTGCTATTTCCGATGCAGAGATGTTCATTATTGAGGAGTCCTGGTGCTTCACCACCCATTCCATTTCACCATATGTGTTCCGAGGAGCATAAATTGCTTAGCAACTGTGTTAAAGCAATTGAAATTCAACCCATGAAATAATTGTTATTGAGTAGTAACTCCGATGGTCAACTGTGGTCTTCATCATCAGTTCCACTTTACCAAATGATGATTTTCAAGAGCAAATGCACGAGTTACTACTAAATATATCAAAATTATCATAGGTGTCCCTACAACATTTGAAGAGTTCCCTCGATTTCCTTAGGATCCAATCATCAGATCCTGATATGGTGCTTATGGGACCTAATTGAAAGCATTCCTAGACGAACGTAAAAAAATTTTTTCAAATCGGTTCATAAATGACGGAGTTCTGAGGTAACAAACATAAAAAAAAAAAAAAAAAAAAAAAAAAACATACAACCGAATTGATAACCTCCTCCTTTTTTTGAAGTCGGTTAAAAAACAGGGCCAGTATACTATTTCCATGTCGGTGTTATTCGGGCCGGGAAAGAGTGTCACCCAAAGTAAGTAGTTCAATTTGTTCGACTGTACCTACCTAATCGAATTAGAGCGACGACTATACCTATAGGAAGGTAGGTACCTACACGATCCTAGTCATTACATTAAAGACCCAGCTCAGGATGAATCTACGCAAGCAAATTTGTAATAACACGCATAATAATTTGTACGCATTTTAAGTGTTTAGCATACAATGTAAGTAGGTATGTTCTTTCATAACTTAGAGAAGCTCAACTTTGCACCGTAAATAACCATTACTTTGACTTTTGGGCTTGGTCGCAGTCGCGTAAAAATTTTACACTCCTTTCGTTTATTTACACCAGAGGTTCCCAAAGTGGTCCAAGTGGTGTCTAGGGGTCCACGGGAGACCAGACGGGGATCCACATTGGTCTAAAAAACAATGGGGGCTTTAGGAAATGTAGTATTAATGTAGCAGCAGGGGGTCTACCAAAAGCAATAAAAATCTGAAAGTGCTTTACGAGAAAAAAGTTTGGGAACCTCTGGTTTACACGAATATTCAGCAAATTCTGCTAAGTAGAGTGAAGTACCAGCCTTAGGAAAAACATACCTAGAGCCAAGAGTACCTATACTATACTAAAACAACTATAACCCTAACAACCACCCCGTGACCATGAGACATGCAAAGGGCACGAAATATCGGTCAAAGATAAGTTTTACTTAAAAATCCATCTACATTTGCTTTAAACCTAGCATAGACCAAAAACTCAAGGAAATTTTAGCTTGCCCTCCTCATCTAAAATGTAAATTTGTGTTCGCACTAAAGCACATCTGAAGTCCTCTAGGAGTCTGACCCTTCTAAAGATCATATTGTAAGAACTTAATCAGTAGGAGGTGGTGGTACGTAGGTACAAACAAACAAGTCGAGAAAACTAAATCGCGTAAATACCAGGGTACGTTTTTTCTACTAATGTCATGTTGACGTCCCATACATTTGGCAAAGAAACAAAAGTGAAATTGATTACGAAAAATTTCCACTTTGGTAGTTACTATGTGACTCATTTTCCAAAAAAAAATTCAAGTTCCATAGCCAAAATGGCAAAACCGTAACTCTTCGTTTCGCTGTGTCTGTCTGTTCATTACCGGCTTAGCTTAGTGCCAGAAAGCTGTAACTCTGGATATAGTATCTTACTATAATATAATTCCAAAAG
Source organism: Choristoneura rosaceana (assembly GCA_037349165.1). Classification (NCBI taxonomy): domain Eukaryota; kingdom Metazoa; phylum Arthropoda; class Insecta; order Lepidoptera; family Tortricidae; genus Choristoneura; species Choristoneura rosaceana. The sequence goes on from JAZBNJ010000009.1 coordinate 5,870,715, forward strand.
TACAACTTTCTGGCATTATGCTAAGCCGGGACTGGACAGACACGTGTAATGTAGGTATTTTGCGTTAAGTTACGAGTAACTCCCGAGTAACTCGATTGATGGAAATGCACGTATAGGTACGTATGCAGTTCACGGTGGTGGACTAAAAGGACTCCTTGTTGTAATCCTTGCGGAATCCGCTCCACTCAATGTACACTGTTCTTTACGGGCAATGCCTGCGGCCCTATACGTCAGTCGGCTGTATGTAACTGCTCGCGATGTGGTGCGGAGAACAGTAAACAGTATGTTACACTTAAATCAGTATAAAAATGTTTTCTTAATCATCAACAATAGGTGGTGAAGACCAAAAAGTTGCACCATACAAATGTATGATTAATTTTCGTGTCACAATGGAAAAAGTTAATGGAAATTATAACTACCTGCTAACGCAGCTTTAACGGTGTGCAACTTTTTGGTCTTCACCCAGGTACGCCTTATTAGGTATATAGCTACCGCTAGTAAAGGCGGGAGGGCATTCAAACCAAAACTGCTAAGAAAACCACGTATAGGAAGGAAAATGTAGGAAGTCAAAAGAAACAACTAAGCAAAACAAAACTAAATCATTCTATACATTCTATATACTAATTTAGTACGTTTACTACGTAAAACCCGCGACGGATATGATTGATTATTTCTTATCAAAAATTTATTACATTATCATGTAAAAAATTTGAAAGGTTGCTTAAAAAAGATCGCTCTTAAGCGATAAAGCCGCGTATTGCTTACCTCGTAATTTTCTGTGTACCTGTTTTCTGTATCGCTTACTATTTCTGGTGTACATAAAGAGTCATTGTATTGTATGTAAATATTCGATAATTTCATACAAATTAAATATGCCTTTCATGCAATTAGTGTAAAAAAAACTACAGCTATAAGTTGAGGTTGCGAGACACCTTCCAAAAATTAACGTCTATTTTAAATTTAAACTTCTGGCACAAAATATATAATAGTCACATACCTACAGGTGTTTCGGGAGACGTGAGAAGGACCAGCCCTACTTGATTAAGTTAGTGAAGGCTACTAGTGTAATTGTACAAAAATTAATAAGAATAGTTTTTTATATATTGTAAAGAAGAAGTAGGTATCACATAAACAAAGTGCACGGTCACTCTGCAATTTAAACTGCGGAGGTTTCACTTAAATATAAGTACCTGGACGACCGAACTATAATCGGGCTAAAACTCGTTAAGTATGCGTTTTCCCAGAGATAAGACCCAAGCTAGATCGATTTCTCATCCCCAAAAACCCCTACGTACCAAAATGCATCGATATCCTTGGAGCCGCTTCCGAGATTCTGATTATACCTACATATATAATAAGTAGTTGAATTGGATGTGAACGATCCATTATCAATTATTCTTGTTCCTGCTCATCTCTCCCGAATCACTTGCATAAACTCAAATTGAGAAGAAAACAAGTGTTCGTTTATTCGGTTTGATTTATTGTCTTTTATATTGGATCTTAAACAGGTACCTTATAAATATCACAAGAACTCTTATTACAATTAAATATGAAAAAACAAATAACAGAATTAACGCATGGTGGATGATCAGATAATCTACCATTGCGAGAAATGCTGATATACTTGCCGCAGTACTAAGACCAACCAAAACAGACAGACTCTACGAAGCATTTCCTATTTTGGGCGTTTTAAAAAGAAAAGTGTACCTTTTTTTTCTTCTATAAAAATGAATCGTAAAATGTGTTGCTAAGCGCAAAACTCGGGAATGACTGGTCCGATTTCGCTAATTCTTTTTTATGAAGGTTTTTATGGAAGAAAATACAGAAAAAATACAACAGGGGCGAAGCCGCGGGCAACACCTAGTTTTAGATAAAATATGGTTTTTCTACTTAAAATCAAGAGCACAATCGATTACTACAGTACAAAAATGTCCCCAAAAAAATTTTTGTTTTGTGACGTTTTTCATACAGTCATGTGGGCGCGGCGTAACAAAACTGACTAATAAAATTTTGTAAGTATAATAATAATAATAATAATTTAATTTATTTATTCAGAATATTACATCCATGAAAAAACATTATTAGTATGAAAAAATTAAATTGATTTTGACAGAAAATATTCACTTTTTTTTTAATGCCCTTTTGCGCTTTATGCATCAGCCATCATAACTACGTTTATGACGTGAAAATTTTAGATCTATTACGAACACGCTAGAAAAATCTTTAAGTATATTCTCACCTGCCGCACAACCGAGTCCCTCAGTCGGCGATTACAAGCGGTTTTACACACTACACATGGCGACTTTTAGCAGCGACATAAACGCTTGTTTGTATCACTGCTTGCTAAGTCGTCGTAAATAACCATTCATTAATACTGTTACACATGCTCGTTACTAGCACGAACGAAAACATGCTTCTATTGAGCAAATGCTACCTAATAGCATGTGTGTCCAGGACATGCTACTATTGAGCATGCGTTTTAGTGGCATGCTCTCTCAAAGTTAGCAGGCCCTTCTAGTAGATGGGGGGGTGGATAAATTAATTTACTGGCCGTAACGGCCACAGGGTTGCAGCCGTAGGCCGTGGAATTTGAGATTTTTTGGCCTGAAAGCCGTAGAACACGGTAATCGCCGTGGCAACACTGACTTTGAACTGGCAGAGAGCATGCTATCAAAAGGCATGTGTATCGGAGTGCTTGTTTTGAGCATGCTTAAAGTCTGGACTGTTCAGTAACGAGCATGTGTAACAGTAGCTTTAGGATGAAAAAAGCCTTCGGGGGCTTTGTACATCTTTGCGTCTGTAGACTACGACCTACGAAGAGGCCATCTACAAATTACATTACAAAAATATTCATCATTTTTTAATTGTAATTATTATATTCATGTATATCATTAATCGCGATACACTTTAACGTAATTAAATGATATTACATCGGATAACTCATGTCTTAAATATTTAAGACTTAAGTTTTTTTTTTATTCGACTGGATGGCAAACGAGCAAGTGGGTCTCCTGATGGTATGAGATCACCACCGCCCATAAACATCTGCAACACCAGGGGTATTGCAGATACGTTGCCAACCTAGAGGCTTAAGATGGAATACCTCAAGTGCCAGTAATTTCACCGGCTGTCTTACTCTCCACGCCGAAACACAACAGTGCAAGCACTGCTGCTTCACGGCAGGATTAGCGAGCAAGACGGTGGTAGCAATCCGGGCGGACCTTGCACAAGGTCCTACCACCTGCAAAGTTATTCGGTATAATATTATTTAATGAGTGTGTCTCACGGTAGTTTCATGTTCAAAATGTAACGTAATTTATTGATAGCCCCTCAGGTAGACGCAGTGTTTTAAATTATATTTTTTCTTAACACGTGATAAATTATCACGAAGGTTCCACTACTCCTAGCACTAAGTGCAGAATAAATTTATTTTCAACATAATCTTTACAAATAACCGTAAATTTATCACGTAAGACAAATTCCTTTTTTTTCTAGTCAACTGTTAAAATCTATGTACTTATAAGTAATAGGTAAGTAATCAATACTCCAATAGTACGTAATGGACGTTATATTTTTTTCTTTATCCATTGAAGGACGATTGTTTTCTAATATTAATATTAAAACAAGATCGTTACAGGGGGTGTGGACAAGAAGGAGAAATCGTTTTAGCTTTGCAATGTTTGGTACCTATCCCTTCTTTTCTTTGTCTTAAATTGTCCCCAAGTTATATTTTTAAACGTTTCGTAAACAATTTATTGAAATGTTTATAACTAGAACAATTGAACTTTATGCCGCGAATCCAAAGAAATGCAAGGTAATTTTTCAATCTGAATACTGACCTCTGTGAAGTAGCGCAGTTAGGTAACGATGTTGTTTGATTCTACATTTCATTTAAATGAAAGGGTACTTTTATTTTTAGCCTTTAAAACGAACATTGAAGCTTAATTTAACCCGATTATCCAACACCCTGGGCTCCCCCTGTTCGAAACAAATGAGCGAACACCGGGAATTGTAGGATTTTATAATGCTTGAAAAGTAGTTATTACAATCATTTTCGAGCGATTCAGCGATATTATGATTTCAAAATCCCCAAATCAAAAAGGTCCACTTACTTCACACCCCTTATAATTAGCCATAATTTGATCGACACTAGACCTAAGTTAGATCAGTACAATTTTGTTCACATTAAAATAAAATGACTTTTCGCGAAAATTAGGATTTTTTTAAGTTTACTATAGGAAACTATGATAATACAATAGATTTAGTAATACTGTAGAAAAGCTTGAGCCACGTTTGTCAAGAACTTGAGATCAGTTTCCACACTTTGACGGTTTTGTCACTGCTAGCCGTCACTAGCGTGTTGGTAGCCTCATCGTAATATACGCTGTTGATAACATCTGAAACAAACAAAAAACTAATTCAGAAACCATTTCGCTCTAGGTACTTTAAGTTGCTTAGGTAGTCCACTTGGTCATTGACCGTGAACTGTCAATGTTCAAAAGACGCAACCAATATAATGTAACGACAAACAACTGTCTCGTCACAGCCACATTCAACTACAGACTGGACTCTGTACTTACTCATCATGACAAGGTACTACAGTAAAATAACATGTGCAGTGCCGGATTAAGACTATTTGATGCCCTTAACAATCCACGCCTGTACCACAGAATATATAATAGTACTAACGTACCACTAGTTACCCATCCGTTATCGATCTTACGTACGTAAAAAATAAGTATTTACTACAACGAAATAGATCATTACGTACCTTAAAATATTTATGAAAGAAGAGACATGGGATTTTTTAACAGCCTTACCTTTTATGTGCTAACAAATTTGTTTATGTTCAAGACGCGATGTCCTAAGCAATTGCTTAATTTGCTTATGGGCTAATCCAGCACTGAAGTTGCATAGGGTATAAGGTTTCTCTGCGGGATAGAATCAGAAATGATGATATCCGCAGTAGAACTAAGGTTACTGACATAGCCCGAAGAATTGCGAAACTGGAGTGGCAGTGGACGGGACACATTGCTCGTAGGACTGATGGCCGATGGGGTCAAAAGGTTCTCGAGTGGCGTCCGCGGACCGGGAGACGAGCTCTCGGTAGGCCTCCAACAAGATGGACAGCAGTGGACGTCTTTCGGCTGACATGATGATGACAGTTTGTATATTTTCAACTGTAGAACTGCTTAGTAGTGAAAAATGAGCAGTTTTTTAAAAGCGATAGACGTCAAAATGAATTAATACCTTCGGTGTAACCCTTGCGATTAGCTGATTCTGAATTTCAAAATATTGTGAATGATTCGACGGCATCGAGCGAGAATGGCTGAGTTCCGTACAAATATTTTTATTATATGATATAACAAAAAAAATGATTATAAGCGATTCAAGAATTTTCATCCATTCCACATTATTTACACACAACTAATTTATTGAATCAGGCGTTACTTTGCGGAGGTCCATATCAATGAACTAAAAGAATTTCTTTGCTCACCCGCGACCTTGAGATAGCTAAGTCTATGCAAATTATGCGTGTTCATGCAGTTCCTCCACCTCCACACTGAAAGAACACACACAAATTACACAAACCCATCTATCACCACCACCACAATACACTGACGCGTTTCGAACTCAACCAGAGCTCATCTTCAGAGTGACACAACCTTACACCATGCTACCAGTTGTTAGACTAACAAACCACCACCACTGTTTTAATTTGCCAAACAAAACAAAAAACTACCCGCAAATTATTAATAAATTTTAACTGTGCTACAAAACTACCTTGATTTTTTAATTTTTATTTACTTATTGTGTTACATTACTGTGACAAGGGGTTTCGTCTTGATGTGTTAGAATGTATGGAGATAATTAGGTACAATAGTATGGGGTCTATTATTAATGAGCAAATAAATTTAGTGTCATCACCCTTGCTACGGCTTGGGTCTAATTTTAGCAACGGTAGTTAGTTAAACATGCCTTGACAATAAGTAAATAAAAATTAAAAAATCAAGGTAGTTTTGTAGCACAGTTAAAATTTATTAATAATTTGCGGGTAGTTTTTTGTTTTGTTTGGCAAATTAAAACAGTGGTGGTGGTTTGTTAATCTAACAACTGGTAGCATGGTGTAAGGTTGTGTCACTCTGAAGATGAGCTCTGGTTGAGTTCGAAACGCGTCAGTGTATTGTGGTGGTGGTGATAGATGGGTTTGTGTAATTTGTGTGTGTTCTTTCAGTGTGGAGGTGGAGGAACTGCATGAACACGCATAATTTGCATAGACTTAGCTATCTCAAGGTCGCGGGTGAGCAAAGAAATTCTTTTAGTTCATTTACACACAACTACCGTCGTTAACGTTCTTACATTAGAACAGACGAATACACTACAGCTGATTATCACATTACACATTAGCATACGAATGAAATAAAAGTGAGTGAGACCTTGACATCTAATGTGCAAACGACAATACACCTATGACAGTAAACCTTGAGACTGGCAAATTCTTGTGAAGTCAAAGTCTACATGATTGTCTGACAAGCGAGACTCATGAAGCTTTGTCTTACAAGTGGGGCGCGAAATTAAAATAATTTACAATTCTTAAATATTTACCCAACGTCCATTACTTATTAGGTAACATCACATTCTTAAAAGAAATTAGCCTGACCGCAAAGCTAAAGAATGATTATTTATTCACATTTTGAGCAAAAATAATTCATACTAAAATTAAAACAGTACTAGCTGTTGCCCGCGACTCCATCCGCATAGAATTCGTTTATCGCTATCCCGCGGGAACTATGTCCATCCCCGGAACTCAAAATATAAGTATACTGAATTTCATCTAAATCGGTTCAGCGGTTTAGACGTGAAGAGGTAACAAACAAACAAACAAACTTCTCCTCCTATCAGTACAGCCTGTCCGTCAGTTACCGTGGTGCGCGGGCTGGCGCGCGGCCTGCTGGGCGCGCAGCGCGTCCCACTGCAGCAGCGCGCCGCCGCGCCCGCCCAGCCACAGCACGCGCGGCCCTCCCAGCACGCGCCGGCGCGCGCTCCTATCAGTACAGCCTGTCCGTCAGTTACCGTGGTGCGCGGGCTGGCGCGCGGCCTGCTGGGCCCGCAGCGCGTCCCACTGCAGCAGCGCGCCGCCGCGCCCGCCCAGCCACAGCACGCGCGGCCCTCCCAGCACGCGCCGGCGCGCGCTCCTATCAGTACAGCCTGTCCGTCAGTTACCGTGGTGCGCGGGCTGGCGCGCGGCCTGCTGGGCGCGCAGCGCGTCCCACTGCAGCAGCGCGCCGCCGCGCCCGCCCAGCCACAGCACGCGCGCGCCCTCCCAGCACAGCGCCGCCGCGCGCTCCGACAGCTGCTTGTGGTACACCTGGGTAACGCCAACAAAATGGGGTTACAGAAAGGGCACAAAAAACTAAGATCGTGAGTAATTTTAGCATGACCCAAAGTCGAGGCCGAAAGCTTGATTGTTGATTATTGAGATTATTTTCTCAGTTCTGTCTTAAAATTAAATGTTACGGTGCTACGGTCTCGCGGTACAAGGAGACTTGCGTCTCGGAAGTTTCTAATTTTTTTGCTCATTTCAAAATCCCTCGTCTTCTGTGAGGTTTGCCATCATAGTGCCTCGCAAAATTTATCTTGCTCACCAATGACATTTAGGTATAATTCATCAAAGTTGCTCACGCCAAATATTGCTTATAGATATTGCTTACCGAGTCGCAGACGCTGAGGTCCGTGACGCTGAGCGCGCCGTCCTCGCCGACCGAGGCGACGCGGTCGCCGCCCCCCACGAAGCAGAGCGCGGCGACGGCGCCCGAGTGCACGGCGAGCTTGTGGCGCGGCGCGCGCGCAGCCAGGCTCCACACCACCACCTCGCCATCGCTCGTGCCCGCGATTATGTCGATATCGTGACGACCACGCCTGTAATGGATCAGTTTACAGTTCTAGCAATGTACAAACACCATGCTGTTCGAAAACGTCCAATTCCCACTTACTTCCATATTACATTCAAATATACAATACAAATATTCTTTATTAAATACAATAAAGCAGTACACAAATAGATTGCAAAAATGACAAAAAGTAAGGCAGACAAAAGGGTGTGTTATCGCTTAAGAGCGATCTCTTCCAAGCAACCATTTAGATACAGAAACTAATACCAAAAAACCATTAAAATCCTTGAATCTTTGAAGCATCATCTTTGAAACATAAAAGGCTGAAGGCATGACAGGCCATTTATTTAGAAGAGAGCGTCTAATTTCCTGCACTTTAATAAAAGCGCTGAATAAGAACAAAATAAAAGCGAGTTGTGCTGTGGTACAGTAAATGAATGCGAAAAAAAACCAGGGACCCTATTGTCTATTGCTGTTGAGTATTGTATTGTTATTGTGTATTGTATTGTATATGAGACTATTGCCACCTACTTTAAGGATTTATTGAAAGAATAGGCTAGTTCTCGATCCGTCGGAAGTTTCTTTTACAGCATTTAAGACTAGAACTAGGCCAATATCCCGAAAAAGTTTAATTACTTGTATGTGATCGCGCAAATTTTCTCGTCGTGGTCAAACTCCGCCCTCAACCCGCGGAGCGCCTGCCCCGTCCTCCCCGCGTTGCCCCACACTCGCACCACGCCGTCGTAGCCGCCAGATATTAGAAGACGCTCTGTAAATAAAACTTTGATTAGGCGTTGCACGTAAAAAAAAAGGCTCTTGGCTTTTATTTACAATTGGCATTACAACCAAGTTAGCCTACATGTGACGATTCTTACAACACTGCTTACAATCAAGCAGGGCAGAAGTACCGGTTTTGGCCATCTTAAATGTGTCAATTATAGATTGTAGTAATGACCGCATTATTGCTATTCAGGTAGAAGGCGATAATCGAATGTTTTTGGTATTAAGCGTTTACCTACCATACGACAAAGACACGGATGAAAGTCTTGTAGAATTCACAAACTGCTTGGCGGATATAAATGCGATTATTAGTGACAGTGGTGCGGAGGCCGCCTACGTTCTAGGTGATTTTAACGCTCACCCCGGGACACGCTTTGGGCATCAGCTGGCAGCATTTTGTAAGGATGAAATGTACGTATGTGCAGACATCGAACACCTCGGGACTGACTCGGGTACTTACACGTTTACGTGCGAGGCGTCCGGTAGGCAGCGCTGGCTGGATCATTGCCTAGTAACGGGGGCGGCCTTCGCTACTGTGCGAGAGGTGTCTGTCGATAATCTAGTCTATTGGTCAGATCACGACCCATTGATAATTAAAATTGACCTAAATATAGTTATAAAGAAATCAAATGTAAATATGTCTAAAGGTATTAAGCGTCCAAGCATGGCGTGGGATGATAGTGAAATAAATATAAAATACGGTAAGATATGTTACCAAGGTTTTTTACAAATCACTGATGATCTTAGCAGGTGTTTGCATTGTAAAATAGGTTATAATTGTAATGATGAGGTAAGACATAAGAACATTATAGAGGATATGTATAGTAGGATAATGACTGTTTTTAATGACGCAACCCAGAAGTGCGCGGGATCTCGGGTCGGTGCACGGAAGCGAAAGCTGATTCCCGGATGGAACCACCACGTACGGGATCTACATGAGTCTGCAAAACGTTACCACAAGTGCTGGGTAGAGAGTGGAAGACCTATCAGTGGACCTACACATGTAAATATGAAGGATAGTAGAAGGCGTTTTAAAAATAAACTCAGGTGGTGCCAACGAAATGAGGATCAAATGAGGATGGATGAGCTGTCACTACACAGAGCACAGAAGAATTTCCCAAAATTTTGGAGAGCAACCAAACCCCAATCTACCAGGGAGGCACTACCTGTGGCTGTCAATAAAATTAATGACCCAAAAGGTATAGCCGATATGTTTGCTAGTCACTTTAAAGTCGTACCGCCGGATGTGGAGGTCGGGCCCGGCACTGGACCCTCGTCTCCTGCGCCGCCGAGTGGCCTCCAGTTTACAGCACAAGATGTGTTTAAGGTTGTAGGTCGTATGACGAAAGGCAAGGCTCCAGGACACGATGGCCTTAGTGTCGAGCACGTCTTCTACGGGAGTGATGAGGTGTGTCGTGTATTGGCGATGCTGTTCAACTTGTGCCTCAAGTATGGTATCTTGCCAGATAAAATGATGAAGACTGTGGTGGTTCCAGTCGTCAAAAATCGCACAGGAGATCTATCAAGTCTGAACAACTATCGCCCGGTTTCACTTGGTACTACTGTGGGAAAGATTTTAGAGGGGCTGCTGCGGCCCGTGCTTGCAGAGAGTTTGAAAATAGACGACGCGCAGTTTGGTTTCCGTCCCGGTCTTTCAACGGACGCCGCAATCCTTAGTCTTAAGTATACTGTGGACTATTATGTTAATAGGGACACTACAGTATACGCTTGTTACCTCGACCTTAGTCGTGCTTTTGATTTAGTTAATTATAAGCTACTTTGGAGCAAACTGGAAAAGGTCGGGGCGAACAAAGAGGTGGTTAATCTGTTGAGGTATTGGTACGGAGGCCAAACTAATAATGTTAGATGGGGTGACTCGATGTCTAATGATTTTAGATTAGACTGTGGAGTTCGCCAAGGTGGGTTGACATCCCCGGATCTCTTCAGTCTTTATATGAACGATCTTATTGAGGAGCTGAGAAGCTCCCGTGTCGGATGCCATATTGGCAACGTTTGTGTTAACAATCTGAGTTACGCGGACGATATGGTCCTTCTCAGCCCCTCAATAAGTGGTCTTACAAAACTGTTGGCAATTTGCGAAAAATATAGTAACGTACATGGTTTAATTTATAATGTCAAAAAAACAGAGATGATGGTATTCAGGGCTGGAAGGGGTCCGGATAGGATCTTACCGGTATATTTGAAGGGGTTGCAAGTGCGGGTTGTAGAAAGCTTCAGGTATCTGGGACATGTGATAAATGACAGACGGACAGACGACGAAGACATAGGAAGGGAGCGCAGGGCCCTCGCGGTGCGGTGTAATATGCTCGCGCGTAGGTTCTCGCGCTGTTCGAACGCTGTAAAAGTGACTTTGTTCAAAGCATTTTGCCAATGCTTATACACTTGTCAGTTGTGGACAAAATACACTAAGCGTGCGATTAGCGCGCTGCGCGTGCAGTATAACGATGCTTTCCGCATACTGCTCAGGCTCCCGCGCTTTTGCAGCGCCAAGAGCATGTTTGCGGACGCGAGAGTGCCAGACTTCTTTGCAATACTGCGTTCTAGATCTGCCTCCTTCCTAGATCGTCTGAGCGGTACCAAGAATGAGATTTTGAGACTGGTGTATGACGATCTCAACGAGGGATTTAAGAGACATTGGGCTATCGTGCATCGATCCGAAAATAGGAGCGTCACATGACAGGATGTGGATGTCGAGCTGGACCCTGTATATATTTATACAGGTATTTTATTTTTACTGTGTTCTTTTTATTTTTATTTTATTTTATTGTAGTCTTACATTTACGATGTATTGGGTTATACCTGAATAAAGAAATTATTATTATTATTATTATTATTAAACCCATTTTTGGCCAGTTGACATTTGAAGTCGTATATAAAAAGTTATAGTATTAAAATAATATGTTTAGTGAGTTCTGAAAAGTTTATACTGAAACGAATAAAGTTTCTAATGATTTATTACTAACTCATATTCAAACGTATATTTAAAAAATAAATGGCCACAAACGGTACTTCTGCCCTATGATGAAAAACGTAGGTAGTTACACACAATCAGCCTTATTCATAAAAAATCCTTAATTGAGGTTTGATCGGTCTGTTAGTTAACAGACTGATTAAGCTTGTTTGACGTTTGTCAAGAAGTATGATTCATAAACGCTTGCTAACAGTCTGCTAGTTGATGAGCTGCTGATAGACTGATTAGACGCGTTATGTTGGCACTCTTGACAAATCAAAGACAAAAAATGGCCTTATCGAGAATTAAAAAAAAAATTGACAGCAGTGACGTTTGTTTTCCCGCCATTTTCGATCCGCGTGTTTTAGTAGACCTGAATTAAGTGCAAAAAGCCGTAACTATGTTAATCGTCGTAATTTTATTTTTTTCATATTATTAGAAGTTTTTTAAATACAAATGCCTGAAAATAAATTTTCCTGATTTTTTTTTAATCTTTGCGTAAACCTCCATAAAAATATCTTCGGTATGGTTTTTTTCTCTTGTCAAAGTCAGCTGTTCAAATTTGTGGCGGCCATTTTGTGACTTAGCAGAGAGATAAAGGAGGGTCTACGGTCCACTAACTTTAGCAGAGCCTTGATCGACTGATTAGCGCTAACAAACGTTTATGAATCACGTTTTTTAGCATCGGGACATCAAGGAGCCTTCAAGGAGGCTCTAACTTTTTATGAATAAGGCTGAATGTATATTACCTTTGTCCAGCCACAGTAAGCAGCTCACGCAATCGTCGTGGGCTCTAAAGCTTTCCACCACTCTGCCGTAATCAACGTCATACAGATATCTGGAAATAGAGCATGATAATACATAATATGTATATTATTACGTAGATAACGTATTCAAAAAAATGTTACGAAAATAAATTAATTTAAATAACAATCTCCTTATAAAAACACTAAATAAATATATCTACATAAATTTCACTATTACATATTCAGTACATTCATTGCCATGAACAACTTACATTTCATTGTCCCATGAGCCAGCTGCGACAATATTTTCATCCATTATTACGCATGAGCTGAGCGGCGTTGCACTCAGTATGACGCTTCTTATTTGCTTCTTTAGTATTGTATCATACACTTTCAAGGTTCCATCTTTGCCCACGGATATCACTCTCGAGCCTTGTCTTAGAGCCCACGTGACCTCCTCCTTGTGTAGTTGAATACTGTGACTACATTCTATTCTATAAACTGCTCCATTTTCTTCCAAGTCTCCCTGTAATGTTTTGGGTATTTGGTGTGTGACCCTACGGACGTGGGGTCTCACAAACAGCTGCTTTGGCACCTGACCAAACTCCATTATTTGCACTTCTAATGCATGCCTGTCGTTCATATCGTAAATGTCATCGAGATCAACTGCACCCTCGTAACACACATGGTGAAACACTGCAATATATTACAAAGATATTTCATCAATTTTATTTAACAAAAGCTTAAATTAATTATAGACGAGTTATAAACAAACCATTGTTTGCCTTGATAGCCTCTTCCCCCCTCTGTTTGTAGCCAAAAATGAGATCGATCCACAGATGTAAGTGTCTAGACACATACTCTGACTCCAATGCTTCTCTTAGTTTTATCACAAAGTTTTCTGGAGAATCGGCCCAAGGAGGGAGCGCAACATTATTGACTTTGGTCCCGTCGTGCCGATCCCCGAAATTTATCTGGTATTTATTTACAAGGAAATCGCCTTTAGCATTTGTATCATAGAACTCTGGCACCAGTTCCTGTAACATTTACTTTTACATAAGTCACTGGTCTTCCAGGAAATAAGACAAACAAAACGCCATGGCAGTGGAATTTACCTTGAAATCAGACATATTTCTCAAACAATTATTATAAACATCTTTGACTGAGTTGAACATTCTATCAGGATGGTCAAACCTTCCATTTTGAAGACAAAGCATGTACTCTGGATATTTTCTGACCTAAAGACAAAAATAAAGTTATTTGCAATTTTATTTAGGAGAAATTCATTTATGTTGCATGAATGGGATGAGATACTCACTAGATAAAAAAGCACCAGGCCTGGGGCAGAATAGTGTGACCCATACATAAACTTAGGATCAGACATCTCATAATATCTTTCTTTTAACTTCTCAAGTCTATCTGGATTTAAAGCACCCATAGGTTTAGATAAATCTCTGAAAACATCAACATTGTCCAAATCAAGATCCGAGGATGTGTAATCTGATATTACCCATGGAAACACAGGATATTGTGTGAGATCATTTTTACTTCTGTCCGCCAAACTGAAACCGAAATACATAAATTAGGTATATCGAAAATACAAACTGAAATATAGATGCACAGGAAAACCAGAAAAAGAGACCAGCGCTGGGAATCAAACCCAGGTTCTCGCTGGTCTATTTTTCTGGTTTTCTGTGCAATTATGTTTCAGTTTGTATTTTCATTATGGGTTTTACAGGATGACCATAAAAGTAACAAAAATTTGGAGTTGAAATAAAAAATACAAAAAGACTCAATCAACAAAAAAAGACTCGACCAATCTTAATAAATTAGGTATTAATACATGGAAATTTTGACCCCAAAATGATCCATGATGGGAGGAAAAAACAAATAGTTGACAATTACCAATTTAAATGCATCAAATAGTCATAATTAGAAACAATTCCATTCTGCCACTGTAATGTAGTTTCTTGAGCATGAATCTTTTCCAAATGAACACTAGGAGACTGTTCTAGAATATCATAAATTCTATCTCTGTCATCTTCAGATTGGAAGGTCAGGTAAATATGGGCAACTGCACTATCTTCTGCGCTGTAGATTTCAAGACCCTGTAAAAAAGTTATACATATTTTGTTAAAATATTCTCTTTATTTCCAAAGATCATTTCCTGGTATAAAATTCTATCAATATTTTTTATAGTGTAAAATACCATCTGCATGTGGTGCAATAAGCTATAATGGTAGCCTCTAAATTACAAAGTGATAAACAGTTCATTGTAAGTTACAGCAACTGTTACAGTGAGTGATCATGAAGGTCAGAGGCCACAAAAGAAATGCTCAAGTGAACAGTTATTCAGTTGGATGTTACCTTTAATCAAACTGTATTTTTAAAAAGTTTACCACATTTCAATTTGCATATAAAACAACTTTTTAGAATATGTAGTTTGATTCAAAAACAATGAATCAGCAGGAAATAGTGTGGATAATGGTTTCATTGCATGAGGTAAAGTTGTACAAATTAGGTAAATAAGAACAAAACAACATTGACTGATACATACAACTTGCCTTAGTAAAAATCTGCGTTTGTACAGCTTCTTCAGGTGGCAGAGTTTCAATTTCAATATGGGGCTCTGTAAAAATTTAAAATTTAGAATGAATACATCTCTGTAAAAAATAGAATGAGTACATACATCATTTTGCAGATAGCATTTAATTATAAAAATTCATTTCCTGATACTGAAATATATATTCAATGCATATTATATTATACAAACAGGAACAGAAATGGTGAGGCCATTTTTATCAAGGCCAAGTAATTGTTTACATAAGCATTGTGAAATCAATAAATATATTTCATCAATGATTACTCATAGCTTTACTGCCAATCTTATCAAGCAATATTTAGCTAGAATCCAGTCCTGATAAAATTATATTTGAATCATACAGCAATACTTACACTCTCCACATTGCTAAAAGGTTGGAAGTAAAGTGTGGTTGGGGTAAGAGCCAGCTTGCCCTGGTGCCTCACTAGGGGTGATATCTTCTCTGCTTGCAACTCACAGACTATCTCTTCAGTAAAGTCATCCATCATCACTGGGTCAAACACCATCCTCATATACCTTGAGTGTAAAATAGTGGCCACCATGCTGTTATGTTCAGGCGCATTTAAACTAGAGGCTCTTAACAACTGGTGCATCTGACTAACAGTCTCATCAGCCGAAGCAAAGTCAAAAAATATGTAAAATGTCCTCTTCTCATATATAAACTTATATGGGGCCAGTATATTCTCTTCAAGCATTTCTGCATACTGTTTAATTTCAATCATTATAACATTCTGTGGACTTTCAGTAGTTAGTGGATGTACAACAGATATGTTCACACAGTCTCTGAAATGTAGTTTTATAAGTGGATGAGCCCATTCTCTGGGCTCAAAGACCAAGGACTTAGAGCAAAGTTTCAATCTTCCCTGTCTGGAATCACCTTCATTTAAAGACTCTGAATCTTTAAAAGCACATGAATAGTCTTCAAAGTAAATTTCACCAGGCTCCAAAAGCAGCATAGAAAATCTAAAATCAAATTAGAAACTAGTTTACACAATATAGAGGTAGGGGTAACAAAGAAGAACAAAGGAAATACTAATAAGAGTAATAAGATTCTGTACTTATGGGAAAAGGAAAAGTGCGAATAAAGTAAGTCAATTAAAATAATGAATGACAGATCGATTACAAAGTCGGTCAATATAATTTAGCGACATCCTTATACTTACCTTGATTTATCCATTGTTTTCCAAACAAACTTTCGTAATGAGACTGTGGAAGAGTGGTTGAAAAAATTTAGGAAATGTATTATTTAGCTTTCGTCTAAAATTAGTTTATAGTTTACAATTACCAATTTTGGATTTTGCACAATAATCACTGGTATTTCTTTGTAACCTAAAGTGTCTTTTTGCCTTAAGTTTTATTTTATTTCGAATAAAAAAATGAAAGGGAGGATTCATTCACATCCACAATCACAACAACATAATCCCGTCCACAGACTAATAAGAGAGAGGTATCGTGGAGTGGAGGCGCTATTTATTTTGGTTATGATTTTGGTTATAATCTGTGACTTTGACTTTATTGGTATCCGAAACTCGAAGTTCGTGTCGTGCGGTCCCTCTGAAACGTATACTGTTTAATACGAGAGCGAGAGGGACCGCACGACACGAACTTCGAATTTCGGAGTAGCTCTTCTGACATTACCGCCAGCCAAAGACATTATAAGGTCACTGGATAATGCGAGCTTGGCCAGGCTTTGAAGATAGAATCTGCTCTTGCTGTCTGTATTTTTATTCCCGCATGATTTCCCGCAACTCCACACTGTAAGAACACACACAAATCACACAAACCCATGTATCACCACCACCACACTACACTGACGCGTTTCGAACTCAACCAGAGCTCATCTTCAGAGCAACACAACCGTTGGTACACCATGATGCCACTAGATATTAGACTAACAAACCACAATAAAACAAAACAAAACTACCCACAAAATATTAGTAAATTTTAACCGTCCTATAAAACTACATTGATTTTTTTATTTATTTACTGTTAAGGGTATTTTGTTAACTGTTATTGGTGAAATTAGGCCCAAGCCCTAGCAACGGAGATGACACTAAATTCATTCTGATACTGTGTTGAGGTTGAGTGCATGATGATAATAATAATATACCTTCATTAAGGGATACGTAGGGCGCCTCAATTATCGTACTATGGAGGAGAGCGCCACAAAGTCACCCGTTTCTTAGCTAGAGAGGGTGTGCAGGGACCCGTCCGCACGAACGAACCGTGCCAGCCGCACCGCGTTGCCATTTTCAATGCTAAGCCAGTCAGTTTCAATGTGAACTCTGTACGCACGCTGCGCTAGCTGATTATTAATTTCATCGCTCTCGCTAACCAGTTTTCCACTAGACATTTCCTTTTTTCTCATCATCTCAGCCTATATACGTCCCACTGCTGGGCACAGGCTTCCTCTCGGAACGAGAGGGCTTGGGCCATAGTTTCCACGCGGGCCCAGTGCGGATTGGGAACTTCACACGCACCATTGAATTGCTTCGCAGGTTTTGTGCAGGTTTCCTCACGATGTTTTCCTTCACCGCAAAGCTCGTGGTAAATTGCGCACATGAATTTCGAAAAACTCAGAGGTGCAAGCCGGGATTTGAACCCACGACCCTCTGCTTGAGAGGCGATAAGTCAAACCACTAAGCCACCACGGCTCCTTTTTTCTAAATGCTTTTATTTAATAGTGGAACTTGTATTTTATTGTGTACGATTATTCAATGAAGACAAAGTGTGAATATCAGTTTTTCATAATGCAATTCTGAACATCGTTTAAAATTAGTTTTTTTTTATTCGACTGGATGGCAAACAAGCAAGTGGGTAATAATTCTATGCAAGTCGCTTTCTAACAGATGTGTAAGATCTTCCAGTTCCTCTAACTTGTAAGTAATCGACCAATCTCCTCACTGACAAAATCTTATATTTATGTCAGTTCTGGGATCACAATCAGCTCAATAAACACGCACAGCATGAACACAAATCTTAAATTCAGTGAAATGAGAATACACCAATAAATTTCGAGGTGTAATCCTATACTCGGGGCCATAATTCGAGAGACAACTTTGACAATTCATTGTGCACAAGTGTTGCCACAGACAGGGTAGTGCTGTTCGTGTCGATATTAAAAAATATCACGGCATTGGCTTCTATCGATATTTATCCATTACTTATGGTGACAATACCAAATTAGTTTAATAATTTACTTTGCAATGTAAGATCATTGAAAGAAGTGCAAAAATACAAACCAACGACAATTATTTCTTTTATTGTTTTGATTGGCCTCACCTTAAATTTGCTTTATTTATTTTATATACACATGATATGATTGTTGTTACCAAGGGCGCTAACAAGTAATAATTTCATCATTACCTTCACAAGAGGCGCCATTTTGTCAACGATAATGTAGCGATTGGCGGGGGCAGGGGGACTACTACGAAATTCGAAGTTTTTATCGTACCGTCCCTCTCACTTTCATTTTAAATAATGTTAACGCCAGCACGATAGCAAGATACGGAGTTCGAATTTTACACTTCGTAGTATATAGGGCCAAGGGCGGGGGCCGGTGTGGGGCATTCGTCGATTTTTCACTTTGAATCGTAATGGATCGTAAACCTCAGTAGGGCTACTATGAAACTCAAAACTCGAAGTTCGAGTCGTGCGGTCCCTCTTACCCTTTTATACTATTTAATACGAGAGCGAGAGGGACGGTACGATATGAACTTCGATTTTCAAACTTCGGAGTAGGCCCTCTGAAACGATTCACGGATCGGATCGTATGCTCTTGAATCCTTCTCACAAAAATCGTATCAAAAATTGATTTGAAATTTGTATTTATTTTGACAATTTGAATATTAGATCTGACCACACATTGGATTTAATCGTTAGAACCATCGCTTTAATCACAATAAAATGAAATTATTATTCACACAAGACGATACTTACAGCATCATCATCATCATCCCAGCCTATATACGTCCCACTGCTGGGCACAGGCCTCCTTACAGCATAAAGAATGTAAAATAAATACAATTTAGCTGTGTATGACTTTTTTTAACTATCCGCATCCTGTTTCATTATTTTTATGTATCTATTTGCTTCGGTTAGTAACATAAGCAATGCGGACTAGTAATGCGACTTTATTGCGGCATCCGTTTATAATCGATTTGTCTTCATTAAGATAGTAAATATTCAATACTTACTTATTATATCATAACAAATTAATAAATTTTCTGTAAATACGATTTAAAGGATACGATTCACTTTATTTCCGAATCGAATCGGTTGAAGATTATATTGAAATGAATAGATTAAAAAATCGCTACATCGTATCCATCACTATTAAATCAATCTTCATAACAATCGAATCGTAACGTGCATCCCTAATTCGTGTAACAAACTTTTGTAACCCATTCGGCTTCCATTTCCCGGAGTGTTTGAATGTGTTTCGTGGTTTTCTGCATCTCTCGCTCACTGTACGCATATTATCTGTTACGTTTTAGTTTTGTTTGGTTAAATTTTCGTTGTGTTATATCTTTGTTACTTTGAATTGGTACAAAAAAATCCCTCTTAGCAAACCATTTAGTCGAATCGACAATGAATATCGATATCGGCTACATCACTATTTAATTTCGTCGAACCCTGGTAACCCTTTATCTGTCATTGACTTGTCAAAGTTGTCTCTCGAATTATGGCCCCGAGTTTAATTCATGCACACCCTGAAGATAGAGATGCAGGACATATTTAATGTCTTCAAACCAACATTACAGTGTGCAATTTCTAGTGTCTGTATAAACTACTTGTCCCTGTGCCGTTGCTCAATGGTTGTCATTATAAAAAGTATATAAAAAAAAGGTACTCTGTGGTCTTTATTTCTCTTTATCTATGATGTCTATGATATAAAATGGCGCAAATGTTTAAACTATTTTCCTCCCGTTTCTGAGTTAGTTAAACAAATGTGCCTTCAATAACGAATAGTGATCATTAGTTAGTTAATCCAGAACATTACAATGCAGGATGATAAAAATGCAATTTTCCAAATGCGGTTTCCTCAGAAACTTTGGTATCTGCTTAATTTGCATACGGATGCTATTTTATGGGGAGGTACAGGACGAACAATTTTATTAAATTATCGAGTACTGCATAATTATCTGCAGTGTGACCATTCAGTTTTTAAAACTACAAATATTTCAAGTTTTGTTAGACAATTAAATTTATATGGATTTAGAAAAGTAACTTCCCATCTTCAAGATCCTCTATGTAACTCGAGCAACCCATACATGCATGAATATGTGCATGATTACTTTCAAATCGGAAGGCCAGAGATGTTAAATAAAATAACAAGAAAAGCATTAACTATGAAGAAAAGTTTTAAACCTAAGGTACTTACCAAGATATTCACTTAAATTAAAATGGTAGCCTTATGAAATTCCTGATGATTTGCATTTTTCAGAGCTTGTTCGGTAATCCAGAACAAACACTTATTTTAACACCCTTACAAAAGGCTCGTCGAGCCTTACGTTTGGCTTTAAAAAAAGCTGCTCAAGATTTATTTATACAACATTCACCAAACCAGCTAAGCAACTTGAGCTTTGGCTGTAATGGTAAGAAAGGAAGAGTTGAAACTTTAAAATACTTTTAGTTACTTACTTTAAGTTATTATTATTTTAATTATTATGTATTCATTGTGAATTAATAAATATTTCATTTCATTATTACGGCTACTTACCAACTGGGAACAATTTTGATTTTAGAAGAATCTCCAGATGATTATGCTGATGCTGGTGAAGGAGAGGAAAACATTGAGTTTGACTGGCTTATCCCGAAGAATGAATTGACTGAAAAAGATCCCCCCCCACCAGGTCTTTCCATCCATAATTACCATATCATTACTCCCTTGATACTGGTTTCCTGTATTTTGTTCCTTCAATATCCTCAATCATTCACTTTTTTCTATAGCCAATGAAGCTACACCAGCAAATGAAAATGCATGTCCCATTGCTTCAGAAAACAATCACCATTACGGGTATGTTCTCATCGTTGGTGTACATTGAGTTGATTCCAGGGTAGGTCTGTTGTTTGAGCTGCAGCAGTGCGCCACCAGCAGCACTAGTGCTGCCTGCCCTTCTGCCTACTCAATGCACACCATAGCTTCTCGTAGTGAACCAACTGAAGTATGCATGCATTGTACTTTACAATAGGGATAAAAAAGCTACAAAACCATATATGTGAAACTGGTGGGTAAGAAGCTTGAAGACCGTAGACTAGTGGGCCGCAAAACTTAATCTCAAAGATACTTAATAAAAATCATAATGAAAAAAGTAGTATAGTAGTTAGGACTAGTAGATTCATTAATTTCCTATGATGGTTTCACATAAAAAGAACCTTACAAAAATTGTTGAAGTTGTCTTTTGAAATAATTAATTTGGGCCACAGGAAAATACCCAGCAGGCAGCTTGTTTGACATGGCTGTGCTAACCACTAGGTCAGCCTGGTGGCAGCAACAACTCACAACATAGGTGGTGTCAAGTTGCTGTCACATGTACAATACACTAATAATCATCTGTAGCCTAACTTTTGATGTCCCTTTCTCCTTAATTTTCAAATTGTTTATTAATGTACCTTTATTTTCAGAGAATCTAGCCAAGAAGAAAGTTTAATAGTATTTCATGATGAACCTTGCCAGCAAAATAATGATCATTTCCCAAACCAATTCTTATCCATGCCTGAGCTGGATGACCAGGAGCCACCTGAAGTTAACTCTGGTGTGGAGTTATTGGCAGAATTTAATATTGACAATGATAATGATCAAGGTGTAACAACTAAAAAGGATAAGGCAAATGACTTACATTCTTTAAACTGTGTTCTACCATCTATAAGCAATGATCACATAGATGATGTGTCTATGGCAGAGGTAAGTCCTTACTTTAGAGATGTATTGAATGTTGCATGCATGCACAAACATGGAATCAAATGTCAATGCCAATAAGAAAACAAAAGCAAAAGCTTAACTACTGCTTTACCATGTAGGTATTTGGTAAAACTGTCTAATAACGATGTACACTTTCAGAAGGATAATGATGATTCTGATCATTATAATGGTGAGTGGGACCAAATGTTCAATGACATCATAAGCAACAAGAGCTCCAGCCATGACAATTCAGACATGAAGGAACTCTACTCCCAGATCTCAAGAACTATAGATTTACTTAATTCTTAAATAAGATAATAAAACAATTTTTTTCAAGTATATTGCTTAAACCATTATAATAAAGTAAGAAAAATACACTTTTCTCTATTACTTCTTCTGTTTTTTCTTTTCGGCCTCCTCTTCCTTTTCTTTCTCAATGACTGTCACATAAGAGTTGATTGTGTCTGCATCCAGCATCTGCATTGGCTGACCACGTCTCATTACAGCAATCTCCAGATTTTTCTGTCCAGACTGAACCACTTCCAGCAGTGCACGAATAGCAAGCTGAAAGTTGATGATCATTATTTTTCATTCATTAAAACCATGCATAGAACATAAAAAATATTTCAGTAGACCCTGTTTTGTCCCTAAATAAAAAAAAGTATATATGGCAAAATGCAAATGGGTACACATCAACTTTTTATTGTTTGTTATTCTGTCCCATTGTCCCAGGAGACAAGAGTGACAGTTTCCTAAAAAAAACTGCTTTGATATATGCGACATATGCTTAGGAGATAGTTTGTAACAGAGATGTAAAGGATGTGGTTTTATTGGAACCAGAAACAGAATCATAACCGAAAATGGAACTGGAGCCTGAGTGATAAGTGGATGAGATGTTAGTGTAGCATGGGGCGATGAGCGAATGACTGACATAAACCTGTTTGTTTTTGATGTACGCCATTCAAGTTCTGCTGCCGTGTTAAGCATTGACATCTGATATAGCATCAGTTTCAAAAGTGACAGAACTGGAACCGAAACAGATGTGTAAAACCAAACGGAAATTCCGACTTAACAAAAACACGAAAATGGAGCTCCGTAACATCCCTGGTCTATAAAATAATGAGCTTATAACTATGATAAAAATTTACACTTGATGAATTTTAACCACAGAAAACATATAGAAACTCGTGTTTAGTGTGTCCAGGTACATAACCATGGCAACGAGGTACAAGAAAAAGTTGATCGACCCAAATATTACAAAATTACCTTCACTGCTCCTTTCTCATTGGCCACTTCATCATTGTTGTAGTTTTTCTCTAAAAATTCTCTGACTGTCTTGGCTGATCTCCCTGTTGCATTAGCCTTCCACTCATAATAAATACCAGATGGTTCAGTTTGGAACAAATGAGGTTTGCCATCATAGTCAAAACCTCCAATCAGGCATGATATTCCAAAAGGTCGTCGGCCATTGCTCTGAGTGTACTTTTGTTTAAGACCAGCAATGTACCTTGTAATGTACTCTAAGGTCACTGGATCTTCAACTGTAAGTTTATGAGATTGGCATTCAATTTGTGCTCTGTTAATCAGAATGCGAGCATCAGCAGTTAAACCAGCAAATGCCATCACCACATGGTCATCAAGAAGGCAGATTTTCCTCACGGTTCTTTCCTCCTGTAGTTTTGCAACAGACTTCTTTTCGACACCAAGTACTACTACTTCAGCACCTCTAACACCAACCTAAAAATAGTTAAGGTTAGTTTTCACAATTAAGTTCCACTGATAAATGAATACAAGAGTTCAATAGGCACCGTTGCACACTAATTTACTGGTATGTACCGATAAATAGGCCAAAAGTGCTACGGAGTAGGTAGAACATAATGTGAAGTCTTGTTCTTAGAACAAAATCAAGTTAACTTACAGCAGTAGAACCCTTACGAACAGCTTCCTGCGCATATTCGACTTGTAGTAGATGACCGTCCGGCGAAAATACAGTAATGGCTCTATCGTATCTTGCCGACATTTTAAGTATTTATTATGGACCGTTGCTCTTTAATAAACAACAAAACCGCTGTGTAGCCTAGGATGACAACGGGAAATTCGAAGCAAGCTCTTTCTTTTGACAGTAGAGTAGACGTTCTGAATTTTACTTATAGCAAGACTCATAAATCGCATTTTTTTTTTAGCAAAACAGCATATAATTTATTTTCATTGGATTTTTGAATTTTAATGTTTTTAAATGGAAAACACTTTATTTGTAATTTGAACAAATTTGTTATGTTTCTTTTCTTAATAATCAATTAAGAAAGAACACATTTTGAACAAGTTTTTGACAATTTTTCACAGGAAAAAAAGCGTTCTGTTCGGTGCTTTGCATAGGGCTCGGGCATGCATAGGGCAACCCACCTGTCTACGCTACGGCAACCCATTCAGCAGGGCTGCCAATATGTGGGAATTCCCCAAACTGCGAGGAAAGCGAAGCTGTGGGGAATGTGTGTGGAGAGCTACAAAGCGGGGAGAATGCAGGGATTTTAAGTATGAACCCAAATTATTAAATTTTTCATTGATATGGACCTCCGCAAAGTAACGGCTGATTCAATAAATTATGGCATTAGTATTTTGGTATGTGGTGACACCTGTCGTTAGAATTTATTGGTCTCCATGGTTGGTGGACGGATTTAGGGGCACGGCAGTGCCCCCGCCAAGTCGAGCGCGAAGCAAACACTGCCGTACCATCCTTTACTGGGACCATTCCGCCGCATTTTCAGGCCCTTATTTGAGAACCTCTGGATAAGACCAGAACGCAGATATTTTCGTCATCCAGTAAGCTACACTAGCAATCATATGCTTAAAATCTAAAATTTCAAGTCTGTAGGTCATTCAGTTCCGAAGTTAAGCGAAAGCAAAGTTTCGCATTTATGTCACTCACTTACTGACATCAAAATAGAACTAGTACTTCCCATAAACTCAGAGAGCTGAAATTTGGTACGGAGTTAAGGTTTAATGGCCACATAAAAGGAAAACTATAAAAACTAGGATAATCGAAGATCTGGAGTACATGAAAAAAACTGTGTCAAATAAGAAAATCTAATAAAGTAAATCAATAAGCCCACGTTTCTACAAAAAGAAGTTTCTGCACCAAAAACATTCTGCAAAAAAGTAGCCAAGTCTCGATGGAGCTGCTTGTTTATCTTTAAAAAGTAATGAAATCTAGACAAAATCGTGCCAAGTCTAAGGTTCCTTACTGCGATTTCATTATTATTATAGTTAATGTTGTGTGACTTGGCCGTTGACTTGTACACACTAATGCATAAATGATGTTCAGTCTAGTCTTATCCAGAGTCCCACCAAAAACATTCTGTAAAAAACTAGCCAAGTCTCGATGGAGCTGCTTGTTTATCTCTAAAAAGTAATTAAATCTAGACGAAGTCGTGCCAAGTCTAAGGTTCCTCACTGCGATTTCTTTATATTGTCCGCGTATTGAGTGTCAACATTGACTGTATCCAGGATCTTTAAACCGAAAAACAGAACAGATAGAAACAAAAAAAGATAGCATCGAGAAGATCTCGAGGTATGTTTTACTTGATTTTCTAAATGTAATGACTATTGTATCGTTCTCCAACGCACCTCTAGAGCGCAAGTTTAGTATGTTAAAAAGTCTAAAGACGGGAAATAGAAAGAAACAATTTTTTTGTCATATTTAAATAAAATTAAAGACCGGCTGCCGAGAGAATGCGTTCTTGACAGGATGTGATTTAATAAATAATGCAACTTTGGACGTGTGAACAAATGTATTTACTTTTAACGTAACGAAAAATGTAATTAGAATATAGATATTGTGATATCTAACATATGTCAGAAATGCATTCCACAGCGATCGAATTTTACCTAGATTGTTCAAGTAGGTACCTACATTTTTGGTTGTTTTAGTTCTGTGGGAAATATGTAGGGAATTTCGGCAATACGTTTGGGGATTTTTACATGTTACTGGTGGCAGCCCTGCTACCCAGGGCAATCTGTCAGGCAGTCTGTGTTGACATTTAGACAATATGGCGGCAGCGGTGTGCGACTTCGAGCCGTGGCTTAACGATAAATTAAAATCCCTTAAAACCGATGAAGGGGTCTTTGGGTCTTACATATCAGGCATTTTAGAAAGCGAAGATAGCATTGACGATAAAAGAGATGCCCTAGAGGGTCTTTTGTCCGAGTTTGTGGTAAGTCATGGTGTTCCAACTTATCAAGGGTTATTTCGGCTAATTCAATAATCTTACATCTCAATTGAATGTAAAATGATCTACAGGAACGCGATATATCCACTCACGTAACAGAGATACTAGAAAAATGGGAATCAAGTCGACCCTTAGAAGAAGTTCCCAAAGGTGCGGCAGACGTCGATATTCAGTTGACAAAAATATTAGAATCTCAGTCACTGGCAACTACCACGCGGCGAGAATACACAGACGAGGAGAAGAAAATCCGCGAAGCTATTCTTTCTCAATACAGCCAGCTGTCGGACAATGAGGTAAGTCTTGTGTTATTATGGTTTGTTCCACTGTGAGCAATGAAAAGCAATTTTATAAAATTACTAGCTGTGGCCCGCGGCATCGCCCCCGGTTGTATTTTTTTCTGTATTTTCCTCCTTAAAAACCTCCTGACAGTAACAAACAACAAAAAAGAATTAGTGTAATTGAACTAGTTGTTCCCGAGTTTTGCGCTTAGCAACACATTTTACGATTCATTTTTATTTAGATAGATGACACATGTATTCGAGCGTGTGGATTTTTTCAGGCTGATCAAGAAAATGTGGAAGAGCCTGAGAGTTCAGACCTAGTAAAGAATACCAATGCTCTAGATGTGGCTGCCGCTGCTCGCGAACGTCGTGAGCAGGCGCGCCAAGACGCTCAGCGCAAGAAAGAAAAAGATAAAGAAGACAGGTAAATTTACGACACTTCTTTGTCTTAGAAACAATTATAATAGTTATATCTGCCGCAGTGGAGTTTTCAAAAATATGTGACACATTCTACTGGCACTAGCAATAAGAGATGTATCAAATATTATACATGTTTTGCTTTGTCAGATATTGGTGCTCGTGACTACTATAAAGTTTCTTATAATATCCAGAAGCTTTTAACTCTTGGGATATCATACACAGTCTGTTTTTCTGAATATCATCTGTTTTTGAAAGTTAAAAGTTTATTCTTAAGTACCTAAGTCCTATTATATGTACTGTACTGCTGTTGAGGCCTCAAATAACTAAATAAAAATATCTTTTGAAATAACTATGATACAAGTCCAAAGTTGGACATCTTTGTCTTAGATGTCTGTTTTTTCCTTACTTATTTTGACATTACCATGCCACATGGTGTGGTACAGCATGTGTGGCTTAAATAAAAATGTTATCTGTATGATTCTAGTAATAACAAGTTTGAGTAAATACTGGGGCCCTAGTGAAAAAGGGGTTAATTCTGCAGAAGTTGAACTGCTGATTTCGACTTAAAAACCCCCCTTTACATATAAAATAGAAAATAGCTGTGTAATTTCTGCAGACTTAACCCCTTTTTCACTAGGGTCCCAGTACACTTTCGTAATTTTATTCTGTTGACACAAGATGTTTTCTTTTTCAGAGAAAAACAAAAGCAATTGAAAGAAGACAAAAAGGAAAAGCGTAAGACACAGAAGGGTGAAAGAAAGAGGTAGCAACCTTCACACTTATGTGGTGAGCAATGGTTCTGCTCCATATTGTCTAGTATTAAAGATTATAATGTGCTAGGAACAAAAAAAACCTGGGATTAAATCTGAATGTCATTACAATATAGGCCATTATAAGATGATGTGACAATATATAGTTAATTATGTACTATTGTTTGAATTTTAAAATTTCAATGTTAATCTGTATTCTTCAATTCTAGCCTATGGGTATATGTTGTTATGGCAAATGTTAATACTAATATTTTTCCAACAGCCACACTCAAGAGTTGTTAAGTAATATTTAATCCTGTATTAGTATAAAATTATCCCTGTAATCCGGGTTCAAGTTCAAGAGGGATTATAAAACTATTGCTTAAAGGACTATCAAAGAAAGTAGCATTGCACTGTGAAAATTAAGCCTTTTTTCGTTAAATTTGATTCTATCAGGATTGTAATCTACTAATGGCTAACTCTTGCAAATACAATGTTACAGTAAAATACATTTGAAAGTGGTGTTAGCCATTTCATAGATTAAACCAAAGATATTTTACAATTTAAAGTAATAACAGACATTATTCGTGACATTTTAATTAATAATCCCAGGTTTTGGTATTGTTGATTAGTTAAAAATTAAGATATTATTATTTGGACTGTACTTCTTGCTAAAAACTCTGTAAAACCTATAGGCAAGTTTGCCTGCTAAGTAGCAGAATTTTCATGCTTTCTACTAATTCTTTATCATAGAATTATTAAACAATGAGAAACTAAATATGAAGTGGGACAGACAGAAGCCATTTATGATAAAAAATGATAATAAAAAGAAGTGAAACATTGCATGCTATTCTTTGTTGCACAATAATGATTAGGATTCTTATTAATATCCCCAATAATTATTATCCAGATTTTTTGTATTTTTTTTTCTTTGAAGCATTTTGTATCAGATGTAACAGGAAAAGTTGGCAATAAAAAAATGGGGTTTGGTACTGAAGGCCTTACTTGCAATTTAGACTTTGCAAGCAGAGCTCTTAATTGAATTATTATCTGGGTAGCAAAATGTCTTGGTCTGTAAAGTTGGTCTGTGTCATTGCTATAAGCCATAGTAGATGGAATGACTTTGCTTTGTCATAATGTTTAAGTAGGTAAATGATCTGGTCTGGTCTTGTAAATTTATTTAATACAATCAAGACCTCACACAGTTGAGCCATTCCGCCTAGTTGATCAGTATACTACCGGGACGTTTTGAATGTCAAGGCTAAATGCAAGTAAGGCCTTCAGTATCAAACCCAAAAAACGTAGTGTTACCTACTATTATTTAACAACAGGAATTTAGGACCATAAAACAATGTCAATAATTTATTTTTATCACTGTTGATGTGGTCAATGGTTAAATTACAGAATTTTAGCGTTAACAGTCTCAAAACTAAGCAGCTGACGGATATGGCGAAATTGTTCTGAAAACTTCTGAAAACCATATATTATTGCTAAAAACTCGAGTTTTGTGTGAAATAATTTTTAATTTTACTATAATTTTAACTTGTTTTTGTATTATTTGATCATCTTGTTTTGTCTTGCTATTAGGTAAATGCCTCAGCTTCTTTTTCAGTGTGTGGAGTTAATATGATACTGTTTTAAGATGGACAAGACCATTATTATGTCATTTGCAGTATTTAATGCCTTTTTATTAAAATAGCAAAAATATAGATGCAGTGTAGTGCTTTTGTTATTCAAAATAGTTGTTATTTATTTTATTACATACATATTATGAAAACATGTAATATTTTGTAATAAAAAAAAAGATTTGTAAATAACATTTTATTAATACACAATTGTTCCTTTCATACAACTATATGATAAAACCCACTTAAGTGATTTCTAGTATGGTTCTGGACATAATTTCCGATATAATACTTATATTTGTTTAGCACCACTGGTTTAATTGATTCTATCAAAATCATTGTTGACTAGAATTCTTGTATGAACTATGCATGCATGTTTCTTTGTTATAATTCTTTTGGATGCTCATCTACATTTTGAGTATTTTCAATGAAAATGAAGTTGTGTGCTCCACCAGCATATATTTGGGTAATTTTTTCATGGATGTTCAAGTCCAAAAGAACCTGAGATGGCTGAAGTACATGCTCTCCAGCATCAGTTCCAGTATTGGCATGCTCATTCCAGCCCCAAGCCCACAAGGTATTGTCAGTAGCCAAACAAATGGTGTGTTCTGATCCCAGTGCTATATCTTGAACAACTCGACCATCTAAAACATGAATAAAATGTTTACTTATGCAAGAAAAATGACAAATTACTCGAAAGAAAGATTCTGAAGGACAACAACAGACCTGGCAAGTTTATCTTTATAATTTTTCCCACAAAAGGTTGCTCTGTACCAAGCTGACCATAATTATTTCTTCCCCAACACAGCAGACTCCCATTCTCTAACCACAGTAATACATTGGTCCATCCACTCAGTAGCTTTTTGATACCTTGTTTCACATCAATATCAATTTTCTGTGGGGTATATATTTTCTTGTACTTTTCATTACTAAGGAGCAGCTGTCCATGCTTGTTGTCTCCCCAAACATATAACGCCTTCTCATCTGTGCACCAAGCCACAGTATGGTTTTGACCACAAGCAATGTGAGTTATTTTCCCAACTTTATTAACTTTTTGAAATCGATCAGAGTTGTTAATTTCCTCCCCCAGGCCCAGCTGACCATGCCTTCCACAACCTGTGACCCAAACTTCTCCTAAGGAATTAACTATGGCTGTATGCCTTAATCCCATGGAAACTGCACATGCATTGACTTGTAGCTTCATTGGTTTTACAACTTCATTAAAATGTTCTTTTGGGAGACCAAGTTGTCCATTGCTGTTGGATCCCCAGACGAGCAAAAAGTGATCATCACTCACAGCACAGCTGAAGTCCCAGCCACAGGCAATATTGGTAAATTTTATACCACTTAACTTCCATACCCTTTCAAATGTATGTGATTCCCTCTCTGTTCCTAGCTGCAGTTTTAAATTCCATCCACAAGAAAACAGTTTTCCTTCTCGATCGAGTAGTAGGGTATGACCACCTCCGCAAGCAATTTGTTTGACTCCATCGCAATTACAGAAATCGAATACTATCTTGGAAGGGCTCTTCACCTGCTCATTGACGACACCTAAACTCAATTGACCGTGAGAGTTAGCGCCCTGGAAGGTAATTTATTTAATAATGAAAGAGGGTTAACTATTAACTTCTATGTTAATTTAGGGAAGAAAACAGCTCACCCACGACCATACAGACATGGTTAATGAACCTAAATTTGGGACTGGTTTATATGTACAGTCTGTTTACTATGCCTGTACGCAATTCAACTTTATTTCAATTTAATATATAAATTGCAATTTACGGCAGAAACAGAAATAAAATGACCAAACCAAGACCAAACTAACACCTATAACCTATGATAGCTGCTACACTGTCAGACGTCAGTGTCAATGTCAATATTGTCAGCATTGTCTATTTTAGAGTTCCGTAACTGCTGGCCGCATGAAGTAATAAATATGCTGAATTAGAGAGTGGGTTTAATAGTTCACTGTTATTATAAGTGTCTGTGAAAATCGTAGCACAGACTATTAAGAGATACTACGTATGAATCGTAGTATGACTATAACCGAAAAGTAAATAATAATTATAAAACAGCATAGATAACAATTTGTGAGTAGTCTAGTACTTTGAGTAGGCTGCAGGCTGGCTTTGTATTGTTATTATAGAGGAAATCGTATTAAATGATCCTGCGCTACCATGCCCATTAGTAGTTCGATCAAATTAGGTATGCTGGGCAAAGACCCCCCCTCTTGACTTGACCTCCAATACTCCCGTTCTGACGCAATGTCAGGCCAGTTCTTACTTTAGAATAATAATATTTCAAAGAAACGGACTGATAGCGTAGCGGAGGCATTAGTAGAAGGGTCCTCGCTCTCTCTTTAAAAAACGGATACCTAAAAACAAATTATGGAACTCTTCTGGTAAGAATTGGATTCGCACTTGTCAATTTTTATAAAATAATCTCTTTACAGCGTTTTCTATGACTGGTGGAACATGCTGGCAGCATCCCCGGACATTTCTTATCTGTGGTTTTACATGGTAAAAAAAATTAAAATGTCAAAAACGTAATTGGCAGGCAGTGTTGCCAGATCTCCTGTTTTTACAGGAGATTTACTAGTTTTAGGTTGTTGCTCCTGTCCTACTGCATTTTTTAACAATTCCTGGATTTTAGAAGTTCACTTGTACAGTCAGCGTCATATAGTACGTAGCAGTCAAGATCACCAAATACTTGGAAACATAGAAAATAGTCATTACCAGTGACTCAGTCAAAGCGGTCAAATTGTTGGAAACATCCATCGTGTACAAATATACCGGAGCACGAACGTCGCCAAATACTTTGTAACATTCATGCCGCCATAAGTACCGTAGCAGCCAAAATATCCAAAAGTATGGGACACCACAGGAAAATTGACTTTATTACATACCGTGTAAGGTCCAATGATCCAGTTAGCTAGTCCTCTTTAATAGAATGTGAACGGTGTTCCATTTTCAATCTCTTGGTGCAAAATGTACATGTCATTACCTTTTTAATTAAATAAAAACTCTTTTATAATGTAATTATACTGGCCGATTCAAGCCATATTTAAAAGGAAATCCGTTAATCCGGAATTCTGACAATGTAAATAAAAATGTGAAGAAAGCCGTCAGGGTCCAAACGAAAAAGACGGAACGATCGATGACAAGTTGATACTCTTTTCGGTGATTGTCAAAAATAAAGTCAATCTTATGACGTGTTAATTTATTTCGCACTCAACTCGAGATTAAACCTTAAACCTTTTAAATAAAGCTCAGTTTTCTAGTGTGTCCCATACTTTTGGTTATTATGGCTGCTACGCATTCAGTGGTGATGTGCGTGCCCCGGTATATTTGTAAAGGATGGATGTCTCCAACAATTTGACCGCTTTGACTGAGTCATTGGTAATGACTATTTTGGATGTATCCAAGTATTTGGTGATGTTGACAGCTACGTACTATATGACGCTGACTAATTAACCATACTACTACAAAGTTCTTAAAGTTAGTGCAAGACAGCCTGAAATTGCTTAAATATAAGTCACAGTTTCTGAACAAAACTAAGAGAGCTAATGAATCTATGGTTGTTTCGAGCACGGCTACTACGAAACTCGAAGTTTGTGTCATATGGTCCCTCTCGCTCTCGTATTAAATAGTATAAGTGTCAGAGTAAGTGGCATAGATGTTACACACTTAAATAAAATTAAAGGCCATCTTACACTCTCTTCAAGAACCTTCAGGGCTACTACGAACCACGAAATTCGTGTCGTGAAGTCCCTCTGACACTTTTACTATTATGCGAGAGCGAGAGGGACGGTACGATACGAACTTCGAGTTTCGTGGTAGCCCTGCAAACTGTCGTTATTACTTTGAGTTATGCAGCTAGGGTAATTGGATTTGTAGATTTTTATAGCTTGTAACTTTCAATAAATTATCTAAATTAAACCAAGCTAATATTATATTTATTTTATATTTAAATAAAGTTATGTAGTTGAAAAAGAATTCCCCTTTCTAATCAATTCTGTTAAATTTCGTAAGTATAGCTCCATCGATACTATCGATGATTCCGCCGATGTCGAGGTTGGATCCTTTGTAGTCAATGAAAATGTTTAAAATAAAATTTATTTAATAAATCATTATTGTTTTGTTGTAATGCAAAACATTCATATTTTTACAACACATATACATGTATTTTTCAGATTGGACCTGGCAACACTGTTGTCGGGAAAGGAGGGAGGTTGTATGGCGTCGCAACCGCCTCAAACAATGTTGTGTTACAATAATGAATGGCAATAATCATTACCAGACGAATACACCTAAATCCTAATCTTCCAATACAGGACTGGAGTCCATCAACATCACTTGAAGTAATTTGAGTAAGTTAATTAAGAAGGTACACTCGAGGGACAGAAAAACAAAAGAGCATTAAAAGCATGTAATTTTATTTAATGTCAATAACTCTTATCGTTGCAGTCAGCTTATTTGAGAATCGGCAATAGACGAGTCTTTGATTACTCGTAAGAATGGATACCACTAAGCGACATGCTACCACAGCGCAAGTATCAGCCCTGATGGACTACATGCAAGAACACTCTGACGTGGCCAAGGGGATGATGAGCTCAGGGCTGGAGAGAGAGGATATTGAGGCACAATGGCGTGATCTTACCACAATGCTAAACTCAATGGGAGGTGCTGTCAAGTCAACCGAAAAATGGAAACAGGTAAAATTTTAACAAAATAATCATAGCTTGAATCCTTAAACATAGTTATCTCGTTATGTGTTAGTAATACAATTACTTGATAAATTGGTCTATATGTATTGGCCCTCTTGCTATGCCCATGCAGGGAGTCACATGTATCCGACCGTGGCAATTCACAGTCGGATCTACAATTTGGCCATTTAAGGATTATAATGTCAAAGTCAACATATAACAGTATATTTGACTTGGCAAATAATTGCAGCAGGGCTACTACGAAACTCGAAGTTTGTGTTGTCCATGTGACACTTGTACTGTTTAATAGGAGAGTGAGAGGGACCGCACGACATGAACTTCGAATTTCGAGGTTCGTAGTAGCCCTGCTGATCCGACTCTTTTAAAATTGTCATGGTCTATACATATAGTTCCACCTGTATGAAATATAATGTGACATACCTACAATAAATAATTTGACTTGGACTTTAAATATTACTTACTTTTGCAGACTTGGAGAGACCTGAAGTCTAATACCAAAAAGCGGGCTTTAAAACAGCAACAGTCTCTTTGTGATACGAGCGTAGGGCCTGGCAATGATGCCTCTCAGTGTTCTGATCCTCAGAACAGCGATGGTGACTACATGCCTCCAAAGAAACGATTTGGTAATTCACTCCTTATAATAATGCTATACATAATACACAAATTTCAGACAGTCAGATGGACATGTAGTTAGAGATTATGGAGCTGAAGGTGCAGATATTATGTGTGAAAATGTGAAAGTTTGTTCTAAAGTCTTGGGTTTTTAACCCCTGACACAAAAAGAGGGGTTTTATAATAAGACTATAAGTATATCTATTACTAGCTGACCCGGCAAACTTCATATCACCTCATTTTTTTTTTCATATTTACTCGCCTTTTAAACCCTCTCTGGCCTTCCACAAATAATTCAAAACAAAAATTTGCGAAATCGGTCCAGCCGTTCTCGAGTTTTAGCGAGACTAACAAACAGCAATTGATTTTTCTATATATAGACTAGCTGACCCGGCAAACTTCGTACCGCCTCAATTTTTTTTTCATATTTACTCACCTTTTAAACCTTCCCTGGACTTCCACAAATAATTCAAAACATAAATTAGCCGAATCGGTCCACCCATTCTCGAGTTTTAGCGAGACTAACGAACAGCAATTGACTTGCTATATAAAATTTCTATACAAATATGAAATATATTTTAAAAGTCTTTTATCATTGCAGCATCATTTGATGAAGAAATTCTTCGGATAGAAAGAGACAAATTGGAAGTGGAGAGAGATTATAAAATCCAAAAAATAGAGGTTCTTTCTAGGTGAGAATGAATAAAAATGACTATTTAAGGTTATGCTAGCATAACAAACAATGCTGTGTTTTTGCACCTTTCATATGCAGAATAAAAACTACATTTTAGTACTGTTTGTCTCAAATATTAGCAATTTTATCTGTTCTAAGCATGTGAAAAGTTAAAAGCTCTTAAGTAATCAAGTTGATAAATGGTACATGATATTAATTTTAACCCAACTGCTGTTGTAAACAGCTGTGTGTTCAGCTGCCCATAGTGTCAAGGTTACTGCATATGAAAGCATTAGATATTGACTAATAAATATTTATTTTTACTTTACAGGATAGCCAGTGCACTAGAAGAATTAGCTAGAAAGAAATGAATTGCTTGAAAAATCAACCAAGATTCTTGAGCAATAATCTAAATCAAACTGCTTTTACTTGTGTTTTTATTTAGAAGGGATGAATTAAGTTTTGAATTTTGACTAAGAGATGGTAGTTTTATTTTGTAAGTTAAAAGGTCTAGACTGAACTTTTTGGTTTGTATGCTGTGAAACTTTACCTTTCATTTCCACCAGTCATGGCAGAATTAAATCACCATGTTGGTGGCATGATGCGGAATTTAATTAGGAAATTTATCTATTTGTACCCATTTATGCATGTTTCACAAAAATATTTAGCCAAATAATAAATATAGAGAAATAAGGTCAGGCAACACCAATAAAATTTTGTAATTTGTTGCCAATAGCAGTAAGAGCATGTATTAATATACAATGTGGTTTGACTTACAAGGAATCAGTTTTATTTCTGCTGGAGTTTGTAATATAAACATACAGTTGAGTATAGGTAAAAAACTTAAGTAAAGGACCTGTTGTATGTAGTGGTGCACAGAATTGATATGGAGCTTAAGTTATTTTGCGAATTTGGAACGTCGATTTGTTTATATGGACAAGTTACTACTACATACAACAGGTCCTTTACTTAAGTTTTTCACCTATACATTGGATCACGTATCAGGATGGAACCTTTTCATATCCAATTTAGCTATGATTTCTTTGGCAGATGTATGGGATAGTAACATGACAGTAGTAGAACAAAAGTTCCACCCCGGGTACATGATTCAATTTCCTTGACTGTACAGTCAGCGTCATATAGTAAGCAGTCAACATCACCAAATACTTGGAAACATACAAAATAGTCATTACCAGTGACTCAGTCAAAGCAGTCAAATTGTTCGAGACATCCCTCGTGTATATACCGCAGCACGCACGTGAATAGATGGAGACGGCATCTCATTTATCCGTCAAATAAAATTAATCAATAGGTGGTGAAACCGCCTTTTAGTCTAGTCTAGAGCATATTTTTCAAATCAAAGGGCGTCCTGGAAAAGTTTGAAGAACACTGGTTTAGCTAGAGCATGTTGGCTGTAAGAATTTAATAGTAAATAATACCTACTTGCTTATTTATCTCAAAATTGGTAGTCAAAGGTCACCTATGTCGCCCGAACCATGTCTGAACCCTTCGGGCTTACCCTGTATGTAATAAATCTTATGCGACTGTAAGAAACATACACGCTGCTGAGTGATTAATCACCCCCTCGTCTGCAAAGTTTGCTTTTGTCTCTGCCATTTGACACAACTTTAACTTTGCTGACTTTTACGTACGAGGATCAAGGGATGATAAGTTAATACCTAGCTAAGTAATTGGAGGTACGTAATACTTGACTACTACCTGTCCTACTTACCTATGTATATTGACCTACTAGCTGTCGCAGTCGCAACATTGTTTGCGAAGGATTGCTTATCTCAATGACTGCAATTTTCCGGATTAAAAAACCTATTGTCTCAATTTCATTCACTCGGCCTATAACGCCCTATTGCGGGCACTGGCTTTCAAGTAGTTCTTACGCGAGCCCAGAGTGGATTGGGAACTTCACACACTGTTGAATTACTTTTCAAGTGTATGTAGGTAGGTTTCCTCAAGATCTATGTTGGTTTTCTTCACCAAGAGGCTGATAGTAAATTTTATGAGTAGAAAATTTCTTTCCTTCTGTTGCGCACGAGCTAAAGTCTATTTTTTCTTTAATTTATCGGCCCATGTTTGTAATTTATTAATTTAAATACCTACTTACACGTCTGTATTTTGGTCACTAACTTTACCTACTACCAAATTTTGACTCAATCGGTTCAGTAGTTTGGGAACACATTGGCTGTGACTTGCAGACAGAATCCAATGATCCTAATGGTTCCGTTTTTTCCTTCTGAGGTACGGAACACTAAAAACCTGTCAATTATTGCCAATTTCCGTCGCGCAACGTAGCCGATACAGCCGAACAAGAAATATTCCCCGTTCAGCTTTGGTTGAGCGAGCGATATTTTAAAATTAAATTATTGTCGACGTGCCGTGCCGTCGCTCGCAGTCATTTGCTGTAACAATAAATTTTAAGGTAGATGTACGTGCCCGATGAGAGGCGCGGATGCTGTGGTGGTCTATGTACATTTCATTTACATCTCCAACGGGGGCTTCGAGCCTCGAGCAAGACTCCTAAATTATTATTGACGCAGGCACGTCTTTGTCTTGCCGTAGGTACATTCACAAAGTGTCCGTTATCAAAGAACTTGTCTAGTTCTGTTTCTTAGAACATTTCTGGAATTCCTCTGATTTCAAAGACACTATTTTCAAAGGATTTACTACCTTGGTAAGATT
This sequence comes from Choristoneura rosaceana, assembly GCA_037349165.1. Lineage (NCBI taxonomy): Eukaryota > Metazoa > Arthropoda > Insecta > Lepidoptera > Tortricidae > Choristoneura > Choristoneura rosaceana. Next base: position 5,908,616 of record JAZBNJ010000009.1, read on the forward strand.
AGGCACTGCGTAAGTTCCAGTCACTAACAGTCTTGTCTTAATATAGGTAAGCGTAACATTTCGTCGGCATAGTTTACAGATATATTCGTGCAAAAATACAGCTTTCTAGCATTGATAGTCCCATAGTAGACAGACTGACAGACCGACATGGCGAAACTATAAGGGTTCCGTTTTCGCCATTTTGGCTACGGAACCCTAAAAAAAACATCTCAAAGTAGAAACAAAAGTGGAAAAAAGTAAAAAAACCTTAATTCGCACAAAAGTGTTATCTAAATCTCAAGATAAAGCTTGATTATGTTTATACAAGCTTTATATACGTGCTATTCATGTGACTTGTTCAACAACTTCTAAATCGCCACATGCTACGCAAAAGTTGACACGCGATTCACTTAATTTTTTGCTATAAAGCCGTGTTTGCGACCTCTGAGCTGCTTTGTGAATTTTATGATGCCTAGGCGAGCCCCTACTTAGCAAAGTTCTGAGCACAACTTGAGCCAATACGGCCAGCCGCTTGTTGTGCCGACACGACTCGTTTTGCTTATCCTAACTATGTAGTGTTACGTATAACTTAAGCTTTGCGAACTTGTGTCTGCCGATTTTACAATTTGAGCGAAGGCATCGCAAACAACTCTGAATTTTGTATACTTAACCTATAATATTCATTTACCTATACCTACTTACTAAAAGCAGGTCGTTAATGTCACTAATTAAAGCACTAAAGCACGGGTATTATTATTATAGCATCATAACATCTGTGGCTTAAATATAATTTATAGAATCACACAATTAAGTTAAGTAGGTAATTAGATGAGCCGTGGTGGCCTAGTGGTTAGACCTATCGCCTCTCAAGCAGAGGGTCGTGGGTTCAAACCCCGGCTCGCACCTCTGTGTTTTTGGAAATTCGTGTGCGGAATTACATTTGAAATTTACCACGAGCTTTGCGGTGAAGGAAACCATCGTGAGGAAACCTGCACAAACCTGCGAAGCAATTCACTGGTGTGTGTGAAGTTCTCAATCCGCACATGCCCCAGTGGGGACTATGGCCCAAGCCCTCTCATTCTGAGTGGAGGCCTGTGCCTGGCAGTGGGACGTATATAGGCTGGGACGACGAAATAGGTACATAGTACATACAACGTTTAAACTATCCAGCTTAATTTCGCTAACTGAGTTATTTTACCAACCTCTAAATCCTGCGAATTCTAAAGAGAATGGAGGTTGTAAGTAGTTTGTACAATTTCCAATTAAGTAGGTTTACCCGCAAAGTGTTAGACTTGACGGGACTTTGACACGTTACTACATCTGAATCGATGAAATGTGGTAGGTAAGTAACTACTTAGTTTAATTTTAATTACAATACCTAATTAATTTCTTAATACTTATTACACTATCCCTACTAATCCCTACTATAATATTATAAATGCGAAAGTAACTCTGTCTGTCTGTCTGTTACGCTTTCTAGGGCTAGGGCGCCACCGTGCGATAACCTAGATCCGCGCAGACGAAGTCGCGGGCATAAGATAGTCTTCTATACAGTCGTAAGAATCAGATTCAGCTTAGTAGGTTACGACATTTTAAAATATTGAATACCTAGTAGGTACCTACCACAGTAATCATTGTATACAGATAATTCTGTAATCAAATCACAATCAAATCAAGCAAGTTTCGTAAACACTGGCAACATCAGGCTCCACATCCGTGGGGCACATTTCTGCAAAATCTGCGAGAAACGGCACTAAATGTCAATTACGTTCATCAGTGACCCGGGCAGGGGATAACCTGACGTCGCGTCACGAAATGCAATAACAGGGCTCCGGAGAGCGCCATTAGTCTGCAACGAGTTATTTTATCATTGCATGAGCATGGTAACCAACTTTGTAGTTTGGATAAAAATATTTGCGGGTTTTGAGATAAGTAGGTTAGGTGTTCGCGAAATCGTGAGAAAACTGCACTGATTTATTCTACTGGTTAGGTACCTAGGTACTTAGTAAAAAGTAGATGGTAGGTATTCTGATCATGATTAACAGCCACGAACTTTATAGGTTGTAAAATAAAGTTTTTTGTAAGCAATTATTTAACTTATAAAACTAGGCAAATCCGATATGTTAATATTACAAGAAAAGCAAAGCTTGTAAATATACACTTCTGTGCATTGTTGCTGTTTAATTTCCTTTCAATAGAAGTGAAATAGTACTTGATAGCACTCGCAGTCATAAAACCCATTTGGAAATTACGCGTTTTATGCACTTGTTTTACAATCTACTAGGGTAATTCCAGGATAGATGCCCAACTTTTCGAAAAAGCTTTATAACTCAATAAATCATCATTTTACGAGTATAGCAATGCGCCCTTTGCTCATGATAAGTATGATCCTTAATCTATTATTTTACTGTAGGTACTTGTTTTGGCATATGTCGTATAGATTTCGTGTAAATTGTACTTTTTTGACCCCTTAAAAATGGGATCTATGCCTACCGTGGGGGATATATAGACGACTCGGCGGCGAAAACGCGTTAGAGGATAGATGCCCTTTAAAATAAAACAAGCTAAATGAACATTATCAGTTTTTATTTTCATTATTTTGAAATAGATAATTAGTTTTTTTTTGTATTTGCAAATACAAGAGAACTACACTAAATAGGTACAAGTTTTGTATACGTATACTTAGTTTTTCGTCATTCCTGGCAAAACTTCGTCTTAGAGTCCAAGGCGGTATTCCATGTTATGGCGACAGCCAAAGTCAGAATATTGTTGACTCCTTTTTCTCCTTTCTTAATTTCCTCGAAAGCTGCTTGCATTCTAGTACCTACAGCGCCCTGTTTCCTCTTATATTATTTATGAGGCATTTTGGTCGTATCAATAACATCATATCGGCCGTAGGACGTTCACTGTTGGGCATAGTAGTCGTTCTAAGAAACAATTTACCTAAATATTTCATCTTTGGAATATCTATGAATGTTTTTCGAGTTCAATTATTATTTAAGTAAAAATTTGGTGGATTCTGTTCCGGCGGCTAGTGTAAATGTTGATCATTTAGTTATCGAGCCTGCTTACCTCGGGGTCTGCGTCACAGGCCGGTACCCAATGATGCGCGTGATTGAGTTTCGGAGCGCCATCGCCGTCGGCCGCTCTCGCTGCTTCCGCTTCAATCACCTATGTCGGTTATTTTCGTTTTAAAACTACCCCACTCTTCTTGCGAGGTTCTTGCTAAGCCCATTACAGCCCATAAAGCACAAATTATAAGTATAATATGTAATGAATCACTGTAATAGAGTTTTGTAATCAGATTCAAAGTAGTGATAGGATTTTAAAAGTTTAATAAGTAATTTTTAATTAGGACTTATAAATTTTGTCGAGTTGAATAAAAAACACAATTTTTAGATATTATTTTCTATTAACACCTACCGAGGTACCTAGCATTTCGTTGCGTACGATGTAGGTGTCAGCTGTTATTAATAAACTAGCTGTTGCCCGCGGCTCCGCCCGCGAAGATTTCGTTTATCGCTGTCCCGCGGGAACTATGCAATTTTTTGGGATAAGAACTATTCTATATCCTTCCCCGAGACTCAATCTATCTGTGTACCTACCAAATTTCATCTAAATCGGTTCAGTAGATCTATAGATTTCCCCCTACAACCTTACAAACTTTACCTATTACCTCTTTACAATCAAAATGTTCTGTCTTGACTATTTCAAATTTCGGACTCTACGTCCCTATATGAGGCCGTATCCTAAAATTGCATCTAACTCAAAGATTTAACTTCTCTAAAACTTCAAATCCGGTACTCATTTTGGAGACGTTCCAATTTTACAGTATTTATTTTATCGAGGGACTAAAATAAGTCAATATTATATATACCCGAGGTGCTTAGCCACCCGAGCTTTAGCGAGGGTGTCTATTTATCCGAGCGTTGATATTATTAACTTTTAGTCTCGAGGTGAAAACTCTATTTTTCACTTCGATTGCGAGAAAAAAAATGTCATTTCTGTTGGAATGACGTTGTCCCATATAAATTGTGCCCCCCTTTTTCACCCCTTAGGGGTAGGATTTCCGAAAATCCTTTCTTATCGGATGCCTACGTCATAACAAAGATCACACCCTACAAGTTTCAGGTCTCTACGATCTGCGATTTAGGCTTTGCGTTGAGCGTTGATCCGTCAGTCAGTCATTCAGGACAAAGCATTTTATATGTAGGTATAGATAGATAAAGTAACGGTTGACCACTTCTAGGTACTTTCCTGAACTCTTATCTAAACACGTTCAAATTTAATGTATTCTGACAACCGCAGTGCAGCTAGTTCAGAATATTATCTACTTCTGTAACATAAATGCAAATTAAACATAAAGATAAAATAACCGCAGCTAGAGAATGCTGCATACCTAGGTATTAAACAGACTCCGTAGTCTAAAATGGCTCACCGTAAATTATCTAACTTCAACACATATTCTACGTGGGGTCCATATCGACTCTCATAAAATTATTATTCCTTTTGTTTATTTTGTTACCGATTTGTGTCCATAATAATCACTTTTCATAAATTTTTTTCTCGTACATTTTTTGACCATAATTTTTATTACTGACATCGGAACTCATAACAGACGTGTTCATATTTTTTTTACTCATAATGCCATTACTAAGAACATACTCAACTTACGAGTATAATGTTGCTTTTCAGAAAATTTTCCTGAGATTTTTCCTGAGATCAAAGATTGATAATGTCAATAATAAATTCAAAAAGTCATATTTTGACTTTTTTTAATCTATGAATGTAAAAAAAAATCTACCACCGGTTCGGAAAAACCTCTGTTGAGAAGAATCCGGCAAGAAACTCAACGAGGTATATATTATTGTTTTAAACGTTTTAAACAGATTTACAATATTAATGATATCTATACGTCACAAATATTTAACACAACTTCATTTTTAGGGTTCCGTAGCCAAAATGGCAAAAACGGAACCCTTATAGTTTCGCCATGTCTGTCTGTCTGTCCGTCCGTCCGCGGCTTTACTCAGAGACTATCAACGCTAGAAAGCTGTAATTTAAACTACGCCGACTAAACAGTAGTACAATAAAAAAAACTATACTTGTACAGTTTTGTTTCTTTTTTTCCAGTAGCTTGCTTGCGCATTAGGTACCTTGCCTATTTGCTTGCTTGTTACAGAAGTTCTTTTTCCGCAGGAATTTTAATTAAAAGCTGTTCTTATATCTAAACTAGCTGTTGTCGGCGATTTTGTTTACGAAAAATTTGTTTATCGCTATACGGCAGGAAGTAAACAATTTTCCGGGACAAAAAATAACTCTTAGGTATCGTTTTCAGGCTCTGAACCTACCTCCGTGGTATTTTTCACGTAAATCGGTTCAGTAATTTAAGCGTGCAAAAGTAGGCAGACAGACAGATGGACACGTAGAGTTACATTTGGAATTATAATATTAGTTAGGAAGTAAGGATAGACTAAGGATTTGTATTGCGCTAAATTTCAGCTTTCCGTTGAGCGTTGATGAGTCTGTCAACTCAGTAGGTAATTCGAAGCAGTCAGAACTTTTTTCTTTATAAGTTTTATATATAAACTTCATTAAAGCAGGTTATAAAAATGTATACAATGAAAGCTAGACCTTATTTACTTATATTTTATATTGTTAAAGTATTTGTTTTCTGTTTTACGACGCTACAAAGCTGTCATTGGCGTTTTATACACGCGCTATAAAAGTGAGATGGGAGCCACAAAATACGTCATTTTGTGTATCATTCAGTTTATATCTTTTTTAAGCGGATTCGTAAAAGCCAACTACTCGGATAGTCTCGGAGAGAATAAAGTGGATCATTTTAGTTTGATTTACTTTGGCTTTGATGTTTTCAAGAATTTAACCATGTCAAATAAATTCAACGTTAGCAGAATTCAATTAAGTTTTGCTACCCCGCAACCACATATAAAGAGATTCGAATGAGCGCGCAACTATCACCTGAATTCAATGAGGGCTACTACACTTGAGAGGCGAACTAGATGGTTATGTCGTGGTGGTTATTGTCGTGGTTATTGTCGTGAGGTTTTTTTGACTTCAGACCATAACATCAAAAAACTTCATAATATTTACTAACGCTATCTAGTGATATTTCGCCTATCAAGTAGCCTCCATTCAATCACGCGATCTAAACATTCACGTGAGCAAAGTCACGAGTAAAAGCTAGTTATTTATAAATTGGGTATTTTATAGATAAAGTGTTAGTTGTATACGATGACGTCCAGACACACCTTGAATTTAGGTATTTATTTCTTTTTAACCAACTTCAAAAAAGGAGGAGGTTATCAATTCGGTTTTTTTTTAACTTAATCTGTTCAGATATCTACCACCTGCTGGGCACAGGCCTCCTCTCAGACTTGCTTTAGTTTGGATATAAAATCTAAGAACCTATGAATAATAAACACCCTTTTGCGCTCTTTGAAATATGACGCGTGTATTTTGCGGCACGAGTTAGTAAGTCGCGTCTTAAGATGCACTATGGGAGTAATAGTGGCAGCGAAGGTAACGCCTCGTCCCGGTGGTCGTTAGTTAATATTTGAGTGGGGGCGCAGTGCGCAGGGCGTTAAATAAAACATGCCTGCCGACCGAACTGAATATTTCAGGCCAGCTGGTGGCCCTTCAGCCTCACAGGCTGAATTTGAGAGTAGACGGCCTGACTCCAGCGGCTCAGCTACCATACGTATTGCAGATACTCACCTTAACTTATGGCCGGATTATTCCATTTGCTGTTCTTTTAGAAATGAACCAATCCGTGAAATAACAGATAAAAGCATCTTGGACCTTTCCAGGCTTTCTTTGAACCATTCCGCAGTCCGTGTGTAAAATGGCGGTTTTTATCGTAATATGTGTAAAGCTACGATTTCCAATGCTCTCTCCCCTGCCACTCCTTAAGCGGCGATTTGCATTATTTCCCGCGGACTTAAAATAAGGAGTACGTAAAATGTAAATTCGGAACCCTCCTGAATGCAAAGTTCACGCTTGATTTTATTTCTATAGACCGAACGCGTGCTGAATATAAAAAATCCATAATGAGCTTTAATGAAATTTCATAAGTTTATCATGTTAGGTACTTTTTTGGTGTAATTAAATTATATACCTAGCGTAAGCGTAAGCTATACAATCCGTAATGTAATCAGTAATCCGTTCTTAGAAATTCCAATTTCGTGAGTATTTCGCAAAAGCCGTCCTTATTCCTTGTCTACGATGTAAAAGTAGTCCATCTATGCAAAATTTCAGCTTTCAAGGTCCGATTTCTTTAAAACTATGTACTTAGTGCGGTAACATGGTGAATTGTTTTTTTAAATAAAATGTAAGTACTTAAAATCCTTTGTTTCACCAATCTGTTAAGTTTCTTTTATCTTATGCAGATGTCTATAACGCCGTCGCCTTAATTTTTTTCGATTAAATTCATAATTATTTCGAAAATAACAAATGAACTTCGTCAAAAAATATCTGAATTATTTACAACATAAAATCCTTGAAATATTATATTTCAGGTCCATTTTGTAAATCAGTTAAAGGGGCTATTTATTGGAGTAGAATGGAAGCGTTTGCTCCTGATTCGACTTTCGTATCTAACTCGTTCAAAGTTGTGCGAATTGAATATCTTACACTAAATTGTAACCTTTTTATTTGACGACTTTTATTATTTTCGAGGTACAGCGCCGAATTTAATTATGATAAGAGAATTCATTGGTTTAATTGAAATTAGCTTGAGCTCCTTGGAGTTTGTATTTTCAGTGTGGCATTTGGACAAAGAAAGCATAATTAAGTAAGTCTAATGCAAATGCAAATCAAATCATTCCTAACTTTCCACTCTAGTACTCGTACTGTGGTCTATACCTACGTCTTACCTACCAACATTCATTACAGTTGGTGTGGTCGTACTATTTGTATAACTAGTACAAATACCTACGATCACGCATGATTACAAGGTGAGAAATATCTCAGCGTACCTAAGATGTATATGGTTTACATTCAATTTTTAATCTACTTCCTTGTATTTTGATTTTGTTGAACTTTAATATTTTTTATCTTACCCGAACAAACCATATTAAAAATCTTTATTTACTTTTCAAATTAGTTATTGCGGCGTCCCGCTGCATTTTTTTACCCGACTGCCCGAAGAGGGGTTATGTTTTTCAGTGTAGTGAGCGTCGTTCACCACGGCTCGGCGCACGCGGCGTGCGCGCTGCAAATCTAGGATAACGCCTCGTTGCACCCTGCTCGTTGCCTGCTCTCCGACCTCTCTGCTCAAGCACCTTTATAAACATCTGCCTCTTCAACATGGCGCATAATTTTACCAGATTTTTGTCTAAAATAAGCAACCATTAAGAAATAAGTAGGTACACGAGCAAGTTCCTATCAAGCTTACGGTAAGAATATAACATTGTTTCAAACTTACATTGTGCACTGAAACTTAGCAGATGAATTTGTTATAATACTTCGAACGGGACCATACTAAATAAATTCACGAACTTTGTGTTAAATAACAATTTAATATCCAACTTATAAAAGCAAAGCCGCAACTTTGTCGAGTCGGGCAGAACTTGGCGTGTGTATTACGGAACCTCACGTAGAAGACCGCACCTATCCCTTCCCGGCAGACCCACCCAAAAGTTGTTTTGTAAAATAATTGGCCTTTGTGATCGTCGCTAATTTGATCAATTTTTGTAACTTTCTTTTTAAAAGTAAAGCTGGCAACAAAGAAGCCTTATTACTTGACTTTATGCTTCTGTAACGTAACCATAATTGAGTTTTAATTGATGTTTTAAAATATGGAAGTTGTTAATTATTTTTCTTATAGCCGATGTAAAGTTCGAGTCCATTTATTTTTCCTTACGTTGGATGGATATTATGTGAAGCCATGTTGAGTTTTGTGGTTAAATACGTACCTACCTACCTAATGGATATAATAAAGTGTTCTTCAATAGAGAATATATTTTGAGTGTACCATGAGGTATCCACTTATTCCGTATCTAAGTCTGAATTTAATAAAGGCCTCTCGTTTTTGGCTTCTCCTTTGTCGGCGACTGAAGGAAGCTCGATTTCAGGACAACACTCGACGCGAGAGACGCTGGAGTGGCAATATATTTGCGAGGGCGAGGGCTTTAGCCAAATACAAATAAATTGGGATCGTTCTGTCTAGCTTTATTAAGTGCACTTCATTAACTATCGCCACATTCATTATTGTAAACTACGAGTAGGTAGTACTTTATAGAAAAAAGTGCAACTGTCATAAGCAGCAAATGTGTACCGCTGCATTTTTTTTCAGCCAAAAATATATGTTAGACAGCTTTGAAAAACCAATAACTAACGAGTTATCTAGCACATTGGGGATTAATTTGTGTCTAAATGTTCTTTAATTTAACTAGTTATGCCTATGGTGTATGGAATATGGACGCACGGAGCTAAACTAAAGCACCTGGGACCATTTATCTGAAATTAATTAGTCGTCGCCGTGCCGTAATAGTATCGGAGCGGAATCGGAAACATCTCCAAATTGTTTTGAGAGGATTTATGAACATTACCATTTAATTCCAACGAATGTTTTCCGCTGCCTGTTCGCGCGGCCTGCCATAACATTTATTTTAAAACGCAATGCCAAAGCAATTATGGTAATGTTCCAAACAAACATGACGCTGATAGACACCCCATTAAATAAACATTTATCAGACAATTTCCCTTTTACGTTAAATAAGAAAAAAAAAACAACTAAGTGCGATTTGGACCTGGCCACTGAGGGTTCCGAACAAATTTAGAAGCAGTTCTATGAAAAATTAAATCATTTTGATCCGACAAAATAACGGAGGAGGTTCTCAAGTCGACGCGTATATATATATTTTTTTTTGTTTTTGTATGACCACGCATAACTTATTACAGAGTAATCCGATATTGACAATTCTTTTTTTATTGAAAAGCATGCACTCCAAGGGTGGTCCCCTTAAAATTTCGAAAAAAAAAATCTACGCTAACGGTAGGAAAACAGACGATGATTGATTGTTCACTCATTTGACATTGTTCACTCATGACCAAGCATTTTTTTACAGTTCGCATTGAATTATTTGATAAAATATGTATATTATGTAAAGTATACCAAGAAGTCAAAGCCTATTTTCACTCAAAAGTCAATATGACAATCAGCCTTTTTGTTTTATTTCTGAAGTAGGAACTGTCATTAAAATCGGTAAAGCATTTTCTTGGTCGACCATATTTACAATCGCTCTACTTTACAATTAAATTCAACTTGACACTTCCACGCGTTCCATAGAAAACGAGTCTTGATAGGATAGACAGATAGACGATCAAAGGAGTGATTTAATAAGGGTTACCTTTTATAGTATGGAGCCCTAAAAGATAATAAATATTTCAATATTGCTTCACCAAGAAAGAGTAGGTATATTAATGGGTTTAGACATTTAACCAGTACCACTTTGATTGTACCTACAGCATTTTTATAGAGCACAATTTATATAATACAATTATCCAAAACATAAGTCTATTAACTACACATAATTGTTATAATATACAGTCTTTGTTATTGTATAGTGTTCCGGAACAAAGATAACCCAAACCCATGAAGACAAAAGACTTCAATCATTTCACTACCTGCACCACGTCCAATTTAATTAAATAGCTATTTCCACTTTTAATTGGATCATAGTTGGTATTATTTCCCTGCAACTATTAATAATTAACCATTTCATTAACGAATTTGACTACCGATAATGAAATAAAATTGATTTATGAATTACGTAACGTTAATTTGGTAGGGAAAACGATGAGTGGTCGACGGAATGATACAGTTTTTACCCGTTGAAAATGTTACATTTTCTGGAATAAAAAATATCCTAGGCGACTCTCAGATGATGATAGATAGAAATCTATACATATATGCAATATTTATGTTTCGTTAAAATCAATGCAACCGTACACTCATAAATGAGCTACAAACAAACAAACAAACAAACAAAAGAAAGAGAACTTGCAAACGTTCACAATCAAAATATTATTAGAGTATATATTATGGGTACCTATCTATGTAACGATTTTGTGAACTGTAAACCTATTTCCAATACGTAAAATAGCAAGGTTGTGGATACTTACGCTTTGCGGTTATAGGTATGCTTGATGCTACAACCTTACCAAATTCATGCATTTCACAATACGTTAAATGTCAATCTATTTAGTTCTTTTATCTCGCCTTCTGCATACAATCAAAAGCATGACGACGAATCCAACTGTAACGCCTCGCATATAAGAATTATAATTGGAAAGGTTTTCCACTAATTGGTTATTTCACTGCGGGAAAGTAATTACACGGCTTGTTCTTTCGTTTGATTGATGTACTAATTGATTTATATTGCCTTCCTATATTTCCCTGCACGGTGTGGAGCATGGTAGTTTACGTAACCTATGTTCTTTTACGTATTTATTTTACGTATTATATATATGCCACGGAAATACCTATTCGGATTATTATTACGAAAATTTCAACGAGGAAGTAAACAGTAAGTTTGATTTTACCTAATGTAGCCTTAAGCGGTAATTATCACTACTTTGTTCATCCACTTCTAAAACCTAATTTTTATTTCTATCAGACCAAAAGTCGTGGTCTCATTTATTATTTTAATTAGGTACTTGTGATTTGTCACATTTTGGTCTGAATTTTCACATACTTAAAGTAAGTTAAAAAAACTACAGAACTAAAAATTTAAGCAAACTCAAATTGTAAGAAGATACATTACATGCTTGCTTATTTTATTTCCGGATATATACAATCTTGGGATCTTCAAGGCTAGAGCGGGTAAATGGGCTGTTACTGAACCAGTGAGATACACCTTAACATCAGGCGAGATAGGGGTCCATCACGGTCAGTGATAAACAAACTTATATCGAAATAATTTCTTTTTTTCAGAAGCCAGCGGACTATTCACACATTGTTTAGGGGGCAGTGGAGTGTGTTTGCCAAGTAGAGTATGTCCCTGGGATAAGATTTTGGATGACAAGAGCGAACAATGTGTGGAGCAAGGCGACAATTTGCTTTGCTGTGCGGTGGCCAAAGTACGCATGCCTGCCAACCTTTTCGATAACTATGAGTAATATTTAAGCCCTTGTTTTTAGCGCAGCCCACGAGTAGTAAGTGATAGAGCGGCCAGTGTACCTAATGCTTCCATGATGTTTCTTGTGGATGTAAACAGGGATTTGAATACTCAGATAGTCAGTGAGATCAAACGATATTAAATTACCAATTAAGTACGCGAGTGTACCTACAGTCACTTCGTAGAAAAAGTGAAACAAAGCAAAGTATTTATCATTCAGAATAATATATATAAAATTGAGTTTTATACTTTTACAAATTTGAGGTGCAATTTTATGCACCTTTGCTACCTGTTACCTACCAAAGCAACGCCTTGGGGATCGTTCTTACCTGTGTTAGGAAAATATATAAAAAATTCAGCTTTTATATGATAACGATGGTCTGACCGCACCGGCTCTTGGTCCATAACTATATATTTACCTCACTACACCGAATATTTAGTATACACAGGAAATTATCGGATAGGAAATTGCTACGTTGGCTAAGCTCACCCATTCATCATTAACGTACAGCATTCGGTCCCGTTTCGGCTGGTAGTCAGAATTTAATGTATCGGAGATGAACTCAGAGGTTTATGATGATTTACTCGTAGCTGCCGAGGGATGATTGCACTCGGTATGTTGTCAGACGCGTACAGATACCTGCGTTGCAATAAGGTGCGGACTTGACTGCACTGCTCGGTCTTGGGCAGTAGGCATAATATTAAGTAAGTACTTTAGTTTTTGATTTAAGCAGGGTATAGTTGTTCTAACTAAAAGTCAGCGCAGTATTCGCCAAGAAACGTCATAGTTTGGCGAAGTTGTGTTAACTAAAAAAAAACGATGTATCTTTTTTGAGAATAAAAAAAATAAAATATAATTAATATTTACCACAGCGGAGTGTGAAAACATATCTGACATCATATTAGATATTTATGCACGCTTTGCAGTATCAAAATTTTATACTCCTTCTAATAACCGATAGCGAATAGGTTTGGTTTAGCGTTGCAATGATCTATTCGTACGAATACTTACCTCGATGTTCTTCAAGCAAACTCAAACTCACAACATTTATTAACAACAAAAACCCACTATCACAACAAAAACACAGTATAAATATAAATAGGAGAAGAGACAATAATTAGAGACGTTGTGCTGTAGTGTGATGCCAAAAGGACTCAGCTCAGCATGTGCCGTAGCCCTGTAACCAGAGCTGCAGCGCTGGTTTTCAGCTGAACCCCAAACTTCTATCTATATTTAAATAGGTTAATTATCAAGGATTCGCCCAACTCTCCGATGTGACAAATAATGACATATTAGGCCCCCTCGCGATAATATTTAGTAGTATATTATGATACCCATCGCAATACTAACGACATAATCTGACGTCGCACTGTTATCCAAACTTGACTAATGAAGTTTAGTTAAGCCGGCTCGTGCGATCCAATCTCCCATCAGGCCTAATCCCTGGATATTGGAGCTCTAGATATGATCTTTATTTTTGTACCTAGGTGTTTTATGTTATGAACTGTGACAACTTGGATCTTTAGAGATATCGGAAAATAATTTTAGAGACCATGAAATGAAAAACTTTTTAAAATAATATTATATGAAAATCAGTAAAAAGTAGGTAAATACAAAACTGTGTATTGCTTTGAAGGTTTTAAAACCTCAATTCAACTTCGATATATAAGTATGTTGAATTTGTCGACCGGATAGCCTAGTGCTTAGAGAATCCTATGCTTGACAGCCCGGGTTCGACCCCCGGTCGTGGCAGATTATACGAAATACACGAATGTTTGTTCTCGGGTCTACCTATATTTACATAAATAAACTAAATTTAAGTATGATTATCCGTAACCTAATATTTTGTTTGGGATTAGGTCTATTTTTTATTGGTGTATTTTGTTCCGTGATATTTTTACAAATTATTTTATCAAAAAATCAAAATCTATAATAATCCAGTTATTACCCAGTCCAGTTACACTATTACCAGTATAAGATCTCATCTGAAGTGTCCTGCTAAATACTAGCCCCCTTATTCATAAACAACAATCAAACCTATTTTAGTTAAAATGTCGCTAAAATTCGTTTGTCCTTATCTGTCACTTCGACATTTGTATTTGTTAGAAAGGGACAAAGCATTTGTTAGTTAACATAGGCTTGTTAAGTTTTGTGAATAAGGGGGTAGAACTTAAAGTTTTTGCTAAAATGCTCCAAAGTCAGTTATCTGTGAAACGTATTAACTATAACGTCCGTTCGACCTTATTAATTCTTTAGTGATTGTATTGTACTAATCCGCGCAAATTGTAACAGGTATATTAGAGCACAAAACATCAATGCCGTTTCCAGGCGGCGGCTAATTCTTCCGTTCGGATATTGCAATTTCCATCCAGGCCGGTTAGCACGAGAGACAGTGAGTCACTTTCGGTATATATGTCTCTTTCCAACTACTACCATAATGACAGAGACGCACTGCGCGACAAGGGAGAAATTGGAACCCGCACAGCGTCTCTTCCATTTCGTTTCATATCCTGCTCCACTGTAACAACGTTTGACATTTCTAAAGCAATTTCTTGGTATTCCAAGATGCAATGCTGCGTCAGTTTTGTTGGCGACAGGCATCGATATATAATAATATGTACTTACTAGATATCGCCATCCGAACACTCATTGTGTTCCACTGCTTTGCACCTTGCACTGTGCAAAGGACTTTAGTATGACTTTGACATTCATGAGCGGCGGACGAACTAGTTTTTGATTGAGACTCCGAATGTAGGCGTGAACCTGCACTTAAGTAACAATTCACTACTCAAGTAAGTAAAATTACATCTTGTACAAGTGATTAAGCAACTAATAATATTGTAATACCACAATAAAAACATTTTTTAAAATAAGACGTCACGCATCGAAGGTTATAAATTCGTTGACATTACGCCATCTTACAATCATAGACTAAAACGTGCAGACGTTCCCATTCAGAATTGGTTGTAGGTAAAAAATTGTGACTGAACATGCATGACAATTCGCGTAATTAATTACACAGGAGACTCGGATTCAAATCCCCTCCGGCATTCCGAAAATCTTTTTCGCTTTTAAAAAATCTGAAATTTCGTTGAGCAAGCATACATTGCTACTAAAAAACAAAAAAATATATAATATAATATTACTCAGTACACCATTTTTGACTATTTTGGGGCTCCGGCAAATTTTTGATTTCCAATAAGGTGTTCCATTGCGATAAAGGCTTAAGAACCGTTGAATTACAGGTTTCAATCACATTTCTAGTGCTTCAGCTTTTTTTCAAAACCTCATTCACTATCTGCCTATTTATTAAGATAATTTCTTTCAATTGATTAAAAAAATGCAGTTAAAAAGTTTCTGTTTTTTTTTTCGAAAATATCTATTTTGCCAGATGCAAAATGATTACGTTTTGTAGGTAAAATAGCTGTGTCACGTCTGCGGTGTATAATCTATATAGCGTTGACGTCTTGTGACAGTCCGGTATTTGAACATATTGTTGACATCGATTGAATTTAACATAATAAGTCCTAATTTAGTCAGAATTTAGTGGTATTGCTATAAAATTTTTAAGTTCAAAATTTAATGCTTTATGTAAGTCAATTTAAAAATAAATAAATAAATAATTAACTAATTAACTAACTAACATGAACGTGCGTATCCATAGAGTATAAATCAATGGCGACAGGGAATCAAATTCAACTTGCGTAATCGGCTTTATTTTACGCTGTCATTTCATTTTTCTGTATTTTATTTGACAATTTGTGATGCATCTCGGTTTGAAAATTGTCAACAATGATGCACATTTTTGATGGCAATTAATTCATGTTATCAAAATGTAATTGTAAGGTCCATAATTTACCTGTCTATCGCATTAGGTAGGTATAGTACTTTAAATATTGCGTAACAAATTATTTTTATTGTAATTTATAGATAGGTACTTAGGTACATAATTCTATCTAACCGTTATGCATTATGTATTTATTTTACAGATTCATATTTATTGGTTTGATAGTTTCTCTTGGAGGAAATGTTTATGTATCCTGCCATGGACGGAACCAACTTTATAGAAAAACAACGTAAAACTTTTGATAAAAAAAGACTAAGTACCAATTGCTATAACTTTAATGGCTATAACTTTGTCATATTTTCTTATCGCGTGAATATGTCATCAAAATTGCCCATTCATAAAAAAACGTGACCACGAAAATTGAGGCGGTTGAAACGCTCGACCAAAGACTCAAATGAGTATCTGAAAACAAACTGGCAGATTTGCAACCCGACCGTCGCGCGGTCGCGGCAATCCTATACAATTAGTCCGTCCTCGTATAGTTTTAACAGAACTTCCCTAAGAGACTTTTAGTTCATATGTATATATTTGTACACGACAACATAAAAACAAACTTTGATAAACTCCTATTAGTTTTATTTCGTTGCTACCTCCGTTTCCGCTCAGTTTCCCAGATAATGTTTTATTTCCTGCACCAAGGAAATGAAATATACAGTCCTACACGAGCCATTTGGTATGAAAGTTTCTCATGGCTCCGATTCGATTATCGTGCAAAACAAATATTTGTATTCGAACAAGTATCACCGGGATTTATCGTGCCGTTGCGATTCCAACCGGAATCGAGGCTTAGAGTCATTTGTAAATTGTAATACGATAGTTACTTATATGCCTAAGATATGTTTTTTATTGTGATCTAAGAAAGAATTACGCAGTTTATAATGTTAAAAACGTTGTCTAATGTCTTATCCTCATCGTTTCGGAAAAATCGTAAAAAATGTATCAAGTATGTATTCTTATTCACCAAAAGGTGGAAACAGTCATTTAATGAACAAAAAAAAAGTTTACAGGGAATCAAGTAAAAACGATGAAATATATATAAAATAAAAGTATCATTCAAAATAGATGTGCTACGCTGTAGCTGGGTAGTCGGCATCCCTCCCCGCTACGTGCTACGCCAAAGCGTGACGTGCGATGTAGCACGCGCTACGAGAGAGAATACCTAATAGCTCCGCGAGGCTCGGACGTCACTGAGGCTTAAAAACAGGTCACACTGTATGTGCCTGACACAAACGGGACCGGCCTAACAAACAGCTATGTATCCAGAGTAAACAAAGATTAATCTCTGTAGAGCAATGGGCCCCTTTTCCTAAAACGTTACTTTATATTTTTTTAATTTTATTCACAATCCGTGTATTGTTCTGGTGCGGAAGGGTCGACCCGAGGGTATGCCGCTGTTGTAATATTCAGCTCCGCCACAATGTTTTATTTAACCATCCGGAGGCTTCAATATTCATCACTTTACTTCAAGCTCTCTTAGCCGCTGAATAAAACACTGGGAATATTCAGAGAAGACTGCTAGAAATATTATGCAGCTCACTCAATGCTTGACGTAGTAACATTTGAATTTCGTTTTGAAGCGGATACGATAGTGCTAAAGTATTTAAAAAAACTTCCTTTTACTCGTTTGATTCACGTATGGATTGGGCCAGTGCTTGTTAGCGATTGCGTCGCAAAAACTATTTCAATGAAAAACTATTGTTATACTAGAAAATAATTTTTGCACGACCGAACAAAGAATCCCTTGGATAGGTAAAATACAAACGAAGCAATTTTTTCACTAAAAATATATTTCAGGTTAGCTAACGTGAAAATTCCGGAAGTAGAAATAAACAATGGAGAGCTCGGTAAAATAGGGCAATTAGAAAGAAAGCAAATGTGTACGAAAGTAATAAAACACCGTCCGTTGCGCCCCGGCCGCATAAGTCGATTAACCTCTATTTTGCTGCAGTGTTCTGGACTCGGAACTATGTTTAAAAACTATAAGGGGGGTTTCACAAAGGCGACATCGAGTTCGCTTAGCGAGAAACTTGGCGTATAGGAGTGGGCGGGAAAGGAGCAAAATGGATATTTGCTGAGTTAGAAAGCCGCTGAGTCTTTAGCGGCGGCGTCGCCGGCTGCGGACGTGACCGCACTATCCAAGTTACGGCGGCTTTACATCTTCACTGGAAAATTAAAAACCTGCTAAAGGAATATAAATTATATGTTTATTTAAAAGAAATGTTTTCTCAAACGGCTGGCAAACTTGCTCAACTCGAATCGAGGACACGCTCGTAACTTAATATTATCATAATTATGTGTGTAGGCAGTATGTACATACCTACGAGTACATGAATTTATCCGTTCTTAGAGTGATTATCTGCTGAGTTTTAGATCGTTTATATTGCCTAACAAGGTCTTATTTTTATGCAAAAACAAAGCTTTTGAAATCGATGATATGATTTCGGTTAAGTACAAATATTAATTCTTTTACGTAGACCCGCAAGTAGATATATCATGTGCTACATGCTTAAAATTTGAACAGGTGAATCGGCATTAGGGTTTGTCTACACTGAGCGTCACGTCGCGAATCATTGGTATCTCGAGGCAAGCTCATTAAACGGCATTACTTAGTAACTAAGTGCGAACTTGAACGGGCAACATGCCACAGCCGCTTGGAGCTAGAATTCATAACATAACTGCTTCTCTCACTGATTAAGCGTGAGTTCTACTAAGATACTTTAATTATAACCAAGGTCAAACTATTGGCGAAACTTATGCTAAGTAAAATTTGTCTCATTAGGGTTAAATGTTGAGCTGTGGGTTTGGAATAGGTACACGTAGATTTTTGACAATTAATGATCTTGATAGAAAAATCTCTAGACATAAAAAGTATAATAATAAATAAATAAATAAATAAAGTGTGTACCTATTTAGCATATTTCTCTTTCCCGGAATCATAAAAACAGGATTCAGTTACTTTAAGTCTAGAATTGAGTTGTAACTGTATTTCAATGGAACCAGAATTAAATAATATATACATAACATGAAGGTACTTCAAATAACTACAAAAACAATAAAAGATTCTATGAAATTAACGCGGTAAAGTAACATATACTATCTATACTCATCTAAATCGATTAAATAGTACCCACATACAAGGATCATCAAAAAATTAAATTAAAATAAATAAATAATTTAAAATAATTAGTTTCCCGAGTAGGAAAAGGAAAAAAGTTCTTATAATTAATGTAAAAAACATTAATCAAGGGCACAACGGGAAGGTACTGCGGCGCGGATTCACTTTGCAAACTAATTAATGATTAAAGAATAAAAATAAGATTAGAGAAGAAAATGTGAAAAATTTTCCTCGTTATGCCGTGATCAGGCATCGTAGCCACCGCGAACGGCTTAACTTGACCGAAATTATCCACATCGAACACCCCGCGATAATTATCTAAACAGCATTTATTTGAAGGCTTGCGAACAAACTAGGATAATTAAAGGGATTGTTTGTCCAATTAAAGACTTTCTACTTGAGCCCAAGAATACTTGGGCGCGAGTTTAATTACATTAAACAACAGTTAACGGCGTTTAGTGCTGCCCTTTCCGGGAGAGAGGGCCAAATAAGTAATAAGCACGTTTTAGTACATTGGCGGAGTTGGTTCAATCTGTTTCAGTCGTTGAATCAGTCAAGAAGTAACGTATATTCTTATTAGAATTGCTAATTAAAACGGTATCTCTTTTTTACGTATAACAACAAAACAAGTTAACATAGTCGGTCCAGAAGGTTAGACGGATCACAAATCAACAAATCCTCATAATCTTCGAGTGGCACGACCAACGGAAAAAATAGTGACAGTTTTCGGCAATATTTCTCAACTAAAAATGACTTAGTGTCAGATAAATTGAGGGCCAAGTGTGTAAACTCCGCCCTAAATCTTTTCGAGAGTACTTGCCTAAGCGAAGGAACTGTCAGCCAGGCCGCAGCCGGCTGACGCAGCGACGTGGCTTTATAACATTCAAGGCCGTTTACGGATTTGTCACCGTAATTGTTAGTTACTTACCAGATGGTCCAAATGGCTAATAATTTTGGAGCACAGAAGTATAATTGTAAGGGATATAAAAAAATGTTACAGATTCGAATTCTGTTCATACATTGGTATGAATGTGATATCTGGCTAGATGGTGTTTAAGTTCAGTACTAACTGCTCAGCCAGGTTCTCTCGTGACTCAAAACATTGCTAAAATTACCTCAACACACAACACTTCGACCACGATGCAGCTATTTGTTATTAGTGAAAATATCGAAACTATAAACGTGTATTGGTCTTTTTGAAATATTTTATTTTGCAAAGATTCGTTCGCCACTTTGTACTTAACGAATGTGTTTGTATGTGAAAATATAATAGTTAAGAGTATTTTTTTACCTAATGCGCTGTGGTGTCGTTAGCTAGCAACAACTTCGACTAGGTAGTAATGTAAAACCAAGGACGATTAAACTAAACTTTTCACAAATATAACTATTTCGAAAAGATTTCGAAGAGCTGTAATGCTAGTTGATATGAGTACGGCTTTTAAAGAAAACATAGTTTGAAAATGGAAATTGTTCAAAGTTCATTCAGTACATTACGAAACCATTACATTTGCTTTTCATTGTGATGTATTGTGGACAGAAAGATACCTACCCAAGATGGACGAGTATCCCGCCAACTTGATTGAACGGATCTCGAAATCACACATTCGCGCTTCGCAACGTGAAATAAAAGTAAAAGAAAAGATTGGTAAAAGGTGAAAGGCGGGAATACAGAAAGTACCTATACATTTAGTCGGAGATCAAAAGAGCGGGCACAAAGAGAAGGAGGACACGCGCGAGAGTTTGAGGCCTTTCAATCGGCGTTCGAAGGCGCGGCGCGATTGCGGCGATCGGCACCCGACCCAATCGAACCATTCTGACGTTAAAGTAAATGTGTCATGTTTAATCTCGTGTAACGAAGAATCGAAGCTGAAAACATTTTATTTTCGTCGCCAATTTCATACAAAAAACTTTTCTTCAAAATTACTTGAGGCATACCACACGAAACATTTGAAACGTCTTACCATTGTCAGAGTGTTTGCCGTCAGGGTAAATAGTGACACATTGGATAACGCGATTACGCGGTCGTAGGTAATTTCCAGCTGTAGCGGTGTCACCCGAGGTGCGCGGTCGCGGCACATAATCCGGCCGCCCATGAATCACGGCAAATACCGCAATTTATCGCTTCGGCGCGACTCCGCACGCATCCCGCCTTTTTATTATCTCCACTACCCAACACGGCATGAGCTGAATAAACTAGCTTTTTACTAATTACGAACATGATTTGATAATATTTATAAATTTGCTTGGATTAGCTTTTTCCTAAGCTTTTATAACTTGCAACGAAGTATGTGTAGAACAAGTAGGTACGCTTCAAACTTATTACATGAAATTTGGTACGTACTTATGAAGAAGATTCAAGAAAAAAGCCTTTATTGGAAATTCTTTATTGATTTAATAAAATTTATTTTAAGTAAAGCTAATTAAGAATGTCGTACATATTTTCATCGGTTGTCTACCTAAACTTGATTAAATAGAATCAAACCTTCTAAACTCAAAAAGATTATGGTACGTGTCATATCATAATGAATTTCGTACAAGACTTATATAATACTAAGTCATAAGTCTTAGTTTGATAAATGGACTTAAAAGGAAGTCGATGACTAGTTAGATAGAGATAGGTAGAGTGTAGAATTTTTGTTTTTTGTCAGTATTTGTCGTCAAAAGAATAAACAATGCAGTTGACACGGATTCATAGTGTCTCGACAGTAAAACTAGTTTGGGCCTTACCACTTTTACGAGTTACCTCAAATTATCGCCTGTGGGAGCCCAACAGACTTTAAGTACATTGCGACCTGGATTTACGGACCGACACCCGCGAGAATCGTTCTGCTCTAAACTTGTTCCATAAACTCTTGCTTATCTAGATAGAGTAAGTAGATAAGGAAGACGAAATATATGCGAGTACGAGGGAACGAGCCTGCTTAAACGGTTGTCTTTGTCTCGTATTATTTGCATGGGTGGTCGCAAATCTCCTGAATTGACCTTCCGGTCATAACTGCCTACAAAACAGGGTCTGCTCTTTGTACTACGCTTTCATCATGATGTTATTACCCTACAGGTTTTTGGAGCTTGTACATCGTTTTTAATTTATTCCTGTTTTCTATTTTGAAAGAGTAAGTGGTACTGGTATGGTAAATGACATTCTTAGCGGATCGGAAAGGAGCTATTTGTCTGGCTTATTGCCCTTAACGTCGACAAATTACCAACATAATAGGTAATATACACGGGATTTCTGTTCATTCATTGTGAAGACAGGCTCTGGAAATAGACGGCTGCTACTTAAAATACTTCATTTGCCGTAAAACAGCGCGATTGTCGGATGCTATGCATAGGTATTGAGTAGGTACCAGCCGCTGACACCCCGGGGAGTCCAAGTCCCTGTCGAGCTTTATTAAGACAGACAGCTTTCGTAGTCACTTTTAGCAAATTCAAATTTCAATGGCCCAACAGTTAATAAACCCCTAACGCCTAAGCAATAAAATAATTAATTGAAATTGATGGAAAACTATTATAATCAAAATAATATTTCAAACATTATCAAGCCCTACGGCACAGGTTAGACGCTTTTAATGCCTTGTGAATGGGTCGTGGAACGAGCGCGGTCTACCAACTTGTTTTAACAACTCGGCGCTGCCTCGCTCTCATTCAAATTTTCTAATTGCACACCACCGCTAGAAACAAAAAGTGGGTCGAGTAAAGGAAATTACTGCCTTGAATATGAAACCATTTCAACGATACTTGTGACTGCTAATGGCAGTTTACCTATGAATGAACTACAGCCCTTTTATCTCGGTCTTTCGCTGCTACCCATACCTACACGTCAGCTACGTCTACGACTATATTTTCATGCCGAACTCATCGTCTTTACTTTTACATAAATCGACACATATGTGAAAGTCGAAGAATTAATGTAGATATAGAGTGTGCTACCTACCGGCAGCCAGGCCTTTTTTAAAGTAACTATTCTCTCTTGACCATGCTTTGCGGCGCTTTGCGCGGGGATTCTGACTGCGGAGAATTGGTGGCGCAACTTGTGCGCTTACATGTTCCTTTCCTGATCAAATTCTATTTTAGGCCACGCAACAACCCCCTACTGGCGGTCCCGTCGGCGCGGACCGTTGCTCGCAGGCAGTCGCCGCTGGTTCGCGCACAGTGCCTTCTAAATGGCCTTCTAGCAACAGCTCCTGAGTGTGACGTATTTAATGGTCGATGGATTAGTGTATGTGATGAATGCTTGAAGTTCTGTGAGATGATGGATGTACGTTTGTCCAGCTGTGTTTAATTAATTGTTATTATTAAGCTTTGTTTTTGTAAAAATTTGTGAATTGTTGTTTTGCTGTATTGTTACTCAATTGCTTTCTCTCTTCTCAGTGTTTGTCTTGCGCAGTGCCTTAGTGTTTAACTGTCATACTGTGTAAGTTTCTTTGATTTAAATAAATAAATAAATAAAAAGGATATTAAAGTAACGTATTTCTGTAACTTAACCTAACATTAATTTCATTAATAAACTAAAGTTCAGACTTTGTTTACATTATATTCTAACAAAATTATAATTATCAGCAATGTACAGCAAAGTAAATTGAGCAGTACCTAAGTATGTGTAAATGACAGCCGACAGATATTTTGATTACCTATTACTTTCTTGTCAATTTATTTTGCTGTAAATTGCTGGGAATTATCATTATATTAGAAAGTTAACAAAGTCTGAATTTTACTTTATTAATTACATTAATGTCATGGTTAAGTTACAGAAATACGTTACTTTAACCTCCCTTAAAAAAAGCCTAGCTGCCGGTTACTTATTCATTTTCAAAGCAAAAACGAGCACCATAATAGTTTACAAACAAAACAATTGGCATTTTATTTATTTTTAGATGTACCTAACTTAAATTGTAAAACATCATCGATATTCCGTGTACATAATTTTTTTTGATTTTTGTTTTACATCCGGAAAGGTAAATTAGAGGAATCAAATCTCAGACAAATATACTAATCCAAAGTAATGAAAAAATTTAACTATGTGTTTCGTGCACTCTGCGCTTGGCTCCTAAGAGCGGCGGACATTTCTGCCGGGGGGGCATGAAGAATAACAATGAGCTGTGCAAATAGCTGCAGTAATGGCGTCGCCCCGTACTAGACCTACAGTGCGAACTAGGTGCAAACTGACACTATTGCGCGGTGGAACATAAGAGTTAACGCTTATTGTTACGAGCAAAATTTCTACAAGCCAAGTAGCTTAAACGAGCAATTCTTGTGAACTGTAATTGGTTTCTCGAATATACTTTGTTATAAAAAAAGTCGTGTTGGCCTACTGGTTCGATCCTGGTTGAGAAGCCACAGTTATCAACCAGGATCGTGGGTTTGCACCTCTGAATTTTTGCGCGAATTTAATGTTGAAAATTCATTAATTCACCACAAGTTTTATGATGCAGGAAAATATCGCGAGGAAACCTGGACAAATCTGCGAAGCGATTCAATGTCGTGTGTCTGAATTTCCCAATTCGCACTGGGCCCGCGTGGGAACTACGGCCCAAGCCCTCTCATTTTGAGAGGAGAACTCTATAGGATGTACGAGTATAAATAGGCTGGGATGATGATGAGCTCCAAAAATTTAGTTAAAATTTAGTAGGTATGTGAACAAATGTTTGCCTTCCAGGTTGATCTAAATAGGTTTTTATCCTATTGTATAATTTTTTTTACACTTATATGCTATTAGATCGATTTTTTTTGTTGAATTGGATGAATAACTTTCCTTATCTTCTACAAAAGTAATTAGACACATCCTTATTTTTACATATTGAGAACTTAATTTACGGGACTGTTTTATATTAGATGTCTATTCAAATTCAGAACTAACACTGCCACAGCAAACTCCTCGCACACTGTATGCAAGTAGGGAACAAGTCTTCCACACGTGTTGCATGCAGTATATCTGTAACAAACTGTCCTAACTTTCTACGACATCAGTAATATCAGTATTCGAGAGATAAAATGGATTTCGAGTGGGTACTCTGTGAAATACGTTCCTTTGATTCTGACTTAGTGTTTTGTGTTGTACCTAGCTATTTCATTGAAATATTATGAAATATAAACTTGTTTTTTCTGTTTGACGTTAATTTGTTCGGGACCCTCAGTGCGTGAATGCAACACACTTGGCTGGTTTTTTAGGGTTCCGTACCCAAAGGGTTAAAACGGGACCCTATTACTTAAGACCCCGCTGTCCGTCCGTCTGTCTGTCTGTCTGACACCGGGCGGGAAATGACAAAATTTCTGTTGCCACTATAACAACAAATTCTAAAAACAGAATAAAATAAATATTTAAAGGGGGGATACCATGCAAAAAACGAGTTTTTTTAAATTTGATAATGTCTTATGTTGTATAGATAATGGTGTGGAACCCTTCGTGCGCGAGTTCGACTCGCACTTGGCCGGTTTTTTTATTCGTGTACGCTCACGTTTACGTTTTGAGCTTTTTACCTATACAGTTTCTGAAATTGGTGAAGCTTTATTTATGCTTTACAAAAGGACCAACCTACCTACTTCAATCGATCATATCGTCGCCATATATTGTTTTCCTACCAAATGTGTGCAATTTGATACCTAAAACAGTAATGTGCCGTTCCTATTGTGCCTTGGGAATAGGTTTCATGTTGCCTCTCTACGACCACGGAGCGTGTCATCTACGTGACAGCACTCCGTAAATGGAACAGTGAGCAAGGCGAGGGAATACAGGATCCATGCTCAATCGATTTGAGCTCGGCAAAACCCCATGGGCTAGTGTAAATAGTAATGCCGGTTAAAGGGTATCAGAGACCAAGTAAGATTACAAAGAACTAGTATTTATGTTATATTAGCGTGCTTACATAATACAGGGTGTCACTGAATACAAGGCTTCAAATTCAAGGTTCGATTCTACTCGCATAAATAAGCTACTTTGGTTTTGTAAAACAATCATTTAAATAACTTGAATTTGGATAATTTAATGATCATCAAAGTTAATAGTTTAATCAGTGTATCGGACATGGCGGTGTTATAGTTGTCTCTTGGTAGTTACAGGGGTTTTTAAATAATTTTTGACAGTTATTTGACATCTCTTAGATAAAAATTTATTAATAAGATCGAACTAATAGTTTATCTTTTAGGGAGCGGGGGGACGCTCTATTTTAATGAATTTTTTTACTTTAAAGTTGAATATTTCGCAAACAGATCATTAAATCAAAAAATTGTCTTCAGACTTTTTTTAAAAGACCTATCTAACGATATCCCACACAAAAGGATTAGAGACGGAAAAAATCACCCCTACTTTATTTCGATGGGAGGTACCCTAAAAAATTGTTTATAACACTTTGTCGACATAGTTGCTACATATCCGTGCAAAATTACAGTTTTCTAGCACTGATCGTCTCTGAGCAAAGACACGGACGAACGGACAGACAGAGAGATAGACAAACAGACATGGTGAAATTATAAGGTTTTTTTGCCATTTTGGTTACGGAACCCTAAAAACATAGTTATTAAAATATTATCCTCTCGTTACAACCTTGACTCGCACTTTTAAGGATACCTAGGTTATTAAACTGTATGGTTCAAGAGCCTCAATGTTCCACCGGGGCTTCTATGGCGTTTTCATAATGAAACTTCCGAACAACTTTTTTCGACTCAAATAAACGCCTGCGATGTTTCCGGGGAGCAGTCTAATGAATAGCTTTTTATTCTTTTGCGTTATTGCTTCATGTTCGTTAGAAAATTAAAGCAGGAAAGGGAGCATTCAAATATATTCGTGTTTAAAAACACCGGCGGCAAATTTATCTTGCGGTAAAATATTGCAGAGAAAATGTAAACTAGATGCCTTTTATGGATGCGCACTAGCTTTCAGATCGTTTCGAGTTAAATTTACGTGCAAGTAAGCCCAACATCTTTAAGAACCATATTTCTGAAAAGGTATACATACCGCGATTTTGGTAGGTTTTAATAAGAGGTAAGATAAATAGTAAGGCTAATAGATTTAGAGTAGAGTGATTTTTGAAAAAGCTGCATATTCTGTGCATCTCTTATCTAGTTTTTTATTTTTCTCGTCTAACCCTAGAGCATCGTTGGATAGGGCTTTTAAGATCATTGCGAGACCGATTTTTCGATTCAGTAATCTGTTTTACTTTAAATACAAATTTTATTTAAAATCGAGCGTTCCCCCGGCCTCGAAAAGCTAAACTATTGGTTTTCGAACCAAATTAAAAAAAAACATGCTGGTAGTACGTACTACCAGCATTTTTGTTTGATATAATGTCGGTAGGCATACTTATGCAAACTTACAAGGAAAACTATAACGGGCTTTGGCTTTAGACTTTGGGCCCGTGGTCGTCTCAAACAAAAAAACTGTGTAAGGAGTTGTCCACAAGGTTGGTCCTTGCCAGTGGTGATCTCAGGGCTGGCTCCTACTTTGCCCAACGGCTAAGTCTCGCGATCCAGCGTGGCAATGCTGCAAGTATCCTGGGATCCTTGCCGCGGGTCAACAGTGACAGCTTGTATTTTTAAATTATAGTTTTATTCTCTTACCTTTTTGTTAATATTTTTAATTTAATGTGTTAAATTTTTAGTTGCTATTATTTTGTCAGTTTAATTATGTTGTATATATTGTGTTAGTTTAGTTTATTATTTTTATACCTTGTGAATTATATAAATAAAATAAAAATATTATTTGATTTCTTCGTGACAGCTACGGAACCCTATCTTGGGCGTGTCCGACACGCTCTTGACCGTTTTTTTAACTCTGTTATAGGTAAAGGGAGCTAATAAAAAAAATCCATTCCAAAAACAGGCATTGTCCAGCTTTTTTTATAAAATAAATAAAAAATAATCAAATACCGCATTGATCTCGAACTAATTACAGTTAGGTACCCATAAGTACGACGATAAAGTTTCTGTAGGTACCTAACCTACAAAACCTACGAATCTCGTTAGGGAAGTGGCTACAAAATATTTTATAGGGCACAAAAATAGTTTCATAAAAACCGTTGTATAAAACGGAAACATAAATAAAAAAGGAAATGCTGCGAATGGACGGCAGTAAAGAGAATATCCAATGAAAATATAAGCTGTCCTTTAATCTAAGTAAAAGATTACGTTTGTGATAAATTTGTGAACATTAATGCCCATTATGTTACTTTCGTTTAGGAAAAAATGAATCCCGAGCTTATTAAAAAGACGGTTTTCATCTCACTTTTTTTGTCCGTGTTAATTTTTGCAGTGTACTTTACATAATTGTTCACTTACTTTTGTACTTATACACGAGAATTAGGAACGTTTGTTATTATTTCCACCAGTTTCAAAGCATACTTACCTAAACACAATTAAAAAACACAATTAAAAACCATTGTTGAAAATAAAACATATAAAATGTCAAAGAATCTCAAATGAAATTGATCCTCCTCTAGCAATCATCAAAATAAATAAAAATAACCAAACATATTATCTTACAACCAAGGATTGTTTAGGTAAAATGAAAGACAACGAAATAACTCATAAGATTCCAACAGACTCCAAGCACAGATCAGATACCTACCTATTCTTAATTTGGACAACATGTTCATGCTTCACATACATATTGTACTAGCTTTTGTCCGCGACCTCGTCTGCATAGATTTGTATATTTACATGCACAATACTCCATAGGAATGAGGATAATGTTCTGCATTGCCCATTTCCGTAGGATTATCGAAAAACCCCTTCAAACTACGGCTAAATAATCAACTGAAAAATCTGATCACCAAGTCTCACATCTATAATGCTCAAGGAATAATATTTTAAATTCTCCCTTACTATTTACCTACATCGGCATTGAGCCATCTCAATGATTGCTTACGATGTCTTTGAGACCGCAACTCAGACTCGCGCTGGCTTGCCGTTTCAGCCTAAAGTGAAGCGGCCTGCCTGGCTAGAACGCCACTGAGTCTCTCAACGCGGTCTTCTTCAGACTCTTGAGACCGACTCCTGGTAGCCTCAATACGTTGCGAGAATTACGCGAAAGATTCGTTTTTTTTTTTCGGGAAGGCATGGGTAACTATTGGTAACGCGAACGACAGAAAAAAATGTTTTTTTTTTTTAAATAGGTAAACCTACCGACCTTCCTGACTATTAATAAGTGCTTAAAGGAGGCGATACGTCTGAATATGGATGCGATATACCTAAATTACGAAGTTACGATCGACTAGGAATTCATGACAGATATCCATACCGTACCTCCTCTTCTAAACTTAGATTAATTTGCCAAAATCCTTCGATTAGATTGTATGTAATATTGTGTCATGTCCCATTTAAGGCAGTATCAAGTATATTTAATAATTATTCTACTTCAGTCACACCAAACGCCGTAAAGTGTTATTATGTACCTACCTATGTTATTATGTTTACCTGCTTGCCTGAGATAGATTCATTGAGTCGGTCGTCTGGCAACGAATTTAATAATAGCCAGTACGTTCATATTCAAATTGAGAAGATCTATTCTATAACCGAAATTCAACATGTACCTATAATAATTCTTCTTCGTCATTAAACCATAACCATTATACCATACCTACACATTAAAAAATGTTCACTTCAAATAATTAAAACTCTTCTTATTTTCTTTTTTCTTTAAGGTCATACACTTATGTACGTTTGACAGTTTCATGACTGATAATTTGTTCCCGTATTCCCGTCGAGGAAAACATTGTAAAAGATAATACATATTTTGAGATAATTTTTCGTCGTCTGTAAATTGTCCCCGGTAAGACGAGTTCGTTCCCATTAACCGAAGGCTTCTCAACTCATTCCTTTCTGCTTCCGAACTCATTCCTTTCTGCTTCACCAATTTAAAATGTATGTAAAGCAAATAATTTGTATATTTCTTGCCAACTTAAAATATCCAGAAAATAAAGAAGCGTGTATTCTTGTACTGTTTCTTAGATCTGATAGCAAGAGAAAAACTTGATTTGTTTATTAATTTAAGTAAAACTACAGTAACTTAAACGATAATTTAAATGGTTTTACATTGAAGGCTCAATTTTTTCGGATTATTGGATTATAACAACTACAAGATTCAAATAAGTAACCTACTCAGTAAGAAGTAGTTTGGACTTTGATAGTTTTTTCAATGAGTCAACTACCTCCTATTTCTATGTTTCTAATACCTTTATAACAAATCGATTAGCTTTGTCTTATCTCTGGGAAAACGCTTATTAATGAGTTTTAGCCCGAGCAAATCTCGGTCGCCCAGGTACTATATCAATTTATTTAGGTTAATAGTGATGTTACAAATTATTAAATACTTAAGGTATAGGTGGTATACATAAAATCTTAGGAACATGATTACAATAATTGGTAAACTGGAGTAGGTACAGTCTCTAGCACCAATATTTGACACAACAAGCTTGCATAAATATTTGATTCGACTCTATTTCTAGGGCCGGAAGGACGTGTCAAATATTTTTGCACGCTCCGCTGTGGCAGATATTAATGCTGATGACTGTACTTCCAAAGAAAATAATGTCCGATTGAAATGAGAGCCATGCTTATGAGAATTGCACGTTAGTTTAAATAGGTATGCCAAGAACGTAGAAATGCAATCGCCATTAAGAAATTACAACGTTAACTTAATTACTTGGTTTAAGTGGAGCGATACCGTCGCGGATGGAATGTAAGCAATGAAAACGAGGGCTCCTACCATTAATATAATTTCATTAATTTAAAATTAGTTTGCTTAACGTTTTCTTTATTGAGAAATTAATTCTCATCTCAAATGTAATTGCACCATTAAAAGATAATACGAAAGACGGTTTCATGATAGCAGATATAGCCCCTAGAGTTCCACTTTCTTGCAACTCGTTTAATTTTTTGAGGCAAAAATATCCTTTTACACACTCCATGTCACACATTAACTGCTCGGCTCCCATATTGTATTAAAGGCACTGCGTTGCTATAGTCTAGCTAGTCGTAAGAAACTACTATTTTCCGGGATAAAACCTATTCTATGTCGTTTTCGGGATCTTGAAATACATACCAAAGGGCTGCTGCCCGATTCGTCTGCGAAGAATTCTTTTATGCCCTCATGAACTGCACAATTTTCCGGGATAAAAACTATCCTCTTCTTCTCAGGGTCCCAATTTATATCCATACCGAATTACGTGAAAGCGTAACAAACAAACTAACATACTCACTTTTGCATTATGATACAGATAAGAAATTAAACTTTTATCAATTTTTACTTGTTAGCTCGTAAAGCCTACTCTAGGGTGGTGTGCAGATAATTTTCTTTTGAAGTTCAAATAAATGCAATGGGTAGGTACTATCACCTTGATTTTTTTAGATTTTTCATGCAAACGGTTTAGCTTGATGAGGGGAAATTTTCTGTAACAAAAATTAATACTTACTTTAAAGCCGAATATTTTGCAAATCGATCACTTATCGAAAAGCTTATTAGGTATAATATTTATTAAATATCTATCCAACGATATCCAACACTATCGCTATGAGACTACTATGAGATAATATAACAACGGGACGAGATAAAAAAAAACCATTCTCGCCTTTTACGTGTAGGCAAGCTGACCTAAAATTTTGTTCTCAATTTTTTATTATTATTGGTTCGCATGGTTAAAACGACACGTATAAAAATTACAACTTTGTAATACTAAATGCCTCTAAGCATGGAAAGACATGGCGAAACTACTAATAGGCCTTAGCCTAATGAGGGTTCTTTGGAGGACCGAACACTAAAAAAACGGTTGTTACATCACAGTTTTAATGCCAAAATTGCTGTTTAGTTTATCGTACAAGAAACTAATAAATAATAACTTCGACCATTTCCTAAAAGCAATTTGCAGTCGCAACTGCGCTGTAGGTACCTCAAATTGTTGTCCGACCTCTGCTTACCAATAGCTCATTGATAGTATCAATGGTAAGTAGGTATTTCAAGTTGCTAAACTGAATGGCCTCAGCGGATACCGTGCAAATTGACCGGGGGTTTCTGGGGAAGGGAGGAACGGAAATAGAAGTGGTTTTCCTGTCCCCAGAGCTGGGACACTGGTGTAATGTTTCAGCTTTCAGCATTTGAGTTGGCCATAGTCCGAGAGAATTACAAAGGGTCCCAAATTGCAGAAAGGATAAGTTAGAGATGGAAAAGATTCAAGAGCGATACGCGGTCCTATTAAAACGAGGAAGCTTGAAAAAAATGTTTAACGTAATTTCTTGATTCAAAGTGGATTTGATTAGGAGAAAACCCTAACCAGCTTTGTTAACTATCAGGCATGCGTTTCGTAGCAATAACAAGCGAGATATACCGGGTGTGGCCTGTAATATAAGCAAAAAATTAAAACATAGATCAGACTTCTCAAACTGAACAACTTTAGTTCAGCGAATTTTAAAAATAATTCGTTGTTTTAATTTTTATTACACTTTTAAGTTTAATCGAAGAAACAATGTAAAGCAAAATGCTTGATGTTTGTAGCATGACAGGCGACGTCAGTTGTGTTCTAGGATGGCGTACATTGATGGCAGTATTTAATACCTATGTATGAAAAAAGGAAATTTTCAAGACTCCATTATTTTTAAAAGTCGCTGAACTAATGTTGTTCAGTTTAACGAGGACGATCTATGTTTTAATTTTTTGCTCGTATTACAGGCCACACCCGGTATAAAGTTAGTGCTCTTTTGTTTTAAGATTTTCGTTCTTAAATATGTGGCACTCTAATACCGTTCGTTACGTAAATATGGTGGTAAACGATCTCTCGAGATAGTAAGAAGTTGGTCGTCGAACATTACGCTGCTGACAACCTTTACACACCGTGTTTTCAGATTGCGTGTCGATGTGTACCTATGTAGGCTTGACAGATTGATCTGGCTATTCATGATCTGGTGTTACTTTGCAATAAATGCTAATTTTCAAGCAGCACTTTTTTTAAAGTAGGTAATTAGTGGTTATGAAACTATATAATAAAAAAAACCGGCCAAAAGCGTGTTCGACACGCCCGAAATAGGGTTCCGTAGGCATTACGAAAAAATTAAGTAATGTTTTTCCAAGGATTTCGTATTTTGTATGGAATATTTCAAGTTTATGTATATTTTATACCTTAGGCTGTTATTTACTCTTAAACTAGGTACTAATAATTCTCAAGAAAACTTAACCGTTATATAATTAGTTTAACCTAGTCCCAAACTAAGCAAAGCTTGTACTGTGGATACTAAATAGGCAACGGATGAACATACTTCTATAGATAAACACATACCTACTTAAATACCTACACATTAAACATCCAAGACCAGAGTACAAGCATTCGTATTATTTATTTAAATATCTGCGTCGGCCGGGAATCGAACCCGAGGCTTCAAGCCAAAGTCAAGTCGTCAAAGATTGTCCAATTTAAAAAAGAAATATATTTTTCACCTCACTAGCTCGAAAATGCTTTCTTTACCCTTCGAAATCTGCGTAGAAAGTAGCTTTTTATCCTCTAGGCTGGAAAGAGTTTTTGAAATTCGAACGTTATCGTGAACGGCTGCCTTGAAAATACATCGACCGCTTACTTTCACAACCTCGTATCTGGCCACAAAATGGCAGAATCATCTTTATGTTAAGTACGATAGATTGTTTATTTGTTGTATACAATTCGGGTAGATACGAGGTTGAGGAAGAAAGCGTTGAATATTGACGTGTTCACAAAGAAAGTTCGTCATACATTTGTTGAAGTACCTAATATTTAAATCTGTTAATTAATCTGTTATTCTATTCTTATTACTAAACATTTATTTTGTAACTTTACTTTTAATTTTTAGTACACTTCGATACTTATGCCATGCAATCCTTTTCAAAATAATAACTGTATGTACGTAACCACTGTAATACCGTTATATCGATTTGGATTGTAAATACTATTATACCTTTATAATACTTAAAAATGTTTGATAGGTAAGTGGATAATAAAACTCACTTATTATAAACTACTTGCACAGTTTTTCTTCCATTTGCCATTTTCTCGCTGTAGTGAGGTGAAAAATTGTGTGTTTCGCTCGGCTGTAAAGTTGTTTAGCGTCTCGTGCCTTTGAAACCCTCGACTGCGCTCAGGATTCTTCATTTGAACCACTCGCTTCGCTGGTGGTTCAATCCTAGAATCCTTCGCTTGCTCAGGTTTCAATATATGCACTCGCGCCAAACAGTCACTTTCCAGCCTTGCATAACAAATAACTATTTTACATACAAATCTAGCAAAGACCGTCAGAAAAAGTTGTTCAGTATAATTTAAGTACTGCGAAATTTATAAAGCTAAAACTCACAGACTCCTTACATTTTTATTATGATTATATTTTTACTCGTATTACTGCATAGTTTCATAACCAACAATTACTTAAAAAAGTGCTGCTTGAAAATTAGCATTCTTTGCACCAAAAAACACCAGATCACGCATGACCAGATTTTATCGTGTACACACTTTTTTTTGGAGTTCAATCGCCTTAAGCTTGCTTTTGTCTTCTTATTTTTTGTGTTTTAAATTTTATATTATATGTTTAAAAAGAGATGGGGGCGTGCAGTCGGGAAAAATTATATTCAGTACTTAGTTAGTTATTTATTATTTGCTTTCACTGTTAAGCTAATTACCCTCTCTGCGTGTTCTGTATTGATTATGACTTAGCAGCGTATCAAAGTTGAGACTTTGCCGGCCCAAACTTATAATAAGACGAATTCGTGTACAAAGCGCCTTTTGGCGTCTGAAGCAGATATGAGTGGGTGTTTATTTGATATTCACCAATGTTTTAAATTACCTAGTAGTAAAGTACATACCTCGTCTGACTCACTTTTCGGTTGGAAAGACGGTGAAATTAATAAAACTCAAATTCAGGTTGATGAAGGTAATAAAATGTGCCTAATGCTACAATAAACGATCAGGTTAAATTTACTTAACAGAGTATGAAAAGAGGTTACGCATAAAGTCAAAACAGCTTAATTACTTACCTACTTGAATGTCGCTACTCGTAAAGCGCAGTTTTTACTCTGTAAGTATGAAAATATTTATCAATTTGATAACTAAAAGTACATTAGTCAAGTAATAGAGTTATTACTTAGGCACAAAATGCCATCCCAAAATTGGATTTGAATGTATCTTTGATTCGTTCGTCTTCTCATGCTCTTAAAATGTTATTTTAGTCTTTCTATATCGGGACTAAAGCTCCTCATTAAATCTCTAAGGATAAAATTTTTAAAGTATTTTTATAAATTTACTTTACAAACTCCTAAACAGCCAAAGATGGTGTTTGTGAATGGGGGAGAATTGCCATTTTTAGTGATTGTCTATAGATAATACCTATTTAGGGCGTGGAAATAAACTCAAAATGACAACTGTAATTTCGTGAAACACAATTTAATGATTAAGAATACGAATCTATTCAATTACCTATATTAAGGATGCATCCATTTTATTGTGCATAATCCATCCAATCCATACTTAATATTATAAATGCGAAAGTAACTCTGTCTGTCTGTCTGTCTGTATGTCTGTCTGTCTGTCTGTTACGCTTTCACGCCAAAACCGCTGAACCGATTTGGATGAAATTTGGTACAGAGATAGAATAGACCTTGGGAAAGGACATAGGCTATCTTTTATCGCGAAAAAGAGGCTTTAAGGGGTTAAAATAGGGGGTGAAAGTTTATATGGTGGAAGTTCGTTGCTGTCGAAGATATAACTATGAAACTTGGCATTTAGGCATTTAATATACTATCCATATCCATACTAATATTATAAATGTCAAAATGTGTTTGTATGTTTGTCCGTCTTTCACGCCGTAACGGAGCGACGGATCGACATGATTTTTGGCATGGAGATAGTTTATGGGCCCGAGAGTTATATAGGCTACTTTTTATCCCGGAAAAATGCACAGATCCCGAGGGAACAGAACAGGGCGCGATAACCGAATACCACGCGGGCGGAGCCGCGAGCAAAAGCTAGTTAGTTATAAAATAGTTTTCAATTTTGAATCTGTTGGCTAAATATGGAAGTATTTAATAGCGACACTTAAAAAAAAATAAAAGAAACAAAAAACGCGAAACAAATATTTTAGCTATTTAAACTTTGAACAGATGTCCATTAGTCGTATTGAGCATACGTTTTTAGAAAGTACTTTGTAATTTTGAACAGAACGTCATTTTTCCCCCTCGCATTCAAAGTGAAAAGTAGCGTATTTAACGCGGACTAAACAACCATAAAGACACTCGAACTATAGCCACCCTTGCTCTGCTCGGGTCAGCCACCCGTGTCATTATGTAACATCTCGTGTCATTATGGCTTATTTTAGTTCCTAGTTGAACAATCATTTTCATCTCCTATCAAATAAATAATGTATTTGAGTCTAAAATTAATTATGAATTTAAATGAATCGCTCAAGTTATATTAGAATGCAATTACTGAAACGAGTTGCTGGAATTTAATTTAAAATTGCGAAACCGCACTAATTCACATTTGGTACGTGTTCGTGTAGTGGGCAGGCGGCATCCGCTAATGAAACAAAAACAATCCACACGGCGTTCACAATATTGTGGAGCGCACCCGAATACAGCATGCACTCTTATTATGATAAAATGGAAATTTGATTATAAAATTATGCTTCATCTACAACGGCATGTGGAATTCTCTGTGAGCTTGTATTTTATCATTCATTTTTGAACAGAAATATTCGCGCTCGGGTCAGTGCTACTGCTAAATATACCTATCCCGAAAAAAGAGGCATTACCTGCCTGGTAATCCGCTTTCACGCTGCTAACTTTTAATCCTCTTGACTGGTAGGAGTGGTAGGTAAGTCAACTAAACGAGTCGTGAATTAGGCAGATATGGGGATCTTAAATGTGTACATTATCATAATCCATTATTCACAAAATAAAGGATAGAAATCAAAATTTTTGTCGCTGGAATCCTACTATCATACAAGTAATATCCCGCCCAAAAAATAGAAATGCATTCGCAGTTAAAAAAATATCAATTTCCAAGAAAAGCCAAATCTGAAGTTCCGACTTTAATGGCTACTTTTTATCCCGATATTTCTACGGAATCGTGATTAATGAAGGTGAAATTCCAAAATCATATGAGTAAACTCTGACTGTCAAAATTTTGCACGAATGTTTTTCGTGCAACGTAAATGAAGTCTATTTTGTTAATTGTGGGCACTCCCATGGGAATCTATTAAAGGCTAGTCGATCAATAAAGTTGATATTTTTTTCGTAAAAAATTACTAAACATGACTTAGATATTTTTAGTCAGCGTTCAAAGCGGATTAAGAGTATTTATGTTTATTACAATAGAATATTTTATAAAATTTCAATTCGATAATAATCGAGAGGTTCTTTAATTGGTAACATATAGTCATACTTGTTAGAGACAAAATGCTGCACTTCATGATGAAAGCAAGCCGCTTTGCACAGTGATAGTACAGACTAAACTAAGTGATTTGACTCGCAGCAGCGGAAGTTTCACCCCTTAGGAACAGAGATGGCGCCACTTCTTTAAAAAATGTTTCAAAAAATTCTACAAGCTAAAGTAATAGACCGATTTCAATGTTTGATATCTCAAATGAAAGCTTATTATATACGTTACTAATAAAAAAATACTGAAAAAATATATACTGTAAACTTCTGGCAAAACACGGCATCTTAAGTTTTTTTTTCTTACTTGATTTGTAGTTTTTACTTGATTTCTTAAAAAAAATGTATGCATCGTGAATGGTTTAATACATATACATATTACAGAGTACATAACAAGTATAATAAAAAAAATTCGACACCAATACCTTTCATATTCCACGAAATATGAAAGTTTAAATGTGAGCACAAAATTTCTTTAAATAATATTTCAAAAAATTCTACAAGCTAAACTAACAAACCGATTTCAATGTTTAATATCTCAAATGAAAGCTCATAACATTCATTACTTACAAAAAAATATTTAAAAATCTATACTGAAACCTTTTGGCAAAAACGCCATCTCAAGTTTTTTTTTCTTATGAGATTGGTAGTTTTTACTTGATTGCTTGAAATATTGTACGTTTTATGCAATATGAATGGTTTAATACATACGTATATATATTTCTGAGTAAATAGCAAGTATTATAAAAAAAAAAACCCGACACCGATACCTTTCATACTTTACGAAATATCTAAGATTAATTGTGCACGCTTTTCTTACAAATAAATTTCAACGAAATCTTCAAGTGAAACGAGTGCTCTGATTTTAATGTAAGTATAATATTAAATGAAAAGAAGAAAGAAATTACCTATTTTATTTAAAAAAATGAATAAAAAGTTTTTTCCTAGTGTTACGAAAAAATATAATTTAAAATATAAAATATAATTAATTATTTGAGATATAATTTAAAATATAATTATTTTTATTCAAAAGTGACTATATGTATGTATGTATGTAAATACTTTATTGTACATAAAACACAAAGTAATACAAAAAGAAAACAACAAATCAAAATAGTACAAAGGCGAACTTATCCCTAAAAGGGATCTTTTCAAGCTAACCTAAACTAGAAAGGAAAACTCAAAGACAGGCGAACAGTAATTTATGCAAAGTGAGAAGAAATTTGACTATATTTGAAGACAAAAAATAAAAACTAAGTCGTTTGCGGCATAGTTGGTTCTGAAATATATTATAATAATATGCTGCTTAGTAGTTGGCGAATTTATTAAAAAAAATTAGCTTTTTATCTGATAGTACCTCAACTTATAGATATGTCACATTTCAAATAAATGACTATGTACATCAATTTTTATCAAATATTTTAATTATAACTTATAAGTTCTCTTCGGGTTCATCGGCACAAGTAGAACTGAAAAGGAAAAGCCGTTTTGAAGTACTTGTGCTATTCCATTACTACAAAATCATAGATCTTATAGACATGTAAAATTTTGTGTCTACCTGTGGATATCAGTGGTCAGCATACAAAATAACCCTGCAACGAATATTATATCAACTTGCTTTTGGTTTGTACAGCCACCTTGCAGGATTTACACTGGGCAGTGCATGGTAAACTGACCCAACGACACCCATAACGCATGGTATCGCAGCCAGATTTGCAGCCACAATAGTCCAAGAGGCTTAATGGCGACCAAATCTCTGTAACTGCCGACCATTCTGGAGTCCAACTCTCTTTTGCCTTAGTCCATCCCCAACAAGAGGGACATGGTACGGAAACTTCTGGTTTCAGAGCGTTTCCCCGTATGTGGCCCGCTTGGTAAGCTGGACGCATACATGTTTATGGAGAGCAGCTATGGTAGGTGGCAGGCTTGTCACGAGCTTATTTTTTGAAGCAAACAAGTATTTACGAACTTCATTTCAGTACATGTGTTCCGTTTGAGCATCATATCTTCAAAAAACAAGCTCGTGACAAGCCTGCCACCTACATCAGCTGCTCTCTATAACATGCACTGCGTGCAACTTATCAAGCAGGCCATAATTGGATAAACGCTCTGAAATCAGAAGTTTCCTTACCTTATCTTCTTGGGGATGGACTAAGGCAAAAGAGAGTTGGACTCCAGAATGATCGGCAGTTACAGCGATTTGGTCGCAATTAAGCCTCTTGGATCATTGTGGCTGCAAATCTGGCTGCGATACCATGCGTTGTGGGTGTCGTCGGGTCAGCTTACCATGCACAACCCGGTGTAAATCCTGCAAAGGTGGCTGTACAAATCAAAAGCAAGATAATTATAATATTCATCATCATCATGTCAGCCGAAAGACGTCCAAGGCTCTCCACTCAGAACGGTCTTGTGCTTTTCGTATCCACCGCGATCCCGCGATCTTAACCAGGTCGTCGCTTCATCTTGTTGGAGGCCTACCGACAGCTCGTGTCCCGGTCCGCGGACTCCATTCGAGAACCTTTTGACCACATCGGCCATAATATAATAATCGTTACAGGCTTATTTTGTATGCTGACCACTGATTTCCAGAGGTAGGCACAAAATTTTACATGTCTAAAAAATTAGTGATTTTGTAGTATTGTAATAGCACAACTACTTCAAAAGGACTTTTCCTTTTCAGTTCTACTTGTGCCGATGAACCCGAAGAGGACTTATAAGTTATAATTAAAATATTTGATAAACATTGATGTATGTGACATATCTATAAGTTGAGGTCTTATCACATAAAAAGCTAATTTTTAAATAAATTCGCCAACTACTAAGCAGCATATAATATATTTCAGAACCAACTATGCCGGAAACGCTATAGTTTTTATTTTTTGTCTTCAAATATAGTCACTTTTGAATATAAACAATTACACATTTTAAAGCAATTATATTTTTTCGTAACACCAGGAAAAAACTTTATATATTTTTTTTAATAAAATAGGTAATTTCTTTCTTCTTTTCATTTAATATTATACTTACATTAAAATCAGAGCACTCGTTTCACTTGAAGATTTCGTTGAAATTTATTTGTAAGAAAAGCGTGCACAATTAATCTTAGATATTTCGTAAAGTATGAAAGGTATCGGTGTCGGGTTTTTTTTTATAATACTTGCTATTTACTCAGAAATATATATACGTATGTATTAAACCATTCATATTGCAAAAAACGTACAATATTTTAAGCAATCAAGTAAAAACTACCAATCTGATAAGAAAAAAAAAACTTGAGATGGCGTTTTTGCCAAAAGTTTTCAGTATAGATTTTTTGAAATATTTTTTTGTAAGTAATGAATGTTATGAGCCTTCATTTGGGATATTAAACATTGAAATCGGTTTGTTAGTTTAGCTTGTAGAATTTTTTGAAATATTTTTTAACGAAATTTGTGCTCACATTTAAACTTTCATATTTCGTGGAATATGAAAGGTATTGGTGTCGAGTTTTTTTTATTATACTTGTTATGTACTCTGTAATATGTATATGCATTAAACCATTCATGTTGCATACAATTTTTTTAAGAAATCAAGTAAAAACTACAAATCAAGTAAGAAAAAAAAACTTAAGATGCCGTGTTTTGCCAGAAGTTTACAGTATATATTTTTTCAGTATTTTTTTATTAGTAACGTATATAATAAGCTTTCATTTGAGATATCAAACATTGAAATCGGTCTATTACTTTAGCTTGTAGAATTTTTTGAAACATTTTTTAAAGAAGTGGCGCCATCTCTGTTCCTAAGGGGTGAAACTTCCGCTGCTGCGGGTCAAATCACTCAGTTTAGTCTGTACTATCACTTTGCAAAGCGGCTTGCTTTCATCATGAAGTGCAGCATCCGGCCAAAAAATGGCCCTAACAAGTATGACTAATAATACAACAGCTAACCAACCGAGCTCCGCCTTGTGAATATTTCCTTTGTAGAAATGAGGGAGTTGAAGTGAAGCACATGAGTTGTAGCAAAATCGAAGTGCTCGCTAAAATGTTGGTGCGTATAGCATACAATTTAGGTAAATATCTTAATCCGTATTCAGTGGTTGAAACGGAATTAATCAGATACAATAGGTACCAGGCAAGCAGGATGGAGGCGGAGTATTGAGTGAACTCGCGATTGGCGTCTTTGTTTGGCTCAACTTCGGCACCGTGTCGTGAGGGTTTCCATTCATTCTAATCCCTGATTGAGGTGGTGGAATGGTTAATATTAATGTAAATATTTGAGTGTTGCTAATTTAATTTAACAGCTTAATTAATTGTCTCAGGAGAATTCTATCTTTTGAAGCAACTCTACCTAGCTCTCCCTAGAGCAGTGTTCTTTTTAAAGTTTTTGCAGTAATGGACCATGTTTAACATTTAAAAAAAGCCATGGCCCTTGTCAATGAATATCCCACTGATCTTATAAATGCGAAAGTTTGTTAATAATCTGTTTG
Source organism: Choristoneura rosaceana (assembly GCA_037349165.1). Classification (NCBI taxonomy): domain Eukaryota; kingdom Metazoa; phylum Arthropoda; class Insecta; order Lepidoptera; family Tortricidae; genus Choristoneura; species Choristoneura rosaceana. The sequence continues at coordinate 5,950,539 of JAZBNJ010000009.1, forward strand.
TTTGTTCTTCACATCTAAACCGTTGAACCGTTTTAAATAAAATTCGGTATAATTACTGTTAGTTTGAGGCCCAGGAAGGAGGTTTTTATCCGGAAAAATTTCATAGTTCAAAGAAATAGAATAGCAATAGTTTATATTTTCAGTTGTAATTGTGGAGGTTTCGGTATTTACGTATTTTTTTAAATAGTGAGTTATATACATACCTATTTTGAATCAGTAAAATTTATAGATTCCAAACATGTATATTATCTCACTACCTCAAAAAAATGTCGCTTAGTCAATTTATCCTTTCAAGCGTCGGTATGTATTTATAGTATACAGGGTGATGGCAACTCGATCGTATTAATTGTGTTCGGTTCAGCGCCTAGTTGTTAGCGCACACGCGCTCAGCCGTATGCCCGCTTTATGTGCTTTACTGTCAAGGCTTAAAACCTATATTTGCATAAAAAATTATCGATCCGTTGATATGAGGAGTGATAAACACCTCATGTTTTATTTTACGTATTAAAAGTTTTATTACGGACATCAAAATATTGCGGATGCTTAAAGTCACGAATCGAGCATAACGTATTTTTTATGTTTGATAGAATATTCGATACATAGCAAGCATTCTAAACGTTTATTACTTGACTATTCTATCAAGGCCTTAAAAAAAAAAAAAGATTGATAAAGGTTATGCTAGGCATGGACTAGAATAATGTTCAGAGTTAGATAAGTAACAGCCGCTCACTTAAATAAATTTCGATTGAGAGGTAAGTTGGCTGAATTTCGGCTACCATACAATCCCTCTGCCCACTAATATTATAAATGCGAAAGTTTGTTTGTTTGTTACCTCATCACGTCTAAACCGCTGAACCGATTCAGATAGTTTTGAGTCCTGGCGAAGGAATTTAGGACATTTTTAATCCCGGAAAATTGCATAGTTCCCGCGAGATATCTATAAAAGAATTCTACGCGAACAAAGTCGCGGGAAATAGCTAGTTACAATATGAATTCGAAGAACTTATGTCCAAGATATTTAAGATATTATGACCAAGAGGCTATAACGTTTTAATGTTTGAGGCTGCTCCATTTCCCACAATCTGATGTCTCTAATGACATTTAATGACAGTCATCATCGTCGTCAATACCATAACACTGATAACACATTGAATGATTTTTACAATGAATAGCCGCTCAATTTCCACATCGTTTAAGCATATCGTGCATCGACTGATGTGTGCCGAGTAACTAAACTTTTTCAAAGGAGAAAAATAGAAGTAACGACACGATACCTGCGATCAACCCATGTAGACACATACTTTTTTTTTTAAGTAGCCTGTATAGTGTCCCACTGCTGGGCAAAGGCCTCCCCTCTTGACCTCCACAACTCTCGTTCTGACGCAATGTCAGGCCAGTCCTTTGCGTACGTGGCCAGATCGTCCCGCCATCTCGTTCTCGGTTTGCCACACATACATCTGTCAAAAAATTACGTTTTAACAACTATTTTATACTAGTCAATTTTTCAAAGAGAGCGTCAAACTTTGCATACTCTTTGCTGTCATACCGTTGTTTTTGTCCGAATCATCGTTTTTAATATTTTTTTTCCCAATGAAACCTTAAAATTTTCTGGAAATTTAAATGATCATCCTATAGAAAACTAAATATAAGTAAGGATTGTTTTATAACAATTTTGAACAACATTACATTCGGAATTTCAATAAGTATGCGAGCTGATATGAATCCATTTTTCAAAATATCAAGTTTATCATTTGAAATTTTAGCAGACATAAAGGGTCTAGCCGGCTAAGCTAGTAAAAGTGGCCCACATGAGGGGTTTGGTTATACTTTAACCAGTGGTCAAAATTATATTTGTATGAACTATTTAGCTCTAGTGGTGACGTGATCAATTTCTTAATTAACTTTCTCATTCTCTTGATTTGTTTTTATATTTGAATGTTGAAGAAAATGTTGAAAAAAGAAACTTCAATCTTTTAATTCGTCATCTACTAGTATTACAGATTAAACAAGTGTACTATATAAATGTGAATAGTGAATGTAAATGTGTTGCATTTAGGTGTGGGCGCAGTAGGTATTGATCTAATAGATTTGTAATTGTGTCCCACCCTTACATTTTAACCCCCGACGTAAAGAGAGGGCTGTTATAAGTTTAACCGCTATGTGTGTCTGTATGTGACACCGTAGCTCTTAAATGGGTGAATCGACTTGGATGCGGTTTTTTATTGAAATGCAGGTTTTGTAGCGATGGTTCTTGGATATGTTTTATCAAAATCGGTTTGGCCGTTTTGATGATCTTTAAAGTGACAATGTCGGGATTTTTCCAACTTTTTGTTGGTTATTTCAAACCACAGAATTCAGTTTTAGCTTTTTCGACCATTTCTTAAAAAATACATAAAAAAACATTGTGTATCTACATGTAGTGTACATGATAAAAAATATTTCGTAGACTTTTCGTATCCGCTAGCCATGATGGATGGCTCGACGAACGGAGAGATATGTTTTTTATTGCTAACGATTGTGTCTCACATTTTGTCACCGCGACGACGGATGTGGGGTGCGAAATTCGGCAGTAAAACATAAGATATGCCGCGTAACCTACTCTGTAATATATGTACATATAGATCCGATGTCGTTACGGTAAGTAAAAGCTCGAGGGAATTTTTATAGGTGAATACATTCCATTCGAATAATGGTACACGTTTTGAGCCTGTCACCGGTGCGACTAGACACAAAAATATTTATTTTTAAACCAAAATCTCAGAATGAGAAACCTTGAAGACTCGTCTCGATTGCTAGCTTCCGGCTCCCTTAATCTTAATGATTCAATTCTTGCTCCAACAAAATTAGACGATCGTTTCTAAACTTACGGCACAGTAGATATATACCTAAGCTAAATCAGTTTGGAAGCTACGAACAAATCGATCAAAACGAACACACTCACACAGACGCGCGTGTGTGTGAGTGTGTTCGTTTCGATCGTAGATTCGTAGCTACCAAACTGCTTGAGCTTATATATATATATACTGTGCTTACGGTCTCAATTTCTCGAAACGGTTCTCATGACCCACTATCTGCAACAACAAGTTTTTTAGTTTTAAAACTTGTAAGACATCTAACCAAGTTACACTAAGTTAGGTACACTGCGAATATTTTTCAGGTCGAGCTGAAATCACACAAGTTTCACGTTTCAAATCTAATTCTACGCGTTCTCGGTGCAAAGTCGACCATTTTGTCGGCGAGCGGCGGAGAGCGAGCGTGAACATGGGGGTGCTTGGGGTTAATACGTTTCGCGCGAAACCTAATTCCAAAACTAGATGAAATTGAACTGATTATTTACCACGTGTAATTTTAGATTTTAAAATACACTGCATATGAAATCAGAAAGAGTATGAAAATATCAGTTAATATCAGCACATAAAAATAACTGATTGATTGAGAAAGATTAATGAGACGAAGCGGAACAGAGACATGTAGAATTGTAGAATCGATCAATAATTTTGTTAGAAATGTCCATCCCGTGGTCACCGTTGCACTTGCAATGCGATGATGTGATTGGTCAATTATGCGCATTTTATCTCGTTAACGTTTTTTCGTGACATAGTTATTAACTACATAGGTACCTATATTAACATAGAATACATTATCAATAGGTAACAGTAACGTTTGTAATATCCAAAATTAAATAATAAAATAATTTGACTTTGATTCATTCATTCATTCAGTCAGCTTCAACTTTCGTTTAACTTCACCGCCGTGACTTTAATACCATCTTAAAGCTGCGAACAAAAAACGGTGACACCCGCAACCGTTTCTAGTTAGGTGAGACGGCCAAGCGAAACGTAGTAGTGACTGCCGAGTCAGCCGGTTGATGTGCGAAAGTGTTCGTCATCGGAAAAATGGCGAGACTGCTGACACAGACGGCCCAATGATGAATTGAACACGTCCCGCGTCGTGCTTCCTGCTCCTTCGGAACGGCGACTGCTCATTTGTCCTTACTACTTGTATGTGCTAAGTGTACCTAGTGTAAGCAGTGCCCTTGACTGGAGAGGTATACGAGTTGGTTACAGATATTATACATTTCGTGACACGTTCATGTTTACGATTATTACAAATATAAAGGGGCGGGAATTATACTGAATTACAAGTGACTTACTCAAATATTAGTTTCGCTCGTTTGTTGTTACTGAACTGTATTATTTGTTTTTTTTTTCTTTTTTGGCATTTATATAGAAAGAAATTCAAATTCCAAGTTTAGGTATATTTTATACGTTAAGCTGCTATTTACTCTTAAACTCATAGTCAAAATACCACAACGGGACTTATCACGCTATTTTACACAAGTAATATTTACCTCGACGTTTCGACAACATTACCGTTGCCGTGGTCACGAGTAGACTACGAGTTGTGGTATTTCGACTATGAGTGAGAATCACGAAAGTTTAAAACGTTATACTCTTAAACTACTAATAATTCTCAAGAAAACTTAACTGTTATAGTTTTCCTTGTAAGTTTCAAATACTTACTACCATCCTGAATTTTTTCAAATTTTTCCACCCACCGGTTTAAATTTTAGGGGAGGGGGACGCTCGATTTTTATGAAAATTTGCACTTTAAAGTTGAATATTTTGCAAACGAATCAATGAATCGAAAAATCGTTTTAGCAACCCCCTAATGATTTTAAGACCTATCCAACTATACCCCACACTCTAAGGTTGGATGAGAAAAATAATCACCCCCACTTTACGTGTATGGGAGGTAGACTAAAAAAAATTTCTTTTAATTTTTACTTAACCATTTTGTGGGCATAGTTTGTATATATGTCGGCGGCCGATCGTAAAATCCGCCAGATCACGAAATTCCTAGGCATATCATGAAACGCCGCCATTTCATGAATTGGCTAAGGGACATCCGCCATATCGTTCAAAACCCACCGTTTAACGATTTTCCTAGTGACGTTTAGGCAGATCATGAAATTCCTAGGCAGATCATGAAATTCCTAGGCATATCGTTCAATACCTGTATGTGTCGGCGGCCGATCATAAAATCCGCCAGATCACGAAATTCCTAGGCATATCGTGAAATGGCGCCATATCGTGAAATGGCGCCATTTCATGAATTGGCTAAGGGATATCCGCCATATCGTTCAAAACTCACCGTTTGACGATTTGCCTGGTGACGTTTAGGCAGATCATGAAATTCCTAGGCAAATCATGAAACGCCGCCATTTCATGATTTGGCTAGTTTAGGCAGATCATGAAATTCCTAGGCATATCATGAAATGCCGGCAAATCGTTTCTGGCACTTCGCCGGCCGCTGCCAGTCACAATTCATACTAACCACTCCTCGCTTCGCTCGTCGTACCTATTTTTTTCTTTTTTTCAGCATATCACGATATGCCCGGTATAAAGCTAGGAATATCGTCGAATGCGTTTACAATTGCAGTCATTTTGGTAAGTAATCTTTTAGGTACTATAAGTACGAGTAATAAAATTGCCGCTCAGTATAAATCGAGAACGCAAAAGTATAAATTTAAGAAATTACTATATTTATCATATTTATTTATAGATAAATAACAACTAGTGAATACTTTATTTACTTATCAACAAAATACTAACCTCAACTAACCTCTAAAATACGGGCAGATGTCCATGGTTTTTTTACATTGCGCACAGAATTCGTTTGATTTTCATAAAAATAATGGAGCTCTTGTTGAAATGCTTCTTGTACACTTTTTTGAACACTATCATCACTATTTTCGGTATAAAAATAATTTAATTGCGAAGCCGTCATTTATTTACGCGCTGAAAACAGACACGACCGGTCAGCTGGTAATGGCCGCCATAGCATACGCAGCGCCACCAGTGGCCAAAAAAGAAACTATTTTACGATGTGCCCTGTATAGAGCTAGGAATATCGACGAATGCATTGCTCTAATCGATCTGCCGTATTGTTTCTCAGACACATCGTGATATGCCTGGTCAACTTTTAGGCATATCATGAAATGGCGGCGTTTCATGATATGCCTAGGAATTTCGTGATCTGGCGGATTTTACGATCGGCCGCCGACATATACATATTTATGCAAAATTACAGCTTTCTAGCATTGATAGTCCCTGAGCAAAGCCGCGGACAGACAGACAGCCAGACAGACATGGCGAAAATATAAGGGTTCCGTTTTTGCCATTTTGGCTACAGAACTCTAAAAAGATAGAGGAAAAGAGTAATTAATACAGGAACTCATAACATAAACAGGAAGACTGCCAGTATCATTTGTAAGCAAAGAATACCTCGCCTCGACTTGTTATTACGACTTGATTATACAGCTGACAAAGAGTAGCCAAGACACAAAGAAAAATCTCGAAAAATCCAGTAAGCCAGGTCGAATCTCCAGGCAATTATCTGTGTCTACAGCCGTAATTACAGGCGACCCAGGAGGTTAAAGAGAGATAAGCGGCCGAAGTAGAATTTACATAAACCCGAGCCTCGTGCTTCTTACATAATTAGTATTGTGGGACGTTATGACAAGGATACGTCGGCTTTTGTGTGTAACCTATTCTTAACACAGATTCACACTCAAATGGTCATATTGTAAAGTATTTTAGATAAATGACTAACCCGTGAGGATCATATAGCCTGGGAAGGTACAGCAGCTCGCTATACAGCCAGCTGACAGCTTCTATCAATTCATGTCAAAGAAAATCCGCGGACAGATTGATGTGACACTGTGACGACGCCTCCGAGGAGCAAAATTAGGTAATTTGTAAGAAAATACCTTCACCTCTGCTGCCGACGCAGGAAATTACGGGAAGGGTGTATTATTGGAAACGTGAGAATAGTTCTCTAATACACAAGGAAAATGCTGTACGCTGTCAGGGAATAAATGTAGTTGTTATACGTGGGGCATATACTGAAAGTTTCTGGATTCTAATAAATCAGCTATATTTTATGCATGATACACATATATATCGTTTTGCAAGTATTATTTACGTATTTTTTGATTTGATTGGAACCACAAAAGGAACTCTTCAATAGCCCGTGGGACGTATTCACCCCCGCTCCTGGGCTTATAAATACTTAAATCATAACTCTGGAGATTATATATGTTTTTTATTTTTAATAAAAATTAAATCACATAAGACCTTCATAAGACAGTAAAAAATCAGATTTATTCAATAAATTGTTTACCAGTCACAAAACTTAAACACAAACAATTAAAAATACAAAGCATGCATTATATATATGCGCATGCTTATATATCTGTAAGTGTGTAACCGTGTGGTGTGATCTGAATTTTACGGCGTCTTAATAGTGTGTCTCTGCAGTGTATTAGACAAATATCTAGTTCCCCCATTATCTTCCATATCTTCCTTACCAATCTGGCGCACAGGTATCAATGCCGGCGGTGCGGGTACCCGGGTACCCACGCGCAGTATAGGTAAGTGCTTTCGGCTCGACTCGCGACCCACTTCCAAACCGCCCGCGACTCAGTCCGTTTTTCTCCAACCGGAAATGAGATTTCCCGACAGATATAATGGCTTACCACAGATTATGTCATGCGCGGTTTGAATTTAGAACTCCGACCAAATTTACTAAGGACTTCGAAAGTTTATCTTTTCATTAAGTATCCAAGTTTTTAATTACCTTAGGAATGTGTTAATGGGAGTTTGATGGAATTAAAAGGCTCCCTTTTACCGGGTTTCTGAGTTAAGATAAATGATAGCGTTTTAATATTGTTTATGAAGGTTCACTGATATCTGTTGAATCAATAGTTAGCAGTGTTTGGATACTTTGGATGTTATTGAGTGGGCGGAGATGTAAACCAGAATTTATCGATAATCTGCGTTTATTTAAACATGCCAAGCAAACTTAACTAAACTACTTCAAAGTTCAGCCTAACTTGAGAAACTATTAGCTTTGTGTTAACGTCAATAGTACATAGCAAAAGTTACTACTGGATCGATAAATCGAACTTTAAAGCTTCAGGAATGTCAATATTACGTATTAGGTTCACGCCGTTTCCAGGAGGCTGAGTACTTACCTTAGTAGCTATACATATTATAGTGAATCAATACTTTTCATCATTATAAGTATCTAGCACTAATCTTTGCTAAGCATCACATTATTTCATCGTGTATGGTCGGCAAGTTAAGTTTCGTCACGATTTCTTTGCAGTGCTCCAAACAAACCGCCAACACCGCAATTGATTACCACGACCCATTGCCTACTGGAAATAGGGTACCTTAGGTTTTCTAGGTTTTTTTTTTATTCGACTGGAAGGCAAACGAGCAAGTGGGTCTCCTGGCGGTAAGAGATCACCACCGCCCATAAACATGGTTCATATTATATTTTTATCGATACAATGTAATTTAGCTCACTCCTGTAGATAGTTTTTTTTGTAAAAATAAATTAAAACTTACTTACTTGAGTTACTTGTGTGTACGTATGTGTCATTGTACGGCGACATTTGACAACTGACAGCTGTCAATATGACCTCTTTTTTTAAATCAAACAGACCAAGGCAAAAAGCCTATTAGGTAATCTCATGATACGTGTGGTTTGCCGAAATACATTTTTAATTCATTTTTAGGAAAAAAGGGCAAGTGAAAAAAAATCTATCTACAGGAGTGAGTTACATTATAAATCTACTATCGATAAAAAAATAATATAATCTGGACTATTCCAGAAAACTTAAAGTACCTACCCAATTGTCCATCATCAAGCGCCATTGCCCCTTAGAGGTATATATATTATATGTGTAGCGGGCCGGCATAGCATAGTATGAACCATTGTGTATTGGGGCTTATAACACACAGTCACATTTAGTGATCAATCATACATTGCATTCGCTTGAGCTGCGCCGAATCGAATGGTATCAAATCAGTACCCATTATGTCACTTATTGAGTGACGACTTTTAAATCGTTTTTTAATCAGTCAAAAAAATTTTACACTATAAGAAAAGGGAAGAGAATCGAATAGCGATAACAAATGAAGTGAGGCTTAAAGACCCTACTGCCATTAGTTAGCAGTCACTGCGACAAATGGTTTGAATAATGACGTATCCCCCCCCTTTTAAATGGTTCCATCTGCGGTTTTGACGCCAATAAATAATGGTCCTTAGGGTCGTAGTTTTCGCACTGCATAAATAACCGGAGTTTACGATCAGGTGAAGGGGGACCGTCGTAGAGACTATTAATTATAGGTACCTACACTGTAGGCCTGTAGTGCTTTGTATGTGGCTACAAATGCAAAGATGTTCTATCTAAACAAGCCTCCTTCTTCCGCTCTTGATTAACCGCTTAATGTTGATTGCATTTTAGCATGTTATTCGGCCGACCATTTATCAACAAAAAATACAATACCAATTTAAATACTTAAACCTTGATAAAAAACTTAAAAGAAATAATCGTCACAATTTGACATAGGTACAGACGGATGGATATGTAACAAATATTAGTCTTATAATTGAAATTGAGTTATGTTTTGACTTAATATTTGGTTTATTAATTACACTGATTAATTTTTGTAGGTAGAGCTTAAATTTTAAACCACTACCACTTTGTACCATTTGTTTATACAAAAAAATAAAATAAAAAAAAACAAAGGTTCCGGTGGAAAGTTGTTGCGTAATGATCACTTAAGTACAAACTTATACCCAGTACCATCCACGAAGACTCGTGATTTTTCCAAAATTAGATATTAATTGACATTGTAATAAGAACCAGGGCACGCGTCATCGTGAATGAGTCTACCTATAAACGTACGTGACCACAAACATTTTGGTGTGTTATAACACAGTGTACCGTACCAGTATACCGTGTCAGTATAGTGTACCGTTATGCCCATATTTATGACTATTACTAGCTTTTGCCCGCGGCTTCGCCGGCGTGGAATTCGGTTATCGCGCGCTGTTTCCTCGGGAATTCGGATCGGGATTTTTGCGGGATAAAAAGTAGCCTATGTCACTCTCGGGTCCATAAACTATCGCTATGCCAAAAATCAAGTCATACACACAAACATACAAACACACACACTTTCGCATTTATAATATTAGTATGGATGGATAACGTCGAAATTACTTGTAAGTTTTTATCTGACATAATTGGATACCTTAAGTTTTCTAGGGTTGTTTTTTCAAGAGTTGGGACGCCGAGATACCATGTGCTATATGTATTATTTGCCTATATATATATATACCAGTTCTCGCTACCCCTTTTATACCTACGACATTAATTTAGAAATTTGAGTATTTTCCACTATAAAGTTTGGAGCGTCACATCAGGAATGCTTGGAATTCATTGACAGCTCGATCCCGCGTGCCACAGCTTCTCAGCCGTAATTGTTCCATAAGATTGCTTCACCCTTCGGAGAGATTGCTCCTCGCTGCCGAACTGCGAATCATTTAAACCGATTTTATGTGAATGAACTTAAAAAAAAAACAGAGTAGGCTTGCGATGTTTCTTAGATTAAGTTGGTCATCAACTGTCAATCGTTTTAGTAAAAGACACTTAAACGGTATCTACATAACTTGTTTAAGAACCTATCAAGTTGTTACCATGGCATGCCCAAATTGATCATACAATATTCTTGCCGAAGAGTTTCATAAAAAAATTGTTTCCCTTTGTAGTCGCGGTTTGTTTCCACAGGAAATCCAATCATCGAAATCGCTAGATTTAGAGAGATACCATTTGACGGATTAGAGCGTTTTCATATTGTCCGGCCCGATATCGGATATCAGAGCCTACACCGATATGTTGGCGGCACTGTCGGACGCCTATGAGCTGTCAGACGATAATGTTTGTATGTGTGTATCTAAATTGTCTCTGTGAGTACAGAGCCCGATGCGTGGCGGAAATTTCGAGCCTTTGAGTATTGGAACGATTTTGTCGGAAATATGTAAAAACAGTACATGATGTCGGCTATCGGGTGTCGTTTTTGGTCGTCCGATAATACCGATATCGAATCGGATAATGTGAAAACGCTCTTAAACGGAATCTAAGCCAGCCAGATAGAGACTAGTAGAGAGTATTTTTTTCTTATACATTTTTTTTTGTGAAAGAAGTTGGAGTATTGGGTTGGCCAGGCTTGCGGCTGCATGAATAAATCGAGGGATACATTTATTCGGCGAGCGCCCGCGGTGGACGCGGTATCTCGGGCTTTACGACCGCTCTGTTCGACATGCTTTCGCTATTCTTGCATCACTCGATATGCCTTCTTTAGGAAACTCAGGCTTAATGTGAGGGCCTACATGTCAGGTAAGTATCACAACTTTAATACAACACTGATATAAATGCAAGTATACTTATAGTAAGTAATCAAGTTTGGACCGTTCTCTGTCATCCCTACTAATATTATAAATGCGAAAGTAACTCTGTCTGCCTGTCTGTTTGTTACGCTTTCACGTCGAAACCACTGAACCGATTTTGATGATGTCTGGTATACTTATAGGTAGTTTGAACCCCAAGGATCAACATAGGATACCTTTTATTCCGGTAGAGGGCGCCACCGCGTGATAACCTAGATCCGCGCAGACGAAGTCGCGGGCATAAGCTAGTAGAGTAATATTTGGAAAAAATACAATAACGTCATTGTTGTTTTAGAGGTGCGGTATGTAGAGTCACAGAAGATATATGTCAAGGTATCTCAATTCTAAATCTATTGATATTAAAGTGAGATATGTATAGTATACATATGTTTATTATTAGTATTGTTACTGTGTATTTCGAACTTTCTATAATAGTTAACGATTTAATTATATTTCCATACATACTTGTTCCAGTTTAACTTGGAAGTTTACTTAAATGAAGAAATATACTGATGAGAATATTTTAGCTTTATTACCTGAAGAATAGATTCGAATATATTATTATAGTGTTGCGTTTAGCAAAAAGCTACTTCCTATATTATGAGGTTTTTCACAAAAACAAACACTATCACTTTCTAGCTTTACTTAAACTGTAAAAATCGTTTTAAGGTGTGAAAGCACAAGGAATTTTAGGTATGATATTCTTAACACGTAGGCACATTTAATTTGTTTCACAAGTCTGAGTAAGAATAAAGTATTTCCTAAATATTTGAGGCGGATGTCTATCGATTTGGTAGTAAGCGCATCGCTCTCGAGTTTTATGATCCTCGTTGTACCTACCCACTCCACTTGTATCGCGTAGTAGGTACGTGGCAGTCTGGCAGTATACAACATTTTATATTCTGGTCAGAATTCAAATGGTATAATGCACCTATTTGAATTTCTCTTTTGAACAAAATGGTTTCGAATATTATAGAATCAGAATGGAGTTTGCTCTTTTATCGTTTATTCACCTGACAATAAATTAAAATAGCTAAATTTGCGTTCGTTCAGTAAGCCTAACCCTTTCCTTAATACATATTTTTATGTAAGTAGATGTAAAATGGTTAGTTAAGCATTATTTGCGCTCAGGCTCGCTCTAATCTAATCGGTCGTCCGTTTTTTTGTATACGTATCGTTTAAATAGTAAACTCACCATTTTATGTAGGTACGTACCTAGTATACTATCTCAAAGAACCATAAATAATATATTTATTGGCGATTTAAGTCGATAATTACATAAACGCTATATTACGTAGGTAGTCAATAATAGAGACGAAGTTATCTTATCTCTAAAAAATGACGTAAAAGTGAGATAAGCAAATTAAATAAACTTCAAATAGTTGATTATTATGTTTATGGTGTTGGTTACGGAATTCTGGCCGTGACATGTGAATCCGGTTCGGTCAACGCTACGTAATCAATGTAACGGCAATTTGATATTGTTTGTGACTTTCTAACGAATAAAGTGGTTGTGAATTGAAATTTCGAGGCAGTAATCAGTCGGCTCGTTGGTCTAGGGGTATGATTCTCGCTTTGGGTGCGAGAGGTCCCGGGTTCAAATCCCGGACGAGCCCGCTTTTTGCTTTATTTACAAGTTTTTGTTATTTTATTTATGACACAGTGTGGTAGAGTCAAAGCTGCAAATCTAACATTATTTAAAAAGTCTGTTTAAGTTTATATTAGTCGGAGCGGAGCAATGACTTAAAAGTCGATTAAAAGCGGAACTGCCGCTTCGACTTCTCAATAAGAAACCGCGATGGTACTAATTAATAAGAATGGAACTAGAGGAGCCGCCATGATGAATACGGCTCTAGTCGAGTCTGCATCACAGCGTCGCAGTAGCAGACGTGATGGAAGTGGAATACGTTCACCGGAAGAGTAGCTAGCTGCAGCTACTGATGAAGCCCGTGAGTGCTGCCTAATTTTAAAGACTTCGTATTCCGGTGGTTCCGGGGCACCATACCCCTGATGAATGCGACTCTGTGATGGTGACGCAACAGGGTCACGCCGTTTTGCCACCTAAATAGTTTTTAGTGTTTTTTTTTTATATTATCATAATGTATATTTAAAATTATGTATTTATATGACTGATACATAATGAGATAATGATAATAATGATAATTTATTTATTTACCTACAAAGGACATGGTACAAAATAAACAGTTCTCAAAGTATAGATTAGTCTCTCATTTTCTGCCGCGATTGCGATGAGTAAAATTAACACATTAATTAGAGGTACATCGAAAATTAGTCCCAGCAAGTACCTATAGTGGCTATAAGTACTTTTGGATTGTTTATTTTGTGTTGTTCATCGAAGTCTTTGTATTGTATTGTATTCTATTACACGAGCTAAGTAATTTTCGTGGCGGAGACTTGCAAAACATCAAAAATTGTGGTCCTTTTCCTTCCCATACCTAATATAATGGTGGCATTTCTAAATCTGTCGCTATATATATAAAATACTTATTTTATTAGAAAGGTTTAGATTTAACAGCGTATAAAAATAATTGAATTTTATTTAATGTATAGTACTTTGAGCAACTCCGCACTAAGCTCCCAATCCACACTGGGCCCGCGTGGGAACTACGGCCCAAGCCCTCTTGTTCTGAGAGGAGGCCTGTGCCCTGCAGTGGGACGTATATATAGGCTGGGATGAAGATGATGACTTTGAGCAAATATAAATGTTATTGCACTGTAAAGGGAATAGTCATTCATTATAATATATCATTTATATCATTACCCATTTCACAAAGTAGATAATACCATATAATACTTATTAGACCCATTTGATCTGACGCCTCGTCCGAAAACAACTTTCTAATGAGCGTATACGCACTGCATATAGTAAACGCAATTTTCGACCATTATTCTAACCGGCTTGTTGGTCTAGGGGTATGATTTTCGCTTAGGGTGCGAGAGGTCCCGGGTTCAAATCCCGGACGAGCCCAATTCCTTTTTACTTTTTTTTTCAATTTATTTTTTTATTTAATCATTATAATTGTAGTGCCAAAAGAAAACATGCCCTCTAGAATTCAAAACAATTAAAAACGAGTTACCGTTGATAGTTCAGTAACATTTCAACACTACATAACTCAAGTTTTAATACCAACTTCCAGATTTATACCTACCTAATCATGTCATAAATGCAATGTTTAACTATGTGACTGTTTGTTGCCTTAATAAATTAAAGTGTAAAATAAAATTATAGACATACGCACATTGCAAGCGAAAAAAAAATTGAAAAAATGAGGACGGCGGTGAAGGAGAAGATAAACAAATATCTACATATACTTACATCACACAATAAGATAACGGGAGAGACTGTAAAGTCGTTTTTTATTTTAAGTACTTACCTTGATTTTTTGCTTATTCTTCTATGGGTCTAGTAATTATTTATAAGGCACCGAACAGTATTGCATGTTGCAGTTACTCAAATAAAACACGAAGCAAGCGAAAATTTAAGTTAAGCTAAGTATAAAGATTAATTAAGTAGTTATTCAAGTTTATTCCTAAGGAATTCAAATGATCTCGCAGAAATACTCATCCAGTTGTAATTATTTGAAGTAGCTGATCCAAAAAGATAATCCTGACAGCTAACTAAGGAGCAAGACGACTCTCATTGAATTGCAAATTGTTTTGAGCCCCATTATCTGCCTCAATGGCTTTGTTAATAACGAGTGCCTGATTCAGAGCGGGACTTGGCAATGTACGAGGATTATACTTCGAAATACAAACGGTACTATAGACTCGCGAATCGTACAAGATTTCGCAGATTACGAACGTATACTTGGATAAGTTCGGTCGGAGACCAAGTCAAAGGCTTTGCGTAGAAATCGCGATTTCTCTATACAATACCTTCCGGCAATTAAGATGGTTGGGATATAATGACAATATTTATTTTTGCGAAATATTATACTTATGGGTTATTTAACCATATGCCTACGAATTTCATGATCTGTCTAAAGATCCACTAGGTAAATCGTTAAGCGGTGAGTTTTGAACGATATGGCGGATGTCCCTTAGCCAATTCATGAAATAACGCCATTTCACGATATTATGCCTACATAGGAATCGTGATCTGGCGAATTTTACGAGCGGCCGCCGACATACATAATTATATCTTACAACACCTCTCAGATTAGGTACCATACGTACCTACGTAAAAAAACTGTATGTCCAATATTTTTTTCCGCGTAAGTATCTTTATTCGGTACAGAAATATATGTAGGTTCAAAATACTGTTTCTAAATGTAGCTTGTACAAACAGTCTTTAAGTAAAGTGTCTGTGACATCGAATGGACATACAGATAGTCGAAAAAACGGATAGTATGACACTATAACGGTTCCGTTTATGTCATTTTGGCTACCGAACCCAAAAAATGACGACAGATCACACAGATGCGTGTAAGAGCCTTCCTGTCGGGTATTATTTGAATTATGAGGCGCTAATATGAAGTAAAAACGCGCCGACGCAACGGCCGTCGCCGCATTTCAGCAATACACGCGTTATTCCCGGTTCATTCACGGGATGAAATATCGATAGCCATGGCGGGGCACAATCGGGGATTATGACATTGATTTGTTATGCAAAATGAAGGGCCCCGGGTCGCCGGTTTATCTATCCTGTGGCCGATGCTGGGGCGTCCGGATATTGCTGCATATTTTTATAGCCTGTCTAGGGTTTATTCGCAGTTTTTTTAACATTCATAGGTGTAATTTATTAGCAAATGACATTGAGGTATTTTTTACCTCCTAGATATTAAACGATGCGTTTGACTGCCTCTAAGTGATTCTATGTAGGTACGTATCTTGACGTATACTTCGACCTGGACAGCACAGTGACAGTATAGGATTTTGCTTGTCAACAATCGGGTATAATAATAAATAAATAATAATTATAATGGGACACTTGACACCAATTGACCTAGTCCCAAACTAAGCAAAGCTTGTACTATGGACACTAAGCAACGGATAAACATACTTAAATATAGATAAATAAATATTTAAATACATATAAATTCAAGACCTGAGAACAAACATTCGTATTATTCATACAAATATCTGCCCCGGCCGGGATTCAAACCCGGGACCTCAAGCTTCATAGAACCCTATTTCGTCTTAATATTAATTTGTAATTAATTAATTTACTTTGCTATACTTACTTAGATATTATATACATGGCGCAAACAACTTTTAGGATACTTACTGTAATCCAGGTAAGAAATCCATAATAATACCTACTGAGTGTGGTCAATTTACAAGTCATCTCTTAGTTTGATATGATTCTAAACAGAAATAGGCGAATAAGAAGTAAGAAGTTTTGGCGATTGGCGAGTTGGATTAAAATTCCTATTAAATGGATCTATAAGTGGTATCATAGAGCGGTACAGGTACAGGTTGAATACCTAAAAAACACACTCCAGAATGATGACTGCAAAAAGCTAGCATTGAAAAATTTCTCTATCGACCTATTTCCCCTTCACGTAATGTAAAAGCGAGTCGGAATAAGTCAAGCAGCGAGGGCAGGACATGTCAATTTGTCCACGTCGCGGCCGACGAAATTGATGCCGACCCGGTGACAGCGCCGCCACATACACAAACACAATTACACAAACGAGCTCAATACGAGTTCCGGAACACGGAACATATACATGCACACACAACTACAGGTTCTATGTAGATGAACAGTGAACTGGGCGAGCTTTCCGCGAACAAAAATGACGCGAAATGAAATTTTTCGCGTAGGTAGTCAAATGTTTACTTACATTTTCCTATAAATAGTTTTGTTGGTTTTGCTTTATGAATGGAATTTTGCTACATAAATAATTTAATCTAACAGGAAAACATTCAAATTGAAGCTTTGTTCATTTTGGAAGTAAAAATAAAGTAAATAAGAACGTAAACAGTATAATCCAATCTCATACAATCAAGATAATGAGACTGAAAGTAGAATTAACTTCAAAAGTATAATCGCGATAAACCAACAAATAGAAGCAGATTTCGAATGGAAATTTATTGCTTTGTGAAAAATTGCGGGAAGTTAATTTGATTCTGAATATTTTACTGAAGAAAGTTGTTTAATTCAATGTATCATTGTGTCGGATGAAGACAGCAAGGAGATGTAATGCCTTAATTTCGATACTTGTTTCATAAATAAATCCTTAGTTGTTCAAGTTCGATCGTTTAGTACAATTTTAATATGTAAGTATTTGTGTTACTTAATTATTTTATAGTAGGTACTTACATTAAAAATAGTATTACCAACTAATCCAAAACCATACCTACTACATTTGTTTAGGTTTCACAAGGTGAACAAAAAAAGACTTGAGGGTGCTTCCCTTACACATGAAATAGGTGATTTTTTCTCGTCTAAATTCAAAGCATGAGGCATCCTTGGATTGACTTTCAGGAATATTAAAGACTTTCCAATTATTTTTCGAAATAGAGATTGTTTCCAAAATATTAACAAAGCAATGGTTGGAAAAACCTGAAAAAAATAGTAAAAATAATTTGTATTGGGCGGAATAAGAAACATTGCTTTAGATTCAAGTTATATTAAGTTTAAATTGATATCTCTACATTTTTTTGTAAAAATATTGATGACAGGCGTACAACAAAGTAATCCCTTTTTACTTCTCCAGGCCGGACCCTAAAAACAATTTAATCTGTTTAGCTAGTACAGGCATTGCCTCGTAATATGTCTCTGGAGATTTATCACGAAGAAGGAAGCAAAGAAAATCTGGACGTAACGAGTCGGCAATATCTCACGAAGCCTGCCCTAACAAATGCCATCACATAATTTTATTAGTTGACCGTCATAAAACTCGTAAAGTAGCCAAGTTCCGAACCCAACTTATCTGGATCATAATTATAATGGATATTGATTTTATTAAATAATATTGTACTGGATAACTCACGTATTAAATTGAGTCTAGCTCGACATGGTTTTGGGTTAATTCGTAGCCCCTTTTTTTAGGAGCAACGTGACTAAGCCGCTGCTGTAACACGCACACTGTGCGCCACTGCTCTGCTTGCGCGACTACCCGACGAAGCACGAGATTTTGGGCCCATCAACTTTTTTACTGACACTAATCTGCCCGCGACATTTGCAGATTTTTATAAGTAAACATGTTTTTTTCTGTAATTTATTAGATGGTGTACATGAATACATGCCATCCTACGTAATTTTAACCTATTAAACCGTCAAATATCTTGTTGGAAGTACGATTTTTTGGTAAGGCAGGAAACGCCCAAAGCGTCGGTAAAAAAGTTGATTGGCCCATTTGCACTCAATATTGATTTTGTACATACAGAATCATACCTACTACAAATATGAATTTTCTTGTAATCTTTTAAACTTTCGGTATTCTCACTCATACATAGCTAATATATTTCGGGACTCATCACGACTACTCTATGTATTTATTGCTAAAAATACCTCGACGTTTTAACCACATAGCAACGACCGTGGTTACGAGTCAACTCGTGTCAGTCAACTCGTGACCACGGCTGCTGTAATCGCTATTCCATGGAAAATAATTATGTACTTTTTTTCCAATTTTCTTCTATAAATAGTAAACTTCCTCGCACTTTAACGAACATTTTAAAAACAGTATATGTCAAATTTGGTCCGACTGCGAGTTTTGCGATGCCAACACATTGAGTTATTCTTTTTTTATTTTTCTAGCTAGCAGAAGAAGAAATAATTTGTTTTAAAAAAATATTCTTACTAAACTTAATCTCATTGGCTGAGCAAGCCTAGGTGGATCATAACATTTAGTTAGTTAAGTTTTAATACCCTGGATGTTCGCGGTGTTCCTACTATAAAGCGTATCCCGCAGTACATTTCGCCTGGCGGGCGCAGCAATTAAATTCGCAATTTAAGCGAAAGCCTCCGTGCTGCGCGTCCGGCAGAACATGACGCTCAATCATTTATTTACCGATACACGGAGGTGCTCATACCTACCACTTCTATCAGATAGTATATAAAGTAATACTATTCTTGTTAGTTAAATGGGTTTATACGAATACCGACTAAGGTTTCCGAGAAACACAACATGAGTTTCATGGGGTTTACGCTCGTTAAAGCGGACTGACTCGTTGTTTAGACATGAAACTAGTAGGTATATATACGAGCGGCAAAAAATCTGGCCCCCACATGTACGTAGAAATAGGTAATTTTTTATGAAGAGTGAGCCAAATTTTGTGTCGCTCAGTATATTTTGTAGGTATTTTACAGGCACCTAGTTTAACTAGCTTGATAAGCTCATGAATTATAATGTGAAACCTATAAGGGATATACAAAATGGAGCTAGAAGATAGCTGGTCCTAACAAGAACTGACTATGAGATAATTGTAGAGAGTGTGGCGACTGTATTTCCGCTTCCGTTTTAGATCTTTTCTTTATGCGCATGTGCGGAGATTGACATTGCTTTTACCAACTGTCTTCTAATGGACATATTGTTCTAGATAGAAAAATTCTATTTTTAGTTATTTGTGTTTTCCTATCGTTTAATAAACTCTAAACTATAAACTGTATGGTGTGTGTGTATTTGACTATTTCCATTTCAAATCCATCCCCCATAAGTGGTGACCCGCGACAGCTCGCTTATCCGCTTCGCGAACAGAGCAACTGAAGCAATTGATGTCGCGAGAGGAGCTCGGAGATAGGAAGCCAAGCCAGTTTTTCCGTCACATCCGTAGCCAGGCGGGCCCCGACTATCCTGATGAATTTATACGGACTCTATGGTCAAGCCGATTACCGACTTTGCTTCAAAGCATTATCGCGACGCAGGAAGACATGCCGCTAGAGAAGCTAGCATTGCTCGCGGACAAGGTACACGAGGCTACTTCGCACTGTACTGCTCATGTTGCTGCCGCTTCGACGTCGACATCTCCATCGCTGCCTGTGTCTGCTATCGACGAGTTAGGCCGAAAAATTGAAGCTTTGACGCAAAGATTTGACGCGATGTCAACATCGAACAAACATCGTGACACCAGAGCAAGATCGAAGTCACGTGCCAAGCGCGGCAACTCGTCCAGGAGCCGTTCCCGTGCCGGTGGCAAACGCCTCTGCTGGTACCATTTTAAATTCGCAGAAAAAGCAGCTAAATGTATCTCGCCTTGCAATTACTCAAAAAACTAGCAAGGGAGTCGCTCGAAGCGACTAGTGATTGTGCGGCTGTATCGGGTCGCATTTTTGTTACTGACATTAATACTAAGGTGCAATTTTTAGTTGATACTGGGTCTGACTTATGCGTATATCCTTTGACTTATTTAAGCGGACAAAGGCGTCATAAAACTAATTATGAGCTTTTGGCCGCGAATAATACTGTTATTTCTACTTATGGCTGGTTGAGTTTGTCCCTAGATTTTAATTTACGCCGTATTTTTTCTTGGCGGTTTGTTATTGCTGATGTGAGTAAACCGATAATAGGTGTAGATTTTTTATCCTTTTACAATTTGCTTGTTGATATTCGCAATGCGCGCCTAATTGACAGCATTACATCGCTCACATCAGTCGCTCTGGTTGCTTCTACTTGTGCCTGCCCGCAAATAAAAGTTGTTACAGGTGATTCTTCGTTCCATAAGCTGTTACAAGAGTATCCTGATATAACGCGGCCAGTTGGAACATCACAAGAACGTAAATGTAAGCACCAGACCCAACATTATATCAGGACAACTCCTGGGCCACCTGCTTACGCAAGACCCAGACGTTTAGCACCTGATCGTTTGAAGATCGCGAAACAGGAATTTGAAGAGATGGAGCGCACCGGTATCGTGCGAAGATCTGAAAGCTCATGGTCTTCTCCTCTTCACCTTGTCCCTAAAAAGGACCAAGGTTGGCGACCTTGTGGAGATTATCGAGCTCTCAATGCTCGCACGGTACCGGACAGATATCCGGTGCGCCACATCGCTGATTTTTCGCACAATTTATCAGGTTGTAAAATTTTTAGTAAGTTGGATTTAGTGCGCGCATATAATCAGATTCCTGTTGCGCCAGAGGATGTATCGAAGACAGCAATCACGACACCCTTTGGACTTTTTGAATTTCCTTACATGAGTTTCGGTTTGAGGAACGCCGCTCAAACTTTTCAAAGATTTATGGATGAAGTCCTTAGAGGTCTGGATTACTGTTTTCCATTCATTGATGACGTACTAGTAGCTTCTGCTAATGATGTAGAGCATCAGGAACACCTACGAACGGTATTTAAACGCTTTAGTGAATACGGAATTTTACTTAACCCTAACAAATGCGTATTGGCTGTTCCGGAAATAGAGTTCCTGGGCTACATGGTTTCATCTGAGGGTACTAAGCCTATTGGTGATAGAGTCAAGGCTATTCAAAACTTTTCACCCCCTAAGACAATTAGGGAGCTTAGGCGTTTCTTAGGCGCGTTAAATTTTTACAGACGTTTCGTGGCTAATGCGGCCAAGATACAAGCTCCACTCCATGGACTGCTTAGTGGTCCATCAGTGAAGAACAACAGCAGTATTGATTGGACTCCCAGCTTGGAGGAGGCTTTCAATGCTTGTAAAACGAGTATTGCTAACGCTGCTCTTCTAGCACATCCCGATCCAGCTGCTGCTTTGGCTGTCGTCACGGACGCGTCTGAATTGTCTATCGGATCTGTCATACAGCAAGAAGTTCAAGGCCATTGGCAGCCGCTAGGTTTCTTTTCTAGGAAGTTAACACCAGCGCAGGTCAAATATAGTGCTTATGACCGCGAACTCCTTGCCATTTATGAGTCAGTTAAATATTTTAGGTATATGTTAGAACTAAAACCGTTCTTTGTTCTTACTGACCATAAACCGATAGTATCCGCATTTAAAAAGTCTCATGATTCGTGCTCGCCGCGACAATTTCGATATCTGGATTTTATATCACAGTTTACCACCGACATTCGTTATATTGCCGGTGAGGACAACGTTGTCGCGGATGCACTGTCTAGGACTGACGCCATAACAGCCATACTTGACTCTGACTCTTTAGCAGCCTCTCAAGCCACGGACACAGAACTGAGAAATTTTATCAAAATCGGTTCATCCTTAAAATTGCAAAAAGTAGCGTTTGGGAATACGAAACTTTTTTGCGATGTGTCCGGGCCAGTTCAACGTCCGTTTATTACATCCGAATTCCGAAAGTCAATTTTTAATAGTATTCACGGACTTAGCCATCCTAGCGTTAGGACTACTGTAAAAATGGTAACTGAACGCTATGTGTGGCCGGGTATTAGGAAAGATTGCAGAAACTGGGCGCGAACGTGCATTTCTTGTCAGAAATCTAAAATTTCTCGACATGTTCATGCGCCAGTGCATGATTTTAAACTTCCTTCGGCCCGTTTTTCCCATGTCCACGTAGATCTTATAGGCCCACTTCCGATTTCTAACGGATACAAATATTGTCTTACCGCCGTTGACAGGTTTACGCGGTGGCCTGAGGCAGTTCCGCTTACGGATATTACGGCTGAAAATGTAGCCAAGGCATTTATATCTACGTGGATATCACGTTTTGGTTGCCCTGAAAAAGTGACCACAGATAGAGGTAGACAGTTTGAATCACATCTTTTCAGTAAAATTTCGTCAATCATCGGTTCACATCATCTTAAAACTACTGCGTATCATCCAGCTGCTAATGGTCTCGTAGAACGTTTCCATAGACAATTGAAGGCAGCAATTATGTGCCACGCAGACGAGAGCTGGACAGAATCCCTTCCATTGGTTCTTCTCGGTGTACGAAGTTCATGGAAGGAGGACTTGTCCGCATCATCCGCCGAACTAGTTTATGGTGAAGTGCTTAAGCTCCCTGGTGAATTTTTTGAACCGACTACTGACAGACTGACGGACTATACTGATTTTTTGACTAGGTTGCGTCTTCATATGAAGAAACTTCAACCTAAGACCGTAGCACGACATGGCGCTTCGAAAGTATTTGTTTTCAAAGATTTGTCGACAGTATCACACGTATTTATAAGACAAGACTTTGTACGACGATCTTTGCAGCCACCTTATGCTGGTCCTTATAAAATAGTCAATAGACATGATAAGTTTTTCGCCATAGACGTAGCAGGTCGAATTACTAATGTTTCGATCGATAGACTGAAACCTGCTTATATCCTATCAGATGAACCAGGTAGCACTTCTACGTCATCTACCACTGTTCCTGTGAGAACACCTGTGGTTGTAGCAACTCCTCCACTTCCTAGGACTACTCGTTCTGGTCGTCAGGTTATTTTTCCTGATTTTTATCGACCCTAAAGGTCTCCGGGGGGGCTGATGTGGCGACTGTATTTCCGCTTCCGTTTTAGATCTTTTCTTTATGCGCATGTGCGGAGATTGACATTGCTTTTACCAACTGTCTTCTAATGGACATATTGTTCTAGATAGAAAAATTCTATTTTTAGTTATTTGTGTTTTCCTATCGTTTAATAAACTCTAAACTATAAACTGTATGGTGTGTGTGTATTTGACTATTTCCATTTCAAATCCATCCCCCATAAGAGTGTAAAGATCACATAGGTATTGCTTACCTTCTATAATACAACTTATCTACGAGTATGTATTTTTTATTTTGTATTGTTTACTAAGCGGTGTTCAATATAATATTGTACTGTAGTCAGGTATGAGGTCCAGGGAATGCTAAAACATGGTTATTGCTCTGGATAATCCCTTGCGCGGCGCAGAGTAATCCTAACATTGAAATAGCCTTTTAAATGTTTTATTTGTAAATTATTTTCAACTATGACAAAGCGTTACACGATTCTAGTATCTAATTTAACAGAATAGCGCAGTAATTTTAGTGTAACTGTCGGCCAAAATTACACTCTCATTCCGAAACAAATTTACAGTCACGTAGTCACGTAAAAAGAGCGTAAATTTTCTTTGAAGCGCGAGAGAATTGTTTTACGTTTGTACAGTTGAGAAAATAGGATGCATTTGGGACGTGTGAGGGAGCAAAGTTCTTCCGTCGAGCTAGAATTTGCCATATCAAAATGCAGTTTTGAGTTGCATATATGTAGGTGGAAATGGACTTAGCGTGTATTGTTGTTTATTAAAGTTCTGTAGCCAAAACGGCTGAAATGAAACGACAACAAGTTCGTGGTTTCCAGTTATCTTTCGCTCTTTTTGTTAGTATGACATTATGGACTCATTTACGTCAGCATGGAGGAAGGTTTGTCGCCGAGACGTAGCTTCGTTGCACGTATAGTAGCGGTATAGCTAGATAAAACATTGTAGTTCATTGATATGGATTTCCGCAAAGTATGCCCTTTAGTCAATCTACTACTCGTACATATCTGGCATCTGTTAACATAATTGGGTCATCAGGATTGCATAACTGCTAACTTAAATAACTGCTAATTTAAAGAAACAAAAGTATTACAGCATTATAACCCATTCTAGATACATTTAGACGTTTACACGTACCATACTTTTACGTCACACTAACAGACGCGTTGGATCGTTTTAGCAAGTTTCCGCAACACAGTGACTAAATTTCAAATGAAAACACACAATAAGTCGAATGCAAGTGGATTGGACAATTCCAAACTTTTGCGGTTGAATTCGATGTCCTAAAAGTAAAGAAACCGTTTCATATATGTCTTTTTCGGGAAAACAAGGAGAGCTAACTGGATGCGGGCTTACGAAATGTTTCTATGTTGCTATATATTATAAACTATCAAGCTGTGACATCAACAATCGATAATTACAAACTAGGAAAAAAAAAACGGAATATTTTACTTAACTTTTACTTACACATGCAGCTACTGGAACGCGCCATAAAGTTTTATAGAATTACAAGACAGTTTAATTGCGATACTGTTATTTGAACAGTGAATACTGAGAAATAATTCTCTAATTAGCTAATTCAATTGTGGCTGTCAAAAAAACCGCCTCGGCAAACTAAGTTGAAGAACAGCTACGTAATTGGCATAATTAATTTTAATTTCATTTGAATGAGCAAAGACTAATGAGTACTAAATTTCAAGCAGAGGCCTCTTGACATTAAAGACTTATTGGCAAAATATACTGAGGCACTTAAAAATTACAAATCCAGTTGAGTATGCTTGAATGAAATTAGAGATTTAGAATAAATAGCGTATCATAAGCATTCGGTAATTAAGTAAGGTTGACTTGTTTTTCACCCAGTATTGCGAATAATTACGGTCGAGACGGAGCAGGCATTCAAAAATTCGTTACACATCTGGCATATTGCCAATTTATTTCAAATCTTTGAGATAGAAAACTAAACTAAAAAAAACTAGTTTTTCACTGTCTGTTTCTTTAGGTTTGATGGTATGCATAATTAAGTCTAAGAAATAACAATAATAGAGAGTGGAGTGCGCGCAGTTGATTTTGGCGCATAAGTCGGTGTTTGTGTCAATATTTGTGACCGAGGAGGCAAACAGGCCCGCCCGGGTAAACATCCTGCTGGCTTCCGTAAGACGGCTTATGGATAGAGGCAATTATGTGCCGCGGCGACTGCTACTCCACTACTCCGTGGAACTCGATTTAAACCCACTTTAGCTCTAGGTGCAGCTGAAAAATGATTATACGGAATACTGTGTTCGATAATATTCTAGCTAGAGTGGCTAGTGCTCGTATTGCCTCGTATAGGTTAAGCTATTTTAAAGAGACAGTGGCAATTCACTCCGTTACTTATTTCGTTTATTTTGCCTTAGATTCCTTACTTGTTACTATATATTAATATATCTTTAGAGCAATGGTTCGTTAATCACTAAGTTTGAGAAACTGCTTAAAGATTAATGCGAGCACTCTTGGCTCAAATTGTATTAACAGAAAAGAGATAATTACAGTACTGACTCATTTTTAATTCATCGCGCTTTAATTCCGGAAACATCTTAACTCAAATGGAAGACTTAATATTATAAAGGTTCTTTTCATTACTCGTTTGCTTAACGACCTTTTTAATTTTGAATTATCATAATGATATTTCCCTCGTAGAGGACTACATTTCTCGAAAGAAGATTGCTAAAACACTTTCTTATGAAACGTGGAAAAGTTGAGAATCTTCTTATACTCCTTTTATATTATACATCAAATTGTATTCCATTTCACGTTGGCTGGTTAAAGTATTTTCGTAAATTCAAATTTTCCTTAATCTGAGCAAGTATTCGCAGACTTCGGCAACCACACCCTCCGTCAAGAATTTAGTACAAAAAGTAATCGTTAATGGCGCCCACCAGACATCATCTTGATTAACTGCCATTCTTGCCGGGCTCTTTGCAATTCGGATCTCAGATAAATTCACTTGACATTATTTTTGGAGAATAAACGAACATGATTGATTGAGATTCCTATTTCGTTGACAAAAAAACACTCTTCATAGAACAGTGAAGTTCTTAGAAGTTAAGAACGTTATGTTACAATAACTTATATAGAAACGAGGTATTTATGTATACGGGGGACCTGGATAACACATCTGTTTATTTTTCGACTGAAGCATACTGCACAGTCATTCGGAACCTGTTAGGCGGACCTTTGCACAACCAACTTCTCAACCTTTTTTCCAGATACACCTTCCTTTAGCATTAGTGTTTTATTTTCGAATAAAGTGTCTTGACCCTTACATATACCTACATAGCAGAGTTACGACGGCACTTTTCCAATGCGTATTACACTTACATAAAGCTCTTTGACGTTTTATGTTTAAACGGTAGTAGTATAAAGCGTTATATACCTGCTATACGAACTACAGATGTAGAGGGAATGATATTTACTATTTATATATAAGTAACTCTAAAAGCTGAAAGGCCGCTGAGCTTCTTTAAGTGCTCCAACCTTTTCACGTTTGTCAACATCTGGATACTTATATCCATAACCAGCAAGAGCTTATCAAACTTCCATTAAACATATTAAGCGTTTACTCGGCGCGTTTACACGACACGATCTTGCTTCGTCCCAGCGTTAGGCGTGAGGCGTGGTCACGCGGCGTGACGGCCGTCTAAATTGCTCACGACAACACTCGCTCGGTTCATACGGGATCTCTAAGTGATATCAATTATGAGCTCAAGCGTAAATTTCAGATACCGTACCGTCGTTTTAAACGTTGATTTAAAAGGTAAATTTGAGCTTCGCCTTCTGCGATCAGTTCAATTAAAATTATATTACTGAGAAAAATTACAACAAAATCTTCCAGAAAGCGAAAACGAAGTTAAATCTATATTAAGAATTACTGTTTCCTGCGACTTCATCAGCGAATAATTCGTTTATCACACGACCTCAGGAACTGTGTGATTTTCCGGGCTAAAACTATCCTTTATGCTTCTCAGGGTCTCAAATTATCTGCAAACTAAACAGCGGTTGCCCGCGACCTCGACTGCTTGCGGAAATCATAAAATTTCCCGGGATAAAAACTAGGTACTCTATGTCCTTCTCAGGGTTTCAAACATCGCCATACGGTTGATAACTAAAAGTATGAAAGCATAACACACAACTGAATAAGCAACTATCACATTATAATATTAGCAAGGATTGATTACTTACCTAATAAAATTCGTTTTCTAAAGCTGTTTCAATTTTCTCCGCCTAATTGTAATTTTGTAATTGAGTAATTTTCTTCAGAGATTAAGTGTTCTATGAAGCTTCGATAATTATTCTGTTAATTCAATTGCCTGAGTGAACCGTCGCTTTTACTGATTAGTACTTGAGACGAGTTGGCAGGTGTGCTGAGTAAGCAGTGGGCGGCGGGTGGAACTATTCGCCATTTTATCCGGGATTCTAATTAGGTCTACTTAGATCGTAATACCTACAAGAAAGCACACGCTCTTTGTGCAGGCGCCGATTGTTTGACACAGCCAAACCTCTCGTTTTTCACAAATTATTTAACGGGTACATTTACCAGTCCAATTTCTTAGGTGGTGGGTGGTCTGCTAAGTGTATTTGGGAAAAAAAATACAAATGTATTAACTAGTTCGTTGTTATATGTACGTCCACTGTTCCCCGAGCACGACCAGCACTGGTACAAGAAGGGCCAAATTATTTCCTAACTTGATGAGTCGTGCTCGCGCGTTTTGGTCGCAATTGTATCTAACACTCTTCGCTTCGCTCGTCATTGTAACTAATTTCCCAGAAATTATAAATTTTCAAAAAAAGTGATCGATCACTAACATTACCGAAATCTATTTGAAGTAGAAAATATTTGGCCCGTTCTGGTGCTGGTTATGTATGTACGGGCAATAAGGTGCACGTACGCAGTTAAAAGAAGGAAATAAAACTAAATAAAAACATTGGTGACATTAACCTGACATTACAAAAAATAGGCACAAAAATACGAATCACGGTCACGAAATAAAGTAGATCCACATAAGTGAAATGAACGTTGATGTCTATTTGGTCTATAGCTAGTATATTTGTTTTGTAATCACGCGGTGTGTGTGCTTAATAAATTATGTAAATTATTGAAATGAATTTAATGTTGTTAAATTACGAGTCCTTACTAAAGACTTCGCTGGAGCGCGCGATATTTCGTACAAATGGCTGCACGGTATCAAAGGAAAGGCACGTTACATAATTAGGTACGAACTACTGGCATGTGCTTTTGGGAGCTTAATTGTGAACTTGGGTAGCCTGATGAACAATGCTACAGAACAGTTATAGTTTCAAGACCTATTTCCCTTCACACAAAGTTATTTAGATGGTTAATTCTGGGTTCACTTATAACATGAGTAGCTTTTGCCCGCGTAGCTTTTGCTCTGTCACTCTCGGGCCCATAAACTATCTTTATGCCAAAAATCACGTCGATCCGTCTTAAATTATAGTGAAATAAAGTTTTTAGAATCTTATTCTGCGCAATTTGAAGACCTTTAAGATTGGTCGGTGCCGCATTACCCCAAACTTCCACCAGATACTCTAGATGTGGTTTGACTAAAGAGTTATAGATAGTGACGCGAATGTTCTTAGGGAGACAGCCTACTATTCTATATATTGCCCCCGTCAAAGATGATAGTTTGGGCACGATGTTAGCAATATGGGGCTTCCATGTCAGTTTGCTGTCAAGGATCAATCCCAGGTACCTCTCATGCTCCTTCTCTTCCAGTTTCTCGCCATTTATGTAGAGATGACAATTTTTTTCTAGTTTTTTATTTTTAGCCGAGAAAATTATGTAACAAGTTTTGGTGGTATTTATTGTTAGTAAGTTACGCTGAAACCAATTGAACAATAGATCCAGATCTAGTTGAGCTTGTTGCATGATATCAGAAAGCGAGTCTCCGAAATAAAATAAGCATGTATCATCTGCATATAGAGTTAGATGGCCCCGCAGTCCTATTTCATGTAGATTGTTAACGTAGATTAAAAAGAGTAAAGGACCTAAGATTGATCCCTGTGGCACGCCGTAAGTAATAGGTAATGGAGCACTACTGTATTGATCTATTTTTACTATCTGGTATCTATTTTTTAAGTAAGATTGAAAAATGCTTAAAGCGCTGCCCGTAATTCCAATTGATTTCAATTTGTTTAGTAATAGGCTATGACTGACTGTATCAAAAGCTTTCTTTAAGTCTATGAATACGCCTAGTGCAATCTTCTTAGAGTCAATATTGTTTTTAATTTTGGTTACCAGGTCAATGGAGGCTGATGATGTGTTACTTTGTGGACGAAAGCCATATTGTCTTTTAAATAGAAAATTAATTGAATCCAAATACCCTGATAGTCTAATATAAATTAGTTTTTCAAATATTTTTGAATTTATAGGCTGCATAACTGATGCATTTACGAAAGACTCACGTGACGTCGGCCTTGGATCCCATAAACTCAATTAGATGTAACGTCATGCACGTACGTATTGCCTCCTTTGAGAGGCAATATTCGTAGACACCCTTGGGTGCCTGAAGGGCTACTCCGAAACACAAAATTCGAATTTCGTGTCGAGCGCGGTGTGATCCCTCTCGCTCTCGTATTAAATAGTATAAGTGTCAGAGGGACCGCACGACACGAACTTCGAATTTTGTGTTTCGGAGTAGCCCTTTTGTTGTTACGGCACGGCTTTGTTTCGGCCTTTTTCGGCGCACCAATGACATCTATCTCTCTTGATAATGGTACCGGGTGTGGCCTGTAATACTTACGAGCAAAAAATTAAAACACAGATCCTCCTCGTCAAACTGAACAACATTAGTTCAACGACTTTTAAAAATAATGGAGTCTTTGAATCTTCCTTTTTTCATAGAAATTAAATGCTGTTATTATCAATGTATGCCATCCTAGAAACCAACTGACTTCGCCTGTCACTCTACATTGTTCGAATAAACTTAAAAGTGTAATAAAAATTTAAAAACTAACTTTAAAAGTCGCTGAACTAGTGTTCTTCACTTTGACGAGTATGATCTATGTTTTAATTATTTGCTCATATGACAGGCCACACCCGGTATAATTTACTACCCACATTATTTTTATCAACGTTATTCTCTTGGCTACACCCTCTTATTTGTGATACGCATATTTTTAACCGACTGAAAGGGTTTTTTAGTTGTGGGTGGCTAATTTTACTACTCTTGTTAGTAGGATCCCAAAAGTACGCGACCCCATTCAAAGCCATGTATATACCTCGCCTGCCTGGACCGATAGTCGTTCGCATATATTATGTACGTAATCCTTAATAGGCCTGTGCCGTCGAAGTGCGGTCACATTTGTATCACGGTCCAACCATAAAATTAGCATAACAGTTGTATATTACGATTTTATGCGGTGGTGTGGTAATTATGGTCCTCGTTTTGTGAGCCAAACTTAATGTAACAAATTGGACCTGTACCGCCCAAGAAAATTTAATTTGAAATCTTAACAAATCTTGTAAGCTAGTTGTTGCCCGCTACTTCGTCTGTGAAGAATTCGTTTCTCGCTACCCGTCGGGAAATGTGCTATTTTCAGAGAAAATACTATCCTTGTGTCAAACTATCTCTGTACCAAATTTCAGGTTCAGTGGTTTAAGCTTGAAGAGGTAACAGACGGTCAGACAGCTTTTGTCAGGATTTAGTAGTATTTTGACCATAAAAATCAAATTAGTTTAATATCTTCCGTACCAACCTTATACTACAAAATTGAGTTAAAGTTGCCCTCCTTTATTTACCGGTGACCGCCATAAAAATAGGCTCAGTAAGCACATCCCTTTCCTTTGAACCCTATCTCTTACGGCAAACAAGCTTTTACGACAACATTAAAAGATGAAGGACAAAATTTCAAGATTACGCCGTAATTAAACTCAGTCGGTAAATTAAATCCTACTATCTCGAAAAATTCCCAGCAAAATACATTTAAAGCGGGAGGATCCATCAATCTTAAAACTTCTAATCATTCTGCTTCCGAGCCAGATAAAAACTTTGGAGTATCCAATCCACACCGAGGAGACTACATACGAACAGTAAAACCCAAACAATCTCTAAAAAAGAATTACGTAACTAAAATGGATTTGTAATACTTTTTAAGGAAAGTTTTAGCTCTGTCAAAGAACTTTTAACAAGGTCCTTACTGGCTCAAAGAAGACTAAAAAGATTAGTCTTTGCTTTGAAAGAAAAAATCGTTAGTATTTGTCTACTACATGTTTCTATTTCTATACTCAAGCACAGAATAGATAATAGTACAAGGCTCAAGTAGGACATTCACTTTAAATATTTCACTTATTTTTAAACGCTCAGAAGACCAACGCCAAAAATTTTATTTGGGCCTTTAAATTTTTTTAAACGTATTTATTAATTATAACTTGTTTTTTTTTTAAATTTCATTATCAAGTCGTGTTATTGTGCTAAAACAATAATTTTTGACGTTGATGTATCTTCTCCGAAGCCCACTGGAAAATTTTCCACCGATTTTCGGTTTTACTTATAAATGGGTGCTGAATTATTTATATTTCTTCTTCCTCGTTCCATGACGCTTTTACCGTTCCAAATCGTATTTACAGAGTTGTAATAGAATGCATATTATTTCAGGGGCGGTTTGTTTTCCAATCAAGCTCTTATTGTTTATGGCAAGGAAAATATTCTGGCGAAGTTTGAAAAGTTTCTTTGCCGTTGTGAAACAATCCATGCCGATGCGAACTTGCAAGCGCAAGTATACATTAAACTGTGTTCATATAAATTCGTTTCAACTCGAAGATTAACGACACGTATAATATGTATATATAAGTAAACGTATTATGTTGCAAGAGAATGCGGCATATTTGAGTTAATATTTAGGTTTAGCGTCGTGTCTCTCCATTAGGCCACTGAATTATCAGTTGAAAAGGTTTGACGCCAGGGCACAGAATAAGTAATAGTACAAGTAGCCGGGCACCGTTTCTCAAAGCATATTAGTCTAATAATATTAGTGTTTTGTCTCATATATTGTATGAAAAAAAAAATTATAACAAAAAATTTAACCGACTACAAAAAACCATGAAAATATTTTTCTACCAGTCTGAAGTCGGTCGGTGCCTCAGCACTATAGCTACAGACATCAGAATCTGGGGTTTGGAGGCCTGGTGATCTGACATACAGGTTTCCCCTAGTTCAGGCACCAGTCTCCACCGCACAAGTCTTGTATCTAATGCAACTGTAATGTGTAAATTTATCTATTGTATTACTGGAATGTGGTGGAGTAAATAAACGCTTTTTATTATTATTATCTCGTATAATACTGTGCGTAAACTTTGCAGTATTCAATATTTATTGCTCGACACCATTGCTTACGCAATTTTTCTCTAATGCGAACAATTATATTTCAGGGTGTTGTTGACGTGCTAATATTGCACAAAGGAACATACGTTTACATGAAAACTACTCGCGGAAAAGGGAAAAGGATTCGATTCGATGTCGATTGATGGAAAAATAATTCACATTTAACGGTGACAACTGACTGACACCAATGTCTGCGTGACAGATACCACAGACAAAGCTAGATACTTGTGGATTCACTTTTTAGGTAAAGTGTTTCATCCCTTTACCACTATTAGAAAGCTCAAACAAAGGTCAAACATATTTTTGGCTATATTTTCGTAACCCTTAAGTATTTTTGGATCACAATACGACAAAAATGTTCAAAAACCTTATCCCTCGAAATGATTTTCGAATCAGGATAGGTACATTGGTAAAATATAAACAATGCCAATTGAAGGCGTCAAATAGGTATCTGTTGTATCAAGACAGCGGAGCCATGACCGGGTGCCTAATTAAATGAACCCATCTCATGTAGTTATACTCGTATAATTTCTTCAATTACAAATACAGACCACCATCATAATGCGTATTCTTATTTATTGTAAAATATTTACAAATTATTAGGCCCGAGGACGTCGTCTGGACGTTATTGTTCGTTCGCCGCTGATATAATTCAGCCCCTTGTCTCCAAAACACAATCGCAAGTTAGTAGCTCCATAAATAATTACATCAGTTCTTGCAAGCGAACACGAAGACTGGTATTCCCAATAAGGGCCAGGAGACAGCCTTGACGAGGGTCCCTAAGAGGGATTTAAATTTAACAAGTGACTTTGAACAATTTCTACCTTATTGTGACAGTCAGACGACCCAACCCAAGCCATTTTAAATAAAATAAAATCCTGAGTAGGTGTTATTCAAAAACATGTATTGATAGCTTGAGGTAAATCAGGTTGTAACTATTGAAACACAGGAATTGACACACATAAATGGATGTTAGCGTGGAATAAATTTGATAAATTTATAACACAAGCACCAAAACAAAATTTTAACAAAGCTACAAATTATCTTCAGATAATAGTAGACTGTACACCTAGGGAATAAAGCACTGTATTATGTCACGGGCGCGATATTGAATCCTGAACGAAAGCCTTCAGATTTAACTTCCCTGCGTAGCAAGAGTGCTGAGAGCACTCTTGAAGATATAAGACTTTAAACGAATAACTACCTATAAGAACTACGAGAAGTAAGAATCACGTCACTAAACCAGGGTTATAATGAAATTCAGTACCACATTACGCCCCGGCAAAAGCCAAGGGCTATAATGATTTACTTTGAGGTTTGCATGATATATAATTAGCCATTGTTGAGCAGATGGTGTGAAAAATATATTGATCAAAATTATTTATAATATATTTTATTTATATTTGCAGGTGGTAGGACCTTGTGCAAGGTCCGCCCGGATTGCTACCACCATCTTGCTCGCTAATCCTGCCGTGAAGCAGCAGTGCTTGCACTGTTGTGTTTCGGCGCGGAGAGTAAGACAGCCGGTGAAATTGCTAGCACTTGAGGTATTCCAACTTAGGCCTCTAGGTTGGCAACGCATCTGCAATACCCCTGGTGTTGCAGATGTTTATGGGCGGTGGTGATCTCTTACCACCAGGAGAACCACTTGCTCGTTTGCCTTCCAGTCGTATAAAAAAAAATATATAAGTATTAGATATCATAATATTATCGTGTTTCTCGTATAACTTCAATTATAGGTAAATAAATACTTTATTTTACTATAGTCAATACGTTTATGTAGTTACTTAAATATTCCCTTCACAAGCAATAAAGGTCCATTAAATCAAAATTATATTCATCGTATTTACCAGGCGAGACACCAGTGGTTAACGCTAAATACTATGTGATTAAGAGTTAAAGTGAAAATATTTAACATTTTCCAGCTTTCGCGGAAATGCTGCCTCGGTTGTTTAAATTTATGTTGAAGTTAAGGAAATGCATCGGGTTTCCCCAGATGCGACGCTACAAATGTAGTTATATAATATGTTTCTGCATACATATCATAAACCCTCTATAATGCGTTCAAAAACCGGAAATTATGACCAGCATCAATGTTCAACAGTCGGAATCCATTACTAAGAATTTTTGACTTGATTTAAATGGATCTTGACCGTTGAACTTTGATTTAGCTACTTAACAAAGTTCTGGACCACTAGACTTATTTTCTTTCTTTTAGGTTTTAAGGCAGTCGGGTTTTTAAATTTTTAAATGTAATGTTTTATTTTATACTTTTTTGATATATTTGATGATAATATTTAGAATGGGCTAATATAAGTTTTCATTGGATACCCATATTGTTACAATACAAAATATATTTTTCACTTCTCATGCTCTTATAATGTTACTTTAGTCTGTGCATATCGGGACTAAAGCTTTTTTTTATTCTTTAGGGATTAAAGTATTTTTTTTAATTTACGTTGGAAACCCGTAAACAGCCAACACAGTGTTTGTGAATGAAGAATTTTTACGCGTGGAATTAACCTCAAAAAGACAACTGTGTAAAAATACTAAAAAAAACACGATTTAGTTTCTTGAAACACAAATAATGAACTATTCAATTACTTATATTAAGGATTCATTCAGTTTATTATGCATAGTTCAATTAGTTTTAAAATAGTTTTCAATTTTGAAACTGCAAACTTTTAAAGCGTCAATTCATAAATAATAACAGAAAAGAAAAAACCACGCAACAATTTTTTTTGCTATTTGAAATTTGAACAGATGGCCAGTCAAGTTAGTCGAGCGACGTTTTTAAAAAGTATTATTGTAATTTTGGACAAAACAATTGTTTTTTTCCTCGCATTCAAATTGAAAAGTAGAGTGTTTAACGCGAGACAAACAACAATAGTGCCACTTGAACTATAGCGTCTATAGCCATACACTCGCTCTGCTCGGATGGCTAAACATCTCGTCTCGTGTCATTATGGCTTGTTTTAGTCCCTTGTTAAACAATCCACTATTTTCCATTCCTCCGCCTTTTTTTTCGCAGACGCCATATTGAAATATTATGTAGCTTACACTTCTACAGTTATGACAAATCCAATGATACCTCTATGTTAAAATCCATTCATCCATTTAGGCTGCAGCGAAGACCAAAGAATTGGACATCATCATCATCATCATCATCATCTCAACCGTAGGACGTCCACTGTTGGACATAGGCCTCCCCCATACATTGGACATACATACACACCCACATACATACCACAAAACTTAATCCTCCTTCGGGCAGTCGCGTAAAAATCGAAGTTTTTCTGTCGGCTCGTTTCTTAAGCCCACATTCGTATTTAATTTTTTTAATGCTTCTAATTATATCATCATCATCATATCAGCCATCCACTGTTGGACACAGGCTTCCCCTATAGACCTCCACTTGCCTCGGTTGGGAGCGGCTTGAAAATACCTACGTCTTGGATCCATATGTCATCACTGGCAATACACATTGATTAAAGACTTTCGTCTTAAGTCACTGAGGGATTTTTTCCAAGTTAGATTCGGCGATTGACCTCCTTCCCGGAGTTGGACCTACGTAATTGAATGATAATTAATAATAATTGGATGGATTTGATGGAATTGGATTCTAATTCTATAATAGTCACATAAACTACTATTTCTTGCGACCACCAAAAGTAAAACAGAACTCATTAGTAAAATAGTCACACCTACAACATAAAACACACAACTGAAGCATAAGCACATCTGCAAATTAAGCAAGTAAACTATGCAGCTTTTTTATTATAAGATCATTCTAAAATGTAAAAGCTAGAGAACGACTGACTCGTGGTGAATAACCGTTTCCATAACTAACTATATTATTGTGAAGGGAGAACCGGGCTCGCTGTTGATCGCCGCTAATTAAATCTTTCCTCTCCTTTTTCTGTTTTTAATTTCCGCCCGGCTGACTTCGAATTTTATTAGAATTTCAATTCCGAAACTCTGAAAGTCAAGTAGAGGCAAGTGAATGAACAAACAATCGCTTACGAACATAATGAATTGTTCAGCCGTCCCATTTGTATATTATTGGATCTTCGGAAGTAGGTATTCATACGACGAATATATTACTTTACTAAATTTCAGGTAAATTTGTTACGTTGTTCATTATTATTGTGACCTTGTGACTTCATCAATCGCCCACGTTAATGTACGTACGAGTATGTATGTCGCATACGTGTTTCATAGAAGTTACTATTTTACTGTCTTATATGTTTATGTCAGTCATGTTTTTAATTATGTTTCATGTGTATGTTATAGTCACTTCTACGTGTTCGTTAATTACTGCATGGTATGGTTGTAGGTACCATCAGCCAAATGTGTGGTCTACCACCTTAAAGTTGATAATCAATACTCAATACTCAGTACTCAATATTTTATTGCTTTTCCACAATGTATGGTTACAGATGTTACAAGGAAATTATGTGATCATCATGGACCCTGTTGGGCACAGCAATGTTTATAAGTACAAGAGGGCGGCTTTTATATAATTAATAAATTTTATCTTATAGCTAAATACTTTGACTATATAATCAAAAGCTAAATATTACAATCACATTAAACTGACTTACTTTTATGTCATTTTTAGTCAATTAATATTACACCATGTCCCTTTTATCTATTAGGATTATTTAGTAACATTAAATATGTTAAATTTATTATCTATCATCTAGGTATTCATTTATTGAGTAGTAGCATTTTTCTATCATGAATTCTTTAAGTTTTTTTATGATTTTTTTTTCGTTATTTTCGTTTTGTATGGTGTTTGGCAATTTATTATATATTTTTACAGACATACTATGTGTACTATTGGAATGGATTTATAAATCGTTTGCATGTTATGAAATAATAGCCAATAGACGTGTCTGTCAACTTGCACGTTCGACTTAAGCGACGTATTCATTTGATAGGAATTTGTTTAAAAATTGATAGTCCACTTATTTGGCTGATGGTACCAGGCATGACATATACCAGCCGTATTTCACGTTAAAAACGCGACAAATGTTCGTTGGTCAGAAGGTTTTTTTAACGTTTACTTTAGCATTTATGTAACTACATCTATCACAATATTATATCTATAATACATAACACAATAATTTCGAACTAACTAACACAAAAAAAATCAAGCTCGTCATTGAGCATTCCTAAAGAAATTCGAACCCGTACTGCGGGCGCGTGTAAACACCGCTAGATCAATACCACTGCATCAGAGTCAGCTCGTGGCTCAGTTGAGCACCGCCAACCCAATTATTGAGGCACTTACGCGCTGCATTCCGCAACTCGATAAATTCTCGACGGTCGAGTAGGTATCTCGACTCTCGAGTTGGAGCGGCGTGCGGTATGCCCGTGTCGGGGCACCCGGCTTCGGTCCATTCTAACTGACTTTAAAGTATTTTACGGTCTCTGGTAATACGATTCTCTGGCCTTTGAAGGCAGCAGAGTGTATCTACATCGGGTAGGCGTAGGCTGATACTAGTATGAGCAATGAAAGTGACGCCAGATTATAAATAAGTACTTTATTTTATACCACAAATTGTAGACAATTTAAATTTTTTTACCTTCATCGTGTATTTCCGCAAAACATGCAGTTTTTCGTGTAATACCAATTAACGCCCCAGTCAAAGAAAAGAATAAGCCGAAATTAAATTAAAAAAATCTTGGAATTTTCTTCTTTACATTGAGTTTGAAATTACGGAATACTTGCAGTTTCACAAAAAACGGTAGGTATGTATACGTAACTTAGAGTCACTTTGAAGATGTTTGTATTCGTAAAAAATATATTGCAGATTTTTGTTTTAATTATTAAAGGCTTTTTTACCGACTCTTCTTGTACCTATTTTACAGATAAAAATTTTATAGGTACGTCGAAATTTTTACACAGTGAAACTCCATGCAATCTGGCCAATTTCAATTGTTGTTGTTACTGCTGCTTTGTTGTTGTTAGTATCTGAAGTATTAAAAGAACTAGGTGTCTGTGTTTTTTAGCACTTAGGTTCAGGACAGGACGCACTGCGACTAAACGGGAGTGGTTTTAGGGCGCCGCTCCTCTTCGCAATACGTACTAAACCTTAATGGATTAGCATAAATAACCCTGCATAAGTCAAGTAAGATTGTTCTAGTTAAAAAATAAAGATATTGTAATATACGTTGGCAGTGCAATGAATAAAATATTTCTTAATCTCAGCAGACCATTTAACTCAACTGGAGTTTGGGGCCTAATTTGAGGTAGGTAAACTAAGAGAACTACTTACAAACAGCGGAGACAGACAGGGATCCGAGCCTAATCCCCAAACAACGTTACCGCTGTAATCCAGAGAGGTAACGCGAAGTGATTTGTGTTCTCGAGCCGCGCAGGCAGGACAGGTAATCGGCCGATTTGCATAATGCCTGCTCTGGTGAACTGGATGATGTCAAATGTCATCACTTGCTTATTGAAAACATTGTGTTAAAATAGGTAACAACAGGATTTAACATTCAAAAGCCGAACAGGGAAAGTATAAATTATAATTGTCTTCGTTTCATGGGGTAAAAATATTGTTAGCCTTAGCAGAATTGAACTGCGTACCTAGTGCTAGCTGAGCTATTAACCTTAATTGTTAAAATGTTGGCTCATTCGTTTGTAATAATAATAATAAGGTTCTATATCTAATCTATATTTTGGTTAGTGGCTACATTTAATGCTTAAATTCTTTATTCATGCAAATATGTCATTAATAATATAATTTAAGTTAGGTACATATGTGCATATGAGCTTATAAAATATTTGCAGTTACGACTTCAACGAACAATCCCACTAAAGCACGTTGCATTTTCCAAAATAATTGAAACAAAAAGCTTAAACGTATCCGGCTGGCTCATAAGAAAATGGAAGTCGAGAGCTTAATTTAAATTTATTTTATTTGTTTTGCAGAACCGACACCAAGGACCCATTAAAAGACTTTTGGGATAACTTTTGTGCGAGCATAAAACACAAGACCTAATCGTACTTTACATTAAAAGTTACCTACTTCGAATAAGGCGAAAAAAACTTCAGTAAAGATAAAAAGTTTTTCAACTCAGATAAAACGCTCTTAATCTATAAAAATCGTGAAAAGTTTTGACAAGTGTCTTTAACTTGATACTAGATTTAAGAAAGCTTAGCAAAGTGGAACGACGATCTTAAGGTATTGACAGTTCGCTCGACCCATCGCAAATTTGCAACATGGAAACATGACAAACTACAGTGATTCTAGCGGCACCGAGGGAGGTAAACTTCAATAAACACTTAATCTCCATTAGCACAAATTGAGTACGATGCCCATGGTAGCAAGAACGACAAAATTCTGAATAATGGATGAGAATAGCGGGTCTCGTGTGACCTCTGCCCTTTATTTCCTAGTAAAGTGTCCGACCGTGCTAACTAACCATTCTTGCTATTAGGGAGGTAGTTTACGATAAGATATAAATATAGTAAAAGTATACTCTTGCCATGTTACGTTTCAGATGTTATTTTTAACAAATGTTTATGTTTGATTGTCAGGCCTACACCTTATCATTGCAAGTCTACATACTTTGAGTTACTTAGTTCGTAGAACCACTTGGAGTTATTTAGTTCATTATTCGTCGATTTCATAAATAATAAATATTCAGAAGTCCTTCATGATCCTAAATTCCTCTTTGCTACTTTACTGATAAGATAAACAAACGAGCTATACCCGAATTGCGAAGTAAAAGGCCGGTAATTGCAGAACGTGTTCATATTCTAACGTTACAACTTTGGGCATTGTTTACTTTAATCCCATATTAGTGGAGTTAAAATAACCTGGATACTTAACACCGGTAGTAAAAATAGTGTAAAAAATCCATTCTGCGACAAAAAATTAACCCTACTTGTAATGTTATTTTCTGTGACAAAATGGATCTTTTTCGAGTCAGTAATTTAATATGGTTAGGTAACTGCTGATTAATATGATACACTTTCGCAGATACTAATGTTTTATGCTGGTTATTTATGTAGGGATCTCTGCGGCTGACTGCCGATCAAATATTAACAATGCTCGGGCGATAAGGATTGTCTTCTATTGACTTACCCTCTGTCGACGGGAAATTAACGATTGCGACGATCACTGCTTTGTTACAAATGAACCTTCAATGAGGAAGAAGTTTATTGATTGAAACAAGAAAAGACTATGCAAAGGTATTTCATTATTATGTGATCACTTGATCAGTAGAAGTATTACCATCATAGAGATGTTAAATAATATTATGAACAACGATTAAAAAAAAACAATGAAACGAAAGGATTTCGGTGATTACCGTGTTTGGCTACTTACACATTTTCAAACTAGTTTATTAACACATTTTTTCATAATATAACTTAATATGAAGTTTCAGTTAAATACTGTCGCAAGTACCTACTCCTCGTTTACCAAGGTATCCTACTTCATTCATTTGTGTTTGATTAACGTTAAGATTAAGTCGTGAATGTAATGCAATGTTTATATCGACAAGTTATGTCGTTGACCTAAACTATAGGTAGTTATATTCCCTGCTAACCATTCAACGTGTGGAAAACAGATGAATACATACCTTATTAAAGCTACTTACACCACATACTGTATTGCGAGCTCAGTGGTCGGTCATAAAAATAAGTAGGTAATGTAATGTTGTATCAACCTAGCCTGAAAACGCATCACGAAAAAAAATAAACAATTCCTCAGAGAATAACTACTAAAGGTAAAACAAATGCGTATTGCGCAATAAATAAGCTTCCCGAGAAATTCATACTATCTACAACCTCAGTTCAAGAAAATAGGTCGAGACGGTGTTTAGCTGCAGCCTAGTGTGTAGGTATACTGTACCGTACACACATTTGTATAATAGATGCGGAAACAAGCACCTTGACCTCGCGTGATACGATGCCTCTGGGACGGGCCATGCCTTAGTTCCGAATTAAATTAGACGCTAGCACGATATTACTGACGTGTGCTGCGGATGCATGTGGTGAATCCCACTACAGTTCATGACATGCCACTATACCATTTTAATATTGTAATTTAATATCAAAAATAAATTTATTACGGCAGTCACATAGTCTGGTCTAGTCTAGTTGAACCGCATTTTAATCTTTGCACTTATTACTATTGCACTTATCGACAACGATAGTTTTTTGACAATTATACCTACTTCGCGGTGCTTCTTCATCGCGGTTCTTCTTCATCGCGGTGCATGCGGAAAGCACAAGACCGGTCTGAGTGGAGCGCCTTGTGGGAGGCTCATGTCCAGCATTGGACGTCTTTCGACTGACATGATGAAGATGTCTTTCTTCTTTCTGTCTGCATGATGCTGATTCTAGTTGTGGTGCTTAGAAAAAAAATCTAAATTCAAACTTTCTCTAGCTCTGTAATGTTTTAAAGAATTTATAATAACGTCTTAGTCAGAACTTGTCCTTTAAAAGAACAAAATTTTCATCATCATCATCAGCCTAGATAGCAGTTCACTGCTGGACATAGGCCTCCCCCAAAGAACGCCATTGCGCCCTGTCCTCGGCTAGACGGATCCAGCTTCCACCTTTAGCCTTTCGCAAATCGTCACTCCACTTGGTCAGTGGGCGCTCTGCACTACGTTTTCCAAGACGCGGTCTCCACTCTACTCGTTTACTCCAGCAGTTGTAAGAACTTCGACAGATATGACCAGCCCACCGTCACTTCAATTTGCTAATTCTCCGAGCTATGTCGATGACCTTAGTTCTGTGTCGGATAGCCTCGTTGCGGATTCTATCCTTCAGAGAAACTTCGAGCATAGCTCGCTGAGCGACCTTGAAGTGGTGGATTAGCCGAACTGTGAGTGTCCACGTTTCAGCTCTGTGTGTCATGGCGGGTAGGGGGCACTGTTTGAGAACTTTTGTTTTCAGATATTTCGGTATAGATGACGAGAAAACTTGACGAAATTTTGCAAAGTTTTAATACAAATCGTTTATTTCGGATTTCAAATCCATAATATTAGTAGTTACTTACAAATCGTAATCTTATCGCTATGGTTAGTAATTTTTGAATTTACACTGCTAAAAATGTATCTGAAAATGATCCGCCGCTTGCATCACGTTGCACTTAACACCCGCCTCACTCAAACAGGTGCGGGCTTCCTCAGCCACCCACTTTTATGGGCTTTCCATGTACCTGCCTCGTTAGTCAGATCGTATATATCCATTCGCGAGACATTAAGATGAATGAACGTATAAAGGCTGGTGGAAACGTTTTTGATAGCGCTCTTTGGAACAATGCTCGTGTGTGGTGTATTACTTGCGGTAGGTAAGTACTTACTATGATGCTTGCGAACAATGTTTTTTTTCTTTAAGCGTCAATTTTATTCCATGGGTTTTTTGGTCTCGTCAAAAAATTATGTGAAGAATCCAATTTTTCTCTTGTTTTCTGATAAAAGTGCATAAATAAAACTATACTTACTAATACCATAATACTTAGGTACGTTTGTCTTTCACATCTAATTTCTTCTGCTGCTTTAGATACTCCTAAATCGATATCCAAATCTATAAAATTAGCATTTTCCCAATTCTCTCCCACAACTAAAGCCTTTGAAATGGATGAATGAGAAAAATTTTG
The DNA here is from genome assembly GCA_037349165.1 of Choristoneura rosaceana. Classification (NCBI taxonomy): domain Eukaryota; kingdom Metazoa; phylum Arthropoda; class Insecta; order Lepidoptera; family Tortricidae; genus Choristoneura; species Choristoneura rosaceana. The sequence continues at coordinate 5,994,181 of JAZBNJ010000009.1, forward strand.
AAGTTATAATATTCTCGCAGGTCTGTACATAAAATATAAGAGAAGAGATAAAGTTTGTTCTGAGAAACCACGATGTTTATTTTAAAGCTGTAATAAACTACATATAAATGGACCATAAAGTATGCATTTGGTAAATGTTTATATATCTACAAGGGATCATTATTCAATTTACATCACAATTAGGTCATGTTCGTGCAAATTCAATAGATTCTCATTAGACGAGTGCATATTTGCAACATGTCCCTACTCATCAACAGGTTTCAATGTTGTTAGTTTTATTTGACAGTGCGATAATTTTGTTTATATTTTTTACTGTAAGTAAGGATGTACACCTAGGTAGTGCCATCCACGAAGACGCGTGATTTTGACAAGCTTTGCTCGGGTAAAAACTCGATAACAATCGTTTTCCCACTGATAAGACCAAGTTAGATCGATGTTTCATCCCCAAAAACCCCTACATACCAAATTTCACCGAAATCGTTGGAGCCGTTTTCGAGTTCTCCGTTCCTCGTTTAAAGGTATTATAGATAGTAAAAAGTTTTACGTTTCAAGCTAATTATGCCTTTCCAGTTACCTCCAGTATAAGTTAGTCATCTATTCTGCAACTACTAACAAGCTCTTAACAAGTTGGAGATATGATTTACTATTCTATTCCGATACAAGAACCAAGAATAAGCATCGTTCGTGATGGAATTGAGTCAGAGTTGGCTCTTGCCAGCGAGTTGAGTGAGATGTCAGAGAAGTGCTCCGCAAATATTGACTGCGGTTGAGTGTCCCGAAACTTGGGAGTTACCGCAAACTTACGTCGACCTTTATGAACTTTCACACTAATACCTCTCGCGCGCTGCACGTCACGGAATATGACTTGAAAACAAAGGGAATATCGTAAGTGCCTCTTTTACCGATCTTACAACTGAAGTGCTAGGTGAGTCGTGAAGAATGATGGGTTACTTTGTGGAGGCACATAACAAGGATGAAAGTTACGAATAGAATAATGCATTTACAAATAATTATACACTTAACAAGATATTTTGGCTCCTTTCTTTAATCCAAAAACAAACTAAGATACGGAGTTTTCGAAGTCTGTTCATAATTATTTAAAAAAAGTTTTTGACCATTCTCTTTTTTACGCTTTTCCCCATTGCTAATTTTTAAATGACTGATTTTATTCGGTTTAAAACAGATTAACTCTTGTAACCGTTGGATTTTACTAAGCACTTTTACGTGTTAAAATTAATACAACAATAGATTTACTATAAAATTTTAATATTCTAAAATCACTACATACATGACAAATAGACTTGAACACAAATTATAACAATGTGCCGCGGGTGTTATCTGTTCAGGGTACTAACATGCCAACACAGCTCACAGCTGAATCAATTTCACTGATTGCATTCGTTTGTGCACATCTTATGTAAGTAATTTTCAAATACTTAGATCCATAAAAATAATTTTATTAAAAACATATATTCTTAATCTATATATGATATGATTGTGAGTTTCACCTTAACATGAATATGATCACTGCTCGCTATTCTTACTTAAAATTTACTAATAAATACATATACTTACTTCCTGCTCACTAGCTATGTACTATTTTATGTAGGGTAATATAAATGTGTATTTGGCAATCGTAGTAAATCATGTGTGATACGTGCGAATACAACAAAATCAGAATAGATAGGTATACTATAAATAGATACCTACATCAATACAAAAGAAATATAGCTATGCTATCATATTTGAAACCATACAATTGACTAAGTAATTATTTTCGTCTATTATAACAGTACGTAGCTTATAAACTAACCTATCCATTATAATGATCGTTTTTAAAGTACAACTAACAAACAAAGCTTAAAGATTTAAACGGATTAACATAAAATTAACACCTATCATTATGTGCATGCAAAATCGGTATACTGTGTACACCTACCTACTTAAATCAGTAAAAAATAGCTAACCTGGTCTATGGGCACTTTTTGTTTGTGTCTTTGCTCTGTCATCCGTGATATAAGTGCACCATCATACCATCACATTCGTGACTGTGTTCCATGACTTATTCTACTAATTCAATACAGAGTGTATATTTCGTTCAGTCATCAAGCGCCCCCCGTAGAATTCCATCTGTGGCAGTCAATTACAGTATTTTTTTATTTAACCTAATATACGGAAAGGATTAAATTTATTCATTCGGTTGGGGGGTGTCTGAGGTCTCCTAGACCGATTGGGTCGATGCAGCGGTTCGTTGGCGGCGGAAAGTAGTGGTGATTGGTAATCGTCAATAACATCTGACTCATGCTGATCTGATTCTTCATCAATGTGCTCTGTGTCTGTGTGGTTAAATAGGTCTATTTTTTCCGTAGCATCTGTTAAATTTGCTGGTAAATCAACTGAAAGTGTGTAATTTTTGGGATTTTTTTCTGAATCTTTTTCATTGGTCAACAGTTTTGCTGTGGCAACAGTGACCGTATCGGTTATGTCATGCGTTGTTTCATCTTCGTTAATTGAGGTAACTTCTTTTTCGCTTGAAGTGATGCTTTCTGTGGTAGTCGCTGTAGAGGTTACAGTAACTAATTGTTTGTCTATCGCAGTTGCCGCGTCTGATTGCTGACGTGGGCTACTAATACTAGTGCTGGAAATTTCAGGAGTACTTGTTGTAGTCATAACAGGGGAGGAAGTATATCTGATCGTAGTAGATGTTTGTGGGTCTTTGAATTCTTCTGACTTATTGTTAAAAACGGGCATCAATGTTGCAACCTCAAATACTACAGGCGTAGATTTTTCAGTGTTCATTTTATCGGTTACAACTGTGATCTTAATAATTTCATGATTCAGTGTGATGGTCGAAGCAGCTGCTGAGTCATCTTGCGTAACGGCATTAGTCGTTAAAACAGGTATTTTGGTAGTGGAATAATGTGTTGTGTTTTCTGTCAAAGTTACTTCTGTAACATTTGTTGCCAACTCAGTTGTAGGTAAACTATTTGAATGATTTGAGTAAAATATTTGTTGGCCATTTTCTGCGCCGGGTTCTTTTATTATAACTGTTAAATCTATAATAGAATCTTCTTCAGGATCTTTCTTTAATTCATTTTCTACTTTTACAGTCGTTGTTTCTATATTCTTGGTAGAATTAGATATTTGTGAGGTTGATTGAATCTCAATCTTTCCAGCTTTTTGAATTTTGCTATCCACTGTTTTCCAGGATTTTGTTTTAAGACTATTATATTTGTCTATATATTTTTTGGGTAAACTAGATTTAACGTCTTTCTTAAAGTTATTTATAGCTGGATCTGTATTTTGTTTTACTTCTGTTACAAGTGGTAGATCAGTAGTTGTAGATTTCGGATTAAAAGTAGTTGTTTGAGGAGGTGTTAAATTTACATGTTCAAACAAATTGTGCTGAAGTAGTCGCTTTTCTGCCATTTGTTGCGCATGTTTTTCTCTCAAAGATAAAACCGTCATATCGTCGCTAATTCTTGCTTTTGCCATTACAAGAGGTGGTACAAAATGATCCGTAGGCTGCGTGAAAATGGTATCTAAATTGCTAAGTCGACTCATCTCATCGTGTAAAAGCTTGTGTTGGATTTTTTTATTATCCTCCATTTGTTTAAGTTTTTGTTCAGTTAATAAGTTTTCGTTTTGTTCAGGTTGTGGAATTTCATTGCTTACAATATTACTAATATGGATTTGTTCTAAAATAATGTTATTGTCTAATGGTAATCTAACAAAATCATTAGGTTTCAAGTTTTCTTTTGCTGGAGTATTGACTTCTGTCACGTCTACGATAACATTGGAAGGAGTTGGAGTTTCTGTAATGTTCGTCGCTGTGTTGCTTGTAAATTCAACTGTATATTCAGTTGATACATCCTCTGTAGTAGTTTCTTGATCAGAGAAAGATGTATCAGTTACTGGCCACGTTGAGCTACTTGAGGTCAAACTTGCAGTACTTGATTGATCATCTTCATCATTGCACGATAAATCTTTTAGAAGTTCATCACGTTTCTGTTAAAAATGAAGAAGTTATGTATTAAAATGTTCAAGTACCTAATTAATGTATGGGATAAACGTGTTTGACAAGGCTTACCACATTGCCAGTGCATTGGACTCGCTTGACACCGGCCAGACCACAATCAGCGGTGAGTTGTACGGCCGCACTTTCCGGTAAATACAGGGCAGTTAGCGCCGGCAGTGCTCGCACCATGCACCCATCGTTACCGAGCGCCCATTGTGGTACTGGCAAGAAATAATACCGTTGTAACATTCGATGGAATATGTACTAGGTAAGTATTTAATTTCAGATAGTACTGAGAAATTTGACATCAGTGTAATATTTATTGTATAATTACTTCAACGTTATTTATATATATAAAGCTTTGTACAAAATCAGAGTATAAGAAACGTATTCACCTCAAGAGCGTATTTCCATGTTAATACTACTTTTCATATCATAGTGGAGGGTGTAAAGGGTTGATTTTTAAACATAACATTAGTATGCCTTATTTATCTATCAAACTGTCTCACCAGGAAGTTCGCATATGAAGGACGCCACAGTAGGTCCGCCGCAAGCCCGAGCCTCCCACCGGTAGTCAGCAGCCGGGTCTGCGGCTGCGCACAGCGGGGCGGCGCGGGAGTCGGGCGCGGAGCTCCAGTATCCTTCTCCACTCAGGCCTCGGTAGTCTCTGCTTAGCATAAATATGCACTCGTACAGTACACAGGTCTAAAAAAACTATAAGGTGTTCCAAGCAATAGGTTTAACTTTTTAGAGGGTTTTAGAGTTGCGTGGCCCTACCCATGATCCCAAGATTACAGATATCCAGATACAATTGCAAGATACCAAGGTTAGTCGTTTCTATTTAAAGTCAACATTGGGAGTACGGGCAAAAGGAATGAAGGTAATTTAAAAGCCGTACGTCCAAGTGAAGTCTCCATCGGGCCTGCTGCGGATGAGGCCGACCCAGACGGCACTGGAGATGTCCAGCTCCTTGAGGTAAGCCCGCACTGCGTCATACTGCGCCGTCGTGTCCACTGAAATAAAAAAAGGAAAACTTTAGACCCATTGCATTAAAAGCTACAAAGGATAAACATTGTTAGCCGATTTTTACACGCCTTTATATTTGCTTCACTTATAACTATATGTATATATGCCCGTTTCTACAGCGCATGATAGTGTACGTAAAGTCAGATTAAGCAGAGCTATAGCAGCATGTAGTCTAATCTACCTCCATAATATGACTTCCAACATCACCTACGTAAATTTGTTTGCGAACAATAACTGTGAGTTAACGATGTCTCATTTGCATGATATCATAAATTTATGTCTCGGGAGTCACAGTTAGGAGGGGTGCCTCTGCGTTGATATTAGACATGGTTGTGTGGCAAATTGACCCAGCTCTACTTGATTTTCTAAGATAAACATCTTCCCTCCCCTTGAGATGAGTATTAATACTAAGTTATTGTTTATATTTTAAAGTAAAGTTTTTTTTTTTATATATATATAAGAGGGGGCAAACGAACAGACGGGTCACCTGATGGATTTATTTTTGAGACATAATCATAGCTAAATTTCCGACCTTAGGTGGAAGTATCAACATAACTTACGTCCTTATTATACAAACGGTACAGTTAATAATCGCAATTTTAGTCTCATAGAAAAAAATCTTTACCTACTGTAGTCTGTACATATTTTGTTATTTTACGACATAGTATTATAACAATATTTCCCCCGATTAATGAAGTTGTAAATTATTGAAAAGCAAGACCTCATTTTTATCCGCTACTTTCATTTGTACATTTAAAACGGATCTTCTTATGAAGGTCTTTCTAAAGCTACTTATCAAGCTGCTATTATCGCGCCGCGCCCAACAGCCCGCGCCGGACGAAAAATTGTTGGAAATTCTTCAGCATTCTGGATTTTCTACGTCGTCAAAGGAATGAAGAGCAAAAAGCAAAACTGTTTATAACACTTTTAATGTTTCATTTGCTTTGTAAAACTTGTTCTTTTGTTCGTTGAAAAATTTCATTAGCTATCTATTTACTTACTATCAGTTATGAAGTTATAAAAACGATTTAAAGTCTTTGTTTAGGATAAAGCTTATTTGGATGGATAAGATCGCGACCGGCTTTAAGTAACTTAACAAATCCTCAGTTAAGATTACTTTTTGGAGTCTTTTTGTATTTTTTACTTCAACTCCATATTTTTGTTCTTTTACGCTCATCCCGTGAAAGTTTATATATTTCACACGAAAACATCATCATTCTGTTCATCCATGTTTCAGCTTGAGTTTTCGTGTGAAATATAAATCCTCAGTTGTCTAGTTCTTTACATATCTAGTTTAATTTTGTAATTAGGTATAATTATTGAGAAACATGATAAAATTAAAGTAATTAATAAGTAAGTTCGAATACAAGGTTCATGCTAAGTAATATCAAGTAAGTAGGTTGACAATTTCGAAGCACACTCGACACTGTCGTGAGTATCGTGATTGACAGCCCAATTGAGGTGTCAAACAGCACTATGGGCGGCCCGAGATCTCACAGCGCAAGACGGAAATACACATTACGCTCCGTGCCGTGGAGAGGCGTGGAGACGGCAAGAGGCAGATTCAAATTGATGCCATTAATTCGGGCACACGGCGCTTAGGCGCTCCCGCAAGGTAATGTCGGATGTGTACATACGCTTCTAACACCGCTACCAGCCGCCTCTGGTTAAACGCGAGGAAGCCGAGCAAGCCTTCTGTCAACATATTAGCTTTCATAGTAATTACTTATTACGCTGGTGTGTAGGAGTTTCGCCACAAAATTAATGTTCTATCGAGTTACACGTGAGAAAATAAATGAGATAATAATGTTAACCCCTAAAATCCTCTAACTACACTCTTTCAAAGACGGTGAGTAAAATTAATTACTTTGCACCTTTTGAAATGATAAACCTATCGGGGTAGCGATTGATGAGGAAACCGCGCCATTGAACCTTTATTGAGCCGGATACATGAGAAAAGAAATAAAGCCCGGTAAATCCTTTCAGAACTCATAACAAAAGAGATTAACTTGGTCTGTAATAACACACTGTGGAATTATCCCTCGACGAAACCGTTTTTTACTCAAAAATAATTTCCCGGACGAGACTTAATTGAAATTCTCCTAGTTTCTTATTTTGACATATTTAATTAAATTTATGCCGACTATTATCTTGGTTTCTGGGTCTAAAAAAAATTCACACCGAACAAAATTTGTGTGGTGTAGCTAGAACAATTACTCAAGTGGCAACGTTTGTGAAACTTAACGACTCATTTTGTATTGTGTGAAAAATTCTTGTCAAGTACCTTATCCAATCAAGAAAGCTCAATCATTCAAATCTACTCAATCGTCTGCAAAACTACTTAGAATTAGTTTTGAATCTTAGATCACAAATGTCTTTAGTTTATAAAATTCCCGCGTTCCTGTGTCGACTCCGCAGCGTAGGGACAGAGTACCTACACAAACGGCTGGCTTCGCGCCAAGCATCCCGCGCGGCACCGCTACTGCTCCCGAGAAACGCCAAGTCAATATTTGTGATGCCATTTAACTGTCCCACCACACGCTACTTACGATATTAATTGCTTGCTTATCTGGCATCTTCAGTTACGTCGAAAGTGAAATGTGGCTTGGTACAACACTTGTAACGGAGTGTCAAAATTTACGCTACTTTAAGAAATGGAATAAAACAGGTTTTCTTTACTTAGGATATGGTTACGTATGCAATAACTTTTTCTGGAATGCATTACTCTTTATCGAAGTTTTCTTTTTCGATGTGAGCTTTATTTATTTATTCACCAAAAATTGTATGTGTCAATACAATTTTGTGTGAATATATGTCTGTCAAATATTATTTAAATCCAGTATCATTATACCATATTATTATTATTATATTACATGTCATTTTAACATAGATACATTTACATATTATATTATAAAATATTAAATTACATTTGTTAAGCTTAGCTTTAAAAATAAAAAAAACTCATGGAAATGAATCCACTCGTAAACACATATTTTGGAGGGTCAGTTGTGATCTCCGAAACGGGAGTACACGGGAGTATAGGACCAAGAAATAAGTTGTTGTTTTTGAAATATTATTCAAGAATACGAGTTCTGGTTTTACAAAATTTCTAAGTGCCAGTTGTTAAATTGCATTTTTTTTTGGTTGCCAACATTTGGCTACTGTACAGAAGGTGACAAAAAAAAACTTTTCAATTTTGGAATACCCGTTATGTTGAAAGAGACTTCTTGAACACTCTAGCTCTGCGTTTTAGAAACTAAGAAACAAAAGCAAGAAGTTTGTATTCAAGAACAAAATGGAATCGCAAGTGTCTGACGTAGTGCGAAAGCATCGCAATGGTGCTGACCCAGAAATTGTATTTCCATCGAGCGAGAGACGTCGAGAATTCTAGCACTGGTAGCAAAACAGACAAATATTTTCGTAATGCTGCTGTAGCTGCAACTTTTATTATGATTCTCGGAAACTTCGAACTATCGCGAAGTTGTTGTGTTAGTCATTTTGCAAAGTTAGATTAAATTGAAATATAACTTCCATTATAAAACCCGTAATAATCTATTATACCTACCTATAAAAGAATAACGTTGCTGAATGACTGGCTGATAGACAACTTACAACCTAAATTACTGGAGCTAGAAAGACTTGAAGTTTAGCAACACATTTTTTGAGGGTGAAAGGTGAATTAAGAAAGGATATTTATAAATCCTTCGGGATAGAAAATGGAAACGATTTTTAATACTGTTTCAATGTGGCTCTATTTCTGTAACAATTTATTCTTAGAAACTTTTATTTTGGCATGCAATTGTACCTACCTACTCGTAGTTATAGGTAATAGCTGAAGAGTGCTTTCAGTATTTTGTTTAATTCCCATGGAATAATGACTAAAGAGATATTTTTTTATACTATCTCACTTAAAATACACAACCTAAATTACTAGAGCTAAAAACTTAAAGTTCGGCAGATATAAAGTAATACTTACTGCGAAGCAAAAGTAAGTGTACCTACACTTAAAATTACCTTTGCCTTTATCTAAGACCTATTTTATTGATGAAACTTAATGAAAAACAAAAGCAATATAATATTAAAGTTTTCCAAAAATTTGATACAAAAATACTAAAATATTGCTGTTTCTATGAATAAGCAAAGTAATATTTTACATAGCCTACGAGCGATCCCTGGGACAGCCACAATTTAGCGTCGAGGCGGCCGTAACTACATTTACACCCATCGCAGGTACACCTCACTCGCGTACACCAATATTTATCTACTACATTGCCGCAACACCAATTTTCGTATCAATATTTGTTGAAGAAAAAGTATCTTGCAATATATACGGGGGAGAATTTGAATTTTCTGACGCATTCGCTAGAAAAACTATAGAAATGATTACTTTTTCTTACAAAATAAGTCGGGTTGTGGACGTTGAGTATCTTAATAGCTAAATAAAAAAAAACGGCGAAGAACGTGTCGAACATGCCCGAAATAGGGTTCCGTAGTAATTACGAAAAAAATAAGTGATATTTTTCTAAGGATTTCGTATTTTGTACGGAATATTACACGTTCAGGTATATTTTTACACCTTATGCTACTATTTACTCTTAAATTACTAATAATTCTCAAGAAAATTTAATCGTTATAGATTTCCTTCTAAGTTTGATAGGCATACTTAAACATTTTCCACCCAACGGTTTAGATTTTAGAGGGGGGGCTCTCGATTTTAATGAAAAGTTGAATATTTTGCAAACAAATCACTGAATCGAAAAATCATTTTAGCAACCCCCTAATTTAAAAGATCTCTCCAACGATACCCCACACTAAAAGATTGGATAAGAAAAAAAAATCCCCCACTTTACGTCTATGGGAGGTACTTACCTACTCTAAAAAAATATTTGTATTTTTATTGTACCATTTTGTCGGCATAGTTTACATATACATTCGTGCAAAATAACAGCTTTCTAGCATTGATAGTCCCTGAGCAAAGCCGCGGACGGACAGACATACAGACAAACAGACAGACAGACATGGCGAAACTATAAGGGTTCCGTTTTTGCCATTTTAGCTACAGAACCCTAAAAATTTACACTGATATCCATCCATGAAGAAACAAGTACAACTGTACTCGTAGATAATATTATGTTCCGGTTCCGTGCAATTTTAAGGCGGACTGGCGAGACCTTGCTAAAATTAGAACCGAGTGGAAAAAGAAAGGCATATCTTTGCCCTGTAGTACATATGAATTAGTTATTTCGTATATAATATCTTATCAACATCATCATGATATCGGCCGTAGGGCCACTGTTGGACAAAGGCCTCCTCCATAGACCTCCAGTTGCTTCGATTAGAAGCTGCCTGCATCCACCGTGAACCCGCGGCTTTATCCAGGTCATTCGTCCATCTCGTTGCTGGGCGTCCTATGCTGCTCTAAAAATAAAGTAAAATAAAGTCATTCACGATGACACGTGCCGCGGTTCTTATTACAACGTCATTAATGTCTTATTTTGACAAAATTACACGTCTTCGTGGATGGCACTAGGTTTACTAAACTAAAATAAAATGCCGTTACCAACTTCTCCGTCCGTGCAGAATTAGTTTATCGCTATCCCGCGGGAACTATGCAATTTTCCGGGATAAAACTATCCTATGTCCTTCTCTGGTACTCAAAATATCTGTATACCGAATTTGATCTAAATCAGTTCAGTGGTTTAAATGTGATGAAGTAACAAACAAACAGATTTGAAAACTTTCGCATTTATACTCGTAATATGGGATAGTGGGATAATACTGATTGGATACGGTCTCCAACTGAGCACAAGACTGTTTTAGTTGGATGTAGTGTTTCCATGTTGACAAGTCAGCAGCCAACGCGGATGAATAGCGGGTAGATTAGGTGAAAGACGAGAAGCCCCGGCCGCAAGCGTCGAGCCATTCAGCGAGTAATCGATGCACATCGCACAAGATAAACGACTGATCGACACTCCACTCAAGCTTTGGAAATTCCATCTCTCGTTATAACTGGTTTTTCTCCGAGTAAAATGTTGACAATGTTATACAGTATGTTGCTGGTATGCAGAAATTTCTTATAGAAGAATGTAGGTACACGACTCCATTAAGTCTGGTGTTCTTAACTCGAGGTGCGTTGAGAACTATGGGAATGGTCCACGTTAGGGTCCTCGTTCCTACAGCAAATTGAATGAATGATCTATTTACATAAGAAGTAAACTTACTGATGTTATGAATGTGAAAGTTTTAACGGATTTGGATGTAATATGGCATGGCTCACAGATAGTTTATAATCTTAAATCAAAAAGATACTTGTGTTTTAAAAAATTCCATAGTGCCGGCTGGATAGCGACAAACAAATTCTTTGTACACGAAATACACGACAAACACGTAAAAAATTCAAATATGGTCATGAATTTAAACTACTCGTGTATAATATGAAATTCTAAATATCGTGTATACTAGTTATATAAATTTAAAACATTTATAACTTTGCTTTAGCCACAAAATACTTTCTAAGCATTAAATTCAATCCATCTTACTCAGCAAAATTCCGAAGAAGCAATTCATACTAATACAACGGTGTATAATAGCGTGAATAAACACAAAAGATCCCACAACAGAGTTATTAAGAATTCCTCTACTTCGGTGTTTTGTTCCGAAAGCCAGTGCTATGGCAGATGGGGTACATTTCAATACGGCAGGGCGTTAGGCCTAATCGCCGGCAATCCAGCGAGACCCCATTACCGCTGATGGGGCACTCGACCCTTGCCCGCGCCCGCCAGATACCAGCCTATCACAAATGAATATATCCGCCGGACGAACCAAATATATACATATATAAATATCGGCAGACGGTTCGCTATTAATGAGGCGAGGTTATTTATTTTAATGTAGATTGATAAGGGCAGTGTGCGCCGAAATTTTTATATCGGAAACTTTTTTTATCAGTAATTTGTAATCATTACTGCTATGACGTACCCTAATTTATAGGAATTGTTCTTTGGAAATTAGTTAATAAAAATAATGTTGCTGTTATATTATATTTAACCATAATTCCTCGCAACACGTCTATCATTTTAGTGAATTTCTATTAGATATTTTGTTCGTAAAAAAAAGAACCCGTCCGTTTTACATTCGAGTTTGTGTTTAATTGTGTTAAGTAATTAATTTAAATACATGAAATAGATGGTTTCACAAAATTTCGTCGAATTGAAGCCTGCCGCCTCTCTGATTGCAAAATGACATTAGGGGAAAGGTACCTAGTATCTGAATATATTCGCGATATCAATGAAAGATAAGAAGGATACCTTAACGGGCATGAAGGGTTGCTCGCGCGGAGAGGGTTGCTTCCGGCACTATCGGCGCTCGATACAATGATGACTTCTCGGGCTGTCTGTTCAAAATTCAATTATAGGTACTGACGAAAAATTACAATAAAAGAGAAAAAGAAGGACTTTTTGGACGAATTCTAGAACTTACAGTATTTAGTCATTCAGATGTGCCTAGTGACGTAGTTTTAATCTTTCAAATAAGGACAATTTTTCACTATAAATCAATATCTATCAGTAATACACATAAAAAATAACTATAAATTTTTTTTATTTTGGATGGAAGGCGTCGAAGAACCATTTCGGGCTATATAAAAGCAAACGTATAGGAATAAAGCAATCAATTGGTAATTAGGGACAATATTGGAAATTATTTCGGGTGTTATGAACCGCCCTCGGTCATTTCTTCCTAGGTACAATAATAATTATTTGTTTTATTCTAAAACCCGAACATAATGAAGTACATTACTTACCTATATATGTATTTAATACAAAACCACTGGTCCCTTAAACTTTTAGTGTAAAGTGCTCACTCGTTGGCAGCGTTAAGTGTAACTGAGTAAGATTAAAAAAAAGCGCCCATTAAATACGAAGCTAAGTAAAATAAAAGCGTATACCAAATGAACAAAGGCACACCAATTTTAAAAGCAGTTGAAAAACAATACGTTATTACTGTCGCCGCCGTCCCTTGCTGAATTGGATATGTCTCGTGGAGGGGCTTAGTGAAAGCTTTCTTTGTCATGTTAGGCGCCTTTATTGTGGAGACTTTAATTAGCTTAGGAATAGCATTACCCAGGAATTTATTTAAAGTCTTGCGAATTTTCGAGAGCCCGATGATTACGGCGTTATTAAGCGCTACCCGAATGTCTTTCCCGGACGGTAACCTAAATCGAATTACTATTAAAAGATATTTACCCATCAAATGAAACGGAAATTTCGTAAATGAAAAACCAATTTTCGGCAAGAGTTAGGAAACTTAATGTCGTGATTTCATGGATATTGGTTTGGAAATGGTTAATTTGTCTCATAAGTTGTTGAAACCCGTCCGCTTTGATGTGTGTTAATTGAAAAGGGACTTAAAACGAAAACCAATTATGGAATAGTTTTATTTATTGTTGTTTGTCAAAGTGCAAAACTTGAGGCACTGTTACACATGCTCGTTAGTAGCAAGAGAGCTACTAACGAGCATGTGTAACTACTATCGAGCAAATGCTACCTAGTACCTAGCATGTGTGAACAGGACATGCTACTATCGAGCATGCTTATTAGTAGCATGCTCGAGATGGGGATGGAAGGTGGAAAGGTAATAAGCAAGTGTGAACACGTTTGCTTCAGTCCATGAGCATGCTCATAAGCATGCTAGTAATGAGCATCTGTGACAGTGCCTACCCTAGAAAAAATCTTTTGATTCTCAGCATTACGTTGAAAGATTAACTTCTGAATCGTATTTTGGGGGTTCCTTTGCTTATTTTATTCAAGCGCCTGCTTAGCAGTCCGGCCCTCCGGATGAAACCTCGCGTAAATTGCCACTCCAACTTTGAATATTAAGTTTTGGGATCAAGTTCGCCGACGACATTTTCTAAACTCCTATTACGCGAGTTTTGATTGACGACTGTTTTCTTTGAGCAAAATAGTCGAAATATAAAAATGTTTACTCACTAACTTTTTTCTGCTAAAAGGAAAGAAATAAAACGAGCCGAAGTATTAATATAAAAAGTACCAGTGTATGTTTGAGATTTTACTGCCAGTTTTTTTAGATAAACTGCAAATTCCCTATCTACCGATATTAGTTTTTATTTGATTTATGCTGTTGACAACTCTAAAAGTGTATTTATTATATTATGTTAATGCCAACTAAACAGCGAGCGCTTGCGTCTGCGGTGGCCCTTTTATCGCTATGAGCACATACTTCACTGCAATGAGTGCTACTTTTTAAATATTTTTATTTCGCATTAAGTGAAATGTAAAATTTCTTTTGAGAGTAAAAATTTATTTAAACCGAACTCTACGTTCTTATTTGAGCCGAGATAGTTTTTCTTTTTATATCAATTCTACAGCTTTCAATTTACATTTCACTGCTAGAAAATATGTAAATATTCACAAAATAATTATTTTTGAGTGTAGTCACACAAAATGAATGTCAAGGCAAGTCATTGGGGAGATTTCAGTTTCTTAATGACTTAAACATTATTTAATTTCCGTAATAAGAAATGTGTGTAAAGTAATAAAATACTTTTTGGTAAGTTATAAATGAGGTACACTTAAAGCTGACATTAATACAAGTGGTTTGTGAGATATAAGGAAAAGAGGAAAATGAAATTGTGAAATGGGTATAGAATTTTTATTCCAGCAGCGGCATTGTATGTAGTCGCGGCCGCGAGGCGACAGCTGACCCCTAGGCCATATATCACCACGATATATCGACTTGGTGGAGATTTCATCCGCTTACATAGTTGTTTTTTTTTCGCCATTTCCGTTTTGTGGTGAAACGTTATCATCAGGGTTGTTGATGTGGGCGTTCCGTCTCGCGCTTTTCCTTCTTTTTTCTTCTATTCTTATCACACTTTTTTATCACGATTTAAAACAAAACTTTTGTTTAGTTAGACAAGATTGTGAAGGTAAATTAAAACGTATAAATATAGATATGTATAAAGTTTTTCGTTCAAGACAATCTGCCAACATTTGTATTACGACAGCGTTTTTATAGGAGAGTCTTTGAAAGACTTCCTTGGACATCTCCAATTTATTTAGATGGAAGACCTACACTGAACGTAGCCATATTGATAGGTACTTAATCCATATTAATATTATAAATGCGAAAGTTTGTTTGTATGTTTGTCCGTCTTTCACACCGAAGCGGAGCGACAGATAAACGTGATTTTTGGCATAGAGATAGTTTATGGGCCACTGACATTGGCTTCTTTTTATCCCGAAAAAATGCACAGTTCTCGAGGGAACAGAACGCGATTAATTTACTTTGTCGAGCTAGTATAAATATTTATAATATAATTTTCCTCGTAAAACAATGCCTGTCTGCCATGTTTTTTTCCTGAGAGCGCTCCTAATGTCACATATATGTGTATGTTCACATGTAAAGTTAAAGTATCTTTATTTTGCAACATGGTTACAATATGCACGAGACGTTATAACGTATTTGGTATTACTACGTTTTTGCCCACAGGAATAATTAAAAAGTTTAAAACTAATACAAAATTATAAAATTAAATTCGTCCAAAAACGAGCTCTTTGCGTCCCAAGTTTTTTTTTTTTTTTTTATTCCACTGGAAGGCAAACGATAAGCTTTTGTGTGTAGTTTTATTAATTAAAGCTGACATTAGATTACAAAACAGAAGTCGTATTGCCTAACGCTTCAGATGCTCATGATCGCAATCAAATGACAATTTTTCTATGCGATTGTATGATTGTGATCGCGAGCGTCAGAAACTGAGGTCAGAAACTTTAGGCAATAGGTACGGCCTCTGTATGTTGTTCATAACTTTCATTTAAAAAAAGATGGCTGAGAGTGAGTAAAAGAAAAGGACTGCATGTAAGGAACGAACGGCATGTTCAAACATTTATTTAACTTTACCTCTTACATTTGGTTGTTTGCTTTAAATCTTGCAAGTTAATTTTACTCCACTTTGGTGGTCAGATTGACTTAAAATTTGATAAGTATACATATATAGGTTGGACGACAGTGCAAGGACAGTCAACAAAAAGATCAGTCAGTAAAAAACTTGTAGGTACCTATTAAAAATTACTTTTTTACAATAGTTTGTGAAAAATTGTATCTTTGAATTTCCGTAAAAAGTTACGAAGAGACATCATAATGCAACTAATTTTCAAGTTTGACTGTAATAGTTTTAAAACATTCAATTGATAATAAACCATAAAGATGTCTTCTTACATTTTGATTCCCGCTATGACTGATGTACGTAGAGTTCATGAATTACTCCTATTTCAATCCTCCATATTTTAAGTCTGACCGAGCAGTTGGGAGTAGCGAATAGATTTCTCAATGATTTAGATGGCAGTCACATAAAGGCCGTGTGTTTTGGGAGTCAGCTATAACTTTTTCACAAACATGATCGCCGGCCGGGACGAATGTGGACGTGATACGCTGCCCTAAGTTATATTTATGTACTCAGAAAGTGTTTATTCTTGTTAGCTTTCATAAATAACTTCTGCACAAATAATATAAAATAATACTCTTATAACAATACCATGAAGGTATAAAAAAACGTTTACTTAACATCAGAATCTTTTATCTTTAGGTATATATGAAGGTTAAAGAAAATCGATTGAATAAAGCTTCAGGCTAGTTACTTCATCTCGTATTCGTATTTTTATGATGAAAGCGGTTTTTGCATTACGGGAACGGATCGCGTACCTGTACAAGTCATGCTACAGAAATTTGATAAAACGTCCGCTCGAGGCATTCAGCCAGGCACCGGCATGGCTAATAGCGAAGCACTCAAATCACGAGTCCCGCAACGTACGAATATCGTTGATTGATCCCGAATGCAGCGTCTGCGGGATACACTCGGGCTTTTGATAACACACGCTTTTGAAATTGCTTTGAAAGATAAAATTGATCACGAACCCATGGTGGCCCAGTTCAAAGACTGTAAAGGTATCTTTGATTTGAGTGAATGTGTTTGCGATAACTTTCGCTTTCAACGTAACAATAACATGAATAGCACTTACGTTACAAAATAAATTATAATTTACACATAATATTACTTTTCTTAAAACGAAACTTTTTGCCTTGCTTATTTTTCTAGTGCGCGGCTCGTAAATTGAGACGGGTCTGAAACTTCGACTTTTTCGGTGCAGACATTTATTTCAAATTGCTGTGGATTTATTAGCTCAGCAGTATTGAAACTTAGTTTAAGTAATATTGAATCGAGATTGAATGGTTTTATCTACATGCAGTATTTGATAGATAAACCATAATATCACCGTCACTGACTGCTTTACTTTTTGCAGAGTGTATTTTTTAACGGGGTGACCGCGGTGTGACGTGCCTACTCTAGAAGGCCTTCGGTAGCTACTCTTTCTTGTCGTAATTTCCCCTGAGGATTCGCGTCCTATATTTCTCTTAGTTGGCAGGGATAACTTTAGCCGAATAACAAACTTCACTTCGCTACCAATCTGTCTGATACTCGCTAAGATGCTACAACAAACGAAACTTGATCAGGCAAGTCACGTCTACGAGAACAATATACTAATAATGACGTAATAAGGAAGTTATTCTGATAGAATTCCCGTGGATTAAATAGGTTGGCCTCATTATTTAATGCTGATTAATGTTTTGTTTATATCATGTTACTGAAAATATTAAATAAGTAAAACGGTATTTCTAAAATTAAACTGACCATTGTGCTCATTTATGGGCCAAGCCTGAAGCAATGCATGGTAGAACGTAATTATTAGTTTGTAAATTCTTCAGTGTCTAGATGTGTATAAAATTATTAGCTTTTGCCCGCGACTTCGCCCGCATGGAATTCTATTATCGCACGCTTTTCCCTCGGTAACTGTGCATTTTTCCGGGATGAAAAGTAGCCTATGTCACTCTCTGTCCCATAAGCTATCTCCATGTCAAAAATCGAACAAACATACAAACACACACACTTTCGCATTTATAATATTAGTATGGATTCACATTAACAATTTTAAAGGAGCAGCTAAAATAGTGTTAACGTAGACCAACCTTGGAAGTGACACGGGTAACTATATACCTAAGTATTGAGACTAGACGAAAGTTATACCAAATCTATTTTCACTTTTTCTAGTGAAATATATTTATAAAGAGTGTTTAATATTGAAAAGACGCTTAATTTAGCGAGTTTCTATTTTTATAACTAGTTCTATTAATTTTTAAATAAATATTTATATACAGTAATATGAGAACGCTTGTTAAACATTTATGCTAAAATAAACCATCCTCGTTTCAACCTAAAGGCTGGCTAAAGTTTAAAGTAGCACACGAATACGTTGTGTATGTAAGCAAATACGAGTTATCTGCACACTACCGAACAATACCAGTAAATACACCAGGGAGCTATTATCTAACAAGACAGACACTACGTAAATGTAGAACGCTGTAAGCAAATATATTTCAACATTACCTATATAACGTAAACACAACAATACCTCTCCTGGCGTAGATAGCCGTTAGCTATCGTTAGCTATTTTGTTTTTGTTTACCAGCCTGAGTAATAAATTTACATCATATACCTAATTTAAACGAAATGTTTCTACAATCTACATAATATTTTCTCAGATAGCGAAAGTTGGTCATTTAAGAGACAAAATGACGGTCTGTGTCTTTGCAGACCTTTACGCAAACTTGCCAACTCGCTGCGAGTTGGGAATCGTAGCCATTTATTATTTAAATCTGACTGGACATAGAACTCCAATCCGTTTATGTAAATCGATGCTAATGTTCTCTGTAGCTGAGTGTTTCCTTTTGTACAACAAGTCTTGACTTTGCCTTTCTGGATTGTACTCTTCAATACATTCCCATATATTCTAAGTTATTTATTTCAAGAACCTAATTAAGTACTTACCATACCTAGCTATGTGTTAACATATCGATTAAATATGTTGGTCTGGCGGACGTTACTTTAGTATTTTTGGTAAACCTGATAAAAGATCAAATAAGGGCAGAGCATGGCACAGCTGATATAGAATGCATGATTTGTTTACGCTTCGGCCTATAAAAAGAAAAAATGTTTACTTACGCTCTACAAGGAAAAGCTACCTTCAAACCGCTCGCTGGAAAAGGGTTTTATCGTGCGCGTAACGAGGGTTATCGATGTCACATGAGATGCTTTTTCAATTAGTGGATAACGGAGAAACTTAAATTTATCTGGTGTTAAAACAAATAAATGAGGGTTTTTTTTAAATAATGGCGTGTCGATAAGTAAAAAGCTCGTGAATATATCTGCGTAAATGTTTTTGTGCTTCATTTGTCACAGCTCGTTAGTAAATTACTTGTTCTCGTCGTTGTATTAAAGTAACACGTATTAAAGTAACTCTTGGAATAGGCTGAAGATCAAATGATGAGGAGAGTCATTGATTATTAAAACCATAATTTAAATAGGTAATTAAGCACCAAATATTTAGGACAGATACGAGATAGATGAATAGACGCGCGAAAGTTTCATTTTTCGATATTCTTTGAACAAGGGAACGAAGGAAAGGCGGGATCATATGCCAAGGCAGCAACCTAGAAAACAAATCGTTCTCTTATCAAGAAAAATCAGGATATTCATTATTTTTCGTTAAAGTATGCTCCATTACTTTTCATGTTGTAGGCCCATAATAATTTGGCCTAGTTTATCGTCCGTAAATCAGCCATAATCTGTTTTAGTGCCGTCAGGGTGAGGTGTGGCTTTATTAGCCTGCTTGCATTAGCCTAGCCACTCGACGGGAGGTGTGCCACATATCGATCGCTTCAGGTGTCTATTTCAGTATCGCACACCTTTAGGTACAGAGAGAATTTGGCTGAGTTAAATAACAGTTTTTGCGAGCGCCACGAATTAAGTGGTTCACATGCGGATTCTCCAGTTTTTCGTCGTCATCATCATTATCCCAGTCTATATACGTCTCACTGCTGGGCACACACAAGCCTCTTCTCTGAATGGCTTGGGCCGTAGTTCCCTCTCAGGCCCAGTGCATATTGGGAACTTTACACAGACCATTGAATTGCTTCAAAGATGTGTGTGAAGTTTTTCGAAGTTATTGTGCGAAGTCTTTTCGAAATTCACCATATGCTTTCCGGTGAAGAGAAACATCGCGAAAAATGTTCATACACCTGCGAAGAAATTTAATAGTGATACTCGTACTGAGCCCGCGTAATAACCGAATTCCACGCGAAGCCGCGGGCAAAAACTAGTTTTTATAATGTAGGTAAATATATTATAGTTTCATATTTTTGTTTTCGCTCGTGTCTTAATTAGTAATTCAAAGTGCAATTATAAAAAGCACTTCAAATAAGTTGATAAAGATACAACAGCGTTTCTAGTATCAGTCAGCTGTAGGTATGCCTCAACAACTTTATAAACTGATCTAAGTAGTTTCAGGCGCTTTAAAAGCAAAGATTAATTAACATTTCACATAGTACAAGATTCCATTTAAGCCTCGAGAAAACGTAAAAGTTTAATTTTGGAGAGGAACTATCAAAGCGTTTTAAGTTAGACACTTTAACTAGGGTCACGACAATGTTGACATACGACAGACCTTCGCAGACGGAGGATACCTTTCCATATATTTTACGACACTATTATTCATTAGCGCAGACGTTAAGGGCACACCCTTGTGAGCTGAGTTATTATACGTCATTAATTCAACGACATGAATTGAGGAGCCCCTCAGGTACTTTTAATGATATCCTATTACTACGGAGCAATAGACGCAAATGAGCTTTAAAGAAGAAGAGGCACTCAAAACGCTTAAAACATGGTTAAATAGTGTATCAATATTTCAGCTAGGCTGTTTACCAATCCGCAGAGGGCCAGCTTGGCAACGAGGGCCCAAACCCACTTACTCTGAGAGTAGTGGGATGTATAACCGCGGCGAGATGATATTTTGAACAAATCATTATTTGATATTTACGCTGTTAACTAAAGAACTGCGAGCAGCAGTAAAACTCATTGTATACCGACTACAAAAGGTAAAGTTAAGAGAGCTACTCTCCAAAACGGCCTATTGCAATTTACGGTGGCGAAGTGCCGGCCGAGATGTTACTAACAGTATCTCCCTCGCGGCGCTCGCGCCTTAAAGCGCCTTGAAGCCTGAATTATAAATAACAATTCCCCAAGTTCGGCCAGAACCTTTATGGTTTTTGAGGGGTCATTGTTTGACGTCACAACATGTGTTTCGTACGCGTTACAATACAAGGGCAAGTACCGCTGTGACCGCGTGGCTTTAGTAACATGCTCTGTGAATAAGCGTACGTTTTTTTTGTATTAATAATTCATACGCAACTGGGTTGTGTAGGAAGCAGCCACGACGTTTTGTTTGGGGGCAATCCATCACGCGGGGCATTGTTGTGGCTTTACAGCTCGTAATAGATTTTCAACGAAACTGATAAAAGCTCATGCATCACCATAATGGCACGGGGTTGGCGGGAAGGTAAACCTGGTATGAGCTTCCTCTGCTCGCGACAGATAAGTCAGCTAACTGCGGTCGGTAATTATGGCGTGGTATATTCGTAACTATGGGAGGGAAATATTCTGTTTATGCAATGTCCTAAGACATCCAACATCCCAACGATCGTATTGCGTTGTAAATAAAAAGAAATCTCATGAGCTAGCTTTCTTTAATTTTTTTTGAAAAGCAGTAAGTATATAAAACATTGCTAAAATTAATACCTATGTAAGAGCATAAATTTCAAAATGTTACCATCTAAACTATCTTGACCAATTTCCTTACACATCACAGATGTATATATAAGCTACTGTTCTTAATATCGTAGGCAGAATGAAAAAGTGAGTACTATGTCAACTAAACTGAGTCATGAGTCGTTGACGGTGCCCAATAAGCGCATAATGGAACATCGCACAAAAGGCGCTGCGACACACGGTCCGGCGCCGGCGGCCTATATTGCTTCCGTTAATAAATTTCGTCGGCGAAAAATTGAATAAAATCTTTATGAGTTTAGTTCCAGTTCAGCACCACAAAAAAAAGTGTAACAACTGCGCTGTTCGAATTATTTTTTTTAGACTTTCGGCGAAAGCTGTGTGGACTATCAGTTTAAATAACACGTTTTATTCGATTACTTCTGCCTCTGAAACATAGGTTTAAAGGAAAATTTACTTTCCAGTTGATTGGCTTCCCAACTCGGAGATCCTCGAAATTTTTCATTACAATTTTCACTTTGACCCTTTTCAAGGGGTTAAATTTCAAAAAGCTTCTGGAAGCTTGCGCCCTTCGTGTTCGAGACCTTGGTGTAATAAAATAAAACAGCGCCGGATATTCGCGAAATTGATAGCACTTGCGTTACTCCGGGAGCACAATATAAAAGGATTATGATAAAAACGCTTGGAAAAATATTAACAGGATGAGTTTATGTTGTTTGTGTTTTATCAAGCGTGCTTAAGGTTAAACATAAACAATCATAATCGTGGAAGGGTCACAGAGATAATTTTTTGATGAAGGAGCTCAATACACAGCATAAAAATAACGGAATCGGGATGATTTTTACTGTAGATATAAATAAAAATGCCTTGGGAAAAATCACCTTTACCCAAACTAAGCAAATGAAGCTGTTTGTATGTAGGGCGCACCACTAAAACAAATTATGACATTTACGATTCTGGTTACCTACCTAGGTTGTTTTTATCGAAATCTAAAACTTTAAATTGAACCTCTGTAACTAGGCCATACAATCGCCACCTTATAAATTTAATGAAGCCACGCAGTGTTCAGTGAGCGTAGACTAAATGAAGCATGAATGCATAGTGCTCAACATGGTGTGAAAATAACTAACTACACGAGCTTCACTGAAAATCAATAATTAGATACCTATCACAGTGGCTGCCGCCCGAACAAATGTATATTACATAAAAAAATGCCGTTTCGCTTATTCTATTTACGTAACTCAACTAAATATACCTCGTTGTCAAAATTTAATAATGGAAGTTCTTAGCTGAAGGTATTGTTATTAAATTAATAAGGAGTCATCAAATTCATCAAAGCAAAAATTGGGACGCGTTATTCAATTTGACAGTGAAATTTCTTACCTAGATATTACATATTTTTCTTCTACACATACGCGCAATTTGATGCTCGAGTAGTCAGATGTCTGTAAATATATTTCTCGTAAAATAATAAAATAAGTTCCAGTTACGTTTCCGCCGAGGAAATATGACTCAAAGAAATGTGTTCGAGAAAGCTAATAAATCATTTGAGTGTCAAGTATTTGTAATGTACCTACTCCAATATTATGGAAACAGCTTGTTCGAGTTGTTTTTTCCGAATGAGTTACGTCACAGTTATTTTCTGTTCTTACTTTAAAGAAAGTACTTAAAATGACCTGCTTAGAAAATGTAGTAGTATCTCAAATAGATGCTAACTAGCAGTATAAACTTATATAAGAAACTCAATTCGTCGTAAATTTTTGTGGGTAGGTACCTACCAAAATTTTAGTTTTATTACGTAGGTATCCGTTGTTATACCTACATATTTATAATGTGATGGACTTAGTTTACACACACGGAAAAGTTTCAAATCTATCAAGAAAGTATCTGGCGTCCATGATTTTAACACACAAAATTCTTCATGTTCCTAAATCTCATTTTACGGAAACTGGATAAGTACCTATCATATGCAAATCTTTGAAGGGGAACTTTGTGAGGTTCTACAATAAAGTACCTGCACCTACTGTAGATATTATTGGATAGGAAATCAAAATAAGTTTTCGTTTAAAGAAAAAGATTAAGTAACTGATACTTAAATATTAATTACACCTTTTATTAATTTGTCTAGCAAAACAGTCATATAAGGTTATTTTGTGAAAAATGTCTTACAACCATGGTAACCAGAATATGAGGGGGTTTTTATGAACCAACATCATGTAAAACAAAGTAGGTATACATTTCATATAGAGAATTACTACGTTAGTTTCCTATACACCACGATTAACATTCATGCTACGTTGTAATTAGTTAGGTACAAAAATTAGACCAGCAAACAAAATAATCGTGCCACGAAGAAAGTAAACATTAATTCAAGGACTCATTTGGCCGAGGCCTGTTTTTCTTTGCTGAGCCGCCTTGGCCTCGGAAGTCGATGTTTACAAGTAGATATTTTGGTATACTGCAAGTTAATGACGTAGAACCAATTACTAATGGCGCTGTTACCGTAACCCGCCTGCGGCTATCGCCGAACACGATTTTAATTGCTGTTAGTTGATCCACGCCGGATCGTGTTATCTTCCCCCCCGAAATGTAATCGGCCAAATGGTAAATACCCAATAAATAACCAATGGGATGATTTGAAAGCGATTTCATTGATTTGCATTTAAATCAGTATTTGGTTCATCCTATTCGTGAATATGTTTTCGCGTATTATAATTTATACAGATGATAACGTGTTAATTATGACTTCAATTTGTTTCAGGGAATAACATTTCTTTTTGTCCTGCGCTGTTATAAAATGCCTAATGGTAGACACGTTATCCTATCATTATTATTGTCCACTGTTGGATATTAGGTAGACCACTTCCAAAGAAATCCTTCACCTTCACCGATTACAATACCCCGTTGTTATTTGTATTTGTAGGCATGGAGTGTTATTTATACCACAGCGAAACAACAAGAGATATAGCATTCATTGGAGTGAGTTTAGATACGTAGTCATAGCGTATCTTTCAGAAGACAGTTTACCATTAGTTCTTACCTAATGGCACAGACTAGCATACGCATTTTACTTCATAAATTGCTCCACTGCGTTCTATTTGTACCTTCCCTACCAAACCAAGCTCAGTAGTTTATCAAAATGCTTTTTGCTATGCTTTTTGTTTTTAATACCAATATCATCTTTTTTAAAGTTATAAAGTTAAAATTTTGCATTCATCGCTATCATAAAATATACAAACTGTCAATTAGGTACCTTAAAGCATTTTATACCCGTCTATAAAAATAATCATTTTCATAAATAGCGAAAGAAAACTCTTCAAAGATATCGCTCGAACGCTGATCGTCGCAGTGTAACGAGATAAAGGTAATCCTTCCAATTCGGGGAACACGTTGCTCCCGACAGTTAGGGGCAAAAGTTAAAGCATTTACCTACAAAAACGACGGCTTTGTACAGCGAGCGTAAATAAAACAGATATGGGCGATGTTTCTGTTAGGAAGTTCTCTTTGTTCGGGGTACTCTATTAGTAAAGCTAGTTATATTTATGTTGTTATTGTAGAGCGAGATCTATGACACATACAATTGCTTATAACTGTTACTTAATGTAATATGTACGTAGAATCCTACTAATATTATAAATGTGAAAGTTTGTGAGTGAGTGAGTGAGGATGTGAGTGAGTGAGGATGTGAGTAAGTATGTTTGTTACTTCTTCACGCTAAAACGGCTGGACTGATTTGAATGAAATTTGGCAAAAAGTTAGTTAATCACCTGGATTAAAACATAGAATACTTTTTATCCCGATATTCCCACG
Source organism: Choristoneura rosaceana (assembly GCA_037349165.1). Classification (NCBI taxonomy): domain Eukaryota; kingdom Metazoa; phylum Arthropoda; class Insecta; order Lepidoptera; family Tortricidae; genus Choristoneura; species Choristoneura rosaceana. The sequence goes on from JAZBNJ010000009.1 coordinate 6,019,731, forward strand.
GGATAGGGATAAAATCTCGAAATAACAACCGCTGGGCTTGGAGTCATGAAATTTAGTATGTAGGTAGTTGGACATTTGGAATTACTCATAGGTGACTTTTTGACCCGATATTCCCACGGGATACCTAGGGATGAAATCTCAAAATAACAACCACTGGGACTAGAGCCATGAAATTCGGTATATAGGTAGCTGAACCTCTGAAATACTACATATGCTATTTTTTAACCCGATATTCCCACGGGATAGGGATAAAATCTTGAAATAATGACCGCTGGGCTTAGAGTCATGAAATTTGGTATGTAGGTAGTTAGCCGTCTGGAATAACACATAGGCCACTTTTTGACCCAATATTCCCACGGGATACCTAGGGATAAAATCTAGAAATAACAACCGCTGTGCTTAGAGCCATGAAATTTAGTATGTAGATAGCTGGACCTTTGGAATAATAGATAAGGTACTTTTTATCTCGATATTCCCACGGGATAGAGATAAAATCTTGGAATAATAACCGTTGGGCTTAGAGTCATAAAATTTGGAATGTAGGTAGCCGGAAGTCTGGAATAACACATAAGCGACTTTTTGATCCAATATTCCCACGGGATACCTAGGGATGAAATCTCGAAATAACAACCACTGTGCTTAGAGCCATGAAATTCGGTGTGTAGGTAGCTGGACCTTTGAAATAATACATAGGCTATTTTTTATCCCGATATTCCCACGGGATATGGATAAAATCTTGAAATAACAACTGCTGGGCTTAGAGTCATGAAATTTGGTATGTAGGTAGTTGAACGTCTGAAATAACACATAGGCTACTTTTTATCCGGATATTCCCACGGGATAGTTTTATAACTAAGGGACCGAATACATCCCCGTTTTATTAGTTTACGCGTGCGAAGCCGCGGGTAAAAGCTAGTATACTATAATTTTAGATATTCGTTCGTAGGTAATATTTTGAATCTGAATTGTAGGTATTTATAAAATGTTCTAAGAACTGATTACGCTTGCTCAGTATAAACTTATCTTCATATGAAACAATGTTCTATGTTCTATTTTTCAACAAATCCTTCTCCTTTTAAGCTAACAGCTAAAGCTAGCAGCTATGCTAAAGTACAATATCGACATTTGCAGTAGCGCTATTTTGAAATTTCAGTTAACTTACAGGAGCCCGAATGATACTCAAACCAAATTCATACTTAACAAATCCAAAGTACCTAACAAGCAGGAGTCTCACATAGACTCGCTACAATTTATAGATTACTTACTAGCTTATGCCCGCGACTTCGTCTGCGCGGACCTAGGTTATCGCGCAGTGGCGCCCTCTACCGGTATAAAAAGTATCCTATGTTGATCTTTAGGCTTAAACTATTTCTATACCAAATTTCATCTGTGTCTCCTTCTCAAGCCAACGTTGCCCAGAGAAATATCGAGAGAGATCAAATTATTAGACACTAAGAAGGCACCAGGCTTTGATTTGATAACACCTCGGATCCTAAAAGAAGTTCCAAGAAAGTGCATAACATTCCTAACCTGCCTATTTAATGCTACTTTCAGAGTCTCTCACTTCCCGGACATGTGGAAGGTCTCGCAGATAGTAATGATCCATAAAGAGGGTAAACCTCCTCACGCTTGTTCCTCATATCGACCAATAAGCCTCACACCTGTACTGTCGAAATTATGGGAGAGAATATTTCTTAAAAGATTGATGAATGCTACGACGAAGGAAGAACTTATCCCCAACCATCTTTTGGATTTCTTAAGGCGCACTCTACCGTTGAACAAGTCCATCGCGTGTACCATTCTGTCAGACAGTGCTTCGAAGAAAAGAAATACTGTACTGCTGCATTCCTGGATGTACAGCAAGCATTTGACCGAGTTTGGCACAAAGGTTTACTTTGCAAAATAAAGGAAAATCTTCCACACTCCCTGTTTCACATAATGGAGTCGTACCTCGTGGACAGATTATTTCAAGTGAATCAAGGTGAAGCGCGCTCTTCACGGTACCCTATCAAAGCTAGAGTACCCCAGGGCTCGGTCCTTGGTCCGGTGTTGTACAACATATACACAGCGGATCTGCCAACCAAAGACGACGTCACTGTTGCCACCTACGCCGATGACATTGCGTTCCTGTCGGTAGATAGTGATCCCAATATCGCTAGTGCAAAGCTACAAACAGTACTTGACTCCACCTCAGGCTGGCTCCAAAAGTGGCGCATCCAAGCCAGCGCTCAGAAGTCAACGCACATCACCTTTACTCTAAGGAAGGAGAACTGCCCTCCAGTACACTTGGCAAACAGCATCTTACCCCAGACGAGTTGTGTGAAATACCTCGGATTCCATTTGGACAGACGCATTACCTGGAAAAATCACATAAAGGCAAAAAGAGACCAAGTGAATTACAGGTTCCGACAACTATACTGGTTAATGGGAAGAAACTCTGTGCTCTCGCTAGACAACAAGCTTCTCATTTATAAAGCAATTATGAAACCTATCTGGACATACGGCATTCCAATATGGGGAGTCGCCAGCAAGAGCAACATAGCATGCCTGCAAAGGGTTCAAAACAATATATTAAGGACCATAACAAATGCTCCATGGTTCACAAAGAACGATGAAATACACGAATATCTGAATATGGCAACCGTGGCAACAGAGATTGAACACTATAAAGAACAACACATCGCTCGCCTCACCCATCACTCCAATCCTCTAGCTTCAGGATTGCTCCAAAATGCCAGTGTGGTTAAAAGATTAAAACGTAACCACAATATTTAAGTAATGCAGAGGCACTGGTCTCTAAATTTACATACCGCCATTCTTCATACACCTCATCTGATTATAGTCTGGCGACTGATTGCAGATTAAAAACAAAAACAAAAAAAAAAATCATCTAAATCGGTTCAGCGGTTTCGACGTGAAAGCGTAACAGACAGACAGAGTTACTTTCGCATTTATAATATTAGTAGGCATAGGGATCATGCACTCGGTTACTTAGTCCTGATCGGCTACAACTGCAAGCGTGAGGTAGGTACTTACCTACCTATGAACGTCACATTGATGTTTATTCTTGGTTAGTTTCCTTCAATACACAACCCTACGCTTCAGAATTACGCAATTATAATTTCCTTAGTGGCTCCGAAGCCTGTATAATTACTTTAAAAGGGTCGAAGGTTTTATTTATGTAGCCGTATAGCGTAGTGTTTACGGCTGATAAATTGGTTTTAAATTGATGGCATTTGATTGAAGTGGCTCCTCTTCACTTTGTATAGCTAACAAATTCTCGAACGCCTTGAAGCCTTCGATAAATGGGGCATCGCTGGTTGTATATACTTCACAACAGCCATAAAAATATTTGAGAGCAAGAATAAAATATTGTACCCGAAACTTGAGTAATTGAGGAGCAGGGTTTTCGCATGCAGGCCTTTCGGGATACGGAATAAACTTTCCTGCGTAAAAAGTAAACCAAACTAAACGTCGAACTTTTACACGACGGCTCAGGGTCGTAAACCGCTATTCCTTCGAATCTCAGGCGGGAATAATTTCATTGGAAATCTATATAAATCTATTATGTATTAACTTAGACAGTCTAAATCAAGACGCTTGGAAAAAGATGCAGTAACCAAATACGTCAATATAAATCAGGGTGATTCAAATTACCAGATAATTAATTAAAGTGGATGTCGGCGGTCGCTCTGTTTAACAGCTAATTTTGCGAGTCGGATCGAATGCCTCCGGCTGCGATCCGCCTACACGGAAACTTAGCTCGTTGTGCGACTCGATTTCTTGGAAATTGTTTAATTGGGTATGTTTTTGTGATGGGTTTTTTTAAAGGCTTGTTTTATTTGGTTCAAGAAAGATACATAACTACTCACATGCTTTGAATTTTTAGTTGAACTCTATTCATTAACAAAATAAGAGCGTTAACAGGCAACTATATGGAGTAGCCAGAAGCATTGACATATATACCAGAAGCATGTGAGTGGATAAGTCCTGTTTTAGGCATTTATATCAGGTTTAGTTTGTAAGTACCTTAAGTATGTACATCTATATATTTATTACTACTTTTAAGTCGTATTATTGCCACATATGCATTTTTACTATCAATTGCACGATTACTGCACGTATAGCAGCTGTCATTACCATTACTGACAGGTTCTTAGCTTATTTTATAAGTAGATATTGTTTTGTCAGAGTGACGGCCGCGAATCGGAAGACGTAGTGTGGAAAGGCCCCAAAAATATGGAGTGACAATCAGGCAAAGTTCACAGGAAAAAGTTGGATGCATGCAGCACAGGACCGATCGTTGTGGAAGTCTGTGGCTGTAGCCTTTGTCCAGCTGTTAAAGTTTTTCGGTTGATAATGATGATGATTGGTTTGTCGTTGAATCATTCCTTAACCAAATTATTAGGAATAGAATTTCATTATTTACCTTTTATGAAATAGATAGATATATTTTATACCACCGTTTTCTGTACTGCTTGCTATAATGTAGTGTTTACAAAATACTTATTGTATTGTATATTGTATAGGTACCTACTACAAGACATATTTACGTACGAATAAATTGTTAAATAACTCATACAACTTAGCAACAGCAATAGTGTAGCAGGCAATAAGTACAGATAGCACAAAATTTCCTTTTAAATACCTGTAACAAGGTTGGCATGGTGGAACTGGCAGACGGCATCGGCCTCGTACCAGGAGATGCGGTCGCGGAAGTAGCGATAGAACACCGGGAACCCCTCCTCCGGCAGCACCCACGTATTGCTGATGTTCACCTGCACGACAATACAAGCATAAGATTTTAAACCAAACTGTGGTAGAATTAGTTTTAAAACAATTTAGTTTCAAAACTAATCTTTCCAATTTATTTGCGGCAATATCATTGAATACATATATAATGGGTCCATCCATATTGGCTTAGGCACATAAAATTGTTTATCCGGATATATATTTTTCTGCTAAAGATTTGTGGTTAAAATCATCACTCTGCGTAATTCTTCTCTTCATATTTTTTGTTTATAAATTTGAGCTAAAGAAGATAAATTCATAAAAGTCCGTTTATAGACAATTTTTGATTCATCATGTCAATTCTAAAATTTTATTTATACCCGCAATGCTGTCATAATAGAGAACTAAATTATGATCGATAAGTGATTGTGATGATTAAAATTTTATGAAAACCTTTTTCGAACTTCCCACTATCGGAGTAAAACCTTGTGAACTTTAGCGCTGTTCTTTGAAAATATAGTATAAACTTTTGGTAGGTGAGAAATCTCGCGTTTGATTTAATTAAGATGCATCAATAAGTTTAATATTAATTTCACGCTAAGTTTGATTTTCTTATTCAATTCAACACTATGAATGAAGTTAACATCACAATAGCGATTAACAAAAATGTTTAATTTCACTTGCTGTGCAATTACAATGTTGAACTCATAATTTAAAATTAAAACCGCAGGCTTGAACAATTAAACAAGGAACAATGCAAAACAAATATTCCGACAACTCAAATAAATTGAGCTATACAAATTCTACTTTGTTTGGCAATAGACGACAAAGTCGCCGCACTCAGTTACGTGAAGTTGCTGTACAGAGAAAAGTTTCAAAGTCACTCTCTGATACCTATCAGGGTAGAAGCCTGCAAACCGCGACGATGGAGGAAAAGGTTCGTTGTGGAATGTGTCTGAATTGCGGTTTTGTAAACTTTCGAGAAAAGCAACATTATAGCCCCATTATGAAATTGTGTCGCATTTTAATGTTCGCTTCGGGGTATGTCCAAACTATTCGCAAATACTAGCGAAACATAGTTGCGGATAAGGTTTAGTCAGACTAAAGCTAATAATACCCTGGATAATACTAAAGCGTTATTTACGTCGCTACGCTTTGAAATAATTGGAAGGGGGTTTTTTAGAGACTTTTATTTTACGCCTTTCCTCGCCTTGTAGTTTGTACCTGTGAGTGAAAATTGGCAAGTTTAGTTTCACCATGGTTTCACGTAGGGACCTACTTCTAGCTGTGCGATTAACTTGTTATTTGGCAGGCATATACGTGAATTAGGTAACCATGTAGTAAAGTCTAAAAAGTCATGCTGTGGTGGTGGTGTTAGATGGGTTTGTGTAATTTGTGTGTGTTCTTACAGTGTGGAAGTGGAGGAACTGCATGAAAATGCATATTCTGCATAAGCTTAACAATCGTAAGGTCGCGGGTGAGCAGGGAAATTCTTTTAGTTCATTTATTTTCAAAATACTTTCCTTTACTTACTTAATTTTGTCAGTGCTAAAGCGACGTGTATGAGCTATAGTTACCTACAATACGAGTATAATCTATCCAACCTCAAGGTTATGTCGCTGAACCGTTGGTATTATTCCTTCTTCCTTATTTTCGGTGACGACTTTTACGGCGATTTGCCGTCGTAATATTTTCTTACGCAGCATAATGCAAAGACGTTATTATGACAGTTCGTTAACTTTTTGGTTTATTACTCTTCTGGCTTAATGCTTTAAAATTTACAATATACTTAAAAAATTATAAATATGGGGCTGGTGGCGACACGGGTAGGTAGGTACTTACAAAGGTAGGTACTGAAGCTAAATCGAAAATGACATAACAAAAATTACTTTGTTGTAAATTTAAATCTACCTGATCATTGGGGAAATAAGGTAATGATTGTGTATTTGGAGTAATTGTCAGTAAAATACCTATTGTTATCCCACTGTTGGGTGCAAAAATTAAAAAAAAATTCAGAATGGTAGTAAGTATACCAAATTTAAAAGTAAAATTATAGCAGCTAAGATAGTAGTTTAAAAAGACCAGCTTAAGGGAAAAAATATACCTAAACTTGTAAGATTCCGTAAACAATACGAAATCCTTTGAAATCTTTTTTCGTAAAGGCTACGGAACCCTATCCCGGGCGTGTCTGACACGCTCTTGGCCGGTTTTTCGTTGTATTTTTTTGTAATTTACACTGTAAAGTAAGTTTTGTTCAATATTTACTAACTCTTGCTTGTTTCATACTACAGGGTGTCTCAAACTCTTCAGGAATCAGGAGAGGTTAGTCTGACTGAACGAAGTGTAGTGACGCCTTTAACGCGGAAATATATAAGAAAAATTTAGTTACCTACCAACAATTAAATAGTAACAAAAAACACGAACGATATAATATTTCAAAAACATTTGAAGACACCTAATTGGAACTCCTGATTGTATTTCATTTATTTACCTTTTTGGTGTGTTTTGGGTGTTATCTGAGCACAATCTCTCGGTAAGCAAATGACGCAGCAGCAACTTATAATTAGTATTCACTTGTGAGTTGACTTCATTAAACAAAACAACCCGTTCTTACAATTAATTAGCGTACTCGAGCCTTTCGTTTGACTTTGTATTCCAAACAATCGCGTATTCGCGGAACATTGTTTTCAATCACATTAATTAATTACGAATCCAGTCTTCAAAACAAGATTGAATAATAGTTTATACGTTTAGGGCCTGTTTCACCACTCTCTGATAAGTTCACGCTATTTTAACTGCCAAATATCCATCTATTTTTAGATTCCTAAGTGGGTAGAGAGGTATGGTTTCTTTGATATTTTGAACTTCAGACTTTTATTTTTCTATTATACCTATACTCAAATAATGATGAAAATATCCAAAATAACAACTACAGTCGTCACTTGTATTTTTATTACATGTATTGTATGTACTGGTAATTACTAGGTACAACTAGACGGTTATTTCATCTGTTTTTCCAAAGGTTTTTCCTAATGGTTTTTTAGACTCTATTCTTCCCGGCTCGGCTCTTGAAGGAAAATTCTCTGCTAGACCTATTTAGATAAGTTTTTTATCAATAAGCCGTTATTTCGCCCTTCTAGTAATTAAGACGGTATTTAATGTGCCGATTTCTGCTGGGTGTAATTAGAAGTATGTGGAACGACCGCGTTATCCTGGCCGGAGTGGTACCGTTTAATGAACGCTTACGCTCGAAATGTGGTTGCGGCGATTGCTTGCCAACCAACAGACTCTAGGGAACACAGAGGCTAAGGTAAATAAAATTATAAGGTAAAGGAAAAACTAACAGGCGGATCATCTAATATTGTTACGTTCGTGGGGTGGGTTCGTGATTGAAACGCACTTTTAACACCGATGAATAAGAGTAGGATTTATTTTCACACTGTTACTTAACTTTACAAAACACTTAAAAACAGTTCACAGTAATTTCGCACTCAAAAACTCACTTACAAGTCGCTTTGATTCTCTTCGATGTTTATCGCTCGGTATCGCATTCGAAAAACTGTCTTCGCCGCAACCTCGCCCGGCTTATATACCCCCGGTGAATCGGTCCACAAAGTTCGAGAACAGTCCAGTTAGGACGTCATACCTACATCTCGAATGTTCCTGAAACGAGTAGAGTGTCTGTCTCTTTCATGTGCTATCTCTCTCACACAGTTACTAGAATGTTCCGGAAACAGGATCATCAGTTTGTTTCTCTCACACATATAGGCTATCCTTGTCACACACCTTCTCGAATGTTCTCAGTATAGCTGTCTCTTTCTAATCGTGCTATCTCTTTCACTCCTATTGAAAATTTCGCCATATACTGAAATGTAGTTCAAAGGCCCATAAGGGGTCCTGAAAACGCCTGAAAACGGGTTTTCAGGTTATGGCGTCATCGGATAGAGGGTGGCCTGAAACGGACTGAAAACATGTTTCAGGCGCCTGAAAACGACGGTAACTTGGGTGAAATTTTGATAAACTAATATGTGATAGAGCGTCCTCTGAAACGGCCTGAAACAGTATTCCAGCCTGCTGAAAACGCCTCCAATGGGTCGAAAAGCACGATTAAAGTTTCCACCTAACCCACCGCCGTAACACTGCCCCCTCCTAAGACATGCTCGTCCCGAGCATCATTAGATCCATGGTATTTGGCCAATCGATCAACATGAACAATCTTACAGGGGCTACGCGCGTTACGCTGTATCCGGTATGTGACATCGTTGATCCTAGTGACTACTTTGTACGGCCCTTCCCAACTCGGTGATAATTTCGGGGACTTCCCTTTTTTTCGCATAGGGTTATGTAGCCACACCAACGATCCTTCCTCAAATCTCGTCTGGTTAGACTTCCGGTCATATCTGGTCTTCATCTTTTCGCTGGCCTGCAGTCCGTGTTCACGAACATGATTGTGAACACCATCAATCCGGTTTCGCAGTTCACTTGCATATTCTGAAATCGTCTTTGGTGCATCTGGAGGTCGTCCTGTCAGTAGATCCGCAGGTAACCGCAGTTCTCTTCCAAAATTAGCACACGCAGGTGTCACGGCCGTGCTTTCGTGAACTGCGGTCCGATACGACATTAAAAAGAGTGGAATATGCCTGTCCCAATCTTTTTGATGGCTGTCAACTACTTTGGCCAAATGTCGTTCCAGAGTCTGATTGAACCTCTCGACCATCCCGTCTGACTGTGGATGATAGGACGTAGTCCGAGTTTTATGAATTCCCATGACTCGGCAAGTCTCCTGAAACACCAGAGATTCAAAGTTTCTTCCCTGATCGCTGTGGATCTCAAGAGGTACTCCATACCGACAAAATACTTCAGCCACTACCGTTTCCGCTACTGTGACTGCCTCTTGATTTGGAATGGCAAACACTTCAGGCCATTTGGTGAAATAGTCCATGACCACAAGGATGTACTTGTTTCCGCGGTCAGAGATCGGGAACGGCCCTGCGACGTCCAAAGCAATTCTTTCCCAAGGTGCCCCCACATTATAAACTTTAAGCGCACCTCTACTGCGTGTATGTGGCCCCTTGACCGACGAGCAGCTAGTACACTTCCTACACCAGTCTTCCACATCTTCCCGACAGTGTATCCAGTAAAATCGTTGTCGAATCTTCATCAGAGTCCTTTTTACTCCTAGATGCCCGCCGGAAATGCCATCATGAAAGGATCTTAAAACATCGATAACTCTCTTCCTTGGTACGACCACTTGAAGGTGAGCATCCTTTCCGTTCGCTGACTCCCATTTCCTACACAGTACGCCATTGTGCATAATCAGACTTTCCCATTGCGCCCAGTAGCTCTTGGTCACTGTACTCATCGGAGCTACTTCACACCACTTTGGTTTGGGCATTCCACCGTTAATCCAGTCGTAAATGGGTTTTATGTCACGATCTTCCTGTTGAGCTTCTTGCATGACAGCGTCACTCCATTCCTCGCTAACAGTGTCGGTCCTCAACATCTTCACGCAGTCCTTATCCTCTTGTCTTAAACAGTG